>SMMW01000584.1:7520000-8120000 GCA_004794655.1 Marisa cornuarietis
GGTGTTGGGAGGTAGGGCACGGGCGAAGTTCCTAGGTCGTGGGTGTCCGCCTCCCGATCGTAGCGCGTGCCTGGTGTCCAGGGGTCAAAGCGGTCCGCCGCATCACGTTTCCATTGGTTCACGCGTCTGAAGTCGGCGACGAAGTCCAAGGACTCGGATGCTGTGTTACTGATCGTCACCCCTGCTCGCAAAACGACCACTCTTCAGTTCTTCGATGTGTCTTCTCCTTCTTTAAATAAGGCTTACTTTAAATAGCAACCTACTTTGCTTAGTGACTCCCCTGTTTAAAAACGGTTAAACAAACACAAATATAGTATCGATGGATGGCGGTTTTGGTCGCACTTCTTTCTTCAAGTTTCAATATGGGGATTGTTCAGGGACGGACTGGTCACTCACCGTTGGCTCCATCAGCCGCTACAAAGTAGTTGGGAAACTGCTCGTACTTCGACACGCTCCAGTACTGGATTCTGAGGAAAGAAGAATGTAGATCGGGCACCAGTAGTAGGTTCAACATTACATTAGTGCCAAGGATTCGTACAGAACACAGAAAACTTAAGCAGTAGTGGCAGAGTAAAAGTATAGATGACAAATCATGTGTAATGTATAATGATCATCATTTGTATCATCTGTGAACGTGTATAATGCCTTTTCTGTACGAAAGGCAGGTTTGTTTGAGAATGGAGAGAGTTGTTAAAAACGACCCTCGTAAAAATATTCTTTTTAAAAAGAAGTACAAAACGACCTCAGAAATGCAGACACTAATACAGGACAAATAAAAATATGTGCAGACAAAGACAAACACAAAAAACGCACACGTGCATACATAGCACGCGCGCACCTCTCGTGAAGACGCTCACTTAAAAACAATGTCCCTGGATTCGCCTCCGCTCAGAGGGACAAATCCGTAGACAGGCGCCAAGCGGAACAGGTAGCCTTGCACGTGTGACACCGCCATCTTGTACTCTTGCAGCACAAAGTCCCGCCCCTGCAGCAGCACCTGCGGATCCTGAACCCACTGCACGCTGGGAAAATACAAGGCCCAGTTGCTGGCGGGGATCGGGGTGGCGCCAGTGTTGTTGAGTGTTATCTTGGCCTGGTAAAAGTCGGTGCCGTAGGTCTGGTAGTTGTCCACCACCTCAAAGTGGACGTTCAGAGAGGAGCCAATGTACTCTAGCGTTTTCTGCGACGTGGCAGGCAGCCTTGGAACTGGAAGACATGCAAACAGTGTGTTTGACAATGAGACATGTGCACACGCACGCAGACGCGCACACGTATATACATCTATCTCACCATGACTCAACGCAACGCAACATGGAGTAATGCACTTACAGCACAACGCATCACAACACAGGTATTCTCATTCTTGTGTAATTTTTATGTGGTTTCTTTTTCCATGCACACAATTCCAAGGACTCGTTATTATATAATTTGACCCATTATTTTAAATATAAAGTGTGCGTGCGTGCGCGCGTACTCGAGTAAATAATGCGTCAAATATTATATTTCGTTGTACTTCTTCAGCGCAAAATTCATCACACACTTCCTGTACCCGGTCAGTACACACAGCTGATGTCAGCCTTGATGTCAGCCTTGTCTCGTAAAGCACCTTTAGCACGTAAAATATATCGGAAGGTAAAATCAAGAACCGTTCACAGTTTCACAGGGGAAAGAACTCTTACCAGGGAAGAACTCCACGACTCGGCTATAACGCTGGCCATCGCTTGACCTGCGAATTTAAAGGAATCATTGAAGTGAAACAACTTTTTAAAAATTCAATGCACAGTATTGGTGTGTACTCTCTGGACCAAAATTTTTTATTCGCTGATTTTTTTTTTATTTTATTATTTTTTTTAGTCCCTCCCTGGTCACTAAGCCAGTGAATATCATGGTGTTCTTCACTGGATTAGATGTTATTGTTCAGGATACAGGGTTGAGAGAACCATTATGGAACATCTTAAAATAGATTTCTACGAGGAATTGCTAGAATATTTCTTAAGAGGGTCTTTATTTCGCTCTTTGTTGAAGTATCCTCACTTGGTTCTCAGTCGCAAACGGTCTTCGTCTTTGATTCTCTCTGTTCCATCTGCCTCCAGCCAGAGGTCGCTTCCGTCCTTTTGATACTCGACAGCAAGACCAGGAAAGGTGGTAGCCACAAACAGTCGCTGTCTTTCCACCCTAAAATAAAATCGTGCAGGATAATCAGCTATACTGCAAAGAATACCAAATGAATTTGTTTAAACAATCATCGAAATAAAATTCTTCTAGCTAAACTACTTGCGAAGTTTCTTTCTAAATGGCGGTGAACTTGCAGGATGTATTGTTTTATAAGGGGATTGTGCAAGTGGATGGTCCTGCTATTAAAAATAAGACCCATGCTGTTCCATAGCCAATTGCCCCATTTGCCGCGGAAATTTAATCTCTGATCGATAGATCATTTTACCCATATAGCTCCCCCCCCCCCACACACACACACCCTAAGACGTCTTACAACAAGCGATTAAATCAAATAATTGTGGTGACTGGTCGGGTTAGTTATTGATAACCCGTTTTATCAATCAGTGATCTAGTCGAAACCTTGTGATTTTGGGGGGTGGGTGGGTGGGTGGGTGGGATGTGACTAGCTGTTGTTATCGTACTTGGCGCCCGGTGGTGGCACACGGTAACGTATGCCCATCTTGTCCAGGCGGGGCAACTCCTTGTGGCCAACAGTGCGAGCGAATGAATACCAGTCAACCCTCCTGGCAGCGAGACGCAGTGTCATGTTAGTCTCACTCTCCCAAGCAGCCTGGTGCCAGGACCGTTCGGCCAGCGCCAGAAGCCGCGGAAAGATCTGACCCTCCGCCTGCTCAAAGGTGCGCACCGTTTCCCCCCACAGGTTACCTTGCATACCTGGCGAGGAGGACACAGGTACAGGTATATGTCTTCTTGCAGGACATATAGGCTGCATTTCAGATGCGTGTGTGTGTGTGTGTGTGTGTGTGCGTGCGCGTGAGAGAGAAAGAGAGAGATTGTTAGGTTTGTACAAACGTAAAAACAAAATACTGAAAACAAAACAAAAAAAAACCCAATAGCTTTAATCTCAGAGACTGCGATCTGTCTTGGTCGTGATGCTGCGCGTTACAAGTTCACATTATAATTATTATTATCAATAATAATAATAATAATAATAATATTATCATTATTATTATTGCCATAGCTACACGCCATTTATCTCGCGTTTCTTCTCTAAGCTCACATTTCCATAATCTTGTCACGTTTCCCTGCGCTTTATAAAATTAGATTAAGATTACATAGATGCAGATATACCATATCTTTGAATTATTGTTGCGGTTATATATATTTCATCTTCTCCCTGCACGCATGCGTTTGCCTGTCTGCGCGCAAGCCTGGGATCATGTGCTTTTGTAGTCGTGTGTCCTCACACTAAAAGTTATCCCCTAATCTTTCTTAGATCGTTTTGGGAGTGAGATGTAAAGATCTAAATTTTTGCGAGGCCAGCTTGTTGTGACGGCTGTGTCCATCCTCCCTTGCTGTGTTACTTTTCCCAAACCTATATATACTTACACGGGTATCGAACCGGCGAGCCTCGGGCTTCGGATTCCAGTGCACTAACCACTTATCTATGCACTGACACTGAGCTTCACTCACTATTTGCAGTTTTGTGCATTTTCATCTAAGTTCTCGATCTTACTATCTTATTGAATATCTTTGGTGTAATAGAGTGAATAGACGGTTGAACATTACTCACCGACAATGTTTTGCGGCTTAAGGAGACGAGGACAGTTCTCGTCATTATCACCACAAACATCAGCTCTGGACAGAGGCAGACCAGCGCGAGTCTCCTCGATGTTGTCGTAATATGACATCGGCATAAAGCCGAACACCTTCTGGGTGTCGGTGAAGCGAGTGGCCCAGTAATACCCGCGTTCTTCGGGGTGAGGTTCAGACGGGTGGTCAAAGTACAAGTGAGTTGCGTGAGACATGACCACCTGTATAAACATTTCTGTAATCTTCAAAATGGGCAGTAATCTTCTATATAGGTACTTATCTTCTATGTGGGCAGTAATCTTCTAGATAGGTACTACTCTTCTATGTGGGCAGTAATCTTCTATATTGGCAGTAATTTTCAATATGGGCAGTAACCTGCACACACACACGCACACACAGAGAGAGAGAACATGGTCAAGCAGTATGTTCTTCACTGTATAGTCCGTCTGTTTCAAAAGTTGTCTTCATGTAATGCGATCACACTCACTGACAAACTTTGTGAGAAAACCATTTAGGCTAAACTCAGCGAAGATATGGAATTCTCACAACTGTGGCAGTAAAAGTTGGTATTCTAGTGCCAGCTCACCAAGAAATTCTTGTTGGCGAGTGTGTAGGTTCGAGAGCTTGTCCCCCACTCCCATACATTGTCCCAAACATTCGCGAACACCTCAAGGTTAGCAGCGATGGATCTGTTCAAAAATTAATCTCTCACAAGAAGACTAGATATCAACAAATATTATAATTATACCTATAGTGGCGTTAAATATCTGTAGTAGCTGTAAGTACCTAGAGTAAGTATAAATACCTATACACTTACAAATTGTAAGGAATGTAAGCGGTCTGCGATGAAAACATTTGAAAACATCTCGTCTTAAAGAAAGAACAATTAGAAAAATAATTTGAACATCGGAAGCACAGAATTCGAAGGCGATTTCCTGTTCCTGTCCATTTGAGAATATTGAGAAATGCACAAGTGCATGTAATAAAAAACATTGTGTGTTCTAGCATTGTGGATTACAGAAGTAAAAATATTTTTCTGCTCTGTGTGTGTGTGTGTGTGTGTGTGTGTGTGTGTGTGTGTGTGTGTGTGTGTGTGTGTGTGTGTGTGTGTGTGTGTGTGTGTGCGCGCGCGCGCGCGCCTGTTTTTGGAAATGATAGAGCAGATGAAAAAGATAATCACCAACCTATCAAATGGTTCGTTCCCTTGTAACATGAGGCCATCTTCCCATCCGCCCACTGCCAGTCCCAGCCTGTGTGTAATACCGGACACTCGCTGCAGCCAATAAAATTGTCTTACGCTGGTCACATGGGAAACTGGTGTACACCATGTCGTCGGGCAAAAACCATTATTGTTCTTAAAGCAAGTTAGACTATTCTACTGTTATAAAGAACACGATTGATCAATCAACAAGATTTCATTCAGCTTGTGTATTCTCTGATGATGGCAATAGCAGTGGCGAGATTCATCTTTACATCAAAACATTTTACAATTTACATTTACAATAAATTATGGTTTTAATCGTTTGGGCTTGATACGTGAACTCTCACCTTAAAAAAGTACTGCTTCAGACTAAGATTGGCCATAGAGTCGCTCATCTGAAGTTGCTGGCAGAGAGAAGAGTTGACCCAAGCCCCCCGCCCCACTTCGTCGCCGCCATAATGGAACTCCTTTAGGGGCTGGATCGGTTTATGCAGATTCTGGATTTCCTCTACTACCTGCTCGCAAACGAAAATTCCACGTGTTTCACTATAGTGCACTTGCTAGCAAATGGATGCACGAGAGAGAGTGCGTGCGGATCGATGTTTATGTCGAGGCAGGAACTACAACGGCGAAGCAGCCGGCGCTATAAAGGGGTGCTACATGGAGAAAAGAACAGCGAGTCGAGACGAGTTAAAGCCACCGGGAACCAAAAGTGAGATTTGCGGTTGGCCGTGTACAGCTGTGTACAGGTGTATGGGAGAACTAATGTATGAGAGTGTGTGTGTGTGTGTGTGTGGACAGTCTATGCGTGTGTTGGTGAACTGATATATGAGTGTGTTCGTGTGCACGTGCGTGGATGTTTAAAGGACAAATAGAGCGCAACATTATTTCTTTATGATCGGGTAAAGTTCGTTTTAAAATAATAATTCCCAAAATATGAGTGCATAATTATGCTTAATTTTAAAGATATAAGCCTTCAAACATCGGCATTCTCACCTGCAACTTGGAAGGCGGGAAAAAAATTACTCTACTGAAGGTTCTCTTACCCGCCCTGAGTATTTGTAACAGCGAGTGTGCATGTTTTCAAGTCAAATGAAGAAACATCGCTCAGGTTGTCTTGTTCAAGAAATGATTTATTTTTGGTCCAAAAAATGAAACAGCTGAATCTGGAATACAGCCCTACAGGTTGGAACTTTATTTAGAAGCTTCGAATGAAGTTAAAAAATAATTAAATGGTCCAAACTGAATTCATTCAACAGACTGGTAAGTCAATCAGATCAAAATTTAATGGGCAACAATAGTTACAAATGACTGCTGATAAGGATTTTTTTACAATTAAAAATATAATGATAGCTTGAATCATGTTTATCGATGTCAAAACTTATTTCTTCATCATTTAGCTGCATGCAAAATTTTCTATTTACTTACTGATACTCGATCGCACGTGTTCCCGTTTAAGCTCCTTACAATATGTTTATCACCCTCAATTCTTTTTTTCCCCTTTTTTTTAGCTGTTTCGATCACGCACATCAATGGTACCCTTACACTGTCAGTTGTTTTGAGCATTATGCTGGATAAAGATACGGCTGATAATGTTGTGTTTGTGACTGTCACACGATGTTACTTGTAGACCAGATCCGGTGTAGAAACAGTCGATGTTGCATATCTGATGCTTGATCTACCGGCAGTCGTAGTTGGTTTTAACATCTCGTGCTGTTGTATAGTAAGCACTGCTGTAGGAATAAGATTTCTTCGTTTCACTGAAAGTCCAAGACTTGCTTGTACTGTATAAGTGACTGAATAACAATCGGTTTTGAAATGTTTTGAGCAAATTCTTGAGTGCGATGTGGGGACCAAGTTCGCATGGCACGTTTGAACAAAGCAGAGATCTGTATATACACATCTCTGAACAAAGTTAATCCACTGGCGTTTGTTGCCATTATATTTAGGATTTCCTTAATGAGTACAAACTAACTCCATCTGAGTGTCGAAGAGAACATTCAGCAACAGCACAATGTGTCCTGGTCAGTTTTCTTTTACCGAGGATTGCATCTTTTCATCCTTCGACTTCAGCTTGTGCAGACGGCGCTATTCTTAGAAATACTTCCGTTTCGTCACTTCCTGTTTCATCGACAAATTGAGGTGTGCTTAAGAGAAAAATATTAATCTAAAACCTTTCATGCCTCTTTTTTCATAAAATACCACCGGAATATGTTTTTGTGCTCTGTTTCCAGCGATTTTTGCTCAGCTATCGGGTTAGGCTTTAAGCATTTTTACCACAGGAATACACTATAGAGTGACTATACAACCTCGCTAGTGACGTCATACCTTGCTAATGAACTGATATGTACTGTTCCTGCAGACGTTGATGGCATTGTCGTCGAAAGCTTGTGGTGAGGTGTAGACAGAAGGGTCTCCCTCTTCAATGAGTCGATAATAATCAGCGTCTGTTTTGTTCTGTGATAGAAGTTGTCTGCAACACCAACACAACATGGGAGTAGCAGTCAACGTTACGGCACAAGGTGACCGGCAATGACATTATCGTGGGTCTAACGTATAAAGTGAGACGATGTATTAATCTGATTATAACCCTTCCATGGCACCAGCCACGAGGTCCGAGGTGAGTTGCTCAAGTCCTGGGCGTCAACTTGAGGTCTGGAACTATATTTGCTTCGATCGCTAGAGTATTAGCGGTGTCATTCAGTTACACCACACTACATGGTCCTATATTCTAAAAACAAAAGTTGAAAGTGATTCCTCGATATGAGCACACTTGATCGGAAAAAAACTTGATATGAGTGTGCTTCAAAAAAGCAAACTCTGTACGAAAGTGAGCCAAGTGTGATTTTTAGTACTTAGAAGAACACTGTTTTCACTTTATGCAATTAAGTTACGTGCGAACACACACACACACACACACACACACACACACACACACACACACACTTACTTTAAAAAAGTGGCGATTTTTGACATAAACGTTTTGACATTAATCAGATTAATGT
Source organism: Marisa cornuarietis (assembly GCA_004794655.1). Lineage (NCBI taxonomy): Eukaryota > Metazoa > Mollusca > Gastropoda > Architaenioglossa > Ampullariidae > Marisa > Marisa cornuarietis. Next base: position 7,527,975 of record SMMW01000584.1, read on the forward strand.
AACAGTCTACAATCGAGACAAAGAAAATAATATATTTTTTATGAATGGTCGATTCAAAACAAGTCATCAGAGTGGATTCAGTGATTTTAGCTGTAAAACCTGATCAAACACAACAATTACAGCGCGTGTACCTGTAGCGTGCCTCCATTGCCTTGATGGCCGCACGTGCATGTCCTGGCATCTCAATTTCCGGTATGATCTCGATGTGCAACCGGTTGGCCGTCCTCAGGAGGTTCTGGTACTGTTCACGTGATAGGTAGCTGGAGTTGGAGCTGGAGTTGTTGGAGAACGGGCCGGAGCCCAACTGCGGCAGAAGGCACGTGTCTTCCTGCAGGTCGTAACAGCGATTCGCACCCACCTGTAACACGTTCTTCGTCTATGACTTCTTCCAGTAGGAACTGCCTTCCATTTGTTGTCATTCCCAAGAAGCACAGGATCTTTAAAGAATGTTTGTTATAGATATATCAGCAAGGGATGTGTGTGTGTGTGTGTGTGTGTGTGTGTGTGTGTGTGTGATGCTGTGGCAGCACTCACACTCGTCAGTTCCGGCAGGCCGTCAATCTCGAGACGCCACCCCTCGTCGTCGGCAAGGTGCAGGTGCAGTTTGTTCAACTTGTACAAAGCCATCGCCTCCATCACCCGCTCGATCTCCTCTGCCGTGCGGAAGTTGCGTGACACGTCTAAAAATAGCCCCCGGAACCGGAACCGAGGCGCGTCTCTCACCAGCACTGCGGGCACCGTCCCTGTGGAGTTCAGAAGGGCCAGCAATGTCTGTATCCCGTAGAACACGCCGCTGCTCGCCTTGCCTGTGATGTCTATGGAGTTGTTGGCGCTGTTCACACGCAGAAAATAGCTGTCATCGCTTTCCGAGATGATGGTAGAAGAATTTCCGTCAAAAGCGACTGTTCCTGTATTGAGTTTAATCACGTGTGTGACGGGCTCTGATGAGGTGTTCACGATGGATAGGTCGGACAGTTTTCCTGCAGCAATGCACAAGCTATAAATAATTTTTCGTATGCAACGATGCACATTTTTTTAACCGTGTTGAATATCTAATGTAGGCGAGCCGGATCGTCGCTTATTCTTGCTTAGTTCATTAGTCTCGCGTCATTGTGACTAGCTGAATCACCAGACAGGTGAGTGATACTGTCAAATAACTTTTAAGAAGGAGGTTTTTTTAAAAAAAATTCCGATCCATCTTTCGTCCCAAACAAAATAATTGAATCATAATCATCTGAAAGGAAAAAATTGCATAAAATGCTGTGATATACTGTGAGAATAAAATTTGTCTAAAGGTATCTAATATTGTTTTCTACATTTAAGGGGATGTTTAAATAATAGTGTCCATAGTGATGAAAACAATGCATGCTAACATAGTTTCAGATTTCAACCAAAGTGTTGATGCTAACTGTGCTTCAAATCATGGATGCCAGCTGAAGCAGGGACTACGTTGTTGTCTGTACCAGGAAAGATCACCTTTGACCTGGCAGGGGGAGATGATTCAATAGGAGTTTCGTTTCCCATATCCGTTAGTCTAAAAAAATACCTCATTTTGGTTTTATATAAACTCTGTTGACCTCCTTCCCACCTGTCACACCCCATTCCGGCCCTTTTTGCTCCACAGCTATTAAAAGTGCTCTTGAAACTTGAAACATTACACAAAATCGTCGATTCAGAAAAAAACTGTTTTGTTTCTTATTGTTTCAGACTTGTGATGTGTGCAATGTCACAAAAACTGGTTGTCCTCGCTAGCTCTGTCGCGAGGAATTTCAAGGCACTTTTACTTTACTAAAGCATATGAGTCCTAGACTAGAAATTTAATCTTGTCATCTGTGTAATGCAGAAAGATAAAAGCAACTAGTTATATTAATGAATAAAGTGAAAGTTTTGTAATAAATCTAAAGTATGATGGATAAAGCAAATACAGGAGCTACACTTGCACTGGAGAAGCCTTCTCTACAGGCTCCTCATGCAAGCCGAAGGACAGGGTTCACTGTTTACACCAGTACCTTGTAGATAAGCCACCTCGTTGGCGAGTTGGCCATTGAGGGAAGCATCATAAATGCGCCACGACTGCGTCAGCTGCACAGCGCCGCCCAGGACCGTTACCTGGTGAGGCCTGGGCACCACCCGCACCTCGGAGGCGTCCCCGGGGAAGGGGACGAAGTTGCGGTCGTAGCTTTCTTGTGCCGTGCGTGCTGCGTATGCATCAAAGTCGTAGCGCTTCTGCTGGGCCAAGTCGGTGAAGGGAGCCACGTAGTCGAGGTCCTCGCCCTGCGTGCTGCGCAGTATCCGTGGTTCTGTGCCCGCGGGACCGGTCAAGAACCAGTTGGGGAAAAGGTCGCTCCGGGACACACTCCAGAACTTCATCTGAAACACGGATGAACGCGTCAACGGAAGTGCCTGTTCAGTTGCAGATGTGCATGCACTTGGGTGCGTACTAAAACAAAGGCGCACTCGACAGAACCGACCCCCACAGACCTTTAACCCTATTTTTAGGTGGTATGAACACTACTCAATATCCACGCACAAGATCAGCCAACAGCCACTGTGCTTTCGCTGTCCTATTATTATTATTATTATTGAGAATGATCATGATAGTGATGAGATTTTCTTATTTGGTCTACCTGAAGCTTGCACCTGCAATCATCCTAAAGTACACCTATGACGTATTTTTCAAGAAACATCTCTATCGGCGCTCATTTTCGACCGAAATGACTGGTATTATCTGCTCACCCTCAGCCGCAGTACCCGTTTGCCACCAGCAAGCAGAGGTCGGAAATCAGGAGTCGGGGTAATTTTATACAGCATTCCTTTGACGAAAGTCAGTTCCAGCGCGTGTTCTGGCAGCTTGTAGGACATCCCGGTCCTCTGTAGATGGTCCGGTTCCATGGAGTAGACGGAGTACAGGTACAATGACCAGTTGCCGTAACTGAGCGCCAGTGACCCATGGTTCGTGAGGGACAGGGTCGCCTGGAACCTCTCCACCTCTCTGGTGTTGGTCACTACTGCCCACCGCACGTCTAGGTCCTCCGCCCAGCGGTCGAGTTCCGACTGGGTCACAGATATCTGACCTTTCACCTTGCCTACAGAGAAACGAAACACGTGTACTCAGTGAAGAAAACACAAACATCTCAAAATATACCTAAGTGCTACGTGCGGCACCTCGTGAGAATTCAGGCTTTAAACAGAAAAGTTTGTCGTGTGGGTGGCACGGGACTCGCAAGACTTGCTAGAAATGGGCCTGGGCCCACGCACACGGCACGCCTTGAGGCATAATTAACACCAAGCTGAGCTAAAGAAGGGCATATATTTTATGACTACCTTAACAAACTGCTTTGCATTAGCCCTCTATCAAGTACATAATAGTGTGTTTCATTACATCTTTCTGGGGCCTATCCATTGCTGACTGCTTATTGCCAAGCTCTGTTTCCAGGATATTTTGTGCATCGTTCTAATTCCCTTGCATTTCATCAACTAACGAATAGTAAATTTTAAAGTTAACAATTTAAGTAGATTCATTTCCTTTTTAAAAAAATCCCTGGTTAAGTAGCTCATACAGTTCCTTTTATACTTTATTACCGTGTAGTTTTCTCATCATATAGATGTCTCTTTGCTTGCTTGTCATTTCGTATATTTTTGTCACCTCATGGTTCTGAAGAACATCATGTATTGGTAATAACATTATTGTATATTTCCTTCCACATGGTTTAATTGCTTATAGGTAAAAATGATCATTGTGCTTATAGCCACCAAGTAGATGTAAAGAGAAAAATCTCCCGCGTTAGGCACCCAGCAAGTACCCAGCGGTGTATTGTGTACCCGGCCCCAGGTCTTCCCTTGGCTGGGCTGTATAGCTTGCTGATCTTATTTGTTAAGCTATATAGCTTGCCGATCTTATTTGTTAAGCTGTATAGCTTGCTGATCTTATTTGTTAAGCTGTATAGCTTGCTGATCTTATTTGTTAAGCTGTATAGCTTGCTACTTGTTCTCTCGTGGTGCTGTGCAATTTGCTAGTTTTGCCTTGCCGAGCTGTATATCTGACTAATCTTTCTTTTGTTGAGCTGTACAGCTTGCTGGTCATCCCGCCTTCCTTTTGGCTTTCTTCACTTCACCAGCACTGATCCTAGCATTCCAGGACCTCTTTCAGCGCACAAACAAACACTAGATAGATAGGTTTCCCTGTTCTTCGATGCACTTTGATGGCAATGTGCTGGGTGTGTTTATAAAGGGGTGCGCGCGATACTGTTTACAGTGTGTTTTTTGTACAAGGTATTGTGTGTTTACAGAGCTGTGTGTGACAATCCCCAGATGACTAAAATCTTTACAAAGAAGCAGATGCAGAGCAAATGTCATAGTCACTGTTTTATGGTATGACCACTCAGACCGTTTCTTTTACTGGTATTGATAAATAATTTCTCTGGATGTTAACATTGCTTCCACAAAATTCGTTTGCAACAGCTACAACTCTATTTTTAGTCCAAGTCTTTACTAGAACCTTCATGAAGACGTGTTATTACCAGCTGAAGTATGATAATTCAAGAGACTAAGTCCTGATCATTTGCTCACTCTACAACTTTTCGCAAAATAAACTACATACAGACAAAGAAGCCTGTCTAAGTGTGAATAATTCAAGACGTTTGTTATCTCGATTACTGCGTGATAAGCCAACCTATTTGCACCTGGCGACTTGCTAAAATGAAGACCTAGGTCCTAGATGAACGATTGATGTTTGTTGCTGTGACCTACACCTCGCCACTCGTCAGTCTGCTTGCATTGTGCCTCGTGAAACCTGTGAGTGACTGTCGTCTGCTCTACACACAAGGAGCCGATATATTTAGCTCATAGGGCTGTCGTGTCGAATAGAACACTCTTGACTTGAGCGGCTTTTTTCTGGCCTATATGAGTGGCCCTCTTTCACAGTGTAAGATTTAGGACACGAGTTCAGTGTCAAGACAAGACAAAAACTTTATTGTTTAGGCCATCGGCCCTTAACAGGGGGTTGACATGATGACTTTGCACATTTCTAAGGCATTACGCAAAAATATACTGCAACATATGCAATATATAGATCATACAGTTATATAATGTAATATTTTGTTGCCTCTCAGGCAGATCTATGTACTAAAATACTACTTGCTTAAACATCAGATAAAGATGTAGAAAGGAACAAAATTTTTTTTTTTGGGGGGGGGGCCAACGGCCTGTATTACAAGGGGTGGTAATCACATAATTTTTACACTGCATGCAAAAAATAGGCATAGTAAGTTCAGACTTCATAGAATTATAGAGCATCGTTTCGGAATTCTAATGCCTTTAAGATGTAAAGTGCAGTGTTACATATTATCTTCCTACTACTGCTGCTAAGTAGCAATGTTAACTTAAACATTGAAGGATTTCTATAAAATTTTGCAGGTATATAATTCTCTCGAAAAACAGCATACCTGGGACACAAACATAAAATGAAGTTCCGTTTCCTCCATATCTGTACAAAATGGACAGTTGAAATCAGAAGATAACGTATTGCGTGTGTGCCTAAAGGTGTGAACTTTTATTGAAGAAACACCTGTTCTAAATCTGATGAAGGCACTTCTAATTTTGGCATTTCTTAGGTAGTACAGATGATGACTATCATTAAAAGAAGATCTAAACGAATTATAGAAATGATACCGTTCGTTGGAAGATATGGTAGAATGCCATTCTTGTTGATAACAGTCTTGGAGTCTCCTCTTAAAAATTGTAACAAATAATTCAGGGTCTCCAACGCTTTGGTTTTGCCAGACATGCCCGAAGCCATAGCGATACAACAAAAAACATATAGAGGAAGCCCATGTTATCTTGTTTTGGTCATGTATGTTTAACAACATTTTGTAGGCTTTATGTGGTAGTCTGCTTGGAGACATGCTCAGAATATGTAGCCAATATTTAATACTTTTTACTTTTTACATATACAGTCACATGTAAGGGGTATCTTGATGTTTCTCCATAAACTAGGGCATTAGGGGTTTGTAGTGGGACTCCCAGAAATCTTTTTAAAGCGAAAGTGTAAACTGTTTCTACTGATTTGAGATTGACAACAACTCCCCATACCTCTGCTGCAAAGGTCATCATAGGAAGAATCTGACAGTCAAACAGTTTTAAGAAAACATCAGGACCATGTTCACCAATAGACCATAGCGCCCTAAGGATTCCAACTACACCCTTTTTGGCTCGACTAGCCATATCATTTAAAGCATGGGAAAAGGACAAACGGGTGGACATGTAGATACCCAAATATTTATACATGTTTAAAACTGATATATTTTGGACTCCAAATACCCATTTCTCATAGGAAGAAATGAAACCGCCATTTCTAAATACTACAATGTTAGACTTATCTAAATTAACTACTAAACCTAATTTACATGATGTATCTCTCAGAACATTAAGCTGGTTCTGCAGACCAGTTACAGTATCCGAAATTAATGCCACGTCATCTGCAAAAAGCAAAATAAATATTTCTAAGATATCTGGATTTAGCTGTATTCCATGTTTACCCCTGTCAATTACATCTTTTGCTAACTCATTAATAAATAGTGAAAACAAAACAGGGCTACAAATTTCTCCCTGCTTTAAACCCCTGGGACATAGAAAAGATTCTGTTACATCACCTCCTACTTTTACCTTAGCTTTGACGCTATTATACATTCCTTTTATAGCGTTATACATTCTTCCTCTCATCTTGTTCTTATTCAGTAATCTCCAGAGTTTTTCCCGTATAACTGAGTCAAATGCTTTTTGAAAGTCAATAAATGCCACATACAATTTCTTTCGGCTAACAAGTTGCTTCTGGGCTAACGCAAATAAGGTAAAAATGTGGTCAACAGTGCTATAATTTCTTCGAAAACCTGCCTGTACATCGTTGATTTTTTCGTTTTTATTTATCCATTTACTTAGTCTTTTATTTAGAATGTAACTATAAATCTTGCTGCAAATATTTAAAAGTGAAATTCCTCTGTAATTATTGGGCTTATCTACCTCACCTTTTTTGTAAAGCGGTTGAATTAAAGCTTCTGTCCATGAAGTTGGGTACACACCATTACTAAATATCTTGTTAAAATACTTTGTCAGAAATGGTATTATTAGGGCTGACGAGTTCTTAAAAAACTCGCCTATTAATCCATCCGGCCCAGCTGCTTTACCATTCTTTAGGGCATTAATGGCATCTGCGATTTCACTTGTTAAAATGTCCGAGTCAAGCTCTGAGAGTGAACCATCATCTTCGTCCTCCTCAACTCCTTCATTAACACATAAAACCGACAAATCGCGATCATGGTTAACGAGATCAGGCTGTAGGTCTTTATCCTGGTCTACACCCGGGAGATCGTTAAACACCTTTAAAAAATGGTTGAACCATTCGTCTTTACTAATTTTATTTTGAGTTGTCTTTTTCGAGAGGAATTTTTTAATTGTCCCCCAAAAAGCTTTAGGATCTTTATTGTGGTTCTTGAGGGTTTCTACGGTACTATTTTTATATTTTTCCTTCTTCATTTTTATAAACGTATTGTAGAGCTTTCTTTTTGTTGTATAATGGAGTTTAGTGACCGCTGTTTTTTTTTCTTTTAAACGTCCGAAAGCAATGACGCACCTGTTTCCTTTTTTCCCTACATTCGTTATCGAACCATGGTTGGCTTTTTTCTTTCCCTGCTATGATAACTTTTTTCATGCACTGGCCCATTATTAGAAGTCCCTCGTTGAACTTGCTGATAGCTGCATCAATATCCGAGTCAATGAGGTGAGTAGCATCATTAACCTTTTGTTTAACATACTCCGACTGGGTAAGTGTAAGAAACTCTTCACGTCTTTTTTCATCCCAAATATACTTTGTGATTCTATAACTACAAGGAACTGCATAGGGAGGCACGTGAACTTTGCTAGATGCGCACATCATCATTTCAACTGGCATGTGTTTTGATTCATGTCTACTAACCACTTTAAGAGAAAAGCAAAGTTTTTGTAGTTCACTTGAAACAATAAAATTGTCAATGACACTACAGCCAGTGGCTGATATGTAAGTAAATTCTCCACAGGAGTCCCCGTTAAGAGAACCGTTTAAGATCGACAGGTTAAACTGTTCGCAAATACTCAATAAATATCTACCAAACACATTGACAGTTTCGTCTTAAGAAAAACGCCTACCAAGAAACATAGTACTGTTATCAAAGATTTCGTCTATTACATCACAAGGGAGGCAATCCCCATCAGGACATTTTTTTCCTATCCTTGCATTAAGGTCTCCAAGTATGATAAGAAAATGGTCACCAAAACGTTCAAATAAATCAAGCAGGCACATTTCTAACAGGGACACTCCATTAGTGATTTCTGTGTCATTATAGTAAGGAGAATCAATAGGTGGCAAGTAAACACCTAACACCATGATATCTCTAGATACACCGAAGAGATGTCTAGATATTTTAAGTACGACTATATTATCATATTCAGTACTAATTTGTTCAACGTAGGTACTTAGTTCCTTTCTGACAAGAAATACAACACCACCAGAGAGCCGCGCGTTATTAGTAGGTGACAGCTTTATGCCGGGAGCTATGTAAGCGTCGTGATATGGGAAACTAGAAGATGGCAACGCTACTGAAAACGTTTCAACCAGAAGTGCTAAATCGAATCTAGAAATGTAAGGACTCATATCAGGCTCAAAAATACGCAAATGCCTTCTACATTATAAGTAAGGAAACACGCTTTTCTCCGGTGGCTTGTTAAAAGTTACAGAATGAGTAACCATGGTATTATCAAGTAATGACCCAGTTATTGCTGTATCACACATGGCCGGGCCTTTTTCCTATGGTTTAAAGGCGGGGGCACTCGTCCCACTGGACTGACGTTGAAGCTGGTTACGTGTAGTAGAACGTAGTGTCGGCCGATAGTTTTGACCGTCTGTCAGTTGTCTCTGTCCTTTTTCGAGAACTCTCGTGTTGCTAGTGGACTGAGTACGAGTTCGGCTATTCCGGTGAACATCACTGCTTTTGCGTTGAACGTGCTGTGTAGTGCTGCTGGTCGGTTCTGATACACTACATCTCGCCGTGCTCGCCGGTGTCAGCTCCTGTGACGTCGAGGGGTTCCTGTATTGTTGATTATTTGGCTGGCTGCTGTAGGTCGTAGTGGGAAGTTCGTTGTTGTTCCTGTTGTGTCGACACGTGTCAAGTAGGGGTGTCCCGAGAACCACCTCCGCATAACTTGGTGCAGATGCTCTTGTTGCGGAGGAGGTTTCAGACGATGCACCCTCCGTACTTGAGATGTTATTCATCCCCTCCAAACAACTGTTGTCCCTCAGAACTCCGTCGGTTGTAGATCGCACAGGGCCGGACACAACTAACCTTCCTCCTTTGAAGTAAACGAATAGTCCGCGATCCCGGTACTCTCTAACTGTCTGCTGCTGTCTTACCGTTAAGTCCCCGGCCACTTTAATTCCTTTGTCTCTGAGTCCGTTTCTTCCTTCCTTTAATATGAGCATTTTTTCTGACCATTGAGAAAATTTGACGATCATCGGACGTGGATTGGCTGCACGTCCCATTACGCCGCTGTCCTATACGATGTGCACGGACAATGTCCGTTAATGACCATGTTTTATGCGGAACACAACTCTGTAAAATATCCAGAATACGATGTACACATGTAGAGAAAGACTCATCTGTGGTCTCAGGAATCCCAAAGAATTTTAGGTTGTCTCGTCGCGAGATCATTTCTAGTTGGTCCAACCTATCGTTTAGCTGTTTTTCCAAATTCTTCATTTTGTCCTCTAAGGCAGACACAGCTGTCTTGGCATCCATGCACTCGGTACGCATAGCTTGGGATAGATTGGTGGTGGTGACGCACAGTTCTTCAACAGAACTCGATATCTTCTGATTTTCTTTTTCGAGGCTACCACAGCGGGTGCTGATTTCGTCACATTTATTTTTTACATGACACACATCTTCTCTTATTGCCCTTAAATCTGCGCTTATGTTTGCTAGACAGCTCTCAAATGATGAGAACTTATCGTTCTGCTGCCGTACCATCTCTAATAGAGCCTTTGTGTTGTTTATCATCATACTGTCCAAAGTAACTGGTGTTTGCATACCTTGTGACAGTCGAGGTGAGAGTTCATGTTCGCTTCGTTCACTGGCGCTTGTTGTGCTGTCATTGCTTCGAGGGCCAGGATTGCTTTCGATGTCACCACACCGTAGGAGGAGCAGAATCACAGAAACAATTAACATAGCTTGAAGTTTACTGTGTATTATAATCTTTGTGCATCTTGAGGAGCGTGCGACTTGCGCACGTCTAGTCATGAAGGACAGGAATGTGCTCACAAACAGTCCACATGACATGCGAAAACGCAGCGCGTCGGCTGGCATGGTCACTTTTTGTCAGAAATTTTACACTGGAATAATCCACACACTTTCCTCTGTCCGCACAATAATTCCTGTATGTTAGTAGTTAAAAAGTAGTTGAAAAATGGATCATAAGTAGTGTAAAATAACACTATAGCTGCGAGCGACCGAAAGTGCGACCGATCGCTGGCTTGAACACAGCTCACCCTCCCTTTGTCATCGTTAAGTAGAAGTTTGGTCTTTTGGTCATCCAGTGTTTCATGTCTTTATACCAGGTGAATATTTATAAACCTCTGTGCATTATCAGGAGTTCAGCTTGCAAAAATGAATGTGTGAGCTTATCCACCTGTGGTGTGGTTGGCGGGTTTCAAAGAGACCTGGCAGCTAATTGGTGAGTTCAGCAGAAAAGGCTCGGTCACGGCGACCTAGTCCAGCCCTGTAAACAGCTGATAGATCCGGAGAGAATAAATTACTTGCCGGACGTAAGACCTAAACCCAAGGCCATGATCCTTTTCTTCTGCGTTCCAGAGGCCGTGCCAAGTAGTTCTGTGATTATGAAATGGCTGTTCCCTTTCCCCCACCCCCATATTTTGTTGCCCCAGAGATTTTCTTCCAGTGTGGCTCCCTGTGGCCACAGTTCTGTCCACCTCTGTCTGTGTAGTGAGCAGAGCCGCAGGACATGCTCAGGGCCTGTCTCGCATGGACAGTTTTCAGTGTAAGATTGCCCCAGGCGGTGCATATGTCCACCCAGTCCGCAGTGTCTGGTGTGCAGTCGGAAGATGATGGTCTGCTGATGGTGTTCCAGATTGAGCATCTAGTCCTCTGATGGTGGCTTGTGTTTCTGTTGCCACTTTGAAGTAGTGCTTGACCAGATCTTCACTGTCTTAGTGACAAATGCTTTATAGCTGTACTACCAGAACACGCCGGTGCGCAACTGAGAAAAAAAACATAAAACCCAGAAAGAGATGAGAGTGAAGAAAAGAAAAAAAACGAGAATCCGAGCACCACAGGGAGAGAAGGAAGGTCGTTGAAAGTCTCATTTCAATTCACCTCGCAAAAACCCCCGAGCCTCACCGTGAGTTTAGTTAAGCCACTTACCGCCTGGTTGGCCTCATTTTCTACCTGTCTTCTCAGTTGCTGCAAACAATTCGAGTGGTCTGGAGTTTTTAAATTCTAGTTTATAATTAATACAGCGGGATTGCTCTGAATAATCTGGTTCGGTATGACACTTATTTGTCAAAGATTATTATTATTATTATTATTATATAGCAAAACAACCTTAGAAAAAAGGTACTATAAAAGAGTTATTTTTGCAATACGCACCCAGCAAGCAGGTCACAACAACGACGACCACCACCAGAGACATCCCTGTCAACGTCATAGCCACAGTAAGATCCTTGTCGTCTGAAGGACAGTGCTCCTTTTGATGAAGAAGGAAACAAAAACAAAGAGGTGGGAGAGCCCCCTAATGTTATGATGAAGAGCACATATAGACACACTCGCCCTCGCATACGGAAGAGTCCTGCAGGCCCAGCAAAGTGTCCTAATATAACAGGCGGTATCAAGTGACAACTTGCGAGTTCAGCTTGTTTGTGTCTCTATATGAGTGGCCCTCTTTCTTCACAGTGTAAGATTTAGGACACGAGTTCAGTGTCGAGTACAAAAGAGGTTGGAATGCGTAGAATGCGTATCTATATATTTTACGGGGGCTGTATGTTCGCTGTCATTGCTGCGGGTGGAGCCTTGCATAAGGCCACATGTCGCAACCCGGAGGGAGGAATGTCTTAGCGTCAGGATAATAAGCCATCAAGAGAGTGTCAAGAATATTGGGAAGCAGACCCTTGTAATCCTGACTGACAGCACTCTGCATATTTACTCCGTTTACCCGCGAGTAGGTGCGTGGAGTCTGTGGGTGTTGTGACCGCGGGTCACCAACAGTTAAAAGTCTGTCAGATGCAGAGACAAGTCTACATATCTATGCACATAACAAGATGGATAATAAACGTGTTTAATGAACGATATTTATATCATGATATATTAACAATTAACAAACTACTGACTAAATCATATACTGAATGCCGGCGGACATAAGACTAAATCCTAGTATACATATTCGCAGGGGGTAGGTAGGGTTGGGAGGTGGTACTCGGTCAATTCGAATTTTCCAAAGTGGTACTCGTCTGTAAAAGTTTGAAAACCTCTGGTTTAGGTGGCAGTTAATCTGCGTCTACGTAGCCATCCGTGACCTTAGGTGTTTTTACCTTTGCACTCTAGTAGACCTTTCACTGCAGCTAGCAAGGTTAGAAGAAAATGTAATAGTCGTCTAAGGAAGTGAACTATCCACCGAGTCGTAATCATGTCACGAGGTGGCCACCCTGTGCTGACGATTACCACTGGTCCGCGTGCAGCTCGCCAGGTAATAACTGCAGGGGCGCCACCTTACAGGAAAGTTCAAGGGATGCAAGTCCCCGATGACACTGACTGAGGCTAAAAGCCTTCTCTTTCAAACCTCTCACACTACAGACGCGAAAACCGGATGTGCTTAACCTAGTGTGCAAGAGGCAACGAAAGAGTCCTTCTCCGCTGTTCTCCCCATCATTTGATCGTAAACATCGCGCATCCTGGACGGAGAATTTCCCCCCTCCCTCCCACTCAGGTGTTTCGCGGAATTTAGTTTTCATTACGGATACACACAGGTCTTAGGGGTGCAATATAGAAAAATGTAACAGATTTTATTCATCTCATCACGAACAGGGATCTGGTGAAGCCTATGACAGCATAATACACTATTCAATAAAGATCTTGAGGGGCAACAGACGAAATGAAAAGCTATTGGTACAAGCTAGCACCAGCCTTGGTCACATTCAACTCAGTTTGTTTTACTTATTTTTTTTTTAGGGTGGGAGTAACTTGGCGATTGCAGATGGCTCAGGAAATTTGTCTACCGCTTATTTATTAGTAAATGTCATCTTTTAGCATATACGAATGTCTGCGTGCCATGGATGACGGTGGTGTAGCTATATAACGCCTATTTTTGGTCAACAATTCATGACCTCCACACAATAAAGAACTCGTGAACGCATCCTTACGCATTCCCCCTCCCCCCATACACGCACAGAGACGAAAAAGGTAAGTTTTAAGACAATAACAATTAAAGAAAGAGCGAGTAAGTTTCCGGCGATTCTAGAGTCACCGTTCGTTTTAGATGAAAGGAACATGAGAGAAAAAGAAAGTGGACCAAATGTAAGAAGTCTTCTCCAAGGAAGGCAAAGCCTGGTGTGATCAGTAAAGGAGAGAAGAGAATGAGGCGGTGTCGCAGGTGTGTACAGATGAAGTGAGTTGGACAGGTAGGAGGGAGGGCAGAGCCGTTAATACACTTATAACAGAGGGTGTTGACTTCATACTGAGCGCATTTACATATTGGGAGCCAGTAGAAACTGAGTGCAGTAAGGAGACAATATCTTCTTGGAGAATATCATGTGTAAAAAGCTCCATATCCAGCACACTTACATTTCCATTGTGAAAGGCCGATTTGCAACCTTTGCTTTGCAGACGACATAGACCTGTTAGCAGGTACTAACAAAGAACTGCAAGATCTTACCAGCAGACTGACAGACAGTTCAAACGCATATAGAATGGAGACAAGCACCAATAAGAGAAAAGTTATTATCTTTGGCAGCGGCAAAGCAGAGATCTACATGAACGGGGTGCGCCTCGAAGAAGCAGCTTACGACACTTGGGAGCCACCCTCTCCAAGGACGACAGCTCCAAGACAGATATCCACATCAGGATCGCAACAGCTATAGCAGGACAAGATCTGGCACAGCCATAATATCTGGTTTGCTACAAAGTACAATCTGTACAAATCCGCTCTACGGATGTGAAATATGGACTCTGCTTGCCGATACGGTGAGGAGAATACAGACATTCGAGAGCAAGTGGTCGAGGAAGTTGCTCTGGATCTCATACAGAGATCATTAAACTAATGACTTTGTACGAAGCACGGTTGCCACACTCGTAGGACACCAAGAACCTCTACTTTCACCAGTCAAGTGAAGTAAGCTGGTCTGGTTTGGCCATGTGACCCGGCATGACACTTTTGTCGAAGACTGTTCTTTAAGGTATCTTGGAGGGTGGTCAACGCCGCGGTGGCCCGAGAAAGAACTGGCTTACGATGGACTAATCGTTCTGTGCTCACTATCCCCCCAAACAGGCGTCAGAGATGACAATAACATGACTTAGCAGTATGGGATACAAACTGATGCATAGTTTTTGCAGAGTCAAAAATAAGAATGGTAATATTGTCGAATTGGAGTGAAAGGGAGCGAGTAAGGTGAGGGTTTATCGTGTGCCAATAAGAATGCCTTACGCTTTGTCATCATTAAGTAGAAGTTTGGTCTTTTTGTCATCCAGTGTTTCATGACTTTAAACCAGGTGGATGTTTAAAAGCCTCTGTGCTTTATCAGTTCAGCTTGCAAACATGAATGTGTGAGCTTATCCACCTGTGGTGTGGTTGGCGGGTTTCAAAGAGACCTGGCAGCTAATTGGTGAGTTCAGCAGAAAAGGCTCGGTCACGGCGACCTAGTCCAGCCCTGTAAACAGCTGATAGATCCGGAGAGAATAAATTACTTACTACCTGAACCCAAGGCCATGATCCTTTTCTTCTGCGTTCCAGAGGCCGTGCCAAGTAGTTCTGTGATTATGAAATGGCTGTTCCCTTTCCCCCACCCCTATATTTTGTTGCCCCAGAGATTTTCTTCCAGTGTGGCTCCCTGTGGCCACAGTTCTGTCCACCTCTGTCTGTGTAGTGAGCAGAGCCGCAGGACATGCTCAGGGCCTGTCTCGCATGGACAGTTTTCAGTGTAAGATTGCCTCAGGCGGTGCATATGTCCACCCAGTCCGCAGTGTCTGGTGTGCAGTCGGAAGATGATGGTCTGCTGATGGTGTTCCAGATTGAGCATCTAGTCCCCTGATGGCGGCTTGTGTTTCTGTTGCCACTTTGAAGTAGTGCTTGACCAGATCTTCACTGTCTTGGTGACAAATGCTTTACAGCTGTGCAACCAGAACACGCCGGTGCGCAACTGAGAAAAAAAACATAAAACCACAGGGAGAGAAGGAAGGTCGTTGAAAGTCTCATTTCAATTCACCTCGCAAAAAACCCCGAGCTTCACCATGAGTTTAGTTAAGCCACTTACCGCCTGGTTGACCTCATTTTCTACCTGTCTTCTCAGTTGCTGCAAACAATTCGAGTGGTCGGGAGTTTTTGTCCTACAAACGGCCTGGCTCTTGCCCCCAAATTATTATTCACAGGCTAGTCTAGCTTTGCCTTAACACCTGCTGGCTGAAACTTAATGAAAGAAAAGGTGCGGCTACAGAAATGTTTCGCTCGTGCACATCGGAGTTTTCGTCTGGATAAAATGCAACCGAATCCATGACGTCATGAAGGTGAAGAAGAAATGATTGATGATGTTGACATCACAAATAAAAACGAATATTAATCATGGTTACCTAGGTCACGAGAGTCTATACAGATTTCCGGTTCATAAGATATTGTTCTTGTGAAAGATTGCGTCCCGACATGCTCGGCTTCTTAGGGCGTGGAGTAAGAGCTGCTGCTAGTAAATGTCACCCGAGGTAGGAACCTCAGAGGTATGTGTCGACCTTTGCACCGAAAAATCCTCACTTTGCCTTATGTGTATAGTTTAGTACTGGATAGTTAGACCACCTGCCTAGAGATAAGACCCGTCAAATCTGTAGTAACTTTTACTTACTCTAGCTGACCTCGTTCAAGGAGAATCTGCAGTTCGTCCGGCTCCATAATTTAATTGTTTGCTCTGTTAGTTTCAAAGCCAGCCATACCGCCGTTACGGGACGTTCCACTTGTCAAGATATTTATTTGGTTGTTTAATAACTATTTGGTGTCCACGGAGAAAATTTAATTATGTACCATTTCACGTGGTTTGTATGTATTATAATAACCTGCAACCGCAGCACTGTAGTGCGACAGTCACCTTTTCAATCTGTTCAGCGCATGCGCATTAAGGCAACTATTGAGTGTGCGTTTTCATCCGATGGAGCTCTTCTTCTGAAAGTGCGACATGATCCTGGACTAGACTACCTAGAAAGGGCATCAAATACTTTCCAGCCTCACTTCTGCAATCCTTAACGGCGGTATGCCGCGGCCGCCACCTCAAATGAGAAAAAGATTAATAATCCTGACCGCCATGATTTAAAAGGGATGGTGTGAAGGAGAAGATATACTACTTGTGAAAGAATGCGTCCAAACAGGCTCAGCCTCTTAGGGCGTTGAATAAGAAATGTTGTTGCTAAACGTCTTTGACTATCTCAAACCGTCTGTCGACAAGCCCTGATACCACTTGATATACCCTGCTTCACTACACTGGATCGAAGGAGTGACCAAAGGTGGCTCTAAGCATCCATTGCCCTTGCACTCGACAAGACGAACATAGCTTCATTCTTACATTTTATATCTTGAATGGTACATATCCCCGTTATTGTATTTTATGTCTCTGACTGGTATGCTTTTGTAAGGCTCAAGTGAGGAAATGCGCTGTATAAGGGTTCTTTAATAATAATAATGACAACAACTTGCCATTCCCAAACAGTATAGTAACTGATAAATCACAGGAAATAGAACTATAACAGGATTGTAGTAGATCCACATTGTTTTCTCTCCCTTGAATCAAATAAAAGGACGATTTGTTAACACATTTTGTTTGCTTTTTATATTTGCTTACTTGGGTTTGTGAAGGGTGTGAACTAATCCTGTACAGGAGTCTTAGCATGTAAATTACATTTGGTGTTTATGTGTATTTTTATTTATTAATATATATTGCATCTGGGAAAGGAACAATGAATAGAAACACGTATCTTTAGAGAAAAAAGTAGATATATACAAAGCACAGACATAGCATGATCAAAATGTAGTGTCAGACAATACTGAGACCTATTCACATGCTAACCAGTTCTTTAGCACGTGATGTACAACCACACCTGTGATTGTAACGTAATCATAACGTAACCATATTTTCAACAAGGCAAACGGGCCACTGGGGGATTTATATGAACCATTCCAGTTATATGTACTATTCCAAGCACCATGCCACTACGGTTCTGCATCAAGCAGAATGTCGCATATCATAAGAGCTCTATAACAAGCAGAATGCTAAAACTTTTCTATCAGAATGTCAAATGTAACGAAGGTTCTGTGACGAGCACAATGCCATACTGATTCTGTGGCAGCCAACATGTCAAATCACACCAGTTATTTAGTAAACAGCATACAACCAAGAAACAACCTACAGATCTTATCGAGTAACAACACACACAGGTCGTTTTTAAAAAATCGTTTTACAGCAAGGACCTGTCACTTCTGACACACCTTTTTCCAGAAGGCTCGTGCGGCTTGCTTCGCCTTCACGTTAAACAAGAGCTGAATGAATTACAATTGGCATTAAAATGTACACTGGCGCTAGGTTTTTTTCCCTGTTCGGTATTTCTGAGTTGAATATGTTGTGGACGAAGAAATTTACAATGGTCTTGGCCTTCTTTTCAAGAACGAATTTTAAAATATCTTAAGGTTTACTAATTTATTGTCGGTTCAAGAAGGTCCTTAGGAGAAGTACAAATGGGGCGGGGCAAAAACCTCTCGCAACCATCGTTTGTTCCGGTCCTGACAAAGAGAGCCATAAATCTCTCTCTCTCCACACACACACACACACCTGATAGAGAGAACTAGAGATAGAGCGTCTATATATAGATCTATGTCTATCAAGTTAGTGTGTGTGTGTGTGTGTGTGTGTGTGTGTGTGTGTGTGTGTGTGTGTGTGTGTGTGTGTGTGTGTGTGTGTGTGTGTTGCTTGTACATATCACCGACAACAAACTGGTACATATGACAGGCTACGATACAATTTTTAAGTATCTCTGTTTCACATATTGCTTTCCACTCTAAGACCTCAAAGATCTGTACACATCATTTCAACCTGATGATTTTTTCCCCCTTTGCTGTCCTGCTGTAGAAAATGAAGTTCATTTCCTCGGATTACACCCTCTGCTTGAAAAAGCAAACGTTTGTTCAGTTTGGTGCCCATGAACTTCGCTACCTGGCACGACAAGCACTGAAGACATTTAAAGATCTAGTGGGGTGCAAATTGTTTGTCTAGTCAGCGGGTAAAGCTCAGCAGGGCAAGATACCATTCTCCATAGTCTGTTCCGTTCTCGAGACACGCGCCTCACTAGACAGCTTGCACAGAAGGAGTTCAAACTCATGACATTACATATGTCCACATATTAACCACATTATATAGCAGACGGTCTCAACCCTCCCGCTGGTTGTAGCCTCCACAACGTAAAGAACCTACGTACTCTTGTGTTTGTGTTGTTGACCTCCTTCTGCTGTTCATGATTTCTGTACGAGAACAGAGGTGTGGAGGGGGGGGGGTTCTTATAATATACTATTATAGCGGTGATGTTTTTCTTCTTATCCTGAAAGCTGATATTGATGATCTGTCTGTCGCCTTTTTACTGTTATCAAGTGTTAATGTGCGAGGCCAAGATCTTGTAAAGATATCGACGAGCTTTCTCACTATCTCCTCCTCTTCCTTAGCTAGAGTTGTTGTATGAGGCAGACTGTCAGCTCCTTATCATTAAGTCACCATGTATCTTGTCCCCTAATTTGATACGTGTTCTGCTGGCATTCACCACTCTAGAGCACATTTTAACATGCTCAGTCAGAGTGCGTGCTAACCCATGTTTGGTATTAAAGAATAATTCAAGCAGGATCAGACAGGAAGCATGCTTCTAAAAGAGTCAAGCTTAAATAAAGCCTTGTAAATAAATTCTAGCCTATAATTATACAGCGGGATTGCTCTGAATAATCTGGTTCGGTATGACACTTATTTGTCAAAGATTATTATTATTATTATTATTAAATAGAAAAACAACCTTAGAAAAAAGTACTATAAAAGAGTTATTTTTGCAATACGCACCCAGCAAGCAGGTCACAACAACGACGACCACCACCAGAGACATCCCTGTCAACGTCATGGCCACAGTAAGATCCTTGTCGTCTGAAGGACAGTGCTCCTTTTGATGAAGAAGGAAACAAAAACAAAGAGGTTAGAGAGCCCCCTAATGTTATGATGAAGTGCACATGTAGACACACTCGCCCTCGCATACGGAAGAGTCCTGCAGGCCCAGCAAAGTGTCCTAATATAACAGGCGGTATCAAGTGACAACTTGCGAGTTCAGCTTGTTTGTGTCTCTATATGAGTGGCCCTCTTTCTTCACAGTGTTTCTTTAGGACACGAGTTCAGTGTCGAGTACAAAAGAGGGTGGAATTCTTTTTTTTTTCCTTGATTTGTGCTTCTTTGTATATTTTTTGGTGGAGAAGGTTGATTGTTTGCTTGCCGTTTTACTTGTTTATTTGGGTTGTTGTTGTTGTTGTTGTTGTTCATTGTAATGCTTATTTGGGAGGAGAGGGTAGAGAAGTCTATTTTTTTCTTTCCTGAGGATTTTCTCTGCAGACTGATATGTTTGACTGATATGTTTTTCAGCATTTACAGTAACGCTGGCTCTGTCACACCAGATCACTACGTTCGAATGATACTGGCCTCTGCATCTCCAACGACTTGACCATGCAAGCAGACGCCACTGTTCTGGAATAGCGTGAGATGTGACTCAGCATTGAATAGATAAAGTTTTATTATGCAATACCTCCGATAATAGTCCTGCTTGAAAAAAGTCTTGAATAAACTATTCCCGTCTTCTAGAAAATAAAACTCCCATCCCTCACCAACCCGCCCCCTTTTCTTTCTTTTTTTCTTTCTTTCTTTCTCTTTCTTTCTCTTTTATTGTTTTGTTTGTTTGCTTTTTTGGGGGGCAACAGCACAGCAGAGACCTCGACCTTAGAAAGACGGTGCGAATCGTGGAGCGTGCTTGTCTGATTGTTTTCTAATGTTTCTTGTTTTTTTCCCAACACTTATCGACACATTCACGTTCTTACAATCCACTAGGTCGAGTCATTTTCACCCACCTACACATTTCACAAATGCACGCACACATCCGGTATTGTCCACCGACAAAAAAGAACAGGGGGGACAGAACAATGGAAAACAGAATTTTCGCACAAGGATCTTATTGTTTTGAAAACGGCGAATTTCTGCTTGTCTTCATTTCACAAACGTGCTGCTTGCTGATCCCCCAACCTTGTTGTGCTCTCCTTCTGATCAGTGAACCGCACCAAGGAAGAAGAATATGGCCTTAAAGACCTGACTCATATATGTACAACTGCCGGTCTCATTAATGTGTCAGAAAACTAGCCGTCGTTCATCTCCCTCGAACATCTGATGAGAACACCCCCCGCTGTGTCCACTGTCTTCAGCCTGTAGGTGTAACTACTGTACTGTACTCCATGCTGCGATAAGCGGCCGACGATCGCACGCTGCCTGGCGTTGGGCACAGCGTCCGTTTCTAAAAACGTTAATTAATTCGGAGGCTGCTTTTTCAGAGCACAGATTGGTGATGACAAGGATGCCTCTGTTGCTAACCTCTGGAGAGTCAAGCCCCAATCTTCACCTTTGTTTTATTTTTATGCGATCTAGGTTACTGATCTTTCGCTCTATCTCACTCACCCACGCAAAGAGTGTGAAGGTTTTTCGAAATACTGTGTGTGTGTGTGTGTGTGTGTGTGTGTGTGTGTGTGTGTGTGTGTGTGTGTGTGTGTGTGTGTGTGTGTGAGTTTGCGCAGAGGCATAGGCAGAAACAAAAACCAGCTAGATATTTATCTACATGAGTTATTATATATATATATATAAGAAGAGCTATTACTGCCGAGAGAAATTAGCATCAACCACACAATAACTAGTGGTGCAGTCAACAACACAACAGGTTGTTAAGAACATCTCATGGTCAACCAGTCGCAATAAATACTTTTTCTTACGCCCGAAATGATTTACACCTGAACCTGAGCATGCAAGAAGCACTTTTTTTTAATTCGAAGAGGAGAGGGCAGGGGTTTGCCACTACCCATCTAAGCAGTACAAAAGATTAGCTGCCCTATAAACCTTATCAGCCCCCCCAAAAAGATAACCTTTATATGGGGAAGGGGGGGTTGTTTCAAGCTTGCATACATTACACCTAAACAACATTTCGAGGTCCGTTAGCCACCACACAACCCAAGCTTACACAGATGAATGTCCGGGTGCACGTAACTTGAAAATTTCAGGATACTAAGGATAAATAAACCTGTCCAGGTGTTTCAATTTTCTTTTAGCCGTCATTAGCTGTGGATTTGACCGGCGCTAAAGCCTCCGGAAACTGACGTAATACCCTCGAGGTCTGTGTGTTAGAGTTAATCTTTTTTGTGGACGTTGATTTGTTTTGCTTTGGCTTTGTTTTGTTTATTTTCCCAATTCGGAAAGGAAGCAGGAAAGACTGGGCAAATCTTCACTGGAGACTTTCTCAAATAAGTGACCTTGAACTCTGGCCTAAATCAACACGACTGACTCTACTGTTGACACGATTGTCGTGCAAGGTCGTGATTTATGTATTCCTTCTTACGCTCACTAACAGAAGCCCGCAGTCCTTCCAGCTCCAAGACCCTTGCCTGATGTCCTGCGGGACAGAATCGACCCTCGACAGGTTCGCTTCACCCCAGGGAGAAATCGCGCCTTTCCCCATCCCTCATCATAGCCTACTTTTTCTCGCTAAAATCATGCTATGATTATAGCAAAGGGAAATTTTAAGTGAAGACAAACCATTTGATTTAAAGGCAATGTTTGCAAAACACATCAGTTCTATACTTTCTACAATTTACGATTCTTTTTATTTGTTTTGATCTTAATTAAGATCTGTAAATACATCCTACAACAAGCCTTATGAGCTTATGTGGAGTCAGACAAGAGGTGTTTAAAAGAATTATATATATATATATTGTAGAAAAAAGAAAGAACGAATAACACGATCGAAGAAGAAAGACAGAGTGTCGAGGTTTCGCTGCAATCGTGAGCAATACAAGAGACGGACCAGGTGAAGCAGTCAAATGCAACGAGTACAAAAAGTGAACGGGATGGCAGGATACTTTTCAAACTGGAGCAAGCATTGTTCCACAGACTTCCTGTGTAAATATCGGACACACCCTATTACTGTCACTGTACACACATTCCCAAAAACCTCGAATGTGAGTCATGACATGTTTCAGGGTTTACTCGGTTGGTAAACAAGTAATTTAATAGCAAGATTTTTTTTTTTAGTAGACTTGTGCTAGGTTTTACGAAACCATTTAAAAAAAAAATAAAAGCAAGGTTGAACATCCTCTATGTTTCACGCATCAGACGAGAGAAATTCGGCAAACGATCCTTCTCCTTCTGTGGTCCCACCTTTTGGAACTCTCTGTCACGGGTGAAACCTTCGGCCTCCCAGCAACCCGAACCTCTACACACCTCCCCCAGGCACACACCACCACCCTACCCCCACACAGTACGTCTGCTCACTACCTGACATCTTCCCAAAAAGTCTATTTTTAACTGTGCATCGACAACAAGATACATCTTACAAAACGCATACAACTATAACGCGTGTCACCCTAAAGGTACGTGCGTACAAACTGATGTCACTGTGCAGCAACTCCACCTTTAAACTCTGCTATGAAATTTTGTCTCTCTGTATCAGCCTCTGTAATTGCCTGCCTGCCTGCCTGCCTGCCCAATATTTTACTTTCTCTGCTTATGTCCGCTTGTCTGTCTGTTTCTCTCCCCCCCCCCCACACACACAAGAATATTTAGAACCCCCACCTCTGGTCAGTGAATGCGTATATAGCTCTTTCCTGGTCTATCAGCGTGCACCTGTATGTGCGTGAGTGTGCATACTTACGCAAGCGATGATTTTTATTTCTGACACTCTTTTGATCATGTTCCTCCAAATCATTAAACACACGAGTGCACGCACACGCTGCATAAATCACTGTATATGACATGTGTTACATGAATCGATATTAATATTTATAACAGCAGCTGTATTGGAACGGATGTGTGTGAATGGTGGTGGAGAGCGTAAAAAAAAGTTGTAGAAGAGAACGTTTTATTGAGTCAGTAAGGGTCGAGTACGTAGTTTTATATTTGTGTGACTAAGAGTCGTATAGCCCAAGACTGCGAGTGGATAAAGAGATCGATTTGTAGGGGATTATTTTTGTTTAATAATCACCCTTCGTGGCCTGCCCTTGGGGTGGGTTAGTAACAGATCTTAACTATTCATTTGTTAATTATTATAATAATAGGTTTTTTTTTAAAACTGACAGATCGTTTGTTGTGTATTGAAAGAAAGAAAGCGTAACTGTCGCAAACCTGAGTGGTGGGGTTGTCACACACACACAGACAACCTTCATGCACACAAACACTGGTGGACAAATATAGTTTTATATGTCTTTAAAACTATAAATGACAAGATATAAAGTTATAAATTTAAAAAATTCCACTTTGTCAGCTGGTGGTTTCAGCCTCAAACTCGATCGAGTGTGCTTGGATGCGTGTGTTAAAAAGAGTAATGTAACACAAGGCAGCAACTTTCAAGGGACAGAAATCTACCGGTCTCAAAGCGAACTACTGTACAGAGTAATTTGCCGCTGTCATGAGCAGTCATACAGACATCATATATATGTTTTGAGTGCGAAAGATTGTAATTCAAGGAACTATTTATTGACATGAAGTAAGAAACAAGCTTAAAGTGATTATATAATCAATTGCAACACAATTTACGTATTCGCGACTGACGCTTTATTACAATCGATATGATATTAGGAAATTTAGAAGCTCAAATGTTATAAATACCATTTATAATTTTCGACGATGCAGCACACACTGGGTAGCATCATTTCCCCCTCCAGTCCTCCACTCCCAAACACACACACACACATCACGAACTTGCATTGGTGTACACACTATGCACCCACGCTGAGAGAAGGCTGCGGGTGCTCCCAACACATAAAGTAAAAAAAAGGTAAAAGTCATCTCCTAACCTTTTAAGGTCGTTGGGGGGGGGGTGATCTCGAGGTGTTAGAGACCCTACTTTTCTCGGGGCCAGCTTTTCATAAGGGCGATCCCCATCTCTCCCTTGCTGCCTTACCTTCCCCAACCCTCTATGCCGTCTATGTAGTCAGGTACTCATTCCCGCCAGCTGGGTCGACTGAGGGAAGTTTGTTGCGCTTATCGGGAATTGAACCAATGCGCTTTCAGTTCGGACGCCAGCGCTCTAACCACTCGGCCATCCGCTTCCCCTCTACACACAAAGTACTATAGCAGGAGCAAGAATTTTAAAGTCACACGTCGTAAATATTACTGTAAGCCTCTGTCCAGAATCTAATTTTGTTGTCGGTTTGTTTTTTTTATATCTGCACACAACTTTATGGTCTATTCAACAAGCAGACACTCGATCATGTTCGGACGAAGCACACAGCCGCTTTATCACGTCGTGTACTGACCTCCTCTACACACAGTTTGTCGATGCTGCTGGCTACACAAGAATAGATGACGTACTTCACAGGAACGTAGTGACTGGAGAACTGCATATGGTTAGGAGTAACGATGGCTAGGCAACAATATTGAACACGTAGCTTAGTGGAATGATCGCGTGTTGTAGCTAGCGCCATAACAGTCATTCCGTAGTAACTACTACTATGACTTTGAGAATGAAGCGATATATGGTGCTCTGGGGAGCCCTGTTTTTTATGGTGACGCTGATGTCTCTGTATCTAATGCTTGAGACCGTCAATAGTCCCAAGCCGTATGCCTTCACCGGTAATGTAAGTATTGAAACTTTTTCCTATTTGCAGGGACAAATTTCTCTTTACGAAACAATCGTGCACTAGAAAGAATCTGTGCTACATTATGACAATAACTTCATTTCGTTCAAATAGTTTTTCTAACAAGTTTCTACCCCACCCCCTTTTTGTCCCACAAAGGTCTGTTCCCGCTATGGCGAAAAGATCAAAGCTTGCTCTAAACTCGCTACTCGCTCATATGTTTCTGGTTTTATTTCACATTCAGTGACTTTTTTTCCCAGAATTACAGAGATGTAGTTTTTAAAATTAGTTCCAGTTGTACAATGTCGAAGTGACTGCAAATCTCAAACTTCTAATGTTGATTTGACGTCTTCACTCCTAAGATGTAATATTCTCAACTGTTTGTAGGCTTTGACTAGGTCATCATTAAAATCCAGGTTATGAAACGAGGTGAAACGTTGCCCCCAGAGCAAAGTGGGTAAAACAAGGACCAGTGTCTTGTCTCTAAAGCAGTGCAAGCATTTCTTTATATACTTTATCCTAGGACAGCTTTCCCACTGCTTTATAACTATAACTTTATAACTACAGCCATAGGGATACAGCTACATCTGCAGTGTCTGCCCACTGCTTTATAACTACAGTCCCAGGAATAAACTACATCTAGTATCTGGACACCACTCTATAACTATAGACAAGATGCATACCCCTGAGTTCCCTATGTTGTCCAAGGGCAACAACTTTCCCTTGAGTCTATAATATAATAGGTACATGCCCTGTAAAGTATTAATTTGTTGGTTTCTGAATACTGATACAAAAGAGTTTGTTCACATACCCAAATGAACCACTAGCACATTATTTTATAGCTGTGTAATGTAAAGATCTAAAGTATCTAAATCTTTCATCATGTTTACTTTTGCAAAGCTGCCATTAAATCAAGCAGTAAAATGAACCAAAAATGTGTCTGAACTAAAATGATGTATAATTATATCTTTGTTTGCAGCAAGCGCTTGAGGGCATTGAGATAAAGATCCAGAAGATTGAAGAGGATCTAGCCAAGAATCAGGAAATGGTAGCCCAAATTAAACACTGGGTTAATGTGTTGAGCAAGGGAAAACCAGGTGTTGAAGAACCATCTGTACCTTTTGGCCCACGAGTAATTGAAACTTTGTTAGGGGTAAATGCACAAGGCCAAGACAACCATGACAGTCAAGATGGTGCACCAAATAGGCCAGAGAAACCACGAGAGCCCTTTAAGATTGAACCAGGCCAGAAGGTTAAGGTGACATCTAGCACATGTGCTGCCACTAAGCTTCCACCAGCTGAGGCTGACATTGACGTGAGTATAATTTTCAGCTCATTCACCACCAGCAAGTTTTAAAAATTGTTTTCAGCTGTGTAATTACATATTACTTCAAATATAGGCAGCTGAGCATAATGAGCTATTTCACCCTGCATATCATGTGTAATGAAATCAAAGATAATGACCCATCTGACAGACAAACAGCCTCCTCATCCTATGTTGGTCAGTATTTACATCGAGGCTTGGGTATATTTTAATAGTAAAAGGTAATAAAGTCTCCTTGTTGATAAATAACAGTGGAACTTAGTTAGTCTGGAAGTGCCTTTTTTGGCTTTTAACGATAAGGTAACTGCAGTAAAGAATAAGTGACTCAATGTATTGGTGACACTACATTTCACAAACAACCATGGAAACTTATGCCCTGCTCTGTTTTGGGACTGGCACTGGGTCTAGCCTTCAAAGAAAAAAAATGTGTAAATTGTTTTTATTAAAATGAAAATAAACTGTGTTTATATCTACAAAGTTCTATGTCTCTTAGCGTGACCATCAAAACTCATGTGTAGGAAATGATCTCACTTCAGAAAGAATGAAATGCATCATAAAGCTTCAAGAATGGTACATACGCTGCCATTGAAAAGTAAATAATAATGGATAATGTAAATTTTAATGTTACTTTGACTATATAACAACAGGCAAAGTGAAAAAGTGAGGATCAGGCAAAGTAGTCTAGTAGCAGTGTAAGTGAGGGTCAGTGAGGGTAGATAGTTTATATTCAGTGTGTCAATGTGTGCCTCATCAGGAAGCTGGTACAGAAGACAAAAGAGAGGAATCACAGAATTTGGATGATTTTGGAACTTACCGTGCTGCAGAGTTTTGAGTATTTTAGTTTGTGCATAAGGCAACTTTGGCAGCCAGAAAGCTGAGAAGTACAATTGTCAGGTTTAATAGGGGGTGGGGGGGATTGGTCTTTTACTATGAGCCAGCAACTAGGGCTATATCACAGCAAGGCAGCCAGGCCTGTAACCAGATGCCACATGCAGACAGGTTTAATCAGAAAGAGAGCACAAACATGAATATAAACAAGAGTGACAGATGATAAATGGCAGATAGAACTGGTCTGGAAAAGTGTGAGATAAGCCGGTGTTAGAAACCTGCTGGTCAATTCTAGGTGTTAAAATCAGTTGGATCTTTCATACTATGCACCTCATATGTGCACATATAGAGACATAGCTGAAATTACATGTACAAAATGTTTGTGCACATGTTAGTTTTGTTTCATTCTCCTCTCACACATCCAAACATGAAATATTGGAATCATGCTTTAAAACTTCAAAACTAAGAATAAGAATATTCGCAACAATGGGACATTAATTTTCAATGGTCATCATAGAAAACAACTTTTCAACTAATTTACATGTGGTATGCCTTTCTTGACATGCAGTGTAACTTTGCAATTGCCTGCCTGGAAACTCTAGGGCACACTTTATTTGGAAGGGGGTGAAGGGGTATCAGCATTCATTTGATTAAACATCCGTTTCCTTTAAGAGGATGCTTCATGCAAGTTCACATATGCTGATGATTTGCCCATCTAGTGTTATCTAACCTTTGGACTGCTTTTTTTCCCAAAGAGGTTTGTTGAGAAAGCATGTTCTATCAGTTTGACCCTAGCCTCTTATGCAGTTACTTTACGCCAGGCTGGGTGAGTCATTAATTACGTGGCAGCTTATGCCAGTCACTTGTCACAACAACCTTGGAAGAGATGGGTAAAAAAAGGGATTTTTTGGTTTGCTATGCAAACTCAGGGTTATATGCAGTGGAGAAAAAGTGAAAATTTGGATAGCTAGATAGAACTTGAAGCTTTTTGATTTCCATATAATTGCCTCTGACTTAAACACTAGTAACAGCAGGGCTTTCTCTCTCTCTCTTCACTCATACATATCTACATCCCTTGACTGGTACCAACTATGACAGAGTTTGAACAGATAAAATATTTTACATAAAATCATGTTTAAATCTAAGGAGTTGTGAGAAATAATAAACTCTTCAGGTGATCTATCTTCAGATGAGTGTTTAGATGAGATAAATTTGTCTTTGGATAATACAACATCAGTAATAATTCTGAACAGTTACTATAGTAGATGTTTTTTTGTTTTGTTTTGTTTTTTTGAAAGACCACATATCAGTCACATGGAATAGATTACCATGTCATATTGTCACCATCTGAAAGGTTTTTTTTAAAAAGCGGTTTAATGTTTTCCTTGCTCATTAGTTCATATTAAGAAATGAATATTCTGCAGATGCACAAGGTATTTGATGTCGTGCCTTTTGACAACCCGGACGGGGGTGTGTGGAAGCAAGGTTGGGATATCTCCTACGATGCAAGCCAGAGGAACCAAAAGCCCCTCAAAATTTTTGTTGTTCCTCACACTCACTGTGACCCAGGTATGTGTCAACCTTCTGTTTCTGTTAACAAACCTGGACACACAAAGCTAAATCATTTATCTCTTTCAGTGATTTATCATGTAGCCTAAAGAATTTGAAAATTAGAAAATGAAAATGAAAAAAAAATCTCAATTTCAAATCTCATTTTTATTTACTGTGACAGTGTTAGGAAGCTGAGTTAAGGAAATAACCAGCGATGTAGAATTGAGATTAGCTTAGACTTGTCTCAGGGTTAAAGAATCCATGTTAAAATCTGTCAATGCATACACCACGAACTTGTATTACTGGACTGCTTGCAGACGATTTTTTTCAGTTAAGTTATAGAGTGAGGCTGATGTGTACAAAGCTTCTGATTTAGCCACGTTTCAGCTTAACTACTAGAACAAGGTTGGTGTGGACAAAGCTTCCGGCTTAGTCACATTCATTGTTTAAGCTCACCGAGACTAGCAGCGGAGGACTTCGCAAGAGGCTAAGTGTTGGTCTCAGCAGACAGACAGCAGTCTGTACATACACTGCCTGCATGTATATTTCTCTTTCTAACCATGAATTGATCTCTGAGAATTCATTTGAGCTTTTGAGTCTGCTAATGTAGAACAATTTTATGGCTTGAAATCCTTCAGCTTTTAAGCTTAAGATGTCCTACAACTGCTCAGCATTTAGTCAAGTCCTTCTGATTTTTGATTACAGGATGGGTTAAAACGCTGGATGACTACTACAGGCAGCAAGCAAGGGGCATATTTGAAAACATGCTTCCCAAGATGGAGGATGATGTTCGACGCAAATTCACATATGCTGAAATATCTTTTCTGTCCATGTGGTGGGCAGAACTTGATGAAGACAGGAAGGAGCGTGTCAGAAAGTAAGAATTATTTATGATCTTTTAAAGTCAGGTTCATTCGTTTGGTACAAATCATCTCTTGTAATTAATGCTTAAGCTTGTGCGTGTGAATGTATTTATTTTGAGAGCATATATTCCTGTAATGTAACAGGGCTGAGAGCTACATAGATTCAAGATCTAGAAAAAGTTATAGACGAAATTAGTAAATGTTGAAAATGATAGCAATGATGCTAGGTTATATTCTGTCAGGCTCTCTTACACATTTCCTTAAGGTCTCTGGGTTACTTGTAAACTAAAACTGGTCCTTTTTTTTTTCAAGACCTAAAACAACATTTAAAATCAAAGGTTTGATAATCTCAACCTCTCAGACTTTGTTTTATATCTTCTTGGAGTTTTTTTTACTATGTAAGAGCTTTTAGTCTCTTAAACTTGTTTAGTTTGCTTTTTATTGCCTACTGTTCAGCGTATGGGTGGGTGGAACCCCTGTGTTAACAAGGTCTTCTACACAGAAAACAAAAATGCCTCCCCACTATTTACCCTCTTTTTTGTGTGTGGGGTTGTGGGAGAATCAATGTAGACCTATCCACATTTAAGAACACCCAAATGTTTCAGTGTTGGCAATGTTGACCAAGTCCCATTGTTTTTTTCTGATACCCAGATGAGGCCAAAGTGTGAAAAGTTTTGCCATAAAAATGAGCAAAGGAATAGTTACAGGAAAAATACTGTTTGGGTTATGAGTATGTAAAACAACTGAGATTTGCTACCAAAATCTTGGACATTAAGTGAGCAAGTGATTACACCTAGCCCTGGGCATAACCTTTATTTGACTTGCTGTTGCTAAATATAGGGTCACGAGAACTCTGTTTACCTAATGGCATTAATCTCTAACTGCTTGTTGAAAAAGTTTTGCAAATTTTCTTGTGCTTAAGTGTATTCTTTCAGAAATGAGGAGGACTACAGCTTTAGATCCTTAAAATTCAGTATCAAATCTTTAGCAGGGCATAAAAAGACAGGTCCTAATGCTATTGTAAAAATTGTAATAAGCTAACAATAAAATTGGGTCTTAGAATAAACACATGTTTTGACAGTTATTTCTCATTTACATTCTTTCCTACATAAATTTCAAACACAGTGATTAATAAATCAGTGACTTCCAAGTGAATGCTTTTTTTTTATCTGAAAGTTATGCATTTTTGTGTGTAAGTTCTTTAGCTTAATGAATGGGGATTTCATTATTTCAATACCATATCAAGCACAATATTACAGAAGGCATAGGTAGCAAAAGAAAAAAGTGAATAAAAGAAGATAGCAGCTTGAATAAAATGATCACAAAGATGGCACCATTTGTATTTAGCTGAAATTTTAAACTGTCATGGTTTCAGCAGCTTCTGCAGTAGATATTTAGCTATGTGAAATTTCTGTTCTGTCTATGCCAGTGTCTTCAACTTCAGACTTTTTGTGGTGGAAATTCCT
This sequence comes from Marisa cornuarietis, assembly GCA_004794655.1. Classification (NCBI taxonomy): domain Eukaryota; kingdom Metazoa; phylum Mollusca; class Gastropoda; order Architaenioglossa; family Ampullariidae; genus Marisa; species Marisa cornuarietis. The sequence continues at coordinate 7,559,186 of SMMW01000584.1, forward strand.
CTTCCTTAACTATCTTGCCCTAACAAGGCAGTCTGGTAGCACTAAGGTTTAGCGCTTGTCACCGATACACTGAGTCTGTACTGGTGATCCTAAGTTCAGATATGGTATCTGCATGTGTCATCTGTTTACAGGGCCACCTGGTTTGCTGCATTATAGCTTTACTTGGTCATGAAATGGCTTTGTTTGCTTGCTTCAGCATGAAACATCACTTCTTCCCTTTGCCTCTCCCCTAATCACACCCTTTCCTTCTTCCCCATCTCCCTCTTCACTGTCTTTAATTTTCTTATCTCACCTTTCAGCAATGCTGGGCTGCTGAAAGGTGATCAGATTGTCCAGGGTCTAAACACTTGAAATAATATAATCACAGCCAATACTAGCAGAATCTGTAGGAAAATCTGCTATCATCCCTCTGTCTGGGATGGATAAGGGTGCAGCCTGTGTTGTGTTTTGCAGGCTGGTGAGTGATGGCAGACTTGAGATTTTGACAGGAGGCTGGGTGATGACCGATGAGGCCAATTCCCACTACTTTGCCATGCTGGACCAGTTGATAGAAGGACACCAGTGGCTGAATGGAACATTAGGTAAGTTGTACTCATCATTGTGACTGGTCTTACTGCTGTTCCTGTCAGAGCTACCACTCACATGCATGTTCTTACATTGTCATAAATGTAACCAGTTTAGCTTGGTTATTGTCAGAACTATAACTTTGTTAACTGTTAACATTTTTCCTGTAAATACACAATTTGTAGTATTTAAAAAAAGTTACTGCTTAGACAAAAAGAAATTTAACCCCTAATTTTTTTTAGCATTCTTGCTATATTTGTAATATTTAGTATGTTGTGCACATGTTCATCAAAATGTTACAGGATCCTTTTTAAATTATGACATATCTTGTCTTAACCATCATGGTCATTGTCGCTTTTTTCTTTGTCGGTTTTAACAGGATTGTTTTAACAGGGGGCACCTGTTGTTTTTGCTTTTTGTGTTAAGGTGTGAAACCTCAATCTGGGTGGGCAATTGACCCATTTGGCTATTCATCAACCATGGCATACTTGCTGAAGAGGTCTGGATTTGAAAATATGCTGATACAAAGGGTCCACTACTCCATCAAAAAGCATTTTTCACGAGAAAAAACACTGGAGTTTATGTGGCAACAACAGTGGGGTATGTGCATTTGTGTGTTAAACTGCTACTATGAGTGCTCAATGCTGCAGCTAAGGCACCTTTTGTATTCTTCTTTTGTTGGCTATGTCTTAAATCCCTCCCTCATTCATTTTGTCTTCCTGGGTTTCCTGTCATTTTGAAGAGTTCAGGGAATAGTTGTTTTCTGTATACATCCACTGAATAATCCAGATGGAATTTACAAAGAAATTTTGGTTTAGCCAGAGACTGAGCTTAAAGTACAAGAGGGAGAAAATTGACTATTTCTGGACTTGATGGGTATCTTCTTCTCCTTCCTCCTTCCTTTGGTTTCAATACTTGTCACAATTTCAGTACTTGTCACTATTTCAATTTTTTGAAAATTCATTTGAATTACTCTCATTCTTCTCTCCTTTCTCTCCCTTGTGGTGTCCCACGCTGTGTCCAATTAGAATATCAGTGAGACTGTAGGCAAAGAATCAGGCTCAGGTATTTGACTCCACAGCCTCAATATGCAGAAACAAAGAGATAAGCCATGATGCTGGAAGATGATTAGTTTTGAGTGAAAAGAGTTGCTAGTATCTAGATCAGAGGTGGGGAACATCCAGCCCACAAAATCATTTGATCCGGCCTTCCAAGGGAACCGCAGATTTCAGTAAATCTATAAGCTTTTTTCATAGCAATATATATATATATATATACATATAGTTAATAAGAATAATGTAAATTTTGAGGAACAAGTAAGAAATGCCCATTATGACATAGAAAGGACACATACAAGCACAGACAGTAGAGACATGTATGCTTCTATTCAGCTGCCCAAGGCTTTTATGGACGATTTTGGAGAATACACCTGACCTTCACCCCAAACCAATGGTAGACCACTTCCAGTTTAATATTGGCTGTTGATATGTGTAGTGTTCTTCCACCACACCAGTTCATTCAATAAAAAGCATTATCATTGAAATCGCTGCGTACCTCATTGTACAGTTTAGGCCTACAAGTGTGTCCAACATAATCCTTTCATGGTTTCCAAAGAATGAGTAAATGAAAAAGTGTTGGCTTGTAAAAATTTGTTTGGGTTTATGAGCTTATTTGTGCATGTGTAGACACTGCAAATGCCATGAACATCAAGAGGTGGTATGTGTATACTAAATAGTCATAATTATTCTGTTTAATATACTTTTACTGTACAACCACAGACAGCAAATTGTGCAATAGGGAAAAAAAAGGTTTGTTACTGTCTCCTTTAGGAACTTTCTAATTATAAATGCATATTTTACAGGCTCCAAACTGTTCTTTGCTATGCTTTCATAGGAGCAGAGCATATTTTCATGCGCCTAATTAGGAAAAGGCAGATTGGGGTGACTAGTATACAGGAGTTCCAGGCAGACTGGAATTGTTCACATTGCAAAAGTGTTGACACACTGTAACAAAACTGCGGCTTGATCAAACAGAGCAGGCTAATTTTAGGTAGATCATTTTGTATGGCTCCTGAATGATGTTATAAATGTAAAAAAATGGCCCTTAGAGGAAAAAGGTTCCCCACCCATGATCTAGATGCAAGAGTGAGAAAAATAAAGCATACAGTGACTGGTATACCACAACAATGTTTTGTTTTAGGAAGAAACATGTACTTCAGAACCTTTCTCTTCTTTCCACTTCTGTCCCACTCTCTTGACATTGACTTTCTCTCCCACCTTTCATCTACTGCATATCCTAATCCTCTCAGCTGTTTATTCACTAGTAACTGACCACTACTTTATTTCACAGTTTTCCATCAGTCAACAGGGATTGGTGTTATCTAATAAGAAAAACAGAACTACACCTCCATCCAAACCTTTATACCGTCCTCCTTTTGTCGACTTTTGTAGAGATGCATATCATTCATGGTATTATTTTTTTCAATCACAACATTTTTTTGTGCTCTTTTTCTTTGCTTTAACCTTCTATTCCCCACAAGTATCTTCTTCACCCCCACCCTGTGTTACTTCATCAACCTATTGTTGAAGTATATTTACATATTAATCATGGTGTAATTTTTCCTTCACCACCTCTCTTTTGCTTTTATCTTTCCTTTAACCCCACCCTAACCCCCACACAAGTTTTTACCCTCTTCTCCACCACCGCCCTCTGTTACTTCAGGATTTCTCTGTCTTCCCTTCCTCACTCTTTTGTATTCACCCTCCCTTGTATGAGTAGGATCTCTTCAAAGCATATTTTTGGAAGGAACTGTCATGTTTAACTGTCAGAATATGTTCATACTTAAACATATTTTTTAAATGTAAGGTGCTTTCTCCTTACCCAACTTTTTGGTACCATAAATTCACACTGGCCATAGGTAGAGTGCAAGCTTTTTAAGTACTAAGCATATTTTTGTGATTGATCATGTCTGTAGCCTATGGTCTAGTGAATCTCTTCTTTGAACTGCAGGATGCTGTAATCTTCTAGAATGTGAACTGTTATATTTGAAGCATAAAAAAGGAAATTATTTGTTTATCGGTAAACAGCATTGTTCTATAGATTTAGGTAATAAAAATAAATTAGGAAGCTGGACAAATATATCAGGAATAGTTTTTGATGGTATAGTTTACAAGTTTCTTGAACAACACTAGTAATTTGTGTGTGTGTGTGTGTGTTTATGACACCTTGAGTTTATTGCTTGCTAAAACCAGTAATTTTTGTACATATGATTATCTTGAGTTCATTATGTGGGAGAATAATACATAACATAAATCTGATGTTGAAAATATCCACACTAAAATATTTATTTTATTAAGCAGAAACATTGTACCAAAGCCTATTGTCTGTAACTGATCTGAGCAGTATCATATTGAGTTTATAAATCTTTACTAAAGAAAGCAGCATCTGATTTCAGACCATGAGAAAAGCACAGGCATATTCTGTCACATGATGCCATTCTACTCCTATGATATCCCACACACATGTGGTCCAGACCCTAAAATCTGCTGTCAGTTTGACTTCCGCCGTCTGCCAGGAGGTCAGCATCGCTGTCCATGGAAGATTGCACCAGTACCCATCACACCAGCCAATGTGGCTGAAAGGTACTTTGTTAAATTGACTTCCATGAGAAATGGTTAAAGCCAGACAGTGAGAATCACCTGCTGTCATACCTGTTCTTTACCTCAATCAGCAGACAAAGCTGTCTTCTTTACAGGACTCCTCCGGCCTCCATTTAAACTATCTCCCCTTGACTATATCATCAATAGTACATGTATACATTTTACAATTTGATAAGTCAAGAACAAATTCATGATTGTGTGGATTGATGTAAAGTGCTGTACTGATTACTGATTTCATTATTAAAAGTCAGAAAAGACAGTTTTAATTTCATATTTTACCTCTAAAGATTTATTTTTTTGTGATGGTATTCATTGTTGAAATTGTACGAAAAAATTGTCTTTAATTTTCTATTAATGTATAATATATAACTTCTGTTTTATATACTCTTTGTGCACTTTAAAATTCTTCTCCTTTTTGGGATACATTTATAATAAGAATATGAGAAATTTTTTTCATGCTCATAAAATGCTGGAAGGTTCAAAATTTGTGTAAATCATATTTGCTTCGGTTGAATTTAAATAGATGTATATAAAATTGCAGCAGCCATGTTCAGTGCATCTAACTTCTAGTCCAGCAAGTCTGATCATGGGGTGGTGATGGGGAAGAATATGAGTTCATTTCTTCTGAAGACACTTCACCTATTTTGACAGAGCTTATACTTAAATCTTTGTTCAGAACACTAGTGATAGCATATAATATCGGCATTGGGGTAAACAGGATAACATAGCCATCTACACGGGTAAAACCCCAAAAAATCTCCAAAAAAAATTAAAATGGAGCAATACATGGAATCCAATAAACCCACACAATACACCACAACGGTAGACATGGCAGGACCCCTAAACACTGGTAACAAGTGGCAGCAGCAGCAGGAAAAGAGGGCAGCAGCACTGTAACCACCCATGCAAACTTGGCAGATCAACACCGGATAAAGAGGGCACAAAGACAGTACACCACACATGCAGACTTGGAAAAAATTAAACACCAACAAAAATAGAGGGCACATGCAAAAAGGAAATGACACATCTAGCACCACAAAAATAGCAACCCTTCCCCCACACCTCTCCATTCCCCCATACCCTCACTCACCTCCCCAACACCCACATTCCCCAAAGACCCCATCCCCCACAGTGCGAAATCACTGAGAGGTGGAAGCACTTTCCCTGTCAAAGTCAACAACTAGTGATAGCATACAACACACACACACACACACACACACAGTTGCTTGCACATTCTTTCCACTAAGCACAAAACTATTTCCTAAAGACTGTCCAGAAACATGTATTGGTACTGGGCCTTAGAGAAATAACAAAACACCACACATGTACTTCAAAGCCTTCGAGTTTACAGCTGCCTACAAAGCACACAGCAAAAATACTTAAGCAAATGAACGTTGGCTGTGGTATATAAGGTATCATAAAATATGAAAATTATTATACACACAGAATAATAATAATAATAATTCCTTTTATTCGCCAAGTGACATAGCACGAGGAACTTGACTTGATAATGGCCACATTTTACCAACAATAACTCTCCCATACACACAGATATACGCACAGTAGACCCACTCCCATTCACACAATCACTCTCTTGCGTTCACTAGGTATGCCAGTGGTTGTGATCGAGCAGTCCCACAGTCTCTTGCAAGAGTGAGAATATATGCCTGGAACACCCCAACCCTACACACTGATCCTCAAGCCCCAGGGGGCATGATCAATCGGGTCTGGCTCGGGCCACAACGGAGTTAAGTGAGGAAACAGCCTTGGCAAAGAAGCTGTTTCTCAAGCGAGATGTTCTGGCCTGAAACTGACGATATCTAATTCCAGAGGGCATGCGGCAGAAAAGGCCATTTGCCGGGTGGGAAATGTCCGCCACAATCTTACGCGCCCTGCCTAAGCAGCGCTGGGCGTAGACTGTGCCCACCGATGGTAGCCTATGGCCTACAACGCGGCTAGCTGCACGTACTACCCGGTCAAGTAGGTCCTTCTGTTTCTGGGTTGCGCTGCCATACCAGACAGTAACAGAGAATGACAATACACTCTCAACCACCGCCTGGTAGAATTGGACAAGAATTGCCCTCCTCAGGCCGAACTTTTTCAGCTGACGCAAAAAGAAAAGTCGTTTCTGGGCCTTTTTGGTGATGGCTACTACATTATTTTGCCAGCTAAGGTCATTGGAGATGGTGAATACCAGAATACCAAATCCAAGCAGAAGTCCCTTCGATGGACTAACTGAAATGGGAATTAAACTCTATCCAAACCAAGTTCTTGCAAAAGAATTCAATGGATCATTTGATGGAGGTCAGGACTGAAACTGAGCACCCCACCTAAGAAACAATCACAACTAAGTAAATTTGAGAGCAGAGCGGTCAGAGCAGAAGGAAATAAAAGCCGCATACAGCAGCTTGGTTGAAGGTGGGAGCCACACAATCCCCTCGACTTGATTGACTTTCCCTGTTCTTGCGAAATCTCTCTCCATTACATAAGATTTCCTTTACATGATTTATCGGAATGGCGACATGTTACAAGGGGTGGTGGAGGAATATAGTTCATTCATACTCCTGTTACTTGCTACTGACATTCTCATGATCTTACTTTTATTTGCTGCTTTCTTTAAAAGCTTGATAGCCAGCACCACCTTGTTACTTTAAATAGATGCATAAGCATTTTTGTATTTGTTTGGTTGGTTGCAGAGCTATGTTGTTGGTTGACCAGTACCGCAAGAAGGCCCAGCTATATCGAACCAATGTGCTGCTGGCTCCTCTTGGGGATGATTTCCGCTATGAAAAACCTGATGAATGGGATTTCCAGTTCAATAACTACCAACAGATCTTTGATTACATCAACTCACACCCAGAGATTGGAGCAGTGGTAAGATTCATTTATTTCCAGTTGAAGACAAGAGAAGAAAGAAAGATGCAGACAAGTTTTTGTCTTCATCTGATGTCATTTGAAGTAAGATGATTTTTGAGTACCTGTCATCACTTAAAAAGACATATGATTCAGCATCATGCTGTGTGATGCCTTTTGGGCTACAGATTCATAACTGCACTTAATAACAATAATAAATGTGTGATTTGTATAGCACATACTTTCATAATGAGTGTACTTTAAGCAATTTCACAGATCCATATGAACAGAAACATGCATATACACATACAGTGGTACCTTGGCACTCGACCACATTCTGCTCTGGAAGACTGGTCGCCTGCTGATCAGTTCAAGTGCTGAGCACTTTTTTCCCACAAGAATTAATTTAAATACATTTAATTTGTTCCAGCAGCTTTCAGTAACTAAGTACCATGTATTGTTTATAGTATTTTATAGTATGGTACATGTAAGAAGATTGGTTTGTTTCCAATGATCTGTTATTAGTAAAAATCTGTTATTAGTAGTGACCACTAATAGCTTCTCGATCCATCTCTTCCATTTGCCTTGCTACCTCTTTTTTGATGTCGTTGACTTAACAGCCCCATACTGACTGGCTAATTCAGAAACTTCTATGCCACTTTTATACTTAGCAATAAGTTCTTTTTTTAAATTCAATTGTTCTTCTTACTGCTTTCCTTCATTTTTAGTGTGAGAATGTTCTTGGGTGCCATGATGACATGTATACTTGTGTATAAATGCAATTTTTTTTTAAAAGCAAGTGATCAAGAACACAGTACCTAGACAGGTTTTTGTGGCTTTAAATTGATGCACATAGTGATACTTTCCTCTTTGTTTCACCCTGAAACATTATGGGTAAGCGTGGCATCTTAAACAGGTTTTTAGAACAATGGTCGAGTGTCAAGCAAGTAGTTAAGTACCAAAACAGAATTCTTTTGAAAATATTGGTCAAAGACCGAAATGTTTGAGCATGGAGCAGTTTGAGTGCTGTGGTACCTCTGCACTTGCACATACACAGAAACAGCTGCATTTTATAGATGTTTTCATATACACCTGTAGTACACATTACAGAAGTATTTAAGTATTTTACTTAAGTAATGTATAAGTATCCCATAGCCCTTAAGATTTTGCTTTAGAGTTATATTTTCAACAGTATGTGTCTGTTTGTGAATAAAATTGTTAGTCATCTACCGTCTGCATCAGGATTTGATGTGAACAGATTTTGCAGTCTTTTTTTCCAAGATCATTTCTATTATGCATAAAGTCTTTACATGCTAGAATATAGCACAAGCAATGTGTGTGAGTAATAGTGATGTCTAGATCTTTATCACATGCTCCAAGTTGTTATGGCATGCTCTGAGGCTATTCTTTTGTAACTTCAGGGTCAGTTTGGCACACTTGCCAACTACTTCGAAGCAGTGCACCAAGATGCAGGGTCATCATCAATTTCCTTCCCTTCTTTGACTGGAGACTTTTTTGCTTATGCTGACAGAGATGACCACTACTGGACTGGCTATTACACATCTAGGCCATTCTACAAACACTTAGACCGAGTTTTGGAGGCAAATCTGCGGTAAGAACCCAATGCTTTAAATGACAAATGCAAGCGTTGTTTTCAAGATGACTATGTATTTCAAGGTTTTGTAGATATGATTGTTCATCTCTTCTTTTCTCTCCCCCCACTCCACCTCTTACTCCCTGCCTAACTTCCTCGCTGTCTCTCTTTTTACCCTGTGGCTGTCAATCTCAGTCTCTCTGCTTTCTCTGTCTTTCCATTTTCTTTTTTTTAGGGATCCCTCATAGAGTGTCACTTTTGTTATCTGTCTTCTTCATTTGCTCTCCCTCACTTTAACAACATTTTTTCTCATCATCTACAGTCTGTTGTAGTCCTCTGTCTTCCCCTTTATCTTTTCCCTGGTCATTTTATCAGTCTCCTCTTAGAAATATCATCTTTGAAATGCCACTTTCCCCATAGACTTCCCTGATGACTAACTTATTAAGAGGATCAAGTCGACCACTTAATTCCATCTGCAGCCTACCTCATCAAAACTCTGTGTCTTAGGGATCATGACAATATCTGTTGCAGTTCTGCAGAAATCCTTTTCACACTGGCTTTAACCTATGCCAGAAAAAATGCAGCTTCCAACTTCCCCACTGCTGCCCTTATGCAGAAAATAGTAGAATCACGAAGAAGCCTTGGTCTCTTTCAACACCATGATGCTATTGCAGGAACAGCAAAAGATCCTGTTGTCAACGACTATGGTAGAAGGTAAAAATTTTATAGTTTTGTTTATTAGTTGTAATAATGACTTTTTTTGGTAAAGTCTCCTTCAAAACTAAAACCAAAGATGAAAAAACGTTGGCCCTGATACCTTTTGTCTTCTTAGCTATCACCATCTGTATGTCTATCTCTTTACGTCACATTTTCTTTATTTTCTATGATTGCATTTGACAGAACTCATCTCTTTCAACACGGGTTGTATCAGTGGGTGTTATATGTTCATAGGCTGATGCAGTTCATTAACCCTAATACCGCCACATTTCTTATCTTTAAGACTGCTGCATGGACTGGTGAATGCAAAGAATATAATGATGGAATCTGCAGCATTCTTGGTCTTCAAGAATAAAAATGAATATGTCTACAATCCTGACGCACCTATCTTGAGCATGGTAAGGGGAGGAACTTTGTGCTTGTCAGAAAGACTCTGTAGAGATTTCTTTTCAGCCATTCTGTAAATACTAATCAAATATTTTGATTTATTTAACTTCAGGCCTTCAGTCATTTTCGTACCAGTCTTGATTTTCGTACCAGTCTTGCAAACCCTAGTGTGCTGAAGTTTGAAACTGTTGGTAGAAGGGTCTGCTAACCAAAGCTTGCCTGGAAGATTAAAAATGTGCCAGATATGGTCTTCTACTTTTTTTGGGTGGGGAAGAAAACTTTATTTCCTTTTGATGTTTCAGGATGAAGAACAGGAAAACCATGAAAGTCTTTCAAGAAAACCAGTCATCTCTCTCACAAGTGAACCAGTGTATGTAAATATGAGATACAGTGTAGGCATTCTCCTTTATTCCAAGAGCATTGTAAAAATCAGGTCTTACATTTTTAACTAAGTCTTGACATAATTTTCACTTGATAGAATTTAGCCTCCTTCCCCCTTCACTCTCTTAAGTAATAGTTCAGCTGTAGATAGCCTCTTTGTGTAATTAATATTTCTGTTTGTAACCATCCTCTCCTTTATCTCATGTTCTCTGTCACGGATCACCCGCATACACACTACAAGTCACCCGCTGACATGCGCATTCGTTAACTCAACACAATCAACAAATGACCACTCTGGTGTAGAATGTCCCTCAGTGAGACAAATACTTATTAACCACAAAGTCACAATTTAAATACACAAAGAATATACAAAGTAATGCTCTAAACAAGGCAAAATATCAGTACTTAACAACAAGCAGTTAGTGAAATATGATAATTATCAATACATTATACGCTCAATGCTAGAATTAGCAAGAAAATCCCTCTCTTAAATGTATCAATACGCAGCACAAGCTCACGTAAGGAACAAATAGGTATACACAATGAGCAAATGTCTTTGAAACAAGAAAAATAACCGGTATACAAAATTGAAGAAATGTCTTTGGAATTCAGTGCTCTCGGCACATAAACGTATAAATACTTTAACAACAGAGTCAGAATGGGTAGCACACCCTAGGCCTTATCACTGCCTGTGGAAGGATAACACAGTCTTCCTACGCGTGCTTAAATTCTACCCACTCTAAACTCGAGGTTCAACATAAAGTCCGCCACTTAACCTTTTTAAAGTTCAGGTTATTTTTAAATATTTAACAACTCCTCACGTAGGAGGTTTACAAGAAGGACACCCGGTGCTTCACTCTACCTTAATCAAGGTCTTATACTTCGTTTGGGGATGTTCGTCTGGTGTTAAATCATCGGAAGCCCATGCCTCTGCCTCACGTCAGTGGTCCTCCGGAATGTACGGATATCGTTTGTAGGATATCGCACCACGCAAGTCAGTCATTCAGCCTCGCTGTATCAGATGCTCCTAGCCACCTTGGAGATACGCGGACACTCTTTTACTCGTCTTTGCCGAACCACAGGCCGTCTATACGTCAGCTCCAGCCGTCAAAACCCGTAGTTTCCCACAGCCTTCCTCACTCTCGGCGTAGTCCCTCAGTCTACGTCAGGAAATTTCTCAGACGCCTGCCTCCTATTTCAGCAAATGTTCTCTCTGTACTGTACTGGTAGTAGAACCACAGCCCTCGGCTTGAATACCAGTAAGTACTGTGACAACTCTTGTCACTAAACAGCGCTCTCCCTAGTGCCTCATGTCGACATACACTATGAAGATTGGTAGGCCTGAATGAAGACTGAACACCCGTCAGTGACAGCACACAGCAGCAACACACCAAGATTGCTGGAATATCGATTGACCAAATCGAGCATTATCCTACTTGCTATGGTCGGGTCTAATATACCCACCCTTGTTTACGTCGCCACAAGGTGAGCTCAGCCCGCCCCACACATAAAATTCTAAAATATCGGAAACCTCAATTTTCTCATGAACCTCGCGTGACAGCGACAAAAAAACAAGACACCCTAACCACCTGGACAGATGGAGCTCTGCTCAGATCGCACGTGAAATAAAGTAAAAACCAAGACTTTCAATTTCTCGTGACTTCCAGCATGGCAGTGTCAAACCAAAGCACACCTGTGTGTCGAACAAAAAAAAATACAATACAATGCCCTACTGCTGTACCCCCTTGTACGCTACATTCTCACTGCATGGTCTTATTTGAAGTTAAAAATCATCTACTGTCTCAAAAAATTAGAGATCAAAAAAGATCAAGCGCATTGCCTCCCTTCACTAAGAGTTTTCTGCCCTTTTGTTTTCTAGTCCAGTGATTCTGTACAACTCCCTGGGCTACACAAGGATTCAGCTAGTCACTGTCTGGGTGTCCCAGCCTCATCTAGAAGTGCGGGATCCTGATGGGAACATAGTCCATTCACAGACTGAACCTTTTTGGTTGGATGAGAATCCAGAAAAGATGGATTCCACAAAGTACAAGGTAGTTTGGGATGAAAGGGTTAAGTGTACAAGAAGGGAACAGTTTGTATCTCTCTTTAATAGCGTTGCTAGTTAGTGCTCTTTGCTGTTTCAGGCATCCTTCATTGCACAAGTGCCTGCTCTTGGAATAGCAGTCTACACGATTCGTGGTGTTTCTGGGTCTGAAGACTTGCGAAACCATCTGGTATCCACAGCATTTATCAACTCCAAATCTGGTCAACAGCAGAAGTTAGTGCTCTACATGCTTTATAGTTGATATTCTCACCTTTTTTCTTGCAAGCTCTCTCTCTCTCTCTCTCTCTTTCCTTCTTTACTGTATGCAAACACACACGAACTCTCACTCATGCAGTGCATTCCTTCTCACTTTTGGTGTCTAATTAGGTTGTCTCATTCTCCCTGTGGTGTCTCTTCAGTCTAGCTTATCTGTTTTCTGGAATCCCATTTATTGTGCATTTTAAGTTCTAAACCTTAATAATTATGTTGATACATTTTTTATTATGTGTATTTTGATTGGAGCATAATTTGGCTTGAGCAGACTGCTTTTTTGATTGACCTATGCCGTTCAGCTCAGTCGTACTTCTGTTGACAGTGGCGAATTTCCCATCCAAACATTGAGCGTCAATGAGAATTTTTCCATTAATAACTCCATGCTGGAAGCCACCTTCTTGGGTACCAGTGGCTTTCTGAAGGTCAGTTCTGAAGCATGAGGACCTAGAATTATACCCCTTGTTGTTGGACTTTATACAGATCCTTTATTACTTTACCATTTTTTTGTGTGTTGGGGCTTGGGGGGTAGAAAGGGAACTGTTCTAGGAACAGTGTTATATGAGACTTTAATTTGGATGTTGTGTATTCTCTGTGCAGTCTGTGAAGATTCTATCAACAGGCACAATTCATCAGACAAACTTGCAGTTTGTGATTTATGGGGCACGAAATGGCAAGGAAAGATCTGGGGCTTATCTTTTCCTGCCTGATGGCCCTGCACAGGTGAGAGGTGATCACTGTCTCACAAGACACTTGATAACGATCATAGGAGAATTACAGGAAAGACCCCCATTTTTTTTTCAAAAAGAAAGTTGTCATACATGCAAAGATTCTGAATCTGTTGGTTGCAGATATGGCAATAAGCAATAGCCTTTATAGTAATATAGCTAAAAGGAACATAGGCTACTTTCCTTCTCAACAAACTATTTATTTCTTGTGGGTTAATGATTTGTAATGGGGTGGGTCCCCAGAATTTGTTATCTCCTAATACTGGTTGATCATGTCATTAATTAACTAGATATACTGATGAAAGTTCACTAACAGATTTTTTATTTCATCACTTTATTCAATATTACAGCCTCTCATAGACAGCTTGCCGCTGATCCGTATTATGCGTGGACCATTAGTGTCTGAAGTGCAAGTGAATACTGAATTTGTCCAACATGTTGTTCGACTTATTAACTCCCCAGGTAAGAATGATATTTTCTCAAGAGAATCTTTGTTTGTAAATGTTTTCACCTGCACTTTTGTGTGTATGTGTGTGTGAGAGAGAGAGAGTGTGTGTGTGTGTGTTTAGAGTTTGCTGTGTAACAACATTTTAGGGAGAATTTTCCCTGATAATTTTATATGTGCCATATCTAAGTTGACATGTCTTTGTGTCCAGGCACACAAATGAGCCAGTGAAAAAACAAGAGAATTTACTTGTAAAACCCAACCTTTACACACCATTGTTCAACTTCATTTAATGTTTCTTTTAAGAATCTCCTGCTTCTAAAGCATGTTATTATATTTTGACAGGTGCTGATGGAAATACTTTGGACATTCACAACATCGTTAATATCCAAAAAACTGCTAATAAAGAACTTGCACTGCGTGTTACGACAGACATCCGCAATTTAGAACGTGTCTTTTACACTGATCTTAATGGTTTCCAGGTAAGAGTGCAAAAAGCTTTAGCTTTCAAAGGCCAGGTACTAATGTTATTAAAGAAATTGTTGAGAGTAGAAAATTAAAAATTAATATTTAAAATATTTTAACCCTCATAGGCCTTGATAAAACAAAAATGACGTTCAACGAATCCCAGCTAAAATTAGAAGCAGTGATGGCAAAACGGTGTCTAGATTATTTTGTTTTATTGTTTTTTTTTAATTTTGATATAGATCAAGAAACCTATACACGTTTAGAAAGGAAAAAGCTTGAACTTTGCAATAAAAATAATGTCAGCTGTCTATCTTCACTCTGGTGCCAGCGATAATTTAAGAAAATTTACAGTTCACATGCTCAAAGTTCAAATTTTACGTTTTTTTGTCCAGAACACACACAGAACACTATTTACAGAGCATGTGTAGACAAAATGCCGAAACCTATTTACATCAAATAAAACACACACAAAAATGGCATAAATACCTTCAAAATGGCTTACCCAGTTGCTCTCTAACTCGGTCCCATTACTCGTAACGCTAAAAAATGGATTGCGTAACGCTGAAAATGGCATCCGCCCCGTCTTCAAAAACTTCGTCTTGATTCAACGCACTAGATCTAATTTTTCACAGGTTCGAAAATTACAAGATGGCGAGCAAGCAAAAGGACAAAGACGGAATGGAAAGCAATTTTCTGATTGGTTGATTTTTGAACAAATAAACCAATGGAAAAGTTTTCCTACGGTACCTCTTTCAGAGCCACAAAACTGGCTCTTCGGTCTCTGCTGGTTGAGCCCGAAAAGTGGCTCTTCGGTCTCAGCGGGTTAATAGCTGTGTTTTCAAATAAAGCACAGTTATCAGAGTTGACAGAATATTAGTGTTCAGACATAATCTAAACCAATATTTTGAAAAATTCAGTAAGTTTTCAGTAACTTGTGCTGTTATTAATTTCAAATTTGAACTACCTTTTAATATTAATGTATATTTTGCCAAATTTTTCACATGGCATCTTTGTGAGATAGGCAGGATAATAGCCTTCAGACTTAAAACTTTATACCACTATATACAATTATCTAACCTAAAAACCATAAGAAATCTATGGCACACCTTACTCTTCTTTTTTTCTGCAGATGCAGCGACGGCAAACGCTAGACAAACTCCCTCTGCAGGCGAATGTGTACCCCATGCCAACTGCTTCATTTGTGCAGGATACTTTGTCTCGCCTCACCATCCTCTCGGCACAGGCTCTTGGAGTTTCCTGTCTCCAGCCAGGTGGGACTGCAAAATGTTTTTATGCCCACAATTTATTTTTAAAATTTTCCTAACCATGTGCAGTCCTAAAGAGATATTTTACTGTTGCACTTAATTTGTTCACAGTCACCAAATTTTACATTTATTGCATGCCTCCTATCTTTGAAATTTTGCTTGCACTGAGCTTAAAAGATATTTAGAGATGTTTGCATTTTAACGTAGTTTCCTCCTTTTAATAGGGAATGATTAAGTCTATAAAACAAAAATCTTTGAACCAGAATAAATAAAATTTAAAGGTGTACAAAAAGCTAGCTACATAGATAAATGTGCATTATGTGTTGACTACATTCAGAATCATGACATATTTTCGTTTTGGCTGATAAAAGGACAAGATCTTGAGATTTACATCATCTGATTTGTGGACAAGATCAGAACTTCCAAAGTATGTTTGTTTCTTTCATGGGTATGGTAACAGGTCAGGTGGATGTGATGCTGGACCGACGGCTGAACCAAGATGATGGACGAGGTCTGGGCCAGGGAGTGTTGGATAACCGGCGCACACCCAACCACTTCCGCCTTTTGTTTGAGGCACGAGATTCGCCACTTCAGGTGAAATGACTTTCAAGACATACATAGATACACATATTCCAATTGTTTGGGGTTTTTTTATTATTAAAGCGGCTTACATTTGAGACTGCTGGTCCTACCACATGGATGCTGAAGAAAAGAGGAAGAGGCTTTATGCTTTGTGTTTCAGTTATTTTCTAATTTGTATATGGTGATTTTTATATAGTGATTTGAGAGATGCCAATCTTTTTCATCGCTGACTTCCATTTTCTGTGCTATCATGTTTGTTGAACTCCACATGAATGATTAAAAAAAAAGTTATATCAATAAACCTTTGTCTCCAGACGAGTATCCAGAAGGTAGGTTACCTTTCCTTGACTGCACACATGTCCTCGCTGTACCTGACACAGCCCATTTTCTTGATGCCAAAAAGTGGGGTTGCCTCTGGCACCAGCTTGCCTCTAGCATTCTTGCCGAGGTTTTCTCCCCTCCAGACAGAACTGCCCTGCCAGCTTCATCTGGTGAACCTACGTACAATGCAAAACAAGGATGACAGCCCAGACCTGCGATTCGTTCCCAAGGATTCAGCTGCTCTCCTGTTCCACCACTTTGGCAGTGATTGTGACTTCCCCATCTACACAAACACCTGTCAGCCTAACGAAGGACAGGTAACATATAACAAATGTCATCATTTTCTATGATTGGAAAAGGCCTTGTTTTCATATATTTCTCAGATGTGAGCTTAATATTTTTATTTTATATTTTATGATAAATACATCAAAAGTTTTGAAGGTGTGTGGCATTGAGAGAAATATCTCTAGGACCACTTTTTATCAATGCTTCCTTTAGTCTGTGGGTATAAGAGTTATCTTTTCATGTGTGTGTGTGTGAGGGAGATAGTGTGCGTGGTCATCAAAGCAGGCAAGTCTTTGTCAAGTGTGCTATATCCCACAACAGCTAAATGTCAGCACAGAGTCTGTAGTCTTAGAAAATCTATTATCTGAACACAGTCAGGGGCCACACCCTTGGGCATCTAAGTTACTGACCACCCTTTTTATTTTACTTCATTTGCCTGATTTCACAAGACCACCAAGCATTATTTACTTTTGTTTACTTGTTAAAAGGAAAAGCACAGTATGTTTCATTCATGCTCAAATGGCTTCCATAAACACCAGTTTTAAGTTTTTAAAAATGTTAAAGAATCTGGAATCTTATTGAAACTAGGCTTAGCTTTTTATTTCTTTTCAATCTCTGATTATGCTTACTCTTGGATAATTCCAAGATCCATACAATCAACTTATGTTTTGTATTTGTGCCTGTTTGAGGGCTACTGGTCAGTTACTGATTTCCTTCGCGTGTCTCTTTTGCAGCTTACCCTGGCAAAGTTGTTCAAGGACATACAGTTTCGTTCTGCAGTGGCAACTTCATTAACTTTAATGTATGACCAGCAGGAAGTGGAGGTTTCATCAGAACTGCATATTCCTCACATGGAGATCAAGACCTTTAAAGTAATGCTGTCATGATCATCAGTTTTTAAAAAAGTCTTTCATCTGCTGTAGCCTTGGTGAGATCATAGTGGTGCCTACTAGATGGCTCAGGGTTGTTTGTACAAGCACCGGTGCAAAAGTAAAAATGGTGTTTCATGCAAGTGAGCAGTTTATATGTTTGTAGCAGTGGCGTAGGAACCGGGGGGGGGGGGGCAAGGGGGGCAGCCGCCCCCCCAAAAAAAAGATGCTGGGAAGGCAAGAATGTGAACGTTATTAATTGTCAACATGGAGCTTGCCCCCCCCCAAAGCTGAGCATCTTCCTACGCCACTGTGTAGACGTTGATAAATGTAGGTGTGCAGTGTGTAAGTGTGAGTGATGAAACAACATGGTTTTTGTGTGCAGATTAGCATCCTGGGTGATTTTCAGCCTTAAATTCCACTCTGTTCTTGACAGGTTTAAAACTGCTGAAAACTTTTACAAATAAATCTTACCTTTCATTCACACAGGCAGAAACATATACAGTCACATATCCATACACATGCTGACCTTTGCAGATTTAGAGTATCTTAAAGTTTTTAAATAGTCAGGTGAGTAGGAGCTTTTTTTCATAGCAACATAAATTTATATTAAGTGAACTTTATTAATGATGTAAATTTTGAGGAACAAACAAAGAATCCATTATGGGACATATGAGTTTATGACAGGACAGGCACACATCTTGTCGGCTGACCGCAGTCCGTCTGCCTTTATTGTGGGGACTCGGAGGACTGTCTGGTAGTGTATACATTGCAGAAGTGTTAACACATTGTGGTGAAACTACCGCTTGACTAAATATTGTAAGATAATTTTTAAGTTGATAATTTTGTATGGCCTGCAACTGATGTTATAAATATCAAAATGGTTCTTGGTAAAAAGAAAGCTCACCACCTATGTTTTAAAGGTGTGACATTATGTCATCAAGATGCCATGTGGATAGTTGGGAGTTGGTAACATGAAAGGTTAGAAGTTTAGCAGAGCGGGTGTTTCCAAAAAAGAAAATTCATGGGTTTGTGGTAGCTGCCAGGGGATATCAGGTCAGTGTTGTAGTCTTGTTTTCTATGGCATGATGCTGACCATGATTCTGTAGAAAGACTAATAATCATCTGGCAGCACATTTTTATTGTCAGGGTAACAAGTCGGGTGGACATAAGAGTTTTCCTTTCATCTGCATGGGATGTGACGCCAGTGAATTGCATAGTAACAACTTTCCACCTGTGGATTTTTTCTCTTAGATCCCTGACGACAGTTTCTATCCCTGTAATAGCATGCCACAACATTCTGCAATCTTTCATTATTCTCATATCACCAATACAAATACCGTGAATTTTGGACGTTGTTACAGCGTTAACTGTTCACATTTTGAAATCAAAGCCGCATACAATTGAGGCATTCAGATCAGTTGCTGAAGCACACACCGTTATCATGCCGAAAACTAGACAGATTGCCTGCGATGCAGCTTTCATGTTGTATATATTTGAGGCTTATAAACCACTGCAGCTTATTTGTGAAAAAAGTAGAGTTTTTAAAAATCTAGTAGGTGCAGCTTATAAACAGGTGCGCTCAATAGACCAAAATTTACGTTACTTCTAAACTTGACACCTATACAAGGGGAGATCATTGCAGTCAAATGATTGCTATGTGTCATCCCACTTCTGTAGCTCAGGTTTGTCTGTAGTGGATAAATTCTTTTTTTGCTGTTGAAAGGAGGTTGGGGGGGATTTCAGGTATTCTGTGCATGTATACATATAAGTAGGTGTAATTGTGCATGTATATTTTTATGCATTGATGCCTTTTTGTGCATCCTTTGCGAGTCTTTCTCTTGTGATGAAGATTTTTCAAATTCAGTATTTTATGTGTTTGCAGTACTTTTCTGCCACCCTGTCTGCCATGCAGCGTCAGACTTATGCTTAAGTATATCACTTAGAGACAATGCTGGAGCTTTGTGATCTTATCACCATTCAGTTGCCACATTTTAGCAGGATCTTTAAAAGCATCTTTGTCAGATGTCGTTTTTTATTCTCAAGATTGCAGTAGCAAACAATGTAGCTATCCCTTGATGTGAAACTTAGTGAAATGCTGAAGGTTTATAAATGGAGCTGGCTTGTTTATTTCATGCTTTCATCAGTTGTTTTTTTTTAAGAAAATCCCATTATAAATATGTTTTGTCAAAACCTGCAGATGAATATATATGATTGTTTTTTGTGCTGCAACATGTACACTCAGCTGGCTGACACATCTGTGCTGTCACTTGAGGTGATCAAGAATTATTAAGATGCAGAGTTTTTTTTTAATTTCTAGGTCTTGAGTGAAACCCAAGATGACTTTGCTCACATATTGACTCAGTTGGGACTATTTCTTTCACAAATAATCATGCTATTTGTAAATACATGTGATTGCAATGGTAGACTAGGCAACAGAGTCCCCAAGGGCTCCTTGATGCAGGTGGTAGCTGCCATGCTTAATTCTTTTCTAGCATCTTGATGCTTATTTCCATGCTTATGCTGTCAAATCACTCCAGCTTCCAGCAAGTAATCCATCTTCCCATCTTATTTCATGGATCAAAGTGTCTTTCCTGGCTTCTCAGCTTCCAGCAGGTCTGCACCACAACACACAGCACACAGTAGACTCTGTGACTCTGGGATGTCCATCAACAAACTGAAAATGAATCATAGCAAAAGTGAGGCCCTTTCAACAGCCTCCGCAAAAACAACTGATATAAGTGTTCTCTCTCTGTTTTCCTCAGACCGTCCACAGTCTTGATGTTATCATCAACACATCGTTATCTCTTACATCTTGCACCACTGCACTCTGCAAGTCCATCTTCTTTGAGTTTCATAGGATCAGTCCCTTCCTGTCAGTTTTAGCCACCAAAAAGCTCATGTCTGCTTTTGTGTTGTCCCAGCTGCAACTCTATGAACATCATGATATTGAAAATAGGTCATAGAAGATTTTGAAAGTCTTGAGACATGAAAAAAAGCATTGCAGTGGTTCAGTGTGATTCTGTTTATGGCTTTGCTTCTCTTTATTTAGAATTGGGTGCTCCCTCTTTTTCATTTTCATTGTCTAGGTATATTTGTTGAAAGTGCCCAACAAGGTGCTTTTTTCTCTGTGTGTGGGCTGGGGGAAGGAATGCTGTGAAAAGATGTTTATCTGCATATCAATGTAGGCGATATCTATAAAATTATAGCCTGTATCTTCATTACATTTCACTCAGCTTCAATGCATCAGAAACAAGTCAAGTGGCCAAATAAGTTGCCGGAGAGGTGGGCTAGTTTCAAGTGTCTAAAAAAAGATGTAGGGATAAAATTTTTATCTAATATTGATCATATATCCTTTTGTACATTCCTGTATGTGCACAAGCTGATTGAGGTGCAATTTTTATGTCCGTGTGTGTAAGTGCATGCAAGACAAAGAAAGGAGAATTGGTGTATTCATATATATTATTCTTATAATCAAGATTAATAAAACCTATCTGCATTACAAATTCTTGTTGGTGTCTGTCCATCTAGCAGCTCACAGTTTGGGGTTTATTTCATTCAGATGTTAATACTTCAAGCTTATGTAGAACTAAGAGACTAGCACTTATGTGTGTTGCTATGTGTTTATTGTGAGTTGGGGGTAGGACTTGTAAGGTAGGGAAGGAGTGTTTAATATGTATGCTTAGCAGTGTACATGATAATGCAAAGAACAAAGTAGGCAGGAATGTTCCTAACCCAGTTGTTACTTGCTCATTTCTGTACGTGCTTCACTTGCCAAGAACAAGGACCCCACTAGCAAATCAACCAGTTTTGTTTAACAGATGTCTGCTGTACAGAAGGGGACATAGCCATAGTTCTCCCAATACCTATGACTATGAAGTCAAAGTGTTATTTTACTGTATGTTAGAAGTTGAATATGAACAGTCATTAGCATTACTATCATGACTGCAGTTCACCAGCCTTCACACAGCTAATGTGAATTAATATTAATGTGATGAAATACATTTTATCTTCACAAGTGAGATGAGTGTATTGTGAGTGGGAATGTAATAAGCATATTTGTTTCCATGAATGTGATGACTGCGTATCTCTCATCATGTATGTGAGATTGATTGTTTATGTAGGCACAATATCTTACGCGTTCTTCAAGAATTTCACGGAGTTTTGGTGATGGTGTTCAACTTGTTAAATTTATCATTAATTTGAATATTAGTAAACTTTGTAGAATATTCTTAAGACATGAGGAAAAAAATTCATCTAGCATCCCTGCATCTTAAGGAAGTTTTCTAGTTGTTCGCAGATGGAGGGGTTTTTGCCCCCGTGAATGTATTCATGTGAATACAGTCATCGATCCACACTCTAGGGAATACAGCCGTATATATGTAGACATGCATAAACCCACATCTGCATTTGTACCTGGCCATCACTCATTTCTAAGTAGTTTTCAAACCACATTTCATCAGCTATTTTCAGGTTCATTTGACAGGCTTCTTCAGGCTTCTGGGAAGAAGCTGGTAGATAATATCTTTAAATTACTGTACGATGTCTTTCTTTTCAGTCTGTTTATTATTCTATTCCTTTTTTAAATTAGCTATTTGAAAAGCTTTTTGTGTTCACGTACTCCAGGATTTCTGAAGTGAATGGAGAATTTTGTTAATCTATATTTTGCTTTTTAAGTTATTATATTACCTGCTATCACTACAATATCTTATCTTCGATGACCAAATTGATGTACCTAGTGACCATTGTTTTATCTGGCAGAAAATGTCCAGTGCAACTCAGTGGAGATTTTCTAATTAGAAAGCAAGAGGTAAAGAAAAAAGCAAACAAATGAATTTTAGAGAAAGGTTTGCTTATCAACTTTCATTCCCAATAAAGATTATTATATTTTAGATCAGCTGACTTTATTAACTCATGTCTTTTTACTGATTAGATTATCTTATTGTAAACAGTCTTTCAGTGGGTGTTCACCTTTTCCAATAAGTTATTTTCTGGAACCTCTGCTTCTGGCATTATGGTTGAGAACTGTGTTTTGTTCCAAACACCATTTCAATTTGTGCAACAAATTTTCATGGCATTATGTTATCAAACCATTTATTCCATGCCTTAATCTAGTGTCAAGAACAGGGATTTTTAAATGGCTTTTTTCCCACTGTGATGTTCTGTTCCAAGCTTGTTTTTTTGTTTTTTGTATGGTTTTTTTCTATTTATTGAGGGGAGGGAGTGAGAAATAAAAACGTTTTTTTTTCTGTATTCGGCACACCTATCTTGAGTGGATTGAGAATTTTTTTGTTTTGTTTTTGTTTTCATTACTCGAGTAGATTTTGAAGTTCTAAGTAACATTTTGTTCTGTCTTTGGTGCAGGGTTGAATTCTGTTTGAATAGATTCAGGGTGACCTAGTATACAAGGTATAAATACCATTAATTAACCACTATTAGCTGCAAATTTTTGCAGAATGTCATAATGTTTACAAATGTTTCTTGTTTATATTTTGATGAAGATAATAAAGTTCTAAATAATTTCTGGTTATTTTCATGTAAGTTTGGCAGAAGAGTGTGTACTTGGATGCATGTGTGTGTGTGTATATATATATATATATCCTTAAATTACTTTTTCCAGTGTTTGAATCAATCAACTTGTGTTTGATTAGTACCTATATTTACTATATGACATTTATTTTCTGTGTAATAAATATTAGATCCCATAGTCAGACTTTTGCCTCAGGAGGTTTTTTAAGTAGCATTTATTATACCAATTTCTATAATTCCATAAGGGAAACTAAATTCAAAAACTTGGACACCCAGGCTGCTGTCTATCACACCAGTTGCTTATCATGTACACTGACAGCTGCAGAAGTACGGAGGAGAATATATAGCTATCTCATTAGGTTCTCTGATGATACAGTATTGTTCACTCTGCTGCAGGAGCATAAGGAAGATGATGGTAATGCCTTAAATTTTGTACAGTGGTGCAACGAGAACTTTTTGGAGTTAAATGTAGAAAAAACAAAAGAAATGAACATAGACTTTAGAAGAATCAAAACTGGTACTGTTGTTCCCTGCGCAATGTTGTCGGAAAGTATTTTTCTGTTTTTCTACGGGCATTTATTTACACAAAGAACAAAGATCAATCAATGATATATTGCCCGTTTTGTTACATAACCTTTTGCCATCTTTCTGTTATATTCACAATTCCTCACTCATAGAAGGACCTGAAAAATGTACAGCCTCGTCTGAACTAAGCGTTATTTATAACCCGCACGGAGTTTTGAAGCGAGCGAAACAAGTCATAGTCTGAGAGCGCAAGGTCAGGCGAGCATAGTGGGTGTGGCAACACATCCCACCCAAACGCCAATAACTTTGGAGGAGTGATCAAACTTAAATTAATTAATTGTGTGTGGTCCCAACCCTGACGTGACAGAACACGATAATCGTTTACGATTAGCGAACTCTGGACGTTTCCCAATCACGGATTTGTTCAAACTGTCCAATTTTCGACAGTACATATTCGTATTGATTGTTCGGTTCCTTCGATCGTATGACCTCGAAAAAACACGGCACCTCCTTCGTCTGAGGAATGTACTGCTTTCGGTATCGTTTGAAGCGAATCGTCACGTCGGGACCAAGACCGTTTGCGTACATTAAAATTGTTGTAATCAATCCACTGCCGATCATCACCAGCTATAATTATCAGGCTTCAAAAAGAGGATCGTTTTTCTCATGTTTAATGAGCATATCGCAGATGCTTATACGCGCCGTCAATTAAATGATCGACGTCTTTCACAGTTCATGAGAAAGTCAAATATCGATCCTGCTTATACGTATCCCAGCTAATTCAGGTGGTCGTAAAAGTTTGAATGATGAATTTTTAATGTTTCTGCAATCTCTCGCGTCATGTAACGTGGGTTTGACTCGCCCGACGCCTTATGACGTCGTCAACCTCGTTAACACTATAGGTTCTAATTAAATTCCTGTTACTGTTTCGTATCTTTATGTCTGCAACCAATCGTAGACCAATCTACCAGTAATGCACTACTGCCTTACACTAGTACCACGCCTAAACAGCTTCAAAACAGAGTTAGATCATGAAGTCGAAAGCTAGGGGCCTTTAATATACTTTTAACATAAAACAAGTTATAATAGAGTGGCCAGTAAATAAGACTGTTTTCTTATCATTCACTGTTGCCGTTGGCCAACGATAAACAAAAGCATCATTTCACTCCAAAGCCTGCTGTTGTGTTTTTTTTCCTTTACTGTTAATGTAATATAGGCCTATTTTCCCGCAAACTATTTCACCAAATCCATTAAAACGTTTAATTGAAAGTTGCACAAGTCATAAGAAATGATTGTTCCTTTAATTAGTAAACTCCAAACTATTTTCTTCTCATTTGGATTCAATTTCACGTCGTCCCGTTTCACAGTTATCAACTTCCGGTGATCGTCTGCCACACCGGCGACTTATCAAGAGTTTAGTTGAGCATTTTACGCCATCATGGTCGACTTTGGCTCTGGACCAGTGAAAGAACATATCGACAACAGTGTTTTTATTATACCAACAATTATAATCATCTTTTTAGTGGGTAAGTTGGGTCTAGAAGACATAAATGCATAGCCATATGGGGTGTGCCACGCTGTGATTTAGTGACTTTAAAATCAAGGCATGGACTGTCAGTGCCTATTAAAAAACTGCATTGTTTTCCACCAACATTTTAACTTTAACCTTTCTTATGTCAGAAAGTCAGAAGAGAGGATGTGCGCATGGTAGTGCTTAAGATCTTAGGTAGCATAACAATAACTCAAACTCTTGGGTAACTATGTGTATAACTCTTATGCTGCATAACTATCCCTTATTGACGACAGACTTATTGTATATTCGTGGCCGGCTGTTTTAAACCGTAAGTGTGAAGTTCTTAACACATTAGTATGTTATGCTACAACAATTATTGCTGATATCTAAATCTATACGTAAATGACTTCAAAATAAGGGTTAACATTCTTGAAGGTATAGCTTTTCGTGAAGCATTTCAAACATGCTAGCAAGAAAGAAATCCCAGGCTAATGTGGGCTTTATTAATATCATCACCTTATTTCCAGTATATGTTTATAGGTCTTCATAAAGATTAGTATTTATCACTAATTTATGCAGCATTGCTCCAACTGTTTTGATGTTTACACAGTTTAGAGCAAGCCCTACATCAGGGCTATGATTATACATGTATACATGTGTATTTTATGAAAATCGATTGCTGCTTGTGGCATTTTTGTAATCCAGTACAAGAAACAGCAACTTTTTATTGACATCTGTAATCTTTGGTGGGAGCTCAAAATATCTCAATGGTGCACACAAGCTGATTTTCCACAGAAAGCTAAAGCAATAAAGCCAAAGAATAACTTCTGAAATCCTCACAAATGAAAAATTGTTCTCGTCATTGCTTGTGCAAAGAATTATTATTGTTAATTTCTTTACATTAAACAAGCAGAGATCAGTTGAAAGAACCAAACTTAAGAAGTTATTTTCTGTAAAGTTCTTTCAAATGCCATTTTCTAGTAATGTGATGCAACTATGTATCTCAAAAATGTAGGGATGAAAAAAAGATTTGAAATGTCTGAAATGTCTTGAAGTATGAGCCTTTACTAATTTATATCAGCTTTATTATATTATTTATATCTGCTTTATGTATATTTATATAAAAATGGCATTTTGGTGATTTTTGGGGGGTCACAGGGGGAACACTGCCGAAAGGACCAGACTTTTTCTTAAGCAGATAACTGGCAAGACAATGAATTTACAAAAAAAAGCAAATTTACCATGTGACTAATAAAACAATGAGAAGCATTGGTGAACCACTGGCTACATTAGATCTGCTAGACTCAGATGTTCTCACTGACCAGAAGTGAAAATATTTTTCCTTTATTTTTTTCAATCTGTGTCAGATGGACTACTGACCTCTCTCTCTCACCCACACACACAAAGAGGATTATGTAAATTTGTACACTTGCGCACAAGTTTTGATGAAGAGAAGTATGCTGCTGCTCCCTTTGAATTTACTTCTGTCATGTCCTCCCCTCAGGCAATAAATCAGTCATGCATCAGTGAACTGAGAGCAGAAGCCTTCCCCACAGCATCTCGTTTTCTTCCCTGAATGCAAAATTTTAAAGATGATAATATCTCGGCAATAAAACTTCATGGGCAAAATTTGCATTTCATAAATTTGGCTGCTAAACTGGGCTCTCATTCCACTTGTGAATTAAAACCATATCTATAGTTCTTTTAAGTTTCAGAGCCTTTTCTTTGTCTACATTTTCTCCAGCTGTCACCAGCTTTTCAGTAATTGGACCTATCTGTCCATCGTGCATCAGGTAGGTCAGGGCACTCCTAATATGTCCAGGTTTGCAGAATTTCTGAACACTGCCACTTTGTGTCTTTTTGACACCACTTCAATATTTCAGTGAGCAAGTGTTCACTGTTCCACTGGTTTTATTTTACTGAGACAACATCTTGATCGTGCAATGATTTCTTTCAGTTTTTGACACTAGTAACTTTCACATGATTGACTTGCAAATAGGTGACTCCTGTCACATTTTTTGTGTTATTGAAAGATAGTAAACAGACCTAGGTTCATGAGATCATATGTGCACACATGCTGTACAACATGTTAACTCCCAAAATGACATTTCCCTGTGAACATTATACCAACATTTAAGGTGTTCACTATAAAAGGCGCTTGTGTCACCATGCACTCACAACTGTTTTGATGATGAGTTAAGAAAAGTAAGAAACGTTCCCGTTAAGCAGATAATGTAAGAATGTTGATTGAGGTTAAAGACGAGTTGAGGCTCAATAAGGGCCTGACTTACGTGTGTGGGTAGAGGAACAGATGGATCGAAGCACGACTGTCTGCTGCTAGCGGCTGCATGTGGTCCCAGTCGGGCTCTAAATTACAGCCGTGTGCCTAGCGTCAGCAGCTTTGGTGACGGCGCACAACTCAAGAATATAGGGCTTAACGCTTTGCCCGCGGCTCCGGTGACTGACACTTGACTGGGTGGGTGCGTACAACTAGGGCAGTAAGGAGGAAGAGTGTTGCGGAGCGCCTGGAGCGTGGGTAATGGCATGTGGTCATACCTCTGTTGGGGAGGGGGGAGAGGGCCTGCGTTTCTTCCACGTGGACTTAACGACTTTTATCTCCAGACCACGTAGGCAGATAGCGACACTGCCACGATGCTGTCATTTCTGCCCCCACCCTACCTCCACCTAACTTTCCTGCATCCTCCATGCCGTCCCAACCCCCTTCCCGCGAGCCCTTCGGCCACCTTGTACCACGTCACCGCGAGAAGAAATCAGTTGTCCGTCACATCGCCAGCCTCGCCAAAACCGTTGCGCACGTCCGCGTCAACAACTTGCACTACCAGAGAAATTCGTCTGCGCCGCAGTATTGCAAGCAAGTCGCAGTTGCCAGATGGCAGGGATTGGATCCGATTGATAAGAGAAATCTGCATTCACGACAGTCAGGAGGCGTAGCTGTTCAAACTGTCGTATCTTCGGCAGCATATGGCAGTGGTTTATGGCACCTTAAGCCGAGTGACTGCCAAAGAAGTGTGAAAGTGTAGTCTGCATAGACAGGTGAGATTTTGCACGTGGCGACAACACAGTGCTAATTGTCTTCACACAGTTCCGTTCTGTGACGTCGCCGGTATACGTATTGGTGGACGGCGAAGCGGAGAACAACTCACCATTGTGCAAGAGTACGTACAGGTTCAAAACTACTCAAAGATAACGCAAGGTCTTAGTATTGAACACCGAATATCAGCAGCGGTTTCATACAGTTACATCTTTATTTGTGAAACATGGAGAACATACCAGATGGTGATGGTGGTGCGAGTGCTGCCAACGACACAAATGTGAAAGGCGGCAAGGAGACGCACGCCACCAACCTGATGCTCTTCCTCGTCTTCACCTTCCTCTCTGGCGGCCTGATAGGTGAGTGTCGCGCTGACTGTTGCAGTCAGGGGCAAGATAATCAGAATGTAGTAACGTTTTTATCCTGCGCTGCAGGAATGAATATCCGCAAACCCGGCTACTTGTCTCCCCCTCCCCCAGGTCTGGTTGCAGCCCCATCCAGCGTTGTTACTTCCTACACCTTTCGACCACCTGAGTTGTCCCACATCCACCTTCTCCGTTAACGGGATGCGCACTTTTATTAGAAATGACGTGCAAGTACTAGTCGGGTACGACGTCAGTTTGACAGTAAATCCCGCCTTTCTCTGGGAAACTTTTTACTAAATTATATATCTGTTGATTCCAGCGTACCATGGTTCTAAACAATGTGTCTTTCCTATCACTAAGTACATACTCCACCTTCAGCCACATGGTCAAATACCTAGACGACAACTATGATAATGAGTTAGAAAGATGAGGCAAGCTTTTGTAGTCAGCTTAACAATGGCGAACATTTGGTGTTAGTTTGCACACCATGGCAAAACAAGAAGCCATTGTTTGGTTACATCATCTGGTGACTGCATGCATAGGGTGCTGTGACAGGTGGTTTATACAGCAGCAAGAATCATCTTTATTTCCATAAAACTCAGCAGAGGGAAAAATATATTGAAACTAAAATTAAGCTTAAATATGCTTAGATCCTTATCACTATTTGCTGGAAAATCTTGCATTGCAAATAAATATTTCTGTGTGAGCATGCTTTTCTTGTACCATAAGATGTTTAAGTATCACGTTTATATGTGCAGCTTTCTTCACATACAAACTGGTGTCCAGCCTTCGGCAAAAGCAGAAAGCCAAGGAAGATAAGCGGCGACAGAAGCAGCAGAAGAAGGAGAAAGAAACGCAACGAAAGCAGAAAAAGAAATGATAACAACACATCACCTCCTTCCCCCAACTGCAGTAGCTGTGTTTAGCCTTGACCTCACGCGATCAACAGCACAGCTCCACAATCACCATCACTGATGCGCAAGATACCTTAACTACTGCTGCTGTAACATCAAAATGCACTTGTTGAAGGAAATGTGTTGTACCTCTGAAGTCCAAAGCCGGGTTTCCTGCTTTGTTGATGACGTGGATGTCAGAACGAAGGGAATGTTTAAGATCACACCATTTAACAGTATACATGTATTAGTAGCAAACTGGATTGCCCGAAAAGCATTTTGAGTAGTGGAGAAATAATAGGACACAACTCTACCCTCTCTTCTCGTACTACATGGTCTTTGCTGCCTGTCATTAGAAACAGAATAATTATGGTCAAGCAGTTATGTTCTATTGCCCGAGTTACAGTTGTAAATATGTACGAAAGACCTATATAACATTTTTCTTGAAAACAATTTTGAATTAGTTCCTGTCTGCTCATTTGCAGTCTCACATAATTTTGTGATATTACAAGCTGAGCTTGTCATTTTTATGGTCACTCAGTTTTGTAAAACTTGTATAAGTTCATATAGATATGCCTTAAAGAGATGTGGTAAAGTTTATTATATGTTCTGCCCCCTCCCAGGAGTCTAAGATTGTCCTGTGCATCTGTGTACAGTGAAGAGGTTGGAAATTTGAAACCTTAACATAAGTTCAGGCACAGTAGATGATCCAGCAAACATTGAATATGACAACACTCCCTAGTCAGGTTTCAGTGGCAGTGAGAGAAAACTGAATGGATTTCCTAGAATTTCTCATAATTATGTCAGTGTTGTACAGTTTTCCATAAAATTTTGTAAGGGAGACTGTATTAAAGACCAGTGTCAGGTGGCATGACTTTAGGATTATATATGAGCTGGTTTTAGGCAGTTCTCCAAGTGTCCCATAATAAATATGTAAGTGGCAAGTCTATTTTCAGTCAAAACGTGACGCAAGTGATTTTTACTTTGGACAACCTGGTTATAAATGTTTAGTGTCATCACAGACGTGTATGGGTGGATTGCTGTCTGTCTGCCGAGACCAACCCTGAGCCTCTTGCGAAGTTCTCTGCTGTTAGTCTCGGCGAGCTTAAACAATGAATGTGACTAAACTGGAAGCTTTTTCGTCCAAAGCCTTGTTTTACGACTTCACTGAAAAAAATCGTCTGCAAGCAGTCCAATGATACAAGTCTGTGGTGTCATGAAAAGGATACCTGAAATAGCCATTGATCACTGATGACAACTAATTAATAAAGTACAAAATGTCTTTGTTCCCTTCGTTAACTTGATGCAAATTTTTATTCATTCTGAATGTCCTTATTTGAGATTAGTTTTGTTTAGTTTATTCCTTGCTATTCCTTGAGGAGCACAGGGCCATAACCTTTTCTTTTTTAATACCAGAGTGCAAACGCAGTCGGAAAATGTTGATGGTTTGTGTGGTAGACTTTTGGATTATCTCCACTCTTAGAGGCTAACCAGAGGGCTAAATTATTTTCAAGTGATTTACAGATTCCTAAACTCTGGAAAAACCCTTTAGTGATGGATTTACTAATGTTAATAAAGTCCCTTTCTGATAATGGTAAATCTGGCTTGGTCTGTTTACCATAAATTGCTTTTTTCATTGCTTTTGAAATATGCACATGTGAACTGCTTCAGCTGGTGTTAGTAGTAAGTGGATAAAAAGTTTTATTATGGCTTAATGGGTTTCTTTATGTTCTGGTCAATGTCTCTTTTTGTATGTTACATTTAAAATGTACCAATGACTTTTAAATTTTTCAAATATTAAAAAACTGCAATACTCCAGTCTGTGTCTGTGAGTATTGATAGATATCAAAATACTTGCTTGCTAAACTTTTGCAGCAAGTGTTAAGATTTTTTTTAAATCACACATTTTCCTGTTTTTATGTATACATATCGAAGTTCTATTTTATGCAGGTAGATCTAGACAATTTTCACATTTTTATGTGCCAGAGGAATCTGAGTGTTGAGATGTGGAATTTTTCTTCACAAACTGGCCTTTGTAATTTCTACTTTTAAAATTTTGTTCTAGAATAAAGAAAAAAATCACCAAAATTAGATGGGAAGGAGAGGGTGAAAAACTGTAGCATAACACATTTAAAAGGGAGAAATTAATAGTAATGTGAATCTTATGCAAGAGTGGGATACTAATGTCAAAATAATCTAAAACATCAGAGAGGAGATACAGGAAAGGAAATGGATGCAAGGAAGTAGAGTTTGTCAGATACGAGAAAAAACAATCCGCAACCAAGAAAAACAATGATGGTGCCTCTGCGTACAAGATCATGAATATATGTATGTGTGGTGTATATAGTAGTTAGCCTACTTGAGTGCATTTCACTGAGATTAAGACTGCTGCTGTTGTTAGATTGCCAGGTTGGCTAACTCTGAAAATCTGGTGAACTTGGAAAGCAGATGTGTATACTGCAATAAACTGCAGCAAGTTTTCATATTGAATTTTACTCATCAGTCATGCATCCAGAGTTGATCCCACAGATTTTTGGAGAGTAGTGAGAGTAGTGTTTAGCTAGACCATTTCGTGATATCAGTTCCCATACAGCATTCCATTTAGCTTGTGGTTAAGTGAACAATAAGTTTGTAAACATGAATGCAAGAGAGAGTGCATGCTTTTAATAATCCATAGTTTTGTTTTAGAGTAAATGTGAAAACAAAGACTGTCAAGGCAATTGGATGCATGCTTTTATTGCCAGTGGTTTCTGATTTGCATGTTACACAGTGATTTAAGAAAAGCCAGTAAAGGTTCAATTCACTGATCTTTTGGCATTTTTATGCTGATAGCAGCTGTGGCTCTAGGGCAAGGAAGAGGTTTCCTTACCTTGATCTTAGGTGAGCACCATATGTGACCTCTTAATCTTTCTGATCTGCCTGCTTGCATTTACTAGGCACAGGTACATTGCCATGCAGTGCAAGTGCCCATGCCTTGCGTGCACACACACATGTACATTCTTTTGGCAACTCCCAATACCACTTACAATTTCTGTAGGGGGAAAAATGTTTTATAAATCACTTGTTCAAGTGTGATCTGTGTACAAGAGAAAGCCAAAGCTCTTTTTTCAAGTTTCATAACTATACGTGCAGCTCTTCCAGACTTTTGGTAAATGGTTTTTGGTATCAGGGTTTCTGTTAATGCTGATTGTAAAATCAAGAAAATTCTTTGTAATCATTTTTGAAGTCTTTAGAAAATATTGCTGTAATTATTTTCACTCCTCGTAAAGATACAGTGCATCGTGTTATGTTGTGTCACATCATTTTACAGGTAGGATTATCACATCTACAGTGACTTGGCTACACTTAGTGTCTGGAAATTCTCTCCCCTGTTGAGGCCATCAGGTGGCAAGCTAGTTTATGTGTATATATAGCTCATATTTAAGTATGGAGGCAAGAGCAGCCCATTCAAACAGACAAGGGCTTTGCTTTTAAATAATATGCATTCATCTGAGTTACTGCTTCTACAAAATTTAACAGTATTTCTTCCAATTAATAAAATTTACTGGCATCAAAATTAAGGATTTAGTTTGGTGTTACCATTATCATTCTCTTTTTGAGTATCTTTTGGTATTATTTTCAAGTTCATTAAGATATTCAGCTATTTGTTTCACTACATATCTGAGGTTCTACAAGGAATTAGACTCATAAATTTGCATTACACGAAAGGTAAAGAGTACTTTATTCTAATTGCTTCTCAAACCCTTTAGAAGATGACAAAAATGTTCTGCTCTATCAAATTAAAACAAGCCCATTATATGACATTTAGGAAAATGCTGTGTAGGATGAGGGGGGGGGGGTGATTTCTTTGTAAACTTGAAAATTTCAATATCTATGTTCTCCATCCACATAATTAATGCTAGTAACTGCAGCATCCAACCCAATGCTTTATTTTTGTAAGGTAGTGGCCATCGCTTAAACTTTATTTTTAGGCTATTAGGAATATTTTTGTGTAAATGGATTATTTTTCTTGCTACAAATTAGTATGGTCTGTAATTTATTCCTTCACTGATATTTTACACTAGTGCAGTTTTCTAGTTAATTATTAGCCCACACTACCCCTTAAATAACCCAAATACCTAAAATTAAGTATTCTGCTGTGACACTTAAGGAGCGATGGCGACTAATAGTCAAAATATTCTCACAAGTTTTTGTTGACACATTTCTTAGTTTAGCTCAACACTTAGCACTTTACCTCACCGTGATTAATATGCAAGAACTGAAATCTTTGTAATATCTCCTTATAACCTACAGGAAACCAAAGCCACTTTTCTTTTTCGCTTTTGATAAACTTTTTCTTTATTCTTATGGCTGTTTAATAAATGGCCTCGAAAAGTAATTTTGATCCTACTGCAATTTGTGTATAATAAAAAGGAAAGCTTATTTAAGTTGTATTCCTTGTTTGTTTGTTTTTAATAATCATTTATACTTTTGGGTAGGGATTAGCTGCTCAAGCAATCATCCTGGTGTTTTGATGCCAGGTAGTAAAAATGGCACTAAACACAGTAAGAAAGAGGAAGGCAGCTTGCCAGTAGTCCTACCATAGAACCACCACAAATTATTGCCCCTTTCCACCACCAGAAGAGCTCCCTGTTGTCCTAATGATGTGGTGTTTTAGTGAAGTAGGTCAACTAAGCTGGGACAAGTTCCACAAGTCTATATACCTATTTATTAAAAATGCACCCTGAAAGGCAAATAATAAAGCACCTCAGCTAGACCAAAACTGCTTTATATTTCAGTTCAGAGCAAGCCGAATTTGGAGGAGTCTTATGTTTTGGTAATTTACAGATTATAAGCCTTTTTCATATCTTGATCTTTCATCGTGATACTTATTTTTGTTTGCACTTTTCTAGAAGGCTCTCTCCCCTGTTGTCAAACATGAGTTTACCCTCTGATGGCCAGCACTACACAGTTCTCAACTGAACAATAGACTGCACAAAAGAATTGTTAAACTATTGATTTAGATTTATATCTGCTTATCGCAAACAATGCACATTAAGATTAAGACAATAACATTCCATAATGTGTATTTCTATGAATATCACTTATCATTAGTACGTCATTTAAGTCTTTGTCTAAGGTGTTGCTTTTCAGTATAAAAAAAACATGCCTAAAACATCTGTTAACTTGCTGACTGAATCAGTCTCTACATGAGGCAATCAGGTGGACAAATGATAAAAAATATATATATAATAAACAGGTCTGCAAAACAACATAAAGAGTGAAATTTTTATGATGAGTGCTGGATGAGTGCATATTTCTCTGGAGCTGTTGAAAAACATTTTAATTATTTTCATAATCCTAACATAGAATATGGAGACTAGATGTTAGCACTTTTGAAATCTGTTTGGTGAAATGTACCGTTAAAACCTCCCTAACAAGACTTGCCAAAATCTACCAAAATCGGCTCCTAACTGAGAGAAGTCATAGTAGGGCGTCTGCTTTCATTTCAGGTACCATGACCTTAAGCACCTATAAATTCAAGTTTGTTTAAATGTTAAAAAAAACACTTAAAAACCATATCACAATGCATTCCTTAGTTGTTTTTTGCTTTGTCATGCTTATTCTTCTATTGTTGCGCTTGTCAGAAGATTTATAGGGGGGAACTCTTCAAGCAGAGCAATTGATCAATGCATATGTACCCTGGTAGACAAGGATGGGCTCTTAAAATGAACTATTTCTGAACATGATTTCACCAAAAAGTCCAAATAAAGCACAGTCACAAAATTTCTATTTTTATGAGCACACATGACCTAGAAAATGTTAATGAAACCCAATTGAGTTCTGTGTCCTAATAAAGAGGAAGCAATAATTCTTTTTTTTCCCAAAAACTACATCATCCCTGCTATACTGACCTTTTACCCTAGTTGAATCAACCCTGCCATGACCACACCATCCAATGTAAGACCACATCGTCCCAACATTGAAAGCTGAATTAACCAGGCCCAGGCTAAATGCCTGCCTGAGCAGCAACACCTGTTTTATATTAACCAAATATCTGCATATACTTTTACTAGGTTTTATTATGCATAATTGTGCATATACATATACCTCTAAACTAAAGAATGATGAGGGCGTTTTTTAAAAAAAACTGGTTTAAGAGAAATCTTAGCATATCTTTAATATCATGGCTGAACTTGTTCAAGAACGCCTGTCAGGTAGTAGATAAGGGAGTAAGCGTTGTCCATTCATGCGAGTGTCAGTGCGTTGTGCTGCCGTTAAGCGCCCGATGGCCCAGCACATCCGTCTTCGGCGTCAGTTTTCTTGTCCGAGTGTCTTTCTCGTAGAGAGACTTGCCGACCAAGGCTAACGACCATCCTCTGGCCGGGTGTTATATGGAGTTTTCCTTCTCCTAAGGGTTGTTTTACAGGGTGGGGTTGCTAACCCCACGCCCAACCCTCCTCCTTCATCCGGGCTTGGGACCGGCAGGTTACCCGGAGGGTTTCCAGGCGGAGTTGTAGATAAGACTAAAGTAATTTATAGTTTGGATCAAAATGGCTGATGACCATATGAACAAGCAGTCTCTTCTCAAAATGTACTTAATTTATTTTACGTGATTTCTGCAGAAAATCATGATATAGGTAAACGCATAGGCCAGAAGCAGGCTATTTTAAATGTATTAACTTTTTTTTTCAACTGGCAACTTCTGCAAAAATGTCGTAATAGAGCACAAAATGTTTGTTTTGGAGATGGTAGTTGTGTTTGACAAGATGTTTATATAGCGAACTATGTACATGAAAAATTTTTGGGTCTTAATAGGGAAGCTCTTAATTGGGAGGTTTTACTGTATTAAATTCAAGTATTCAGAGATCAACAGAATTTTAGTTTTTTTTAACAGCACCAGATTGATGAAAGGTCTGCAACATCAGTTTAATAAAGTGTTTCATTAAAGGTCTGTATAACAAAATCAATTTCAGGTGTTTTCTTCTACAAACATCTGGAAACATTTCACCTAACTGGAGTAACTAAAAAAAAAAAAAAATTTACTGATAAAATGTTTGACAAAACTCCCTGCAATCATAATACTTATAAAAAGAAATAAAGATTCCAAAGACCTATTTATCCTGCAAGTCAAATGTTCATAAGACTGTTGTTAAATCGTGCAGAACAGACTGGGGATGTTTCTTCAGCTTTATTATCCATCACCAACCCCAACCAGTACTATTAACCCCCTTCATCAGTGGTCTCAAACTCGCGGCCCGCGGGCCAACTGCGGCCCTCAGGACAATAGTTTGCGCCCCCCACCTCAATATCAAAGCTTAATGTTAGTGCGGCTCGAATTTGATACTGTTATATCTTCTGCTCTCTCGCTCCTTCGTCTGCAACTTCCAGTTTCTGTCAACTGTCCTCTGGCTTCCCCCCATCCTCTGTATATCGCTACTTTATGAGACGAGGTCATAGGTCAACTGTCTAGGCTATGATAATAGTACTAGCCCTAGGATACAACAGATACGAATCCCACTTTTCAGTGTTGTGTGCGGAGGTGAACAAACCTACCAATCGCAGTAGGATATATTGCTCTCGGAGGCGGAACATCATCCGGGCTTATTGCGAACTTGCACCATTACCCCGGGCTCAGAAGCGGAGGCGGCCGCGGAAATCACTGCTCAGCGGGACAAAAAAAAAAAAAGCGGAAAAGACGCATCGGCCAAACACTGAAACCGTGACACCAAGTGGAATTATATATTACACAGCCCCAAACATGTCTTTTTCAAAGCATGCAGTGAAGAGAAAGGTTGGTGATGAGCACAGACAATTTCAGGAAAAGTGGGAAGTGCAATATTTCTTCGTTGAGCACATGGGCATCCCGACGTGCCTTATTTACACAGAGAATGTTGCAGTGCACAAAGAATACAATTTGAAATGTCATTACACAACTAGACATGCTGAGGAGTATGTAAAATACCAGGGAGATGAGAGAGCCAACTGGGTTGCTAATCTTAAAACATCTACTGAGGCAACAAGATTTCTTTAAGAAAGCAGCCAAAGAGAATGATGCAGCAGTCGAAGCTAGCTACGTGGTTAGTGAGATGATTGCTAAAGCAGGAAAGCCATTCAAAGAAGGTGAATTTGTGAAAAAGTGCATATTACAGGCTGCAAGTATTGTCTGTCCAGATAAGAAAGGTCAGTTTAGCAACATCAGCCTTTCTGCCAACACCGTAGCAGAGCGCATTTCTGACCTGCCAAGTGACATTTATGATCAACTGTGTGAGAAAGAAAAACGTTTCAGTGTATACTCAGTCGCTCTTGATGAGACCACAGACATCACCGACACTGCCCAACTCGCAATCTATGTCCGTGGTGTTGATGACAATTTTGAAATCAAAGAGGAGTTGCTCACAGTGATTCCAATGCATGGCCAGACCACCGCTCAGGAGATATTTCACCAGCTGTGTGATGCCATTGAGAATGCCGGTTTGCCTTGGAGGAGGTTTGCTGGAATAACAACTGATGGAGCGCCATCAATGACAGGGAGGAAAAATGGACTGGTGGCACATGTTCAAAAAAAAAAACTGGAAGAGGAAGGTGTGGAGGAGGCCATTGCTCTGCACTGCATTACCCACCAGCAGGCCCTTTGCAGCAAATGCCTGAAGTTTGACAATGTGATTCTTTCGTTGTGAAATGCATCAACCAAATCAGATCAAGGGGCTTTAAGCACAGGTTTCGTGCTTTTTTAGAGGAAATGGAGTCAGAATATGGGGATGTGCTCTACTTCACCGAGGTACGTTGGCTCAGCAGGGGAAACATATTGAAGAGATTTTTTGAGTTGAGAGCGGAAGTGAAAGCCTTCATGGAGAAAGATGGGGTTGCTGTTCCTGTCCTAAGTGATCCAAAATGGCTCATGGACTTAGCTTTTTTTGTTGATATCACACATGAGCTTAATGTACTGAACAAGAAGTTACAAGGCCAAGGGCGACTTGTCAGTGCTGCCTATGACAACGTGAGAGCATTCTCTACAAAACTTGTTATGGAAAGCCCAGCTTTCTCAGACAAACCATTGCCATTTCCCAGCATGCAAGGCACTCATGGATGCAGGCACACCATTCAGTGGTGACGAGTATGTGGATGTCATTTTGAAGCTACAGGAGGAATTTGATCACAGATTTGCAGACTTCAAGGCGCACAGAGCCACATTGCAAATTTTTAAGAGAATTGCCCCCTAGCTTCCCTGAGCTTTCCTGAATGTTCAAACGGACCATGTGTCATCAACTCATATAGTTTTCTTGAACCATTCCCATTTTCCAGTGATCCTTAATGAACACAAAAAAGACAGAACAGAAGAAAAAAAAGCATCTTGAATTTTTGCAACATGATCAACAAATAATGTGTGGCAAGGGCAATGTATGAATTTAAAATGGGAAACCCATCAAAGTATTTTTCCACTTTGGCTGTGACATTTGATAGACTGGAAACAAAACCAAAGTCAAACTTAAAGCCCAACCCTATTGCTGAGCAAAAATCGCTGGAAACAGAGCACAAAGTATCACAAAAACATTTTCCGGTGGTATTTTCTGACACAGAGGCATGAAAAATTTTATATTAATATTTTTCTCTTAAGCACACCTGGATTTTTCAAGAAAACAGGAAGCGACAAAACGGAAGTATTTCTAAAAATAGCATCGTCTGCACTAGCTGAAGTCAAAGAGAAAAGATGATGATGTCCATTTATAATGCGCAGGTATCCATTCCAAAGAATGCTCATTGCACAGCAGAAACAGAAGAGAGGAAAAAAAAATAAAATGACAGGAAAGTAAAAAAAAAAGACAGAAGTGGTGCTTGGCTGTCGAAGTCCTTCTAAAGTAAAAAAATGAGTTTTCAGTCTTTTCTGAAACGTGATTGCTGAGGTGATGGTCGACAGTGATGATGGTAGAGCATTCCACAGCAAAGATGCAGTCCTCAGTAAAAGAAAACTGACCAGGACACATTGTGCTGTTGCTGAATGTTCTCTCCCACAACTCACTCAAGAATTTGCTCAAAACATTTCAAAATCGATTGCTATTCAGTCACTTATACAGTACAAGCACGAGCTGTTAAAACGAACTACGACTGCTGGTAGATAAAGCACCAGATACGCAACATCAACAGTTTCTACACCGTCTGGTCTACAAGTAACATCGTGTGACAGTCACAAACACAACATCATCAGTCGTATCGAAATCCAGCATAATGCTAAAAACAACTGAACGTGTGAGGGCACCACTGAAATGCGTGCTCGAAACAGATAAAAAAAAAAAAGAAAAAAAAGAACTGAGGGCGATAAACATATAAGGAGCTTAAGCGGGAACACGTGCGAGTATCAGTATTTTGCATGCAGCTAAATGAGGAAGAAAGAAATTTTTACATCGATAAACATGTTTCAAACTATAATTATTATTTTAATTGTAAAAAAAAAATCCTTATCAGCAGTCAGTTGTAACTATAAAATAAAAATGCAATGCTTGAAACTATCAAATAAAACAATTATAGGAGTTTCGCTTAGACAAACACTTTTGAAACGTGTTTACATTTTATTAACAATAATACACATGGGAAAATTAACTCAAATGCACCCACTTAGTAACAGACAATCAGTAATAATACAACGTAGACTGCAATGACCGTGATTGATGCCCATTAAATTTTGACATGATTGACTTGCAGTCTGTTGAATGAGTTCAGTTTGGATCATTTAATTATTTTTTTAACTTCATTCGAAGCTTCTAAATAAAGTTTTAATCTGTAGGGCTGTATTCCTAATTAAGCTGTTTCATTTTGGGGGCAAAAAAATCACTTCTTGAACACAACAACCTAAGCGATGCTTCTTCACTTGACTTGAAGACATGCACACTTGCTGTTACAAATACTCAGGGCGGGTAAGAGAACTCTTCAGTATAGGAGAGTAATTTTTTCCCGCTTTACTAGTGGCAGGTGAGAATGCAGATGTTTGAAAGCTTATATCTTTAAAACTAAGCATAATTATATACTCATATTTTGGGAAAATGAACTTAACTCAATAATAAAGAAAAAATGTTGCGCTCAGTTTGTCCTTTAAGATTTCAAATCCTAACAAATGAAAACCCCATCACTGCCCAACAAAAAATAAAAAAGGGTGGGGAGATAAAAACTCAGAATTTTGCTTTTGACAAATTTGAAAACTGGTTTTGACTGCCAGCTCAAGTGGGATAAAAACACTGAAAATATTGTTAAATGTGACCAGCAAAAAGTGTACCTTCTTCACCTGCTGAAAACTTAGTAAAACAATCCAGAGCTGTTTTTATTAGTCATTGGCTGAAAGCCTCCCCTCCCCTTTCATTTATACCCTCTGCAATCCAGCTGCTTAACCACTGAACCGCAGATGAATTGTCAGTTATGCATGTGCAGTGTTGTAAGTGTATCTTAAGAATAGTCTAAATGCATGACTGCATATTTTCATGTTTTCAGTGATGTACCACTTGCCTTGTCCATATCTTGTAAGTGGCACTTTTTTGTAGCTTTTGTAAATGAGAACACCTCCCAAGTTATAACTGCCCACTGGCATGAAGTAAGCTGATCATTTGTCATACTCAATCAGCATTTCTGAGGCCAAACTTTTACCCATGCATTTTCTACTTCTTGCTATGTCCTTCTGAATAAAAATACCTTTAAAATTCAATCCATCACACTGCCCACACTAAAAGATCACCTGTCCCCTGAACCAGCAGAATTCTGCTGAAAGTTTCATTTTATGACTGCTGCGCCAATGACGCCTTTTTGCTGACAGCATCGTAGAAATGTCGGCCGGGACAAGTGCAATTTGGATTTTTTCAAACAGGCAAATTGCACAAATCACAACCCAAGCAACTACGCTGCATCCACAGTAGATGGCATTTTCACAGACTTCTGCCAAAACTAGTGCTGGTCCTGCTTAAAAAGGCCCTCGATGGTTCCAGAAGATGGAATATGTCTACATCTCAAACTAGGTGAGCCAATACCATAGTTCATAAAAGAAAAACAATGCTTTTGTAAAAGCAAAAATGTTTCTTTAA
Organism: Marisa cornuarietis; assembly: GCA_004794655.1. Lineage (NCBI taxonomy): Eukaryota > Metazoa > Mollusca > Gastropoda > Architaenioglossa > Ampullariidae > Marisa > Marisa cornuarietis. Next base: position 7,600,539 of record SMMW01000584.1, read on the forward strand.
ATCTTGTACTTAATGACAGATAAGAGTTCTGAAATTATGCAACGAAATCCAGTCTGCCAAATAACTGTTACCTGACGTCTTTTTTTCAGCTGCAAACCCTGAACAGCAATCACAGAAAAAAGATGTACTATCAATTTCTGCATCTGATGACTGTCATAAGATAGAACTGTAGCTGCAACAAGCTTCTAAAGGTTCCCGTACATAAAAACAGAAAACATGCATCACTTCATCTGTGCTTCTACATGCCTGCTACACTGACAGCTTCATGATCTATTTATAGTTTAAAATCACCCCAAATTTAGTGTCCAATATGACTCAATTTACCTTCTGATTGATGAAGTTCTTAGTGCAGCAGCAGTTCTCTTGATGCAAAGACAAATCTGATTGGTGTCACCAAAGGTCTATATTCAGGTAAATGTGAGGTGGTCAGTTTAGTCCCCTAACTTTTAGGTCCATGGAGAGAGTGCTGTAGAGACAGACATTGAAGTTGACAAGATGCACTGTAGTTTATCATCTGCATGGTAAGGTTTATAGTCTGCAGACAGGCCCAAATTTTGATGTTCTCTGACCAGCTTTTTGCATTGCTTGGCCTGGTCTTTCTCCTACCTTTTTTGAGGTAAAAGCAATAACATTACAAATACACAGCTTCCTCTCTCAATGTGTATACAGTCCAGAATACCAGTGGGAATTTTCATCTCTGCAACACTGACTTTTCTCTCCACAGATACTTGAACTGAGCAAGTTATAACCATAGACACGCTGGAATAATTTACTGTTACCTACTTTCTTTTTCCACAATGCAGCAAACTTCCATGGCCAGAGATCTGATTTCATTTTAAAAGTCTTTGACATGCATTCTTGTTCTCTAAAGATAAAGAAAATAGGTGACTGGGAAGGGGTTTCTAGAAAGGCAGTGGAAAAAAGGACTTAAAGGATCAGATGTCACACTGCTGTTCTAAAACTGGAAAGTTCCCCCCCCCCAAAAAAAAAAAAATGATGTGGACAGGATTAGCAGAATAAGGACACAATGAGGTGGATACATGGTAGTGCAATGAAGCACAAAAAACAAGTATGAAAGAGTGGAATTTGAGAGGCAAAAATAAAGGGACAACAGAAACAAACAGCCACTCGCACAGCTGGTGTCTGCTGCAGATCAGACCTGGGGACAGCAGGCTGGGACCAGTGCAATTTGACACCCACATCACAAATCACTACCCTGGTCACAACCGCTGCACCAACGTCGTCCCCTCTCTTCTGCTCAGTAAAGTGCACATATTTCATGCATGCAAACATTCTATTTTCGGCATATTATATGGCAACATTTGCACAGAGAACTGCGATTCATTTATAAGATTACTACAAACACATGTGATAAGACAATGCAACAACAACAATGGCACTTACATTTCAACAGAACGGGTCACCTGCTCAGATTGTGGATAGACAGCATTTTGCAATGAACCAATGCTAATCATCTTGGGGGAAACAATGTGTTCTTGTGAATCTTACATCTTAGGGGAAACAATGATTTCTTGTGGATCTTACAAACTGCTAATAAGAATTTCCATCCCTCTACTACCCTGATTCACACAGTTTAATTCAACACTGTTGTATGCGACGGCAATGAGCTATAGAAAACATTCGCATTCATGGGTGCAACTGTAAGGGGAGAGTTAATACCAAGCAGTCCATCATTTCTTACCTTATCCTCAGCCACCACATCTTCCCAAATTTTTCTATCCATGCACTGCTTCAAAATCTTAGAAATGCAGGTTTTTCAGCACTTTATCATTTACCATCTTGCTGACATCTAAAAAGACACAAACCATTCATTAATACTTTTTCAGAACTCTGTTTTTACAGGAATCCTACTTACCCAGACTTGATTTCACGCTGAGGCTGTAAACTGTTAACCTGTCGTGCGTACCTCAATGTGTGTGCCCATCACAGATGCTGTCAGCTCCACAGGTACATGCCCATGACTGCACATTGCAGCACACAAGACAAAAGCTATTGGCTTTTTAATGCCTGTAAGTTTTACAGCCTCGACATTAAATCCAGCCCCAGTCCATTACATGATTTATGTCAAAGGCAATCAGTTTCTTTTTTCAAACTTTAAATGTGGTTTCAGGGTTTAATGCACTTCTGACAAAACAAAATTAACTTTTCCAAACCCTCTTTAACAATTTTTTTACCTACTTCAACATCCACTAGAAATATAAATGAGACATTACTGGTGCTATGTCTACAGGCTGTAGCATTTATTTTGCACTCTGTTCATGTCAAAAATACTGGCTCTGTGTTAATAACATAAAATAAAAACATTTCATGTATGAAAGCCACTAGCAGGAACAATAATTTTTGGCTATGCTAAAAGATGTGGCTTAAACTGCTCAGAGCCTGTGGTCAAGTAGAAAAGCAAAATACGCTACACATATCTCCAATAAATTTAGAGAACAATATTGTTTTCTGCTATATATTGATCATTCTGCTTATATTTTCCTCAACATTATGCCTCTTCTCAATATTTGTAATTCTGGTTCTGGAGTTCTTTAATTTTATTAGCATTATTTAATACAGCATTTGTTGCTACTTTACCAGTGATTAACAAGAACTCTTTCTATTTCAAATATACTTGTAGTAAAGCTATAGCTGTCTACTTTATAAGTCATTTTGTTTGTTGTCCTCTTTAAAAATAGATAGCTACATCTTATGCATCATGTATATATTCAAATTATTCAAAATTTTTAAATGTCACAAAAGCAAAACTTCCTTTTTCTTTCCGTGGAAAACATCTGCATTAATAGTATGAACATGGACCAGCCTCAAATTTCAAGATTTTTCAGACCTTATAAGCGAAGCGTAAAATTTCCAGGACACATTAGACTTTAAAAACTGTACAGTGTAGTTTTATTTTAGACAGGTAGCCTTCACAACAATGCACAAAAATAAACACACTATAATATGCCAGCAAGTTACATGCAAAATAAAAGACCCTTTAGTCCAGCTGCATGTCAGACCAATGGAGCTAAGGATCCATTACTGCGCACCAGCAGAGAAGTTATCTCATGGGCTAAGCATTCCCAAAATTTTCTTTTAGAAGAGTAATGGGAAGGAGAAGGAAAAGAGAAAGTTGATAGACATACCAGTATTGCAGTGCATAAAGTTCAAAGCTACTTGTTATCTACACCTTGTAAAATGCCTCAGTAACCAAAACTACATGTGAACAAGTGAAATGTGGCCATCATTCACTTTCAGCAAATGAGCATGCTGACACTGTGTACATAGGGCAGGCCGGGACAAGTGCAATTTGTTCATACTCATCCAATCATTGCACAGGTCACGACCTCCCTATGCTAACTGTTCTGCTTGTCCCTGGACCCTTAACTCCAACCATGGCTATAGATCTTGGGCCAGTTGCACAACATGTTTCTAAACCTTAAAACTGTTCTAAAGAAGCAAAATCTCTTCTTAGCCATTTTGACGCATTGTAGAAAAACATACAAAACATTGTACTGACAGGACGGAAAGTCAGACTTAAACAACTTTATCTTACTTAAAGCAGTTTAAGTTTTAAAAATTCTAAAATTGTGGTGTGCACTTTAAACTAATTATCTAAATAGAGTTAAGGCCTAAAAGTGTTTAAAATTAGAAATGTGTTGTGCAACTGGCCCCTAGCCTTTAAAAAAAGAATATTTTAAGATAATTAAAGCAATGGCTCTTCACACTTGCTTACACATATCCACTTTACTGGAACTTGTTTTAAGATCCTTCCAAAATTCAAAACTTCATACAGCCCTTGAGAAACAGGTCAAGGTACTATCTATGTGAAGTATACTTAGCTCTGCCATCATTCTTAATTAAGAACTCTGACATGGCTGAAGGAAAGGACAGGAAAATGTGTCCCAGACTCCAAGTTGACAGTTTTCTCTTCATCATGGGTTTCAATGAAGGCAAAAGAATGACAGAAGAGAATGAATTAGCTATTAGCAGAAGGCCGGGACAAGTGCAATCTGTTATCTAATTCACCAGAATTGCACTTATCAAGACCTACTGCTAATGCCAGCTGTTTTCTGTCAAAAGAAGTACGACACTGGCCAATGTTGTTGAGAATCAGAAAAGGATTTTAATTTCATATATCAATGACTGTTTGCTGGCATATCTTGATAATTGGGATATGGATAAACTATGATGAAAAGTTAATTCATACATTTTAGTAAATCCCATTATGTAAAAATCGCCTCTTCATCCTTTGGGGCAGATTGTGTCAAAATACTGTTTTTGTTTTTTTTTGCAGCAAGAGATATCCACACAAAGCTGGTTCTACAGAACAGTACTTCACACATCTTATAATGCTGCAACAGAACACCCACTGGTTCCTGAAAACTGATGAAAAAGATTTGGAGCAGAAACCGAGTTCTCTCTCACATACAGCAGGGGGCCCAGTGACAGAATCAACTAAACAAGTTTCTTAATACATAGTCTGTGCATTATTCTGTGTCAGCAAACAGTGACCAAACGGTCACATAACTATAGTGGACAGCCAGACCCAGTGTGTTAAGATAAAGAATGGAGGCAACTCAGAGTAAAGTTTTAACACTTTCTTTACAAATATTTCTACTACTAAGATTATAAAAATAATTTTGTGAAAACAAATGCATGCAGGTAAATGTGTGTATATTCCATTCTGAACTACATAGCAATACCTCCTGTCATTGAATCTCTATCCATTACAATACAATACCACTTTATTAGTGCTTGACCTAATTTTTTTCTGTAATAATCTATGACTTTAGCATTTTGGGTCTAGCAGAAAGATCACTCCGTTTTACATGGCCATTCAAACAAATTAATCACCTGTGCACTCTACCTCTCTGTCACCTACAGCCTGGTCTTAACTGCAGCTAGCATGCAAATAGTTCTGGGTCACTGGAAACAAGAGAAGGTCAGATTACTAATCGGTGTGGGGTCAAGCCCTAGCAAAACTGATACTATGGCAGTACAGCATGCCACAAAAAAGTTGCATGCTATTTGCATGTGAATGGAAAACCTCATCAGCTTATGCTCTGTTAAGTCTGTCCCATGGTTAATGTATCATGCATTAGATTTTTTGTGTTGATTCTAGAGGTCTGAAATTTTCACCAGATACTCATTTCCAATATTAAATCCAAAATTTCCAACAGTCTACAAGTAGTAAAATAATTCTTTTTTTAATTTTGTATAAGAACTTATAGCCTGAAGTAGGGAAGATAACTATTGTTTACTAGTCATACAGCAGTTGCTACCTAACCAGATTGCTCAAAGAATCAAATGGAAGGAGGAAAACAGAATACTAAAAAAAAAGTTTTCTCCCAGTTTCTCTTTAGATTTAATATTCATATTGAATTAAAGAAGGAAATAAATTCACAAAATAAATAAAAAACATGGTAACAAAATTCAAAAAGACTAAAGTGTTTAAGTAAAACAAATATTTTTTAACGTGCTATTCTTTGAAATTTACTAACAATGGTAAAATAATTTTTTTTTAGGTTTCGGGATTTTCTTTAATACATCTAATTTCCAAGAGTTCCCCTCACACTTTTCTATGTTAATTTATATGTATTAAAGAAAATCTTGAGACCTAATGAAAAATTTGTTTTCCCTCTTATTACAGGTTGGGAGAGAATGGTGTTTTAGGGCAAGCCAGCAACTAAGGCTATATCACGGCAAGGTAGCCAGCCCTGAAAACAGATGCCACATGCAGAGAACGAACATGCCTGTGACGAGACCTGAACACAGGACAACCAACCTTCACTGTATTGGTGACAGGCGCTAACCATTGTGCCACTGGACCGACCTTATTAGTACAGGTCAAATAAAATTTAATGTCTGAACTGGTCATTAACATCTGTTGGAATATCTTACTTACCTGCTTTAATTTTGGTACCACTAATTTTTTCTGCAAAGCTCCAAACCAGCCACCACCGTAATGACCTCTGCATACATAAAAATGCAAACCATTTTTATCACTACCCACATACCCATGGAAGACTTTCATTATCTTAAAGTTCATTTTATTGTTGTTACTGAAGCACTCAATAAAATATTTCTCCATATGTGCCTACCATATAACAATACATGAAATAATCCATCGTTAAGTACTTTCATGTCATAAAGAAAAGCAGTTCTCTGGATGGGAAATATCTAAGATTTGCTGCATAACCATGCAACAAGTTCTCAGGCATAAATTCACCAACTTAAAAAAAAAAAAACTTCCCATAACACTAGGCTTTCAAGTCTTTTCAACCATGCTTTCAAGTGCTTTGAGTGCAGAGTGACAGTCTCACAAAGTCTGTAAGGTCCCAACTGTAGACAACACAGAGGTGAACAACTGTAAAGCTAAGCAGACTTTCAAATTCAGACCTGTACAGGAGCCAGCACCCAGGAGAAAGCATGCATACTGATAACACACCAAACAAAGGCTACTGCATTTCTTCAGCTCTCCAGAACTATAATAATGTGTCCTCAGCAGGCTATAAGCTAGAGGCTTTTTTTAAGAGCTAGGTGCTTGCCCTATACTTCATATGCTGACATAGTGAAGGTTGTGTCGCATGTACAGACCACAAAGTGCTTTCTTGCTAATGGGACAAAACATGTTCATACAGTTTAAAATCATATTTAGTGTTTAACCAATTATATTTCAGAAATTTGTGATTTTTTTTTTGCCGATTTGAATGTCTTCCAATCCAAATATCTCAGAGATTGTCACCAGACTGGAAATAGATGAGGTAAGGGAGAGGAAATCACTTTAAACTGAATACACACTCGTGTCATATGGATTGTACACAAGCACTTTGTCATGCTGTGCATACATGTTCATACCAGTCAGAATATTAATGGTCACCTACCCCCCTTTTTTTTGCACAGGACTTTACAAAAATGTATTTAACTGATGAGATTTAAAAAAAAATCAAAATGTGTATAGTGCATGCTAGCAAACTTAGCTGTAGGCACTGTGACCTAGTATCCTACAAAAAGACAGGATTTAAAAGAGAGAAAACTAAATTTTATTCTTAAAAATTAAAAAAAAACTATAAGATGTTGTGGCAAAGAGATATAGGAAGTCTTCTTCAGTCATCTATACACATAAACCTACCTATTTGTGCTCAAGCTTATGCCTTCCTACACAGCTACCTGTCAAGAGACATGCTGAAATTGTCTTACTAATCATAAAGTGTGAACGGTAACTTTGTTTGGTTGTTGCAGGGATTATAACTATTTTTTTCTCTAGAACAATGTTATAAAACGCACCCACTGCTGAAAAAGGACAAAGTTACTATAAACATTCAGTCAAAACACATATCACCACAGTAAATGGTTGCTGCACCACAAATTTATGTGAAACCTAGTAATGACTCCTACCAAAAAAAAGTCATATTACTTTTCTATTCCTCCTTGGAAGTTAGTAACATTCACTAGCAGAATTACAGTAGTAATGACCATTTTAATTTTAACTCAGCACAACTTTTTTAGAAAACCTTATTTTTATCCACTAATTTGTCAGTAATAACACAGGAGACAAACTCCATTAAGAACCACACATTATAAACTGTTTTCAACTAAACCTTTGACGGCCCTCATCTTTTAACTCCCTCCATTGCTGTTTTTCCATGATTGTACAAATCATAACAAAACCAGTGCAAGAACTCCCTGACAGACACAGTGATAACCAGCCAGCAATTCTTCGTTTTCTGGGCATGCTGACAGTGACTCAGTGAGTTGTTACACGAGCAGAAAATGAAGCCCCAAAACCTGCATGCAATTTGCATTTCCACTGCCTTATGTCCTCCTAAAGACAGGGTTTACACAGTGACAGATGAAGTTTGTCCTATGCTCTGAAAAAGGGATGACACCCAAATCCCTATCCTGATACATCATCATCACAATATGCTTACAAAAAATAAATACATGGTCAACAAAATGGCCACATTTCAATGCCTATTACAGAGATTGTTTTTCACTCAAAGCATAATTGCTGCAGAAATAACAGTCACAGAGATGGTGAAAGAGAAAGCATGGGAGAGAGAGATTTTTGTTTAAAGGGTGCTCTGCCAGCCCCTCACTGGAGTACTATGTTCACAGCCAAACAGGTGCTGGATAGCTGTGCTGTTAGTCTTCTGCAGTGTTTTCTACCACCTGCTCTGTGCATGAACCTTACAGCGCCTGCTTATCAGTCATTATTCTTGCCTGCCTTTGACCTCTGGTTTTGTTACATAGCAAGGTTGCCTCCAGTATAAAAAATAAAGAGCAGGCAGAAACCTCCTTTCAGTTCTGGATAATCTCCAGTCAACTGATTTGTACAATCAATGGTGCATATTTAAGTGTAATCATCTCTTTCTCTTCCTAAAACTTGTGCATTAGTGTAGATGGTACCATCACAAATGAATAACCTACAGTCTGTCCTCATCAACTCCATAAAAATGCGACTTTGCAAAAGTTTACTTCTGTAACTCACCCCCATACTTTCATACAGGTTGATCTCTGAGGTCTCAGCATTTCTGTCTGCTCAAAAATTAATTTAAAAAAGCGTACATTTATGATTAAATGGCAGACACCTACCAACCACATAAAACTTCTTCTAAAAAAACAAAGCTGTCTATATGTCCTTTAGTTCAGTTCAGCCAACCTTTCAGCCATATCAGCTTGGTCAAGATGCACCAAACTGAAAAATGTGGAGGGGAGAACAGCCTTTCCCCCACCCCCAACATGAAACATGGTAAGAGAGATTGGGAGAGGTCAGAAGGCAAGGGTATGGCCCACAATGAGGGGCAGAGGATAGTACTATGAAGGAGTGTTGGGGAAATAACAAGCCCCCTGACTACTAGCCGAAATTTGGCCCGACTAGCACCCGTGATACCGCCAGTGCAGGCTTCACCCACTCCGGTTATGTGGCGTGCGGCCCGTCAGCGGCGTAGTGCTTGGATTTTTCCTTGTCCCTTAGCGCTCGCCATGTCGTCTCAACAGCCGATCCAACGGTGTCACACACACACACACACAGAGCTGACCTACCGCCATGACTCCACAGGCGGGAAACTCGAAACGGGGCATGTCCACACCAAAGCACTCTCTTGTCAACGCTAAGCCCGCACAGTTAACAAGGGCTTTCGCTAAAAATGTTATAATCTTAGCAGCAAATGCGACATACCTTTGTGCCATGACAAGTTTTGCAACAGGTATTTTCAAATCTCACTGACCAGGCGTTATTCACCACCTTTTTCTTGTGTCCTACACCATCAACAATGTAGTCATCTAAGTTTCTGGCACAGCAATCAAGCTGGTTACCTTTTCACTTCTTAGAATATCTGTGGAAGTCTCTATGACCACAACAAAACGCTGCAGAGATTTTCTCCCTGATATCTTTATATACCCGACTTTTTTTTAACACTTGTTACTTTGAGAAAACTGCTCTCACACCTGTTAAAAGTGGATAGGTGTGGATATGCTTAATTAATGCTAATGATAATATCATATCCTTTTAAGAACGTTTATCATGTAAAACTCAATGCGCTAGCGACGACAATTTGGTTAAAACAAACTTAAATAGAAAACCAGCAAAGATGTATATCTACAGGTTTATAATTCTCTTTTGGGATACAATTTTAACACTAGAGAATTTAAACTGTGGCGACAGGTTAACCACAGTGGAATCTCAAACGCGCCAGGCCCAAATTTTACCTTGCAGCCTCTCTGTTGCAGACTGTTCAAGCCATGTTTCCTATCAGCCGTTGGAAACACCCATCCTGCAGCATTACACGTTGAACCTTACAAGAACAAATCGTCTGGCACAAAATCAAATATTTCAATGTAATTAAAAACGGCCTAAAAATTAACACAGCTGTGAGAGACGCTGTTATAGAACTGCATTACACTACAGCTGTACTAAGTTGCTAACTGATCACGAAAGCTGTTTTCAGCAAACACAAACCTGAAATTGATAGCCAGTTTCATGAGCAGTCACAACTTCCATGTTTTCGGATATGCCGACCAAAATTGTACTACACAATGTCTACAGTTGAAGAAACGTTTTTCGCTTGGCAGCATCCTAACCATAGTTGTAAACAATGTGTGAAAATATCTCTGTACTGTCAACAAATCGTGGATCATTAGTAGAAAAAACACCTCAACACTCTAAGCGTGTGCAAACACTCGTGTTTTATAACACTGGCGTTTGTAGCTTAGTGAACGAATAAGCGAATGCTTTATATCATCAAGCAATTACTGAACAAACTGTGTCGTTATTACCTCTTATTAACAATGACCGCGGCCTGGACAACGCGGGAATAACACATGGGTGACAGGGTCCCCAGTGCGAGCACACAGAACTACCTCAGCGAGCGGGATCTACCTGTTCACTCAACGTCAACATCGTACCACCGTCACTGTGCGTGTCTCCTAGGTAATCGAGGCTCGAAGCTCCCCGCGCTCTTGTGGTGGCCACAAGGTGAAGTAGGGGTGGGGAGGGCGAACGTGTACCTCCCCGCTGGTGGCAAGGTACTGACGCATTACGAGGAGACGCTAAGGAAACAGCGTGTACACTTATCAAAGGTGACAAAGCGTCACGTGGGAACAGCGCGAAGTCCCACTGCTGCCCACAAGCTTGCAAGCTATACTTCAATGTTAACAATGCCGCCACGCTTTGGGCAGGCAGGCAGGTAAGAAAAGCAATTTTTCTAAAGCCCACGCCCAGGAAGTCCGCTAAATCAGTTTGCAGTGGGTGGATGGGTGGAGGGGAAGTCAAAGAAGACCATGGGTACCGACAAGAGCCCGCTACCCGACCACCTTACTCCAGAGCCCCCGTGCTGCAAGAGCGCTGTAGGCTGAGTGTGAACGCGAAACTAGTCGCCATTCTTAATTAGGGGTCACCACACTGCCCACACAGGAAACTAACGCGTCCCCATGCCACAAGCAGGGAGGACCTACTGTTCGTGGCAGACGTTCTCTAGTACATACGTCATTAAGCTGCCCAAAAGGTACAACATTACGTTCGTGGTCCAATATTACTCGCCCAAGCTCCATAAGCCGGCAGTCTGTTTCAACGGTAGCAAATCAACACCAACACTGGCACATTCCCCCGTATACCCAAGACCTTCGCTTCCAAAATCTCGAACTATCATGTGCGCGAGAGACAGCTCCACCCCGTCGGGGTTTTTTAGCTCTCGCTATTCCAGTATCATCATATATTCGTTCAACGCAATGTATTATGCATGCAGGTCTCTGCTGCTGATAGTGTATGTCTAGTGGACGTCAACCAGGACAGTTTCTTCTCGTTGACTACCTTCAAACCAGGAGCGAAGCGACAGAAAGCTGTTCCGTGCGACTTTTACATACCACTGCTGATTGACGTCGGGGCGCCAGAAACAGACAATGGCATCGAGTTTAAAAACGCTACATCGAAGAAATATGAAACAACTTAGCCTTAAGTCGCCCGTGGTAATGACAAGGTTTACCTTCTGTTCAATTAGTTTCACCACCCAGACAATTCCTATCACTCACTATCTTAAGTGCAGGCCAAGTGCTCAGCCCTTCCGGCCTGAAGATGCGACTGGCCAGCTAAAGAATAGAGGCCAGCGTCACAACAGGGGCACTATCATTCACCTGACGATTGCTGTTACATGGAAGTCACGAGCTAGAATAGAGGCCAGCGTCACAACAGGGGCACTATCATTCACCTGACGATTGCTGTTACATGGAAGTCACGAGCAATCTTCTCCCCTGTACTCGTAAAGTCTGGAAGCCTCACCAGTCAGACTTCGCAATGAAGACTCACTGACATGTGCAGGTTTGACGACCCGAGCCAATGGCGATCGACAAAAGGTTCAATTATAATAAATGACAGTAACAATGATGTTTACCAAAGGTATATCTTAAGACTCACTGGTGCCAAAGATAGAAAAAACATTTTTTTGCCACATTGACTTCATTAATTTCGCTTTAAACAATTACTATATCCTACCATTCTTATCCAGCAGACAGTTGGAAAGGTAATGAGTCCGGTAATAAAAGGACTGTTTCCCAATAGCACAACACACGGAGCACAAACCGCAGAGGGTCTGAGACGTTCGCCGGAAACGAGACATTATACATAAGGTTGCATGACACAGGAGAGTCTCATCATAAAACGAGGATTTATACAAAGCACTATCTTTTAAGCATATGATTTCGAAGGTTTGCCTTGTACGATAGTTTATATATCACACAATCTACACCTCACTTGGTCTTTTGGAGGACCAATAGTGTCTATTCTAGCGCCGTCTGAAGACGACGTGCTGCGTCCGTTCATGCCACTTGTAAGACGAACTGATTATCAGACAGCAACGATCTGCACAAGATGAATACAAACGAAAAAAAAGCGTTTTTTAGTTTGCTGAGAGCTGCAGTTTTATTACTGATCGCAATTTATACAGAAGGCAGCGAAGTTTGCGACTCTTGCTTAGTCAAAAAGCTCTCAAAACGCATTTTTACTTAACCATGTTTTAGTAAGACTAGATTTCTAAGACTAAATGGCATTTGTCATGATCCAGCAGTACTTTATCAGGTCTCCCATTGCACGTGCAAGCGTGCGAAAATTTTTCTAGCTAATCGCGACGGGGGATGGGTAAAGGTGGTATGATCTTTCTGCGATGTTACGCTTTGCAGTTACAGGTTCAAATTCTTTTGAAACTTTTTTCTACGTCATTAAGTGCTCAAAGATGATACAAAACGATTCAATGGAAGAGAAAACTAAAATAAGCGTTGTGTAAAATAATCGAAGTATATAAACATATTTTGTTTGGACAGGCTAAACTTTCGAGGAATACTCTTACCTAATTTACAATATACACGTTTTTTCCTTTGATTGGCTTAACCAGCAGATACAGGCGGCCTAAACTTTATTAAAGGGAGATAATCAGTTCTAGTTAAAGGTACTTCTGGACAATCTACAGTTTGCATATATTGGTTTTGAATCTAGTTCTTTTAGCCAGCTCTGGACCAATCTATTTTCTTCAACCAATCACATGATACATTTATGCTATTCTGAAGCCAAAATCTGTAGAGTTTTCTTAAAAGTAGTAATATAGTTAAGACTTTAGAATTTCTTTTTCCTGTAAGTTTAGTAGTGTTTTGTATACACTCTTGACAACAATATTTACATTAATCAACTTAAACCAAAAACACGGCATTCTACTTTTTATGAGAATAAAGAAGCGTCCACACTCTTCAAGCACTTAGCAATATGGGTAGACGTTTTATCCTTTTATGAACCTTAACTGTAGTTTAACACAAGTTAAACTTTAGAGTTTAGACTTTAACTGTGGAGTAACAAAATCAGGCTGGTGAATATGTGAACTAAACACATGAAATTTAAATTAGTTTAATAAAGTGATCAAAACAAGCTACATCTTTACGCAACTGTCTGAGCCTGTCAAAATCATTCAAAATACTTAAATAAGGAGGTCAAAACGAAACGTCTGTGGAAACTGTAATTTTTGTATCTACTGGTCTGAACGAGAAGCGTGCAGCAGTATGTCGCGTCCTCGCTGTGGCTTCTCGCGCGGGGTCGTCTGCACAGTTTACTACCGTGAAGAAAGGCCAGGGCACACACTGCGTCACGCCTGTGACTGGAGGCTCAGCACAACGTGCACAATGGGAAGACCCGCGGCTCGTCTTCCCTTCTCCCCTACTCCCGGTAGGCTCAGATCAGCGTTTACCCTGCCGCCATTCACAGTAAATCAGCCTTTTCACAGAGTTAGCGGAAAGTCTGACTAGCCCCATCAAGCAATGCAACAACTAAACGGATCTGGTAGCCTTTCCTGCACTGATGGATCTCGCTCGTCCCGCGAAGGTTATGTCTGCCGTCACCATGGAGTGACAGCCTTGCCCCCAACATTTCTCACAATCAGATGCGGAATGCAAGTGGTAAGGAAAGAAAAAGTTTCAAGTCTATGCACCGCGTGTTTATATGTACAAAACAACTGCTTTCGCTCATAAGTATCAGCTTTGATCATTAGTGTGCAGTACTGTCTGCTCGCATGCTTATGATTGCTGAGAAATAGTGGATAGAGGAAAGTAAGATTAGCCATACATTTCTACACTATTTCATCTCGCAAAATACTCTACAGAATATCACAGTAAATATTCTCAGAAGACTTATGACGCAATCCCACCCAAACCTCTTCCCTAAACATGCACTAACTTCACACCTCCGGGTATACATCCAAGCATATCGTTCGTGGGTAACCCGAGACTTTTCCATCTTACTTCACATGACACTTTCAAACAAGGATAGAAACTAAAAGCATGATTAAGCGCTGTTCCCACCACCACCACTCCTACCTGCACTCGAACAACACTCGAGACATGGATCACAATCAGAGAAAACAACTCGTCGAAAGGTGAGGTGGGAGGGTGTGTGTTTTACGCCGAGCCAGCAACTAAGGCTATATCACGGCAAGGCACCCAGCCCTGTTAACAGATGCCACATGCAGAGAAAGAACAGCGTCCCCGAGACGAGAGCTGAACCCAGGACGGCCAACCCTTTGCATTGGCGACAGGCGCTAACCGTTGCACCACCGGACCGCCCAAAACGAGGGGGGAGGGTAATTCCCTCGACACTTCTGGTCCCCCTGCCCCCGAGCTAGCACACTTCAGCACTCTACGCTTTGTAAAGTCAATACTGGCAAGAAAAGGGGTACACAGGTCAGAAAGCCAGCGACGCCGTCCTGTTAGCCGGGTGCTTGTGCCAGCGCTATGCTGATAGTCGCTGCGATCAACCAAGTGACGGGCTCGGAGTTTTCACTATGCGTTAGCCTACCACACACGCATTAAAACTGGGGTTGGTGGGCGATGGCCAAGGTAATCTCCATGACAACCAAACGCTTAACGAAGGCTTGCGTCTGAATCACCTTGTCAATCCAGTCGACATTCCCTCTACCACCCCTACCCAAAGTCTGCAGGTGTGTGACTAAGAGAAAGTGTTAAGAGCACTTCATGCTTGCTCTTTCTCTGTCGGGTGTCTAAGACCTAGCAAGACCCAATAAAGCATCGAAATCCCACTGCCTCCCAACGGCCTGACTGCCTTGCCGTGATATAGCCTTTATTGCTGGCTCGGCGTAAAACACCAATCCCCCACCTCCCAACCATCATCTGTTTAGCGATATGAAGGCTCTAAAATCATAGGGCTTTACTTTCATTTAGGA
This sequence comes from Marisa cornuarietis, assembly GCA_004794655.1. Lineage (NCBI taxonomy): Eukaryota > Metazoa > Mollusca > Gastropoda > Architaenioglossa > Ampullariidae > Marisa > Marisa cornuarietis. The sequence continues at coordinate 7,615,754 of SMMW01000584.1, forward strand.
AAGTACCTGAAACATGCTCAGTTTTCAATGCACTCACGTCAAACGCTGCTAAGCTTGGAATGAAATGTACAACTCCGTTTGAATTAACGTCTATTATGATCAGCAGCGGTAAGGAAATTATCGCTTAATCTGCCCACAACAAGATCTGCAGGAGCGAAAATGATGTTAAATACCTAGAGCAGGTGCTACTTAGCTGGCCAAAATGATTAGCCGAGTGACGAGGGTTCCATCAATTTATCTTTAGACTAAGGACTTAATACTTGCCTTCTATTTCTCTCCGTTTGTATGCATAAAAACAGGACAATCAAAACATAAATATAGGCACGACAAGAAGTGATTTGCGTGGCAGATGGCTTCACTGCAATTTCTCGTTTTATCTTCCTTCGCAACAAAACGGCAAGCAGCGTCTCTCGCTTTTCTCCCTTTCTTTAGTTCCCCGCGAATACACTGTGTACTGAGACTGTTAGAAGACTAGGTGTCGTGTACCTTGGTTAGTGTTCCATGTCGTTTAATAACATGGAGACGATTTTGCTACTCGATCCCACTGAAGGCCTCAAGAAATGAATAAGCTGACACATAGAATAAGCAATATTTTATCAACACACAACCCTTGCTTCCTTCAAGAAAATCAGTATTTTGCACCCGCTCTCTGCAGGTGGTATCACTCTTCCGCTGTCAGTCTTAGCCGGTGATTAAGGCAAAAGTGCCAGCCTCATGGTACTGATCCTTTGCTAAAACTTGTTGGTGATGAGTATGTGCATTTTTTCCTTCCCTGCTAGAACACACATGCTCTATTTGGAGCTACGCCATTCCACAGCGACACCAAAAGATAGAAGAATCGGAACAGACAAGAAAACTTTTCGTCAGACAATGAAAGCGGACGGCGCACCATTTCGTGCGTGTACCATTGAACATAAATATCCGTGTTAAGCAACGCAGCCGTTGGTTTCAAGGACAATAAAGCGTGTCCCAACGTTCCTACGAGACCAGTCCAGAACTGCCTGTTATGCCTTCAGTTTTTAGGGGTTTTTTTTTGCGCCGAGCTGCTGCTACGAGTCAGATTGGATAGGCCGGGACGAGTGCAATACAGACGACTCAAAATGCATTGCCCCTGTTCCGGTCTACACAACCCTGATCGGTGTAGTTTCCGTGGCGCCCAGGAAGCAATCGGCCATACTGCATGGTTTGTACATGGAAATCCCAACAACAAAATGACCAAAAATGCACGAGAAACGCCTGCCTTTACAATGAGCTGGTAAACAAAAGGGTTTAAGCGGCGACTGTATCAAACTCAATAAATTACCCTTGAGAACGGGAGGTCTTGAATGGCCAAGCTAAGGCATTGAGAAAATGACTCTAGTGTAAAACAAAATCTAATCCGAGCCCTCCTGCTTTAAAGTAACATAGAAAATAACAGGCTTTAGAAAACAATGTTAGGATAATATACATTAATGCAGCTGTCAGGGTACTAGGGAGAGCAGTTTTTTTTATTGGTGTATAAGAATGCATCCATACCTTGATACTGCATGCTAACAATTTATTTTCAATTATGCTAACAAGCGAAAAAAAGTTAAAAAATAATGACTTACAAATGTCACCGTATTGAAATCTTGTGAACGATTTTCGCCCAGACCGGGTGGTGGGTAGTGGATCGACTTCTGCAGTTCTGGGTAACCGAAAAAAGTACTCAGCAATGACTGGGTCACCTTCCCTGCGCAAGTCACCAGCAGGCCAGCAGCGGCTGAGCGGAAACACATTTATATCGCACTCTTGCTCAAAACCTGTGTCTAAACTTGTTGAAATCCCATATATCCCTTCTAATGAAAAGGCTTCCATGAGAAAATCCCGTGGTCCCCGCTTGCTAGCTACGACACTTTTACCGCGCCACATGCTTTGAAACCGATTTCTGTTGGCCGTTAGTGATTGTATAATATGCAATCGCAGACAGGCCCCTTAGTGACCAAGTTGGTAAGTGCACAATTAGCATCAGTCTATACTTATCGATAGTAAACGTATCAATGAAAAAGTCTGATAATATGATAAGCTGTTGAACAAGCAAGCATGGGAACCTCATTATGTTAAATAAATGGCTAAAACTACTTTCTAAATATAAAATAGCCCGAAATTTTTCTATAATAAAATTAATACAAAAAAATCTCAATGAGACCTTTCTATTTGTATTTGACCCAAAGGCATTGTGGAGCTATCTTTGGTTTGAATATAGAAGTAGATCATGATGGAAGCAAACGGGGTTTTTTAATTTTTAAAGGGCGGGGTAGGGGGACGCAAGATGCCATACGCTGGAAGCGATGATTCCAACACATGAACATACAAAACAGATAAAGCAGATGATATGCTTTGCCTACACTGCCCCAGTCAAACTTTGCTTTCTTGCCTATCCCCCTTCACCTCTAGGTTCTCTGTGGCACGCACGAAATGCCTCTAGTTGCTGAAAACACTGTATAATACTTTTGTTGAATGTTATTAAGAACCTAATGCACGGGCTACAGGCCTCGATTTTCATGTGTCCAACGTTTTGTTGCTGGACAAGAGGTTGTAGCCGATATTTGTCGACGTACATTTGTATCGCGTAAGCACACAGTCACTTGCTATCGGCGTTCTCCGCAGTCTGCAAGATAACGTCGAACAAAAGTCATCCAACAGTGGTTGGACGGGGGAAGGCGAAAAACGCAAAGCGGGTAAAAAGTCGCTGAACTTTTGGGGGATGGTGGCGGTGTTGGAAGGAGGATTTCAAAATAAGACAAAACATTTGACCACTTAGCAATCAAGCGTGCCCGGAAACCAACATTTTTTAACGATTTACATAAACATTCTATTGTATCGATAACGCTCCAAACAGCCACAATAGATTAAGAATGAGGTACTATTGTTTTTCCAACAACATTTATACTGACTGTATAAAGGTCCAGGCACAACAGCCACGTTCTTCCATTGACAGCGAACTCTCTGATAACCTTACTTTACCGTACAGAACCTCAAACATAACTCCGGGCAGCTTATTCACCCGTGTATCCGAGCAAACGAGAAGTGCCCAAAGCGAGGGATCAATCAACCTATCAAACTTGCTACTTATTTCCTTACTTCTCACCCGTGCTCTCGCTGTCGTCAGTATCGATAGCAATCACCACAACCAAAAATACACCTCTGCCCTAACGCTGGATTGCAAGAGTGACATTTTAACACGCTTTCTTTTTGTAAACTATTTGGGTAACGCACATGTTCACACAGTGATTTTATTACGAAATAGGTTTACAAACGGATGGGTAAACGTAGACCACAATGTAACAGCTTCGAAAGAAGTCAAGTGATAGATGTCATCAGAATGACATTAACAAGCCACGACCATTCCAACAAAAATAAATATCAGAAATGCCTACGACTGAGAAAGCAATGCTTTAAGCGCAAATAAATTAATTTTCCAGATGTCACATTAAAAATTCACTCAAATGCTAACTGAAGACGGAAACAAATGCTTTTTATGCCAACAAATTACACAGCGTCAACGTAACTGAAATCTTAAAAAATCTCTCTACGCTGACTAAAGCACGGTGTAGAAAAACTACTACTAGCAACTACATATAGTACTAGCTCTACTCCACCCATATAAAAGCGTCTATTTTCTGGGCCTTCCTTTCCTATCATATGCAAGAACCAACTAGCAAGTACTGGTGCCGTTGATTTTATACCAAAATCTAATCAAACCTGCAGCCAACTCGTCAATGTGTCTTGGATTTAATGCCCCTCGGCTAGACACAAACGGCACGCAACTGCCTTGAGAAAAGTAATACGACACTCTCACCAACCATAATACTGTACTCTCTTCTCGACTCATCGCTACCTGGCGCTTAACACTGTGGGTGCGGAGCACGATCTAGCTGCATTCCCCCACCTCAACGCCTCCCCCCCAAACCCCAAAGAGGGGGAGGGGTGGGTGACCAATATCTCAACATTTTCTTGTTACATCAAACGTCCACAGGATCAGTGCATCGCGCGCTGGCACTTGTCGCGGGATTTTTAGTATGCAAGTCTGAGCAGGGGTAGACGGCGATAGAACATGGTTCTTGAGCTGGCGCTTCTGTCGCACCTGCTAGTCGATAGCTTGGCGCGAACAGCGCGGTGAAAGGTCGTTACCCGCAATTCCGTAAAAACAGCTTAGGTTTACACGATAATTTCTGACACATTTAGGTTGTCGGTCATGCATTTTAAATGACCCCTGACGTAATGAGAACAGCCTTACTATGAAATCATCTTGGAATCTCAACACTTCATAAACCTGATAAACGTCTAAATTTCTATATAGGTTTCCATGTATATATATATATATATATTCACCCCAGTTCTTTACTGACGGACGATTTTTGGTATCTTAAAAAAAACAAAATGCTCGACTTGTGACTGGCAATAATAATAATAATCATTACAAATAAAACAGAACTCAAATAGTTGTCTAGGCAAGCAACAACTCAGCTTTGTTTTATTCTACTGAAATGGTAGGTCTGGTCAAATCACGGCACATTTAAAATACTGCTAATAGCAGAACATTATTTGTTGGTAAGAAAGATAACCAAAATTTTCCTGTGAAATAAGCATGTTCAAAACAGATCCCTTAACAGGTAAACCTAGTTGCCCAAAAAATAATATGAAGGGGGCAGGCTTAGTAGAGTTTAAATTTAAGAAAACTTTGCTTTAGAGATATCAAATCCATCATAAAATTGAAATTTAAAATCTTTAAAGCACATTCTCTGCAACTTATCTATTACAAAGAGGACAATCATCTGGAGAAGTATGCTCTCTCCCATCAACATTATGAAGTGTAATATCCCAAGTCTTGGAGTTGTATGACAGAGGAGACCTTGTATGAGCCAATCGGAGAAAGATTTATATTTTATAGACCTTACAATTTACTTTGATGAATGACTGTGATGATGGATAAATAAAACAGTTCTGTGTCCAGCATTACATGAATAGTATGCTTTTACACACATTTGTTAGTTTTCGAAAATGGCAACAAACAAAATATTAACACTTTAACTCTCTTGGTTTGAAAGGCCACAATCGTGGCTTTGCCAGGTAGCATGGGCAAGGCGATTTTCATTACTTTTTATTGCAAAGTTCAACTTTTCTCTTTTCCAAAAATGTATAGGTTTCTTGGTCTAATGTTTATCTCAGAGCAGCAATAATAAAAAACAAACTTCACCACTGTCGTCTTCGCAGTCTTCAGTTATAAGCCAGTCATTGTAATGTTCATTTTTATCATGAACCAAGAGGGTTAAACAGGTTAGAAGAATATTATAGCAATATCATTTTTTCACAAAATATTGATTTTTCCCAAATTATTTATCATACAAATGTGCACAGGCCTAAATTCTAGTTTCTGGCTCTTGCTGCTTTAAATCCCATGCTTCACCTTTAAAGGTATTGCCATATGCACAAAGCTTTTGTTATGTCATGAGAAATGCCATGACCTCTTTCCAAAACACAGGTGAAAACTGGTATTCAAAGTTATATATCTCATGAGCAGAACAGTTATTTGTCAAAACCTAACATGTTCTCATAAGCAAAACCCACTTTTATGTAGCTTCTATGAACTGTATATGAAGGCTGGCACCTGCCTTTCGCAAAAAGCACACTGCATATTATTTACTTTATACAAAATAATGCACAACTTAAAGAGTGACTTGCGAAAGTGGTTTATTTTCCACTAAAGCGGAAACGTTTACGAATTTATAATGAATAAATGCATACTTTGTATATTAACCATTACTTTTTTTAGAATTATGGAGAATCACCCTAAAACAATGTAGTAGTTCTCAATCGACACTACATATAGAAAATCAGAAATTGCAAATGCCAACAGTGTCTGAAAACAAAAATGATCTGGCAAAGGGAGTGTACAAGCAACGGCTTAAGTCAGATCACATAAGGTGATATTTTTGGTATAAGTCAAACATCAGTGACATTGTTTTGCATGCACAAATGTCACAGTGCTAATAAATAAATCAGATAACTGACAAGATCACAATAATATTAACATGTATTTTTTCTGAGTGTAACACTCAACAACTGGAGTCCGTGAGTCTAAAATCTTGTGTTTTATAGTTGGCAACATTGCAATGATTATTTAATGAAAAGTAAACACATGCACATTATGATAACAGAAGAAGTGTTTAAAAAATACTGTGATCCCATAAACACACCATGAAAGATGGCAGAGAACCCAGAAAAGGTGTTTCCATCTTTTGAATTTTAATAGCTTCAAACACTTTATGATATTCCATCCATCACATGCACCAGGTCTAATGATATACTGATGGTATACACATTACACAACAGATACGGCTGTTACCAAATAGACCTACCTGCAGCATCTGTCAATATGCAACTTGGGTTACTTCCCGAGTCTCTTATTTTCAAAAAAAAATTCTTATTTTGATTCAAATAAGCATATAAAAAAATTAAAAAGTGAATAAAATGATAAAGCATAGTGGGTTTTTTTTTTTTGGGGGGGGGGGTTAAAAGCAAAATGCACTATCTATTGTCGTCTTGTTACTGACATTGTTAACTACAAACAGCACTAGCTGTAGTAAATGAAATAAATGTGCATCGGCGCGAAGCGCAACGCGTTCAGAAACTGTGGTTTAGTCAGAAAGAAAAACAAGAACTGTTAGTTCGACCGTACTCCAACCGATTGAAAAGTCTGCTTCTATGGATCACAAAAATGGTCCAAACAGGCAGTCCTCCCGGATTCGCCCGGTCCCACGCCTTAAAATGCAAATACAGAAAGCCATGCGGTGACCACGCGCAAAAGACGAGCAAACGACACGAACACTTCAAAGCCTCAAACACTTTTTGGTATTCCACGAACGAAACATGCGTCCAGATCGGAAGATACCTCACTACACAGACATGCACATTCTATATTACAAGCAGTTCATTTTGGAATAAATACACACGCGCACGCACACACACACACACACACACACACGCTAGTTACTGCAGGAGGTGAACCACGGTTAAGTACCTGAACATTAACGATAAAGGCATTAGCATGGCCTTTTTTTCGCAATGGCATTCATGACAAAATGGTGTCGTGTGCTTTTAAGTTGACACATACAAAACAGCTAACTAAAACGTAACCGTTACTATATGCATTCTTTCAAGTCGATATATTCCACTGATTCGTGGCGATTATTAAGTCTACTTAAGGCACACAATTCCGACAATTTCCCACTTCACAACAAGAGAAATTCCTGACCAGCACGTCTGCTTTCCGTACGGTAGTAGAGCCGTCAAGCTAAACTTGCACCCTGGTATTTTACTCGCAATAAAAGTTTGAAAATGAGACAACTTTTCCATAATTTTTACAAATATTTCAAACAAAGTCATGACATAGGTGACAAGCTATCTCAGGAAGACTACATCGAATCTTATATTCATACGCACCTTCGCTGAATCACTAACTCAACTTTCCCGCGAACTTCTGCAACTTGTGGGCCTAATGGCGGCTGTGACATGCGGTGAAACGTATCCCACAATTCCCCGCTGCTCTTTCATAAAGTGAAGGAGTTTCGTAGCTACCGAGGCAACAGGTTTTCATCGTAGCAGACAAGAATGGAAAACACACATCATATGTTAATAGTTTATGAACAGCGTTATCTAATGGATCTGTGTTTTTTAAGCAAGTGACAAAGAGTATTATCAAAGACTTTTTTAACTTCTCCTGTCATGGAATAGGCTTCATTTTTGACTTGATCCCCGAACTCAGGTATTGCGAGCACAACACCAGCTTATGCTGACACCAAACGTATGCAATGGTGAAAACTTGTAAGAGATAACACAGTCCTCCTAGTTCAAGACACGAGATGAAAAGCATAAAGAAACTGGACACACCTATTTTCGGGATCGGGGAAGGGGGATAGTCCATATATCTTGTCCATAGTGTTCCACCCTCTAAGAGGAGCTAAAGGGGAAAGAGAACATAATATTAAAAAAAAAAAAGACACGACAGTAAAAGGAATTTCCTGTACCGTGACCTAGAGCTCTTGATGAACTGCTTATGCCAGTTTTGATTCTCTCTCTCAAAGGTGTCATAGGGTCTGGTATATGTTTTGAAAAATCACGGACATTGAACCTGACATGGCAAATAAGAAATGTACAAATCGGATCGATATTCGAGAAAGGGCATGAGAGGCATTCACACGTCTACTCCACGGCCTGGGGTTTGTACAGGGCGCCGGGCGTCACGAAGTACACAGTGCACGGTCACTCAAATATACAGGTCCCCAGATATTGACAGATGACAGATTGACATGACGCCGGACTTTATTCTCTGCGAAACCAAGCGTCGTAGTAATGCATAGAAAACTGCACAAGAGATGAGAAACGAATCTGCTTATATGAACAATCTTTGGTCACCCGAGTTCAACGGCAAAACTATCTGCTAACTGGCAATGATTATATTTTTAAGAAATATTTACTGTGGATAGCTGCATGGGGGTTACAGTTCTTGCGTTAAAGCCCGGAGACGCACATATTAGCCGGTGCGATACACGTCGACTCGACTGTTGAGCAGGTTACCTGACTTACCAGCAGGGCCGCAGAAAGTCAGCACAGGCCCCGGGGCAGATCGAAGACCTTTCTGGGTCCCTTGCATTAATCATTAACTGTAATCGTGACGAATTATTTTTCCAGTATATAGTAGTATGCTTACATGTTATAATTAGACTGGCAATATCTGTATTACTTTTAGTAACGTATTATAGACAGCAAACAACTATAAGATCTACACCACTGCACGAGATGATCATTTTAAGTAGAGCTGTGTGGTCAGTAAATAAGAAAAAAAAGGTTTTGCATTTTGCAGCTGTGTTACTGTATTTATTTTCTTTCATCGGAGATTTACTTAAAAGAAAAAGGAACAAAATCCGCAGGCCCCGGTACACCAGACTCGACCCTTCCCCCCTCTCGTCAGTACAGTTGGACAGATGGACACCTCATAAAAAAAGATTGCCCCGAGAAAAGTGCGGGGACACACATGGCTGATTGGCTGCTTCGGCGGGAAAGTGCTTCCATCTAGAGGTGATGAGGGAAGGAGGAGGTGGAGGAAACCGGATCGAGTAACCAAAGAAAACCCTCAAAGGCCGACACTACGCATGACTGGCATTCACACGTCTAGTTCACGGCCTGCACGCTTCACACAGAGCTACGCTTCCCGTCTCAAGAGATTTTAGTCAGTAATAATTATGTGTTGTCTAAAAGTTCTGCTACTTTTCAAGAAATACGTAATTTGTAAACAAAATTAAAGTCTTCACTAGGAGAAATTTCGTTTGGGTGCCCTCCTTGACGCCACAGGGAGAGCCTCGATGACTGCTTAATAATAACGTAAAAACTTTCACTTGTTAGACCTTATCAGTAAAATATTTTAGTAAAAAATTTAGAATTCAAAACTATCAGAACTTCTTTCTGTCTTTGAGCCCGTGTCACAGTCATGATTATAATAATATATTCCAGTGTCAGTAAGTATGCATTAGAAGCAAAAAACAAACAAACAAACAAACGTAATTTTACAAAGACATTAGCTCTGTATAACAAAGGTACTAACTGGGGACATTCCTGCATTATTACTGGACTGTTTTATCAGTTATAGTTCGTCCTTTTTCTTTTTCGTCATGATCATTATCTTCGTTTCTTTCTTTGCTTCACAGGTGGACGGACAGAAAACAAAGTGGTAAGCAACAGGACGCTTATGCGACAAGAGAAATGATCCAAACATGGAATTTTATTTTAAAGTTTTACTGAACCTTTTTTTCCTTGTACGTGTAGTTTAAATTTCTCTGCCTACCTCGGTCTGCTTAATAGGCAGAAAGGGAGGAATACAGTGGATATTTTGTTTTTGTGTGTGTTTGATTTTTTTAAATATCGTGTTGTCTCTGTATTGATACAACTTATCCATTGTCATGTAAAATCTTCTATAGGTGCTTTTTTTGGTGACAGGTGACAAAACTGGCGCAAGTGCTACTCATGCGGATATTCCGTCATTTCGATGCATTACGAAGACTTATTTTTGCCTTTGGTGTTTGTCGTCGATCCATCGTCAGATAACGCGATCTCTGCTTCGCCTCAGGACACCAACAGTCACTGATACACATACAGTCATACATGGACAGCTGACTCCCATCTGACGCTCGGTCCCAAGGAGGATAAGTGCTTTGTAGTGAAAGATAATGTGGACATTAACATCTGTAACTCTATCGATGTTTAGCAGCTCGACAGGCTTTGCGCATGTTAAAACGCAAACGAACGTACGTACGTCTGGTACTTAAATTATTAATTATTAACGCTGGGACATGCTGGGGACACACGAGAGTCAGCAATACAGCAAGAAGGAAATTCCTTGGCAATGATGTTGTCGACTTTTACAAATTGAAACCAGGTGTTGTCATTTAATAATATATCTCGCTCCAAACAAGATCTTACCATAAAGCAGTACATTATTTAAAATTACGTTTATTTGTTCACCTCCACGCGCTTTCTAGAAGTACAGTGCGTCACTTCATCCAGCGCAGAGAATATACTGCATCGGACCATAATTTCCATGGAGAAAAATATAGTATTTCATGGGATGTCTTTATTCTGAAACACCGTTGTTCAGTGACGTATTGTTTACAGGGCTGGCTGCATTGCCTTGATAGAGCTTTAGTGGCTGGCTCGGCGTAAAACGCCAACCCCCCCCTCCGCCCACTCAGTAACGTATCATTTACTTCCCTTTATCTACTATTGCCGTGATCTAACCTCGAAGACGCGACGTTAAGCATTAATAATCAACCAACTTTACTGTGTGTCTGTGTGTGCGTGCGTGTGATTTAATTGCAGTGAAGTGTCTGCCTTTCGAATGGTTTAATAGAAAGTAGGACTGCGCTGATTTCTTTATGTTACTCTTGTACGTTTGTACCTCATCTTCATTTTTTTGTTGTTGTTCAGTGTGCCTGTAGGTATCTCACCGTCCACTGTCTGTTATCTTTCATTTATCATTATTGATCTGCACAGAGAGTGCAATCTATCATGGTCGTGATGCTGCGCGTTATAAGTTCACATTATTATTATTATTTCTGAGCAATGCAGTATCTCCACGTAGTAATGTGTGACTTTGTGTGTTTAAAAATATTTTTACACTGCCTTTCTAGACTCTTAGGCACTACAGAAAAATGAACTAGATGTATGAGAATGATTTGATGCACATTGACTGCGCCCTTTCTTGCTTCGTTGCTAAAGTTATATGTTGTCATCTACATCCGTTTCTAAACGTGTTTTTAAATTGTGTACTAATACTGATTACTGGATGTTTTAATTTTGTTCTCATTTTTAGACATTCTGTTATGTAGAGGACTACATTATTAGCTACTTTTCCCTTAAGGTTCTTACACAAAAGGTGAACCTTGAAGGGGGAGGGGAATTTATGGTAAAAGAGTGGGATATACCTATTACGTAGAATTGTATATTTAGGACATATTAACAAAAACTGGTACCGGTCTTCTACACTTTTACTATCACACTGCTCACATTCAGGTTTGTTGCTGGTTTGGTAACAACGAGTGATTCCATTAAGGGGTAAGCAATTGCTTCTTAACAAACACAGGACACGTCTGTGTTCACGTCGTAATACCTGGTTTATATATGTTGCTCTAATTAGGTCTGGATGATAGTCACAGTAATCTAAAGAAGCCACTGAATCATGCCATTTTTGGAGAGCACAGTCCTTGAGTCTTTCTTTTACTGTGGAAATCAATAAGGGGAGGCTACCAACTGTCTGCCATTCCCACACATACCCAAAGCCATGGCTACATAGTAAAATTCTAACTTGAGAGTGTGTGTGTGTGTGTGTCGAGAGACCTATATTGTTGTGTGGGAGTAGTGATCTGGTTAAAAATTTAACAGATCCTCAGAATCAAGGCGCTCAGATGCTATTTCCTACATTGGTTTCCTACTGACTTTCTGAGATATAACTGCGCAAAGAGCATTCTTCAGAATGGATACCTGCTCATTACAAATGTACATCATCATGCCTAGCCACTAAAGCAGACAATATTCCTCACACTTCGTTCTTCTTCTTAGAGATTACGTATTCATCCCACGAAGGGATACCAAAAAATACCAATGGAAAACTATTTAGTAAAATGTTGACGCAATTTTCACTTAAAACTTTTTAATAAATAAAATAAGAGGGTGTTTTAGCTTTAATCAAAACTTTTTAAAATTTTAATAAATTTTACAATTGTAAAATATTTAAAGATAATTAAAACTAACTTTTAGTAATTTATGTTAATATTGGCTAGCTTATTAAAAATTATACTCATAGAAAATAGAAATATAAAGTATAGTACTATGTTGGGTTATGTCCCTTGAAATGACCGACCACTACTATCTTTGTCAAATAGATTTTTGAGAGTTTATGGGAAAGATTAGAAATATTGCAGTCTAACGAGTTAATTACCAATTTCAACAAAGTCCAGCTTTTTCAATAAGTATTAAAAAATTTAAATATCACCGGAAATAAATTCTATGCAGTTCTTTTTGTTACTCTTGTACAATTCTCTAGTTGTCATCAAGAATTAAAAAGAACTCCAGCAGTCGGGTATTCGTGATCTCTTATACTATTGACGTCGTTACCTCACACCCCCAAGCATACAGTCCATCATCCATTTTATCACTGGATCATGTCATAGAATGGGCTTATAAATTGAAAAATATCTCTCATGAAGATCCTCAAGAGCTTGTTTCCGTTTGTTACGATAGTGAAAATGCTGTAAACTGTAGTCTTTATTTAAAGAAAGACTAGCAAACTGCAAGCAGCACCAGAAAAATCAAACATGCCACAGATAAGAACATTTACGAAAGATGAGAGTTTGTATTTACCGATAAACGTGAATGGCGTTCCCAACTTGCTCATTATTTTTTATGTTTTATCATCAGCGCTGTTTTCTCACTACCCCGCATCTCCACCATATGTCGCGGTCAAGCCCCCCGGAGCCGCTGGGATGCACAAACGCAGCCACTCACTCAGCCGCCACGCTCACACACTCGCTCAATCGGCCAGGGGTGGGACGGTTCACTGTTCTTCCTGATCGAGCCCTGTTCTCTGTTTGTTTCCCCATGTCGGAGCTGGAGGAAGCCGTGGTCACGCGTGCGCAGATGGCAGCGCGCAGTGAGGAGTCGAGTCCGTCGTTTGGGGGCGGTGCTGAGGATGGCGAGTCACCCGTACGTCGGGTCTCACCATCCCCATCCACGATGCCTGGGAGTCAGTTCGGAGAGCTCGCCTTTGAGAGGTATTTACGAATAGGCAAGGAGCTAGGGCTATCGGGCGGGGGACTGAAAGATTTTGCCAAAGAACGAGAGGAGAGGGAGAGAGCGGAGAAACGAGAGGAGAGAGAAGAGAGGATACGATTTGAGGAGCTTCGTCGTGATATGGAGATCGCCAGGCTCAGTAACGGTGGTGAGAGGTACAATAGGCCAAGCATGGAGGCTGAGTCAATGCGCCTCAAGATACCGCCGTTTGAAGGAACGGAAGATCTAGAGACATACCTCCGCCAATTTGAACGTTGGGCCAAAATATTGAACTGGGACCCCAACACCTGGGCAGTGAGACTGCTGAAGGGAAGGCCCGGGACGTGCATGCAAGCCTCAGCGAGGGTGATGCGGAGGACTATGACAAGTTAAAAGTCGCCCTCCTGACGAGTTTCCGCCTGACGGCTGAAACTTAGACGGAAACTGAGAGCTTCCCGACGAGAAGGAGGGGAAACTTTCCAGCAATTCATAGCCAGGGCCGGGTTATACCTGTCACGTTGGCTAGAACTGGCGGGCAAGAAAGCCACGTTTGAAGAATTGCGGGACATGTTGCTGATGGAGCAACTCAAAAATAGCGTGCCTCTCGAGTTGGCTACGTTCATCCGTGAAAGAGCGCCTAGAAACGTAGAGGAAGTGGCGACTTTGGCCCAGCAGTTCACGGAGGCGAGGGATGCAGCTCGGAGCCATCGAACATCCCCCACCCCACGGCCCCAGGAGGCCAAGCGAAAGGAGCAAGGTGAGCCCCTTTCCACCCAGGCGGGGAGTAGAGGGCAGAAGACGTGTTTCCATTGTGGAGGGGTGGACCATTTCAAGTGAGATTGTCCCAAGCTCCATAAAAGCACCGACGCGAAGGTCGCCGTGGTGAGCACGATCGCGGCTGTCCCTGCAGAGGAGATGGAGCGAGGGGTGGGTCGATGCTGTGCGAAGATTGCAAGCGGCGGACGAAGCACTTTAACTTTCGCACAAGAGTGCGCCTTAACGGCCGAGAGGCCACGGCCGTGCGTGACACAGGGGCCGACCTGCTGTGTGTCAGGAGCGACCTGGTGGACAAGGAGCACCTCTCGAACCAGGAACGGAAGGTGCGTTATGCATCTATGGACACGCAGTCGGTGCCTCTCGCGTATGTCCACCTGGAGTCCCCTTACTACTCTGGCGAGGTCGAAGCTGCTGTGTTCCCCAGTCTCATCCAAGAGGTGATAATAGGTAATACTATGCGTACCAAGGAGGGGGAGGACATACAGGTGCCAGTATACGAACAGAATGCAGCGACGTGCGCACCGGTGCAGACGCAGATGCAGGCGAAGGCCGCAGAAGAAAGAGGCGCCCCACTTAAAGGTGCAGGAGAGATGCTGAAGATCAAGCCCGAGGAATTGAGGGTGTTGTAAGGCCAAGACGAGAGCCTACAGCGCATCAAGGCCATAGCCGACCAGAAGCAGCCCCCTTCGCAACAAGGGACGGGGGCCGTGACCAGCGGCGGCGTTTGGGGGTGGCAAAGCGCTCTCGAAGGGGCCCCGCGCTTCAGCCCCGAGGTCATCTTTATTAAGGTGACCAGACGTTTAGACGGGACAGTCCCGCTTTGGACCTCGTGTCCCGCCTGCTCATAAAATGTCCGGGCAGGACGCCCAATGTCCCGCCTTCTGGCAAGTCCCTCAACGTCCCGCACGTCTTTAAAAATCTGAGTACCCTCGCCGGTGGTCGTCTGCTCGTTCCTCTTAAGGTGTCATCTTCTTTGGTTACGGTTGTCCGAGTTCCCCCACTTTCCAGTGGCATTAACTTTCCTCCCTACCCTAACCCCACGCCAGCTGACTACACACCAAACCTAGTGAGAATGGAATGGACAACAAATGAGTACATAATGGCCTTCACTTGCCAAATTTATTGTGTAAAGTGTAGCTGTTTGAAGTCGCTCACTTTCCTTTGAAAGCAGGTGCCCCCTTTGCCCTCTGACGACTCTATCAGACATGTCTGTTATTATTTTTTTAAAATCTTTTTACTTTCTCTGTGTTAGAATGCTACAGACTGCCGATTTCTGCTCTGTTGTACTTGATATAATATATTTTTAGCAAATTAACCTAGGATGATGTTAAAAATATGAAAACAAGTGCATTTGACATTTTGGCAGACGATGCCGATCCAAAGGCATCCACAGGCCGTGTTTGAGCCCACCCCTGGTATAGAGTTGTAGACTAATGTAGTTTGTTTGGTGATGGAAAAACGGGAAGAGAAAGTTTCACTGTGTCGTGAAGTAACTATGGGAAACAAGCTCCTTTCACATCTGACTTAGGGCTTAGAGGTTGCAGTGCCAGCGGCGGGCCCCATCCTCTCCATTCACAGAGTGGCCGTGCATCAGTAACATACCCCTCTCTTTACTGTCAACTCCAACTTGCTTGCAGGCCCCTTCAGTGGCACATTAATTCAGAGACCTTAATGCACGAACTTTCTTCTAGAATCTAGACAGTTCATGCGCGATAAATCCTGGGTGTACAGCGGCCTTCTGACAAGTGGCCCGCTACCCCGACGGCCCCGCCTACCTTCAACATGGAAATTGTATACTGCAGACTTGAAACTTAACATCAGCAGGTGTAATGCTTGGGTGTTCCTTCTTCAGACCAGAAAAAGAAGAAGGAAAACAATATAAGGTAGGAATATTTATATTTAAATTTTAAAAAACCGTTTTTCTTTTTTAAAATGGAATACTGTAGTGGACAGATCTGCCGTTGAAAGCACCACTACTCGGCAAAGTCAAAGGAAAGGTTCCCCCCACCCACCTCCTTTTTCGGCGTTCTTTGTCGGTGACGACACCATCATCTGCACGCGTCCCGCTTTCGCTTTACCGAAACGTCTGGTCACCTTATCTTTATGAGTTTGTCAACTGAAAATATATTTTGTGTTAAATGAAAAATTACTGAGAGGGGCTCTTTAAAATCAGACTTTTTTAAGGTCAAAGTCCGAAAGCCTCGTCAATCGCCTCTATGTCTTCGAAAATATAATCCTTTAAGTGGTCGCAGGTGTTCTTTATACAAATACCCGAAAATTACAAAAGGTGTGGATGGCTTGTCCGTTTTTATTTGGCTGGTGAGTCATAATCCTGTACAGGTACCCGGATAACATGTAGCTTTAGCTAGAAACATATTCCAGTCTGCGTCAGGGACCTGGTCAGAGTACTAGGACTGAGTGCATGTGTGCGGACGAAAGTCATGAGTGATGGGAGTTTCTGGAATGTGTGCCTGTTTGATGTTAAAGAAGAAAGAAAGAAAAGGTGTGACGGGAGAGGGAGAGAGCGGTCAGCGAGGAGAGATAGGGGTAGAAAGCAATGGGCGAGAAGAGGTGAAACTGGACGCTAAATGGAGGGGAGGAGGATTGTGTTTCCGATGGAAGCGAGAAGTCACTGCCGGGACAGTGTACTTGTGGGAAGGGAAGAAGAGAAAGGGATTCGGAGAGAGGTGGACGCTTTTTAGGAGTAGAGAATCATTGCCTAGAGTTTAGACATTGAAACCGTGCGTTCAGCTAGTGTCTCGATAGTGGTGCACACGGAAACATTAATTAACGGTGTTTCAAGGTGATTTTCACCATTTCGCATCGACGCCATGAGTGGAAGGCCCCGAGATAGATTTCGCAAGTATGAATCAGGTTCATCAAAAGCGCAGAAACGCAAGTTAAGAGAAGAATTTGTTAAAAGTCAAACAGGAGCGTTGGACAAGTACATGTGCTTTTCAAAGGAGGTCGTTAAACAGCAAGAAAATTTTGATTTAGTCCTGGATTCTAACTTGACATGTGAGGAAGGCAGTGGGAAAAATGACAATGATTGTTGTGATGATGGTGATAATGAATCTTTGAGTGATTTATCGTCAGCTGCGAACTCCCAGAACTTAGCAGTTAGTGAGGACAAAAGCGGCTATTCTGAAAACATTGATGCAGGAAATAGTTCATACCCACATATCGAGATCGTAAAAGATATCTACGATCCGGGTCATTGGGAACATATGTAACCAATGACGTACGGGATTTGCTGGTGGAGAAAGGTCCCATCAGAT
Organism: Marisa cornuarietis; assembly: GCA_004794655.1. Taxonomy (NCBI): domain Eukaryota; kingdom Metazoa; phylum Mollusca; class Gastropoda; order Architaenioglossa; family Ampullariidae; genus Marisa; species Marisa cornuarietis. The sequence goes on from SMMW01000584.1 coordinate 7,633,150, forward strand.
TACCTGACGACTATGAATATCCTATAAATGAAGAGAAGAGACATTTTTCACGGAATTTTTATATTCGGAAGATGGCAAACAACGAATGTGTAGATAGGCGATGGCTGATTTATTCGCAGTTTAAAGATGCAGCATTCTGTTTTTGTTGCAAGCTGTATGGAAAATCTTCCGCGGGAAAATTGTCAAACGGAGGTTGTAATGATTGGAAACATCTCGGAGTAAAACTGCAAAAACACGAGCTTACTGCAGAGCATATTAACAACATGAAAACATGGTTTGAAGCTCTAAAGCGGATGTCCTGGAATGATGGCATAGACAGTATGATGTTGAAGCACATAAAGAAGGAAAAACTTCATTGGCGTGCAGTCCTGACAAGAATCCTGGCCGTCGTGCAGTATCTTGCTGAAAATAACTGTGCGTTTCGTGGGAAGACAGAAAAGCTCTATCAACCGAACAATGGTAAATTCTTAGGATTAATTCAAGTACTTGCAAAATTTGATCCAACCATCCAAGAGCACGTTCGTCGTATTAAAGATGGGGAAACGCATGATCATTATCTAGGGCACCAAATCCAGAATGAGTTCATAGAATTGATGGCATCTAAGGTGAAGAAGATAATTATCGATAAATTGAAACGTGCAAAGTATTTTTCAACGATCCTTGATTGCACACCTGACGTCAGTCACAAAGAACAGCTGTCTCTGATTGTGCGCTTTGTCGATATCGATGACTGTGACATAAAAGTAGTGGAACATTTCATAGAATTTTTTATTGCTGAAGACACTACAGGCAAAGGATTGTCGGAATTGTTGCTAGCAGCACTCGAAAAACTTGGCTTAAATATCGATGACTGTCGAGGACAGGGATACGATAATGGAGCTAATATGAAAGGAAAACATCAAGGAGTGCAAGCCCATATACTTCGCGAGAATAGTCGGGCATTTTTCACACCCTGTGCCTGCCACAATCTCAATCTTGTGTTGGGAGATATGGCCAAGAGCAGCTCACAAGCAGTGACATTTTTGGGGGTTCTGCGAAGAATTTATGTGATATTTGCCGCTTCACCAGGAAGATGGAAGATTTTGGAAGATGCTGTCCCTTATAACACAGCAAAATCACTGTCGGACACAAGATGGGAATGCCGTTTACAGAGTGTAAAAGCATTGAGGTATCAAATGAGCGAAATAAGGGAGGCCCTTTTCACTGTAGCGGACGAGTCCAGGGACCCTATGGTAAAAACCGAAGCCGAATCTCTTGCAAATTTTGAGGTGGGAAATTTTGAGTTCATACTTGCCACGATCATATGGTATGACATTCTGTTTGCTGTTAATACTGTGAGCAAATCGCTACAATCTGCCGACATGCAATTGGATGTAGCAATACAACAAATTAAAGGACTCGTGACATACTTAACAAAGTATCGGGACACTGGTTTTCATTCTGCTATGATTACTGCAAAAGAAATTGCAAGCAAAATGGATGTGGAACAAGTATTTAAACAGAAAAGAAACCGACGAAAAAAGAGACAATTTGACTACGAGAGTACGGATGAAAGAACGTCATCAGGTGAACATGCTTTTAGAACGGAATATTTCTTTTGCATAATGGAGCAAGCAATTATGGCTATGAATACACGGTTTGAACAACTACAACAATATGAGACACTCTTCGGATTTCTGTACAACATAAACACCATGCGACAATTGAATGATGAAGACTTGTTAAAATGTTGCATGGACCTTGACGTAGCGTTGCGCTCGGAGAGTTCACGTGATTTAGACGGTGCAGATTTGTGTTCAGAACTCAAGATTTTTCGAGAAATTTTGCCCGAAGGTGTAAAGTCATCCATGCAGTGCCTTCAGTACATTTGGAACATTCGGGATTCATTTCCAAACACGGCAATAGCGTACAGAATCTTGCTAACAGTTCCAGTCAGTCGCAAGCGCCGAAAGAAGCTTCTCCAACTTGAAGTTGGTCAAGAACTATTTGAGGTCAACCATGTCTCAAGACAGGCTTTGCGGCTTGGGGATTCTTTCAATAGAAAAAGACATTGCTTCCAATCTGGACTACGAAGACGTCATCAATGAATTTTCCACACGGAAGGCAAGAAAAGTGGATTTCATAATTCATAAATAAACATTAATGTAAAACTTTTAGCTTGAAAACTCTGAGACTGACGTTGATATGCAGAAGGCTGCTATGTCCATATACAGCCTAGTCGTCATCTCTTTATTGCATGTCTCGTATTGACTCATTGCTAGCTGTGTTAAACAAGTTGTGACAAAAAAATTGACGTTCAGAAAACACTTCTAAGTTCTAATTAAGCAAATTATTGAACCCATGTCTTCACGCTACACCCGACAATAATAAGAAGCAGTTTTAAGTTATTGTCACCATATTATTTCGATTTAAGAAAAAACCGCTACTGTCACAAACGGTGGGAAAGGTTACGATCAATTAAAACACTAAATTCGTTCGTTATTTTGCGAAATTGATCCAGCCTATCTAACTGTATATAAATCAGTGCTTCCGGCATCATATTGATATTGATACACGTACTCCATTACCCCGGCCCCGCGCTGATGGTCGGCCCCAGGCCCCGCGTATTCCTAACGCCGCCTCTGGCCGTGACATTCCAGTACAAAAGGGGTCTGCTGTGGCGCATCTACACGGGAGACGATGGAATCGAGCACAAGCAGTTGGTCGTACCAAACCCGCTGAGGGGCGAGGTGCTCAAAATGGCGCACGACACGCCAATGGCTGGGCATCTTGGGGCCCGCAGGACGCGGGAACGGATATGGAGTAGTTTTTACTGGCCCACGATGTGCAAAGACGTACGCCGCTACTGCGCATCATGCGATGCATGCCAGCGCACGACGCCCAGGGGACTAGTTCGCAAGGTTCCCCTCGGACGGATGCCAATTATTGACCAGCCATTCAAGAAGGTCGGAGTGGACCTCGTGGGTCCTATCCATCCGGCTTCGGACAGGGGCCATCGTTACATTCTCGTGGCAGTGGATTTTGCCACTGGCTACCCAGAGGCCGTCCCCCTCAAGAGGATCGACAGTACCCACGTGGCAGATGCACTCTGGGAAATGTGGACACGAGTCGGTATACCAGACGAAGTCCTGACCGACAGGGGGGCACAGTTCACTAGCGACGAGATGAAGCAAGTTCATCAGCTGTTGTCCACAAAGGGCACAACAACCACCCCCTATCATGCCCAGTCCAATGGGCTAGTTGAGAGGTTTAACGGCACGCTTAAGACCATGCTGCGCCGCCTGTGAATGGAAGCCCCAAAGGAATGGGACCGCTACATTCCTGCCCTCCTGTTCGCGTACAGAGAGGTAACACAGGAGTCCACAGGGTTCTCCCCGTTCGAGCTGCTGTACGGACGCGCCGTGCGAGGACCCATGCAGGTGCTGGCAGCTGTGGACCCAAGAAGAGATGGAACCGGAGAGGCGGACAATGGCAGAGTACGTGATCGAGCTACGTGACCGGATGGAGACGGTGCGTGAATTGGCTCGCCAGAACCTGGAGAAGGCGGGACAACGCCACGCGCGCTACTTCAACACGAAGGCGCGAGAACACCATTTCCAACCAGGAGAGAAGGTGCTATTGTTGCTACCAAACAAGGCTAACAAGCTGGAGGTCGCATGGCGAGGCCCGTACTCTATAATTGAGAAGGTCGGCGCACACGACTATAAAGTCCAAACTGGCAGGAAGCAAAAGACATACCACGCGAATCTCCTGAAGCACTATGAGGAGAGAGGACCAGGGACCAGCCTGGCAGTGATCATTGACGACACGGAGGGGGGCGGGGCTGATGTAATCAAAGGTCATGATGACATACCGGTCATCCCACTAGGGGCGACGGAAGGCCCAGGCGACGTCCGGATCAACGACGCCCTCTCCAGAGAGCAGCGTGAACAGATCAAGGAGATACTGAATCGCCACTCTGCCTGTCTGACGGACGTGCCACATGGCTAAGACAGGTGTCCTGTCCTGTGTTTTGGTTTTTTTGTTCTGCGTTTGTAGGCGTGGTTTTGTTTTCTAGCTGTGTTCTCTGTCTAGGTACTTTCCCCTACTGTTCAGACACGCGGTGGTTTTTAAAACTCCGCGTGGCTTCGTTCTTGGTAGGGGGATTATTTTATGTTTTTTCTTCTGTGTATAATAAATTTGTTTGTACTGTTCCTCTGTCTTTGTTTTGGTCCACGCTCATCCATAGTTCGATAGGCACGTCCGGTCCCACCCCTGGCCGATTGAGCGAGTGTGTGAGGGTGGCGGCTGAGTGAGTGGCTGCGTTTGTGCATCCCAGCGGCTCCGGGGGGCGTGACCGTTACAATCGGTGTTTCTATCAAACAGTCTGCTATGTATTTTTATCATTGCAGCAAATCGTAGACAGGACCTATAGTTTAAATCTTCACTCAGATCCGGCGCTAGGGGGGTGCGGGGCCTTGGGCAAATAGAATTGCGGGGCCTTTAGAAGCCGGAACATACGTAGCAATAGGGCAATAAAAAGTGCTCGATGTCTTTAAACATTTTCCTGTACACCATTTAACAGTTGTCACAACCTCGGGAAGCGTGACTCTCATGCTCTCTCTCTCTCTCTTCCAATAACATGCACGGGTCAGACAAATGCAGGTTCTTTCGCACAAATAAATTGTATCTACAGATAAAAAGTCTTTCTCTCCAAATCAGCCCCTTCTCATTTTCCCCGATTCTCTCACGTCACACACTTTCGTTCTTCAACGCGGGATGAGGCATTCAACCTCACCTCAGCTAGATCTGTGACAAGTTTTTCTGAGCCAACAACTAACGCTGCATCGTGGAAAGACATATGCATATGCCACGTGCAGAGAAAGGACAGTGTGCTCGTAGCAGAGTGGGGCAAGCCCTATAACACTCCGTTGCATGTCATACAGGGGTGACCTATAAAGAGAATTTCCGGGATAAGATTTGGGGTGGATTTCATGTTGAACGCGTAACTTACGTCCTAATAAAACCCGAAGGCCCTATTAGCTATTCACCGGTAAAGCCAGCGTGTCCCGCGCGCGGAATTCTTTTTCCCACCTGAAATAGGGAGGGGGGCGGAAATTCACGCAAAATATGCCATAAAATGTCAGTGTGACCCAAACCTGTTCACTGCGATAACTGTACGATTATTAAAATCAGATCAACACAGCGGCGTTAAGTATAAGTATGGCGATATGATAAGTTCTTTGAGTATACAGTAATCCCTCACTTATCGCGGGTGTTCCGTTCCAGGCCCACCCGCGATAAGTGAATTTCCGCGAAGTAGGGACGCTATACTGTTTTTAGTAGTCATACATTATTTTTAGTCTTTATAAACCCTCCCAACACTCTTATACATAACCCTTTCTCATTCCCTTAATAACTTTTCCCATAAAAATGTTTTAAACTCTTAAATCTAGATACGTAATTTAAAAAAATTAATATGGGTAGTCACCATTGAAAATACACCATACAGCTAGAATGATAATGATTAATTAGCTTAACGGTACTGATGACGATGGCGATGAAGATGAGATGAATGCCAAGAAGGGCATTAATGCTCTTCTAAAGGCACCACTTCATCAGGTGGTGTGGTATCTTCGACCGGACGTAACTTCTACTACTTCCTCTAAAGGCATAGGCGTAACAGATCTCTTCGTGCGAGTTATGAACGATTGGGTGGCATGGCAGGGCTTGAATAAATTCAGTCTCTAACGAAAGTTTCACAAATAACGTACACAACACCGCAGATGAAAACTACGCACAAGTGACAGTCGGATGCTAACGGGAAATGGAAGAGCTGAGAGAGGGGGGTAGCTGCGCACAGCGAAAGAAAACAAGATGCGACGGTTACTGAGCCAATCAGCGACTGGGAAACATTACTGTACAATACGTACTATGTATGTGCAAAAATACTTTAGACGGAGTACCGTAAAAACACACAAAACAGCGAAAATACCGCGATAAATATTTTACATATAATTTTTTGAAAACCCGCGAAGCACTGCGAAACATGAAGCGCGAAGTGGCGAGGGAACACTGTATATTAAAATACATAAATAAAACAACTAATATATCAATAAAGCATGTGTAAATACTCATGACAAATATACTAATTTGTCATGGGTGTTACATATACAATTCAATTCTATAACTACAGAATTCATTCTCTACCGAGAGAGAGAAAATTAGAGAAAGTTCCCCTCTTCGCGCCCCATAAGTCACGAGTACAAAATCGCCGCTCTACCTAACGCCAGTCGGCCGAAATTACTTTTGTTCAGGATTTTGGTTTGGAGAGTAAGATGGGTAAACCTGATCCCAAGGCCTAAATTTAGGTACAGCTTTGATATGGGGGGAGGGGGGAACGCAACAGCCATAACAGAATTTGTCCCGGCATTTGTCGTCTGCTCGCTCCACTCAACTGCCCAAATGTACCAAATAAACTAAACCTAAACCTAACCCTACCCCAAAGCCTAACCCCAAACCTCTGACAAAATAACATAGAACAGTCTATGACGTCACGCCCCCCCCCCAATATCAAAGTTCTGCCTAAATCTGTAATACCCAAGCATTTCTATAAATTTCTAATTTACAAAAGCATACAAAGAACAAATAGTGCTTTCTATGTTTACACCACAAAGAGCTTCAGTGCATTTGGTTATGTAGACGAGTAGAGTATAGTTTGGGGACATGGAGAAAAAGGCGCTCAATGGAGAATGGGATCTCGAGATTCGAGAATGACGTCTTTAAAAGACACTCGTCACATCTACCATCTCGATCGCACCTGTCATTATTTAAAGGCGCTTACATTTACCGTAAATTTCGGTCTGTTGAGCGCACCCGTATAGAAACCACACTCACTAAATTTAAATTAAAAAAAAACAAAACAAATAGAATTTGGAAGCCGGAACAACATACGTAGCAGTAGGGCATTAAAATGTGCTCGATGTCTTTCGAATAATGAATAACCATATCAGATTTCTAACAATAGTGTACATACCGCGGTACGACTATCTCATGGTGACGGTGCCTCAGGCGCGGGCCTTGGGTGGTGGCCCCTGCTCGCCCCCCACCCTTCCACTCTAGAGGCAGGTTTGCTCGACTCCAGAGATCGCTTGCTGCACGACTCTAAATCTTCAGTAAAGCAGAAACGATAGCCTATGTTGGTGTGCTTAACTTCATTCTACAGTCCACAAATTCAGTTTGAAATTTTAAATACTTAATTGAATAAAGGCATTTTACTCATTCTAGTGCACAGCGCCAAGACATGCATGCAATGAACAAAAGAAACAACATCAGTACGTGAGACAGTTCGCTCTCTGCACTCGGCTTCGCGGTTCTAATTTTGTCGTTCTCATGGTATCATTAACAAATAGCGTTGATTTGGGCTTTCTAAAATTTATAGCTTCTGTGCCCTGAAACGCTCTGCCTTCTGCGTTGAAGCATGCAGACCTGGTGCAGCCGCCTGCCTTCTACCACAAGCAAATGAAGGCTCAAATGTTCATCAGCAAAAGCACCACCATTTTTCTATTTCTCCACATATATATATATATATCTTAATGTAACTAAAGAAAAAAATCCATATTTGCTATTTTGATTATCTTGGAGGTGAATTTCATTAATTTGTTGTACATGTTCACATCTAATCTTAAATAAGAAGCTGAATGCCCATGCTGTTACCTTCTAACCTGTTATCTTGAGAACGTTGCTTGCTTTTTTAAATCAGCACTTTAAGTTCTCACACCCAACCTATAATGTTAAATTAAGAATACTTTCAACCAATGGTCTCCACATCTTTTTTCTCAAATCCATCAAGGAATAATTCCTGCCTTATTATAGCATCTTCCAATCATGTTTCGATCATCTTATCTACTAGGCTCATGAACACGTACAAACTTTCTAAAATTTTCAGTAAGTGATGCAAACAATAAAATATAATAATTACAGTGTATTTAACGACTGAATGCAAACAAAGTTGAGATTATTCGTCGAAAGTTGGCAATAAGCTGAGGGCGTGCGTAGAGTCAAAGGTGGGCCGTTCCACTGGGTGGTGAGTGAGATGTCGTGAACTATGACAGCAGCGGGTAGTGGTTTAAACAGCAGATAAGATTATTTGTAACAAAAATGACACAAATGCGTGTGTTACTACTTGCAACACTAGGAATGAGCGTTTCTAATACGATCGTTTAACCATTAACCATAAAAGGGAAATCTGATGTTAAACTTCTGCTTTCACCCTGATCCCTCGGTAGGGATGCCAGATATTTATATATTGAATCAACACATACTGTCATAGTACGAGTTGCCGGTCTACCGATTAAATATTTAGCTAAACAGGTTGCCTTATGTACTACTTTACTTTTAATTCAAATTGATTAAATTGTTCTCCTGAAAATTTAAGAGAAAATGAAACTAAAAAGTAAATAAAATGGCATTTAAATCATTAATAGATTTCCTTCATTAAATACTGAACGATGGCGAAATATAGGTAGGGCCCCCTGAAAATCAGCAGTGTTGATTTAAATCCCGTTAACATTGACTTTAATTCTGGGATAAAGTAGGTCAAATGGTTTTTTACGGTCATCTATTAGAATCCAGTGAGTTAATTGCAAGTTTCGATAACATCCACATCTTTCATGACTATTGAAAAATTCTTGATGATGCCTGCAATAAATGTCTACTTCCTTTCTAGTGAGGGAGAGAACTTTACAGGACGGGTTTAGGTTCCTGATAAGAGTCATCTCTCGTTGGTTTCTCACGAGGGACACAATCCGCGTTACGATGTATTATGGTCTAGGCCTAGACTGGTCAAACACAGCTCACTCTCAGAAAAATCGTCCATCCACAGTTAGATTTCACTGCTTTTCGCGATCCTCAAATGCTGCAGTAATTAGCAAAGGAGCATAAGCTATATGCAGATTATGCATTTTCCACTTTGAATATAATATTTCACCCAATCACACATTCAAATATACGCACAGCTAGGTGCGCGAATGATCGACAATCGACAGCGCATGGGTGTTAAGACTTAATTGTTCAGTTATTTTATATTTATGGGAAATTTTTTTCTGTGTGTGTGTGTGTGTGTGTGTGTGTGTGTGTGTGTGTGTGTGTGTGTGTGAAAATAGAAGATGAAGAAATAGATGAGAATAGAGATATAAGGACTTAGCTAATGAATTCAATCCTAGGTCTGCTGATTCTACAGTAAATGCCTTTGCTTCTTTTCTACTTCAAGTCTGTAATAAATTTGAATTTTGCATTGTAAATGGTCTATTAAGATGTAACTCCTCTGGAAACTTTACATATGTATGGTTCTGGTTCTGGTTTTAGTGAAACTGATTATTTTTTACTTTCCAAATCCAAGTTAGACCTATGATTGATTCCAATCACATGCCGGTGGAGTTAGTTCTTTCCCTTGATAATCCTCTATCAACAGAATCAAATGGTTTTACCTTTGAGAAATTCAGCTAGAACACCGAAAGACTCTGCATTTTTAATAATAATTTGGAGTCACCAGAAGTCAATAAGTGCAAGATTTATCCTTCTATTTTGTTGTTGTGTTGTTGTTGTTGTCGGTCACTCAAATGGATACGCCTGCCTCTTGTACAAATGATGCTGTGCGCCGCAGGTCCTCCAGACTGCCGTGTAGCTTCCTTGATATCGGCGTCTCATCAGTCCAGATGCGGTGTCTGAGGTCTTCGTGTATGGGGCATTCTTGCAGTAGATGTTTTGTTGTCTGGCTGTCTGTCTGGCACGGGCATCTGTCCGTCTGGCCGATCCGGATTTTGGTGTATAGGTGGTGATTGAGACGGTTGTGGCCTGTCCTCAGTCTGAAAATAATGACCTGTTCGGCCCTTGTGAGCAGGTAGTATGGGTCGTTCTGGTTGAAACGTGGGTGCTGCTGTAGCCATTTGTTATGCTGTTTGGCCTTGATGATGGTTTTGACTTCATTGAAGGTGGTGGACTTGTCTTGCTGCTCTTTTGTGGATCCTTCCTTGGCAAGAGTGTCTGCGGCTTCGTTGCCAAATACACCGCAGTGGGAGGGAATCCACTGTAAGACGACTGTGTGGTTTCTGCATAAGGAGGAGAGAGCAGTGGTCAGGGCGTTCAATTCCTTGTCTCTGGCAGTCTGTAAGGCCTGTAGAACAGATAGTGCATCTGTAAAGAAGACGATGTTGTTGGAGGTGTCTGGGCTGTTCTATTTTGAATCAAAGGATTACTATAGTTGGATTGAACATAATGATATTGTTGGTGAGGAACAGGGTGGTTTTAGAAGAGATCATAGTACAATAGATCACATTTTCACATTAGCTGTTATTATACAAAAAAAGCTTCAACATCATAAAAAGTTATACGTAACATTTATCAATTTTAATAAAGCATCTGATTCTGTTACGAGAGATAAACTCTGGAATGTGCTGCATAAAAAATGGTATTCATGGCAAGTTATGGCGATTAAAAGCTTGTATAATGTAGTAAAAGCTTGAGTTCGTAATAATATAAAATGCAAATAAAATGGATAAACGACACTGAGAAGGATAAAATTTTTCTGGAATGTAGAACTCTCGTAGATCTTTGTATTTTGGGCACATGAACACAAAATGTAACTCAGTCTCTTCACAATAATAGCATGAGGGCATTTTAACGATCGAAGCAGTGGACAAATTGCTGTAATGCTGCTTATGCCAGTTTATGTTTTTAACTCCTAGCCTACCTTATTAGTGAATTTCTAATAGCAATATGTTTAATATCGACTAAATTAATGTGGACTAAGGAAGACTTAAATGACCTGTAGAATGAAAATCGATCACTACTAGATATTTTCCCCCGTGGGACCCCGGGGTATGCTTGCCTAGCGAGCATTGTAAGAATAGGGTCCCTGCTGTCCAGCCAGCCATGTCGTAAGAGGCGACTGAGGTGGACACCTCACCTAGAGGTAAATTAGGTTGTGGTAGGTCTAACAACCCCACCATATAAAAAAGCACGTTACAGAAACCAACACTAGAGCACTCGTTACGGATGGCGAAGGTAATGAAACATACCAGGGAACTGGACTTATGACGGACGACAGTCAAACCTGAGAGGGAGCTGGCACCCCGATAGTGGATTTACTGAAGCCGAAGCCGAAGTTGAGGGTGGGGTGCTGGAACGTCCAGACCTTGTATCAGACTGGCAGGTTGCCCCAACTAGTCAATGAGTTTGACAATTACAACTTGGACATCCTGGGAGTCAGCGAGGTCAGATGGACCGGCACAGGAAAGAGAAGACTATCATCAAGACATACTATCTTGTTCTCAGGAAGATCAGACGACTAACACTCCGAAGGAGTAGCACTACTCCTCAATAGGAAAACTGAAAAGACACTGGTGGAATGGAAGCCTTATGGACCCAGGCTTCTGAGAGCAAGATTCCATTCAAAGTACACCAAGCTGACAGTGCTAGTTTGCTATGCACCAACAGAAGACTCCGAGACAAGGATGCTTTTTACGATCAGCTCCAGGCAGCCACGGAGAGCGTCCGAGCCCATGATTTGATGCTCATCGCCGGCGATCTCAATGCCAAAGTGGGAAGTGACAACACCTGCAGGGAGCATATCATGGGCAAGCATGGAATTGGAACCATCAATGACAACGGAGAGAGACTGGCAGACTTTTGTGAAGAAAACAATCTACTGATTGGAGGCACACTCTTCCAACACGACATCACCAGACGGGATCACAAAGAACCAGATAGACCATGTCATCATCAACCGAAGATGGAGGAGCTCACTTCAAGATGTCAGAGCCTACAGAGGAGTAGAAGTTGCCAGTGACCACACTCTTGTTTCTCTGAAGCTACGTCGATCTCGAGGAAAACAGGCACGTCAGCAGAGAGTGGACTCCGGCAGACGGAAGGACCCAGCCACCAAACGGGCCTTTGTAATGGAAGTAAAGAACAGGTTCCAGGCACTAGGGGACCAACAGGAGATGACCTTAGAGGACTTCAATCGAGTCTTACAGGAAACAGGTGAGAAAATACTGGGCTTCCAACGAAAAAGAAAGAACAGTGGATCAGAGAAGAGACATGGAAAAGGATAGAAGAGAGAAAGTCAACCAAGCAGAAAATCAACAACACCAGATCTGAACGTCTGAAGGAACAACACAGACAAAGATATACAGAAATAAACAAAGAGGTAAAGAGAATGACCAAAACCGACAAAAGGGACTACATAGGGGGCAGATGGAATAACAGCAGAGATGTTAAAGCAGATGTGAATGTGACAGCTCCCATGTTGACTGAAACCTTCAGGCACGTTTGGGAATCAGGACAGATCCCCGATGCGTGGAAGACAGGGCTCATCTTTGAGTTACCCAAGAAAGGAGATCTTGGAGACTGCAATAACTGGAGGGGTATAACACTTCTTCCCCTCACCAGCAAGGTCTTCAGCAAGATTGTTTTGTCAAGACTGACGGCAACCGTTGAGAAAGACCTCCGGCCCCAGTAAGCAGGATTTCGCCCTGGGCGATCCTGCTCTGAACTCATTTTCACTCTGCGTCAGATTCTGGAGCAGAGTAATGAGTGGAACGCACCGCTGTACACCAACTTCATCAACCTGGAGAAGGCTTTTGACAGCATCCACCGCGAGTCCTTATGGAAGATCCTGAGGCATTATGTAGTCCCTGCGAAACTTGTCCAGGTCGTTGCAATGCTGTACACTGTGTACAGCGACTTCAAATCTCAGGTGCTCTGTGACACGGAGCTCACAGCCCCCTTCAACGTCAGTACTGGGGTGAAGAAGGGCTGCATTCTGTCGCCGTTCCTCTTCATCCTGACCATGGACTGGATCATGAAGAATTCCACCGACAGAGAGAGGAGAGGGATCAAATGGACCATGACTATGACAGCAACAACAATGCTGGAAGACTTGGACTTTGCCGATGACATTGCCCTGTTGTCACACCGCCACCATGACATGCAGGAGAAAACAAATGCCTTCTCAGAAACAGCTGGAAACCATGGCTTGAAGGTCAGCGCAAAGAAAACGAAAAGTATGAGAGTGAACGCCAGAGTCTAAGAAAACGTCAAACTTATATGGAGAAGAAATTGAAGAAGTTGACAGTTTTACCTATCTTGGGTCCAAGATTTCAAACACCGGGGATGCGGAGGTGAAGATTCGAGCCCAACTGGCGAAACCAAGCCAGGCCTTTGCCTCACTCAGGAGCACATGGAAGGCAAAAAACATCAGCCAGAAGACCAAGCTCAGAATCTTCAAGTTAAATGTGATCAGCACCCTCCTTTATGGATCAGAATCATGGAAGATGACCAAAAACATCGGTGACAGGCTTGACGTCTTCTAAAACAGATGCCTCAGGCGCATACTTAACATCTTTTGGCCAAACACCATCACCAATGAAACCGAGTCCATCACCACGCTGGTTCAACGAAGGCGTTGGCGATGGATTGGACATGTGCTTCACCAGCAGACAGCAGACCTCTCCAGAATCGCCCTACGATGGACTCCAGACGGCTGAAGAAAACGAGGCCGCCCAAAGGAAACCTGGAGAAGAACAGTGGAAAGGGAGATGAAAGGAAAGGGCTGGACATGGGGTCGCCTGGAGCGAATTTCAGCCGATCGACATCGGTGGCGGGCTCTGGTTGAGGCCTTATGTGCAACTAGCACGAAGAGGATTGATTGATTGATTGATTGATTGATTGATTGATTGATTGATTGATTGATTGATTAGATATATTGCTATGCCAGTCTTGCTCAAAACAGTCTTTAAGTCTCACCTTAAATTCTCGTAAGAACTGCTTAACATTGGCCACCCACTGATATTCCCAAACAAATCCAAACCCATATTGATAAAGTGTTACCATAATGTTGTTAACCCAAGTGACCTCATTATTACTGTGCATATTTAACAACATATTTAACACTTTTTTTTGGAAGCCTACTGGGGGCAAATTTACAACTTTCAGCCAGTATGCAATACATCTTACATAAGCATTTACAAACAATGGGTATCTACCCCATTCACCGTAAATCATTCCATTTGGAGTTCTTGCTGTCACGTTCAAGAAACGTTTTATTGCAAATAAATGGACTCTCTCAATAATATTGCTGTCCGTACTCTTACGGATGAACGTAGATGGAAACGTTGGATGTTGAAATGTGCGTAATTAAATTGAGCGACGAAGCATAAGTCCCATGCGCCTATGTCGTCGTCAATGGCTAGTTATGGGTCCTTAATCTGCGGTGCCAGCCTCTCCACGGAAACAGAGTCTTTGCAGTCAAGATGTTCTCTTTCTAAATACTTTATTTCACAAGTTCGTACAGCAATCTTCACTCTGTCAAGTCGGCAACACACACCGGCGACTCAGTTCACAATAGCTACACACGCTGACTAAAGGCAATACACGCCCACTCAAACTACGGCTGCACACGCCTACACGAACTAAGGCTACACAGGTCTGACTCGACTAGCGGCGCTACACGCACGCACAAAACCCTCTACTACACACTCGCTCGCCTTCCTTACTGAAACACGTCTCATTCTCACTGCTTATATACACGATACAAACACATATAGAAACATCGAGCATCTACTCGTCACGCATGCGCACTCTCACACTGAACATTCTGGGTTATCATGGACCTTCATCTAGATGAAGATTAGAATGATCTGGCGCTTGGTTACAGTCCCGCGGCCGGCCGGTGAGTCAACCGGGGTCAAACACCCTATCAAAGCGCCGGTGACTCGTCACACAGACCGCTACCGCATTTAATTCGTAACAAGTACACAGACCCCACACCTCGGAACCAGACAGAAGAATTTGTGTATCGAATAGTTTGAAAAACAAAAAGGGATTACAATCTTCAAAGCGCCAAAGAACTTTTAGAATTCCAAGTACTCCTCTGCGTGCCTTCACTGCTAAGTCATTTAAGGCATGAGAAAACGCACCGCGTGTTGATAAAATTACTTATACTCCTAGATAACTATTAACTATTTCCAGTTTTGTACCATCATATACCATTCTTCCTTTCTAGCAACATGACCACTGTTCCTGAAAATAACCGCATTACATTTCTTCATATTTACCAAGTGTTTTGCTGTTCTATATAGAATATTTAACTGGTTTCGTAAGTCATGCAGTCACTGCATGTATCCGAAAATAGGACAATGTCGTCTGCAAATAAGAGGAGAAATAACTGAATTAACTCTGGACTGAGCTGGATACCCTGTAGACTCTTTGTGCGGATTTCGTTTGTAAACTATATTATAATAAATAGTGAGAACATTTTGTCAGATCATCGCCCACACGTACTGTCTAAATTTAATTCGAAATGTTTCCTACTATCTTTATAAAGCACTACAGATTAGGGAGAAGAAATAATTTGCAAATTACTGATATTGTTAAATTTCAAATTAATGCATGCTGCAATTCTAATAAAGTAAGGGTACTGTATTTATGTATTTTGTACTTTTATTTGATTCCCCCCACCCACTCCGCCAATATCGGTTATGGGCACGATAAAGAAAATGTCATTGTCATTGTCTCTGTGTAAACGCTATGAACTGATGCCACCTCAAAGATTGCCTTCCTTGTTGGAAGTTGACGTCCTCGCTTCAGGTCACAATGAAAGACGAGATCGTGACATCGGCACACTGTAATAACTCGAGAATATTCCACAAGCCTTTTCTGGGTTGTCATTTGTACAGGAGGTATGAACCTCCGTGAATCACTGTGCATGACGACTGATGGTCTGACCTAATAACGCGCTGAAGGACGAGGGCCGCCCACTCATGTACCCTCCCCCTTCCGCTTCCTTTCTGTATTATTTACGTCAAATACCGAACCGAGCCACGGATGAGCGATCAAGAGTGAAAAAAAGCTACAGCATCCAAATATAGGTCACGCAAAAGTAGGGCAGATAAAGGTAAGTTATCCACAAACACCACAAAGAGCTTCAGTGCATTTGGTTATTATGTAGACGAGGTGAGTATAGTTTGGGGACAAGGAGAAAAAGGCGCTCAACGGAGAGTGGGATCTCGACCTCGAGATTCGAGAATGACGTCTTTAAAAGACACTCGTCACATCTACCATCTCGATCGCACCTGTCATTATTTAAAGGCGCTGTACATTTACCGTAAATTTCGGTGTATTGAGCGCACCTGTATAGAAACCACACTCACTAAATTAAAACACAAAAACAAAAAAACCAACAAAACTCTCCTTTTTTCACAAATAAGCAGCACTGGTTTATAAGCCTTAAATATATACAACATGAAACTTGCATCGTAGGCATTTCGTCTCGTTTTCGGCATGATGAGGGTGTGTGCTTCAGCAACTCCCCAGATAGCATTGAAGCATTTTATAAACGTTTGAAAAGCGCTAACATGGCTGTAATAATGTTAAAGTTTTAGATGAAACATTTTAGAAACATGTTAGGAACATTTAGGGAATAAACATGTAAAAACATGTAAAAACTGAAACATTGTGCAAACATTTTAAATTGGTAGGAACAATAACATTTAAACAAAAATATTAAATAGATGTTCTGTAAATGTGTACTAAAACTTCCGGCCGTCGCGTGGTTTAGAGCTGAGAGGCCGCCATTTTGTTTACCGGTTTCTCAATTCTACATGGATTTGTACTCCAACAATCGAAAATGACAAGAAAATAGTAAGTAATATTCAAACTCTAATGTGTGTTCTAATAAAATATATGTTTGTTTGGTACTATTAAGTTTGTATATAATGTGTAAATAATTTGTTATTAATTCCCGACTGCTGACTTCTTCACGTTATGAGTCAAATGCAGTTGCGATCTTTAATTTCCTTATAGTACACAAGAAAAAAAGCTATATTTCTGAAGAGTTACACGTTGTTAGCATTAATAATTCAATAAGGCCGCAGACACGACGGTAAACATCGTCGCTATATTCTACTTAAATTGTCACTTGAGTTTTGCTTACGATGTAAATGAAGTCATATGTGTATCCTGACTCTTCCCGGGTTGCCCATGGGACCAGTGCCCGTCTGTCTTTCTACACTGGCATCGCAAAGGCACAAAGGACAAAAATATACTTCGAAACCTGCAACATAATAATCATTCTGAACCTGTGGAATTTTCATACAGATTGACCTCGTGTTTGTCTCGCATGGTCCAGCGCTGTGCAAACTCATCGACCTTTTGACAGTAAGATCACTGACTCCCTCAGTCGGTCCTACAGGTAAAGGAACCCCACTAAATGATTCAGACTGTAAGGGCGTGGTCACGTCTCATGTCTCTCACCTGTCACTTGTTGTTATGTAAACATTTGTACTGTGCAGTCAATACGAATTGCACTAATTTGGACATTAGGGGGCACGCAGTTTTTTTTTCTCAGCACTTGACATTTAACAGGGCTGGCTACCTTGCCGTGATGCAGCGTTAGTTGCTGGCTCGGCGTAAAACCACCTCGTTTCAGTGAGCAGCATATTAAAATGTCACATAACAAAATTAAGTTAGACCTCTTTCTGGGTGAGAAAATTTGTTAAATGGTTGGATAAGTGTTTAAAATTCAGAACAACTATGAAATGTTTGAAAAAAGGCTGTAAAAGGTCGACAAAAAGTTGGAACGCAAACATTAATAACACATTACTTTGATGGGCATGATAAGCGTTTCAAAAACATTTCCTGCGAATATTATTTGAACATTTCTCGAGAACCATTTGTAAACGATTATAAAACGTTCAAATGCTATCTGGGTCATCTGAAAGCTTCAATTGTATGCGGCTTTGATTTAAAAATGTGAACAGTTAACACTGTAACAACGTGAACAGTTAACCCTTTAACATGGAACTAATCGAAAAATTAATCGGAATCTGAAAATTCCTGGAAAATCCGCATCGCTGTTTATGGTTTAAAGCTGAGGAAAAAAGTCGCGGTTATATAGTCCGAAATTTACGGTAAATTTAAACTGTTCAGGATTTCACAAACAGCGATATCATTTCAGAGTTTACAAATGCTCATAGCAAAAACAAACAAAAAATTAAGTCCCTCGAAGTTAAAAGAAGGGATAAGTGTTTGATGTTGTGAATAGTGTAGCACTTCAAAATAGTGGTTTTTAATCCCAGTGGGTGTACATTCGAAATGTTCAACAGCTATAGATATTTCATTTATAAAGTCTCGATCTCTTTCTTTCTTTCTCTCTCTCCATCTCTCTCTCTCTCATTCTCACACACACACACTACCTGGAAAAAAGCTTGTTTTTGTAGTTTTCGCTGGAAATACAAGAAAGCAATCAAACTATCAAGCCTGTCTTGGTAAATGTTACTTTCTAATGCTAGAATACGTGCTAGTCTAATCACACTAGAATGAGTAAAGTCAGAAGATGTGTGCTGTACACTTTATTAGAGACTTGTTTTAAAATCCCATGCTAATGTGTCTGGACCCTCATAAAAGGATCAGACTAACCAGCAGGTCTATAAAATTACCCCGTAAGGGCTGTTTGCCTTCAAGTTCAAGTAGGCAAAATATTACTTTTAATTGAAGACATACAGCAGGGTTTAAGTACAAAAGCTTTCATGAAATGGCGGCGTTGATTTTTCAGCTTGATGCCACACCCAATGCTGTATAACTGAATTCAGAGAAATGTTTACATGGAAATTTAGTTGCAACAACACAGCCTGGCAGAACTTCTATTCTTCCGTATGTTTTATGGCATATATCTGTTACAATGTTACTGAGTTTTCACGTCAAGCGTGAACATTGACATCGGAGAACTGGGCACGTGGGTGACAACTATGATGTAACTCTTGTCCCCGTTAACATAATTCTGCAGGGGAATGTTGAGTACAATGCTCATACGCGATGCAGTCACTTCAAATCTCGCCACACGGCTCACACCTGCTCTTCCCCGACACAAAATTATGCAAATACACAAATCCAACAATCTGGCTCAGCTGAAAGGGGTCCATTTATACGTAATATCCGTGCTATCCGTACTTACAATGTTACAGTATTGTTAATCTCCAACGTCTAAGTACTCTAACGGTCTAACCCATGGTCGACCGCCGACATCACCGCAGTCTCAGTCGTTAAAACGGACAGAACGGCTTCCCCTTATAGCGACCGCTACACACCTGTAACTAACATAGCTAGGTTAGTTGACCATTTTGCTCTGGCCTTGAACCAGGCTCGTTCACGACACTGGTAATATGTAAGTCTTGTTTAAAAGTTCAGTTAAGAAATAGAGTTAAACCTAAACGCATAATTACTCTTATATTTTTGTTCATAAATGATTCACTTTTGGGGGGAGAGGGGCGCGCAGTATTTAATTGTCTTTCACCTATACGGTGCAGCATAGCCTTACGCATGGGACACACACACTTACACACACTACATATTACGCCGGCCCTGTATGTAGTGTGTGTAAGTGTGTTTGTCCCATGGTAAATATATACTTTAATTTTGCTACTAAAATAGAATGCGTGGGCTTAGCTGCTGACTTCTACATTTTCTTTTCTACATTATTTTGACAGGCTCGATCATAGCTGTATTTTCATATATAATGCTAACTCGTGTCCGGTGTGCCCTTATACTGATCGAATACTGCTCTATATAGTACACAATCAAACTAGATATGCCAAGTCACACTCATTTTGCCAAGTCATGCTTGTAATATAGTCACAACTCGGTCTTTTTTCGTAAACCCATTATTTCTGGGAATTCTGCCACTGTCGACCGCTGGAAAACCCTGTCTACTCATCTTTAGCTCGATTGTCTCATCCTTATCAGCACAGAATGCCATAAGTACCTGGGTCCCCTGCTGAAGGACGTGGGTCCCATATGTTTTATGAGAGCCATGTGTTTTCGGTTTCCTGTGCTGCTGGGGTGGATCCTCTTATCTTGACACCCACCCCCATGACCCCATACCCCACTTCCCAAGCAACAATTAAGGCACACAAAGGCCGCAAAGCACGCGCTGTATGGGTGAAATGGCCTCTAGTCAAGAATATAGGGCGGAGTCTATATCACGAATAGTCAGACACCTCACTGACTCCTCAACAACACGCGCATCCGGATGTGTATGTGAACGCGCTCAGCTTCGGCCTTGGGACAGTTTAAGATTCGTAGATTCGACCAGGAAAATTTCCAACAGGATATATATATATATGTTTCATTTTTACTGAGTCCGTCTGAGGCGACAAAACCCGATCATTTTTATCTTTTGCGAAAGCAAACATCGACTGATGCAAACTGTCACCACTATATACTGACAGTTATCATTGTCTCCGATAGAAGTCTGTAGAAGTTATCTCGCCATAAGACATCCGACAACGCAGATCTTCTCACTCGCAGTTCTACAAAATGAGCGTGAAATCAGTTTTCGTCACTGGAGCAAGTCGTGGTCTGGGTCTAGAATTTGTCAGGCAAATCATCGCTCAAGAAGATCCACCGAAATTTGTTTTCGCAGCTTGCCGCAGTCCGCCAGAGGCAGTGGAACTCCAGGCGTTAGCAAAAGAAAACAGCAGCGTAATCATCGTCAAGCTTGATGTTGCTGCAGACAGCGACATTGACTCGGCGGTAGAGCAGACGACAACTGTTTTGAAGGATGAGGGTTTAAATTTATTGATCAACAATGTTGGGATCTACGATAAAGCTACTGAGAGCGATCTTCAATTTCAGAGGCGTAGTAAACTCCAGTCACACTTCGACACCAACGTTTCAGGTAAATTTCTGCTACAGTGAGCGTTTACATGTTCTTTTTCTTTTTGCTTTTATCTATATGCGCGGGGTTTTCTTTTGCGTGTTTGTTTTTGTGCTCTCTCTCTCTCTGCGCGTGTATACGCATGAGATGCTTAAAATAGTTTCACCACATATTGTACTACCGCTAGATGTAGAATTAAAGGTTTGTTAACAAATAAGTTTGATTAAAAATATAGAAACAGGAACAGTTTTAGTGCAGATAGTAAAACTTCATTATAAGACCTTCCTAATTACGACCCCCTCATAGTTACAACCCAAAAATGTTCACTGTAGCCCTGTCCTGACCATGAGCATGACGTGTGTCTGTAATTTACTTTGTGTATGAGTGAGTGTATATTGTAAAAGTGAACTCACCTGTTATATGTGAATGGGTACATGGTTGTTGACGATTTATTCTATGTATGATTTATGTAAAGCGCTCAGGGGTCAGTTGCACAACACATTTTTAATTTTAAACACATTTAGGCCTTAACTCTATTTAGATAATTAATTTAAAGTGCACACCACAATTTTAGAATTTTTAAAACTAAAACTGCTTTAAGTAAGCTAAAGTTGTTTAAGTCTGACTTTCCGTCCTGTCAGTACAATTTTTTGTATGTTTTTCTGCAATACATCCAAATGGCTAAGAAGAGATTTTGCTTCTTTAGAACAGTTTTAAGGTTTAGAAACGTGTTGTGCAACTGGCCCCAGAGCAAATCTTTGGAAAGGCCCTATATAAATCATTATTATTACCACCCCAGCCTGACTTATGACCTACAGTGATCTATTTTGAATTTTTTTTTTTTTGCAAAAGTTGTGTGTTAAAAAAATGCAGCCACTTACTCTATGTTACGATTTATGTAAACATCACATAAATAAGTACATTTTTTAGGAGACTGCTTGTTCTAAGGGTCACCTATGGGACCACAATCAGGCAAAACATATGCCATACACACATGCACAGTGAACACTGCCAGGAAGATGAAGGAATGTAGAAAGTACAAGGTGGAGAAATAACAGGTTAAACCAATTCAATAGGTATACACAATAAATATTATAGACATGCACAAGTTGTAAGTACACATACACTGTTTACATAGAGAAGAATTTTTTGAAATTTAGATTTTGATATGATCAAATATTACATTTTAGCCAGGATGCTTTGAAATCCCACAACTCATATGCCTTCTGTTTTCAGCTCCCATAATAGTCACACAGAAATTCTTGCCGCTCCTGAAAAAGGCTGCAGAGGACAATGGAAGCCTGCCTTTGGGTTGCAGCAGGGCTGCTGTGATCAATATTTCATCAATTTTGGGCTCCATTACAAAAACATTAGAATGGGCAGGCAATCAGAGTTACAACTACTGTACATCTAAAGCTGCCTTGAACATGGCAACAACTCTCATGTCAGTAGAGCTGAGGAGATATGGCATACTTGTAGCAGCTCTACACCCTGGTTGGGTGCAGACAGACATGGGAGGTCCCAATGCTACAATGGATAAGCAGACAAGTATCCAGCAGTGTTGGTCAGTTATCAAGAATGCATCTGAGAAATCTTGTGGACTTCTTCTAGGTTACGATGGCAGCATCATACCCTTTTGAAATAGTTTAATTGGTTATGATCTGCTAATCCTTGGTACTATGTTTTTGGAGAACAGAGTTTATTATACATTTTGCCTGTTCTTTAAACTAGACAAACAGAAAGTACAAATCATATGCAACATTTTCCTAATAAAATATGTGTGTGTGTATATATATACAGTTTCCTGATATATGTTGACTAACAGAACATTGCAATTTTTGACTTTATAAATTTATCAAGAAAATTAACACTTGTGTTTTAGCATGCAGCGCGTATGATCACCACAGTAGCATATTGCCTATAAGTCAGTAGCATTTACTGTTAGTATAATTAATTTTTATACCAGTTTCCCAGTCAGCATTATGTTTTCATCTTTTAAAAATTTGTATTAAGAAATTACTGAGCTCATAAAGCAGATTGTAGTTTATATTGTTGCATACTTCTGATGTGGCTAGGCATTTACTGAAATAAAGTTCATGTTTGGAATGACATGTATGTTCTCTTTTTGGCTATTAGTATTGTTTTGTATTTATACACTTAGTCTTCAGTCTGCTTTTTATGAACTTTCTGCAAAAGTTAAATTTTCGTAATACCAAATCAGATTTATGGACCAATCACTTGCAGTAGCAAACAACAAATCAACTAGCTCAGAATTGCAGCTTCAAACTAAGCACATAGTGTCAGCTGCTGCTATCATAAATGATCATGGGGGCTTGTTAGCCCTTGTTTTATGTTCATCGTCGGTCTTAAAGGGTTGTAATATGGTGAGAATTACTGCTGCTAGCACAATCCATGATCATGAGGGCCGACAAATTGAAAAAAAGTGAGAGTTGGAAACAAGTTGGCCTTGTAGGTAATTCCACCAAGTACAGATGATCTTGATTTTTTAAAATCATTAAATGTTAAAAACACTATGCATTAAAAAATAATTGCCCACTACCACAATTATCAAAACTAACATAAATAGCATGCAACTCTTGTTATTCATATTTGGAGATAAGCTCCGCTATAATTTGCTAAATTGTTTACATTGTTTCAGCTGAGCATTAGTCATGTTTGCTTTTTCAGTGACCCATGCAGTCGAAGTAGTCATCAAGAATAGCTCAATGAAATAAACGATAACCCTGTCAACACTTACAGTTGAAAAAGCAAAAACAGAGTGTTTATATATTTCTTTATTCAGTTTTAGCATATTTGTATTATACAAACCATTTAATAATCATAATGGCATTACGCTAAAGCCAGATATTGCTAGGAGAGTGATATGCAAAGATTGTGCAAACATTTTTGGACAGAGATGTTAGCACATAAGAAATGAGAAGCCTGTCTAGTTTAATAAAAAAAAAACCATGTTTTATTTACTTACAGCGAGCATGGAATCTTGTGTCAACAACTAATCGTTGAGCAGTCTATATCAACAAGAATAAAAATCTCCACCTTCTTCCAAACATTCAAATGTGGATGCATGCCCAAGCAAGCACACACATACCAACAATATACAAACCCTTTTGTGTCTGTTTTGTTAATGGTGCTCTGTCGACTTACCTGCCATCTGCCTATACATCTTCAGCTATGCTGCTATATGTAAATAATTATGTTCAGACTTTTTAGAAAGAACTGCCTGCAGAAAGTAACAGGCATACATGGCATGTTACCAATATAATGAATAGTACTAATATATGATGGATTTATTATTGTTGTAATTATTAACATCCACACAACAAGCAGCACCGCATTTAATAATCTTTGATAAAGAGGCAGCCTGGTTCCATATATATCTATTTATTGTTACAAAAGCTGTTGCTTAAATGACTAGTTACATAATGATCATTAATGTACAATGCAAGACCTTCCACACTGGAGAGTGCCTTAATCCACAAAAGCCTGGATGTTGATTTTGTTCTTTATGACTGATAATCACTATCTATAAGACGCACTCCTATTTGGATGCAAGAAAGCTACTTTATCTTCACAGCTGCCTCCAAGTGTGCCCAGCAATTTAATATCCTCATATGAACAGTAGTCTGTGAAACACATGCACTGGAAAGTTATCAGCTTTGTTATATGATGACTGTTATTGGATATTAGCATTTTGTTTTCCAGAAAATGCAGGCTTATGGGTACTGATGGTTGTGAGACTTGAACTATAAAGGTTGGAGTGCAAAGATTGTTGCTTTGTTCCCATAATAACTTGTAAGGCATTTAGATTTCTGCAATGATTTCATATTGCCTATAAGTCAGCAAAGAGGTTTGTAACATGTAGAACAGATGGAAAATGACTTAAATCTGATGCCAGAGAAGTGAAAGATCTGCGAGAAATAAGAAATCCATTATCTGCTTCCATCTATTGTGGCTTTTTGAGATAATTGATCAGGTGGAGCTTCTCATCACTGCTCAAGATAGGCCTAAACCGTGAGATTTCTCATCTTATCTGTCTATCCAGCTGTTCACATAAACGACCATTGGTAACGGACAAGCATAACCACTTGTCAGTTTTCACCCCATAAAGGAACTATGTAAGTATAACTACAGAAACTAACACATTACTTTCAGAAGACTGCTCACCCTGATTGCACAGAAAAAAGATCTATTTCCAAAAATCCTGTACACACCTTTGCCTGTAGATCCATTTTCTTAGCATAACACATTAACAAAATATACAGTTTTTAGTACAGCAAATACAAGTTATCAATAAACTGCTCTTGGTAAAATAATTTGCTAATTAGACAAATAATATTAAGAGTACAATTCTATACTCAAACTTTTCCCTTTAACACTCAAGGGTATAGTCCATTAAATTTTTTTTTGATATTTTGTATCAGATCAAATGTGATATGTTAGGAGTTTAAGCAAAGGAACAACTTATGATGCACATCTCAATCAAAGGCATTTGCAGATCACTTGATGCTAGCATTGATGTATATTTACACAAAGCATACAGTGAAGAAAAAGAATTAAAAAATGGGAGAGAGAGATTTAGACAGATGAAGCTTGTTTTAAATAATCCTGTTTTAGTGAATGTGGATAAATTAAAAAAAAGAACAAACTTCAAAATTTCTACAATGTATAGAGAACATACTATTCTATGAATGAAAATGTATGAAAACATCTTTGCATCAAGCATTTCTCTAACCAAGGCAAGCTTTATTCTGGTTTGAACACAGGCAACACCAGGAATAGGGGAATAATGCATCCCATTAACCTGTATTCTTCCAAAATTAAAAAGGAGAAAGGGATATCAACATACTTCTAGTTAGGGTTGTCTTCTTTGTACACAGTAAGAGTACATCAGCAGCAAACTTATGTATGGACTAGGAGATGTATACACCCTCTGCAACCCCAGTATTTGTTTTTCCTTCTCCTGCCTAATATTCTAGGCATACTATGCAGTTCTAAACTTCCAATGCCTTTCATGAACAAGAATTTTTAATTCTTCAAAAGCTGAAAAAATATCTCAGATGTCATCTACCTTTATGCCACGATACTGCTTGCAGCATTAAGCAGATTAAGAATTTACACACCATCCATACTTACAAAACTGCTATAAAAAAGATGCAATCATACCAACTGTTTATCAGCTCTGATTCTGACACTTGTTTAATTACACAGTGACATGACTATACTGATCAATGCTTGTACAATTACTGTACTTATATAATATGCACACACATAACAAGCCCTGACCTGTAACACTTAAGGCTGAAACAGATGTTTACAGAATGTGATGACATTTTGTACTTGCAAATATACTTTTGCTCACCAGACACAAATATGTGACAAGAGTACTTGTTGGGAGTTTATTGCTAAAAGTAGCACATAGCTGACATTTCAACAGCATATGATTGTGTCAATAAAAAATATATACAGCCTGCATTAAATGTTACAGATTTACATGTCTTCCGCCAGAAAAACAACAGGCCATATAGTTATGATAGTGATAACACAAAGGCACACACAGTAGGTGGGGAATGTGTGGGCAATGTTGTAAAATGATGGTCTCTCTTAGTGCACAAGGTTATATTTCTTTAAAAGGGAGAAAAAAACACTCCAACAAAATGCCAGGCATTGCTAATTCTGTTTTCTGAGGCAGAAGCATCAGCACAGTTAAGAACAGTAACAATGGCTGTGAAAAAGGCAAATACAAAATTCCAAAATTGCAGAAAAGCACCATCTTTTTTGGAAACTACTTGATCACCATTTAACCTTTCATTAAAGAAACCGTACCGATCACAAAACGATGTAAGATCTTCTCCATGCCTTTAGCAAGATCTTTAAATACTGAAAATGCACAATTATTCTTTGTATGCCAACATTTAATAACAGTGTGTAAACACCACTGTCTTAATGCCTGTTCAGAAAACACCTTAAAGGCCTCAATCTATGTTTTAGACAGCAGTCATCACAAAACCTCTGTATTTTTACTGGAATATACAAAAAGGCATACCAACAAAGTATTTGTAAATAACCAGGCATAGCTAAAACTGCAGATTTCAAAACATACTTAAGATGACAAAGGAAAGAAAATACATAGAACAGCTAAACGGCAGAACATCAGTTTTAATAAAGATATTGTAAATAGGCCAGTGACAACAACTTGTTTTTATTCTCTTTTCATCATTTATCAAAAGATAACAGTTGCTAAATTGTTGGTGCTCAAGCTGTCAGAAAAGAATCCTTAATGATTTAGCAAAGGTACAATATCATTACTTCAATTCAGAAACTGAGAAAGATGCTGCGCCTCACTCCCTGCTGGAGGGTGTGGCAAGTGGCATAAAACACAAATTTAGGGATAAACGTCTGTGCGAATGTGTAGCAGGAAAGGGGGAAGGGCTAGGCTGATGCTGAAGTGAAGCAAGTATGGGAAAAACCTCATGAAAAAATGGTTTTATAAGCAAAACCAACAAGCAAAGAAGATAATAAAGCACTTGTTTATAAATAATGTAACAATGCAAAGCTGCATGATAATGAAACTGGCAGCTTTTTGTGTATGTTTAGCTATCAACACTAGACATGCACAGGCACACACAAATGTTCTCTCCAATTACTGCCTGCACTGCATGAGTTTAGAGAAAATCACGAATGATACAAGAACCTTTTTCCCAACACACTATGGTTACCCTTCTCAAGTGCTAGCAAGCATGTACACATGAAACATGGAGAACTTGATGGCTCTCAAGCAGACACGATATGTAAATTTTGTGCTTCATCTGAAGAACAAATATGTGTGTTCATGATTGTAAATGTTATGTATTTCATTAGCAGAATGCATGAAGTCATTTCATTCTTGTAACAGCCACTAGGGCAGATTAAGTTATGAAACTCCTGATACCTCTTGCAGAGCCAACCCGCCATTACCAAAATTATTAAACTTACACACCATTTTAAGTTCACATAAATATAATGCACTCTTTCAAGAAACATACACAGACATGACTACATGGCTACCCATCCTTTTGAAAATTTGTAAGGACACACAAACACACACACAAATTGGAGCTAAAACTACTATATCATTTCAAAAAAAAAAAAACAATGAAAATGCTACAGAAGCTAAGTCTGTTAACAACTGTTTCAATTCTTTATTAAAAATTTATTAAGCCTTACTATGAGCATCTTTGTTGACAAAGAAAGAATGTTTTAAATAAGTGTCAGGACCACTTCTGACAACTTTTGTCATAATGAAAGACTCAAGGCAAAGTATGAACATACGCACACACAAAAAGAATATATAAGACATACTAGAAGCAAACTCAGAGGCAAGAGCAGCCTTGTTCCCTACTCTTTCTTTCTCATAATGATACTTAAAAGATTCACATGATTAGCACCTTATGTAATCAAGAGTTTGATTAACAAAAGTTGGTATGAATTCACAAAGAGTAATACTGTATCAAGAAGAAGATTGTGATTCAAAGTGGGAAGAAAAAAGCGATAAAATCAAACAAATGGCACACAATGCTGGCAAAGCAGAATTTTTTTTTAGAAATAACTAGAAGCTGGTAAAGAAAAGCACTTTCTATGAGTGTAACATTATGAAATAATCCTGGTTTGAAGTGGAAAGATTTATAATAGGCTACACATCTGCATCTTGCTGTGTTAAATAAGTCATGTAGTTTCTGGATTCAGTATTTGCTACATATTTCTTGCTAGAAACATGGATACAAATATGCCCATACATTTAGCTGTTTCTGAGTTACCTCTGTAACTTCCACATGCCCACATCTTGTGGCTTTCTTCTTTAATGATGTTAAATAATATAAAATCAACAAAATGAAAATGAGCTAAACCCGCGGTTCTCAACCTGGGGGGCGCGCCCCCCAAGGGGGGCGCAAGCTGCTGAAAAGGGGGCCGCAAAGGCGGTCATTTTCTCATATCTCATATAGGTATTAGTGGCTAAGGGGGGCGCGCGGACGTACCTTTATTCGTCTGGGGGGGCGTGACAAGTAAAAGGTTGAGAAACGCTGAGCTAAACCTTGCAGAAGAAACAGAACTGAGACAAGGGCAAAAAAGGAAGAATTTAGAAAATATGAAATTTCACTCTCACATCAGACTGGCTCTTCTTTCAGATTGCATCCTCTGTTCTCATGATCAACCTAACCCACTGCATTCCAACAAATTGTCCCCTTATAGCTGCAATCATCGTCAAGAACTGCATAAAAGATGAAGAAAATGATGGCCAGTCTGAAAGACAAAAAAGACAGAGAAAAGTACATCACTCTGGAAGAAACACAATGGCCTCCAAGAGTGAGAAGTGCTGTTATAGAAAACAAGCTGCTGTTGAAGCTCTGAACATGGTAGTTGTCAGAAAAACACAGACACCAGTTTATATCTGCCAGCAGTCAGTCTTGGAACACGTGCACAAGTATATCACTTCACTCCGAATAAGAAATCAAGATGAAGAGTCCCATTCTTCAGGTGGCCTGTCTTTGTATTTTTCTTTGCGTATTTTCTCTAACCGCCTTCTAGCATCTTGAAGTTCTTTCTCTTTGCGAAGAATTTCTTCTTGTGCCATAATTTCCTGCAATTGGACAGAATATTAAAGTTGTCATAGTGTGAAAAACAATTTAGAAAAAAAATCAGTAACTGAAGAATCAACCTCACAAAAATGATCAAATTTTAGTTGAACTGTTTCAGCACTACATTAATTTCAGCAAATGTCAGATTTCTTTGAGATCTACCTATAACACTATGTGTAGACAACGTGACAGTATCTAGGGCATTGATATGACATTTTAGAAATTTAAACAAAAGGACTGCAGAAAGCTAGATTAGCTTATTATGCAGTAACATTTCCCGATGCAGAATGATTGTTATTCTTCTTTCTTCAACTCCTTATTTTTGTGTCAGTGTAAAGTCCTCATTTTCTTTCTACACATGCACAGGACATGAGTTCTTGAAGTGATTTTTACAAGCATGCAAGAGAAGCTTACCTGGGCGATGCCACCAACCATACGTCTATTGATTGTCAGACTTTCTTCCTCAACTGCCATTTCTCGTTCTTGCTGAGCTGCCCGTACCAAGGCCTCTGAAGCCCTCTTTACTGCATTACCGGCAGCCTAAAACCACAGGTTTTTTGGCAAATTGAAAATGATGTATTATGACATAAAAGCACATAAAACATAACCCTCTCCACTAAAACAAAAACCCCCAAAAACCCAGCAACCTAAAAACCTTTCCTATAGACCACACTCAACCAACAGCCAAAACACTATTTCTAACTCAGACAGAAGCACACAGACCACACATTCATATCATCAAGCTGTTTGGTGGTCTGTGCTGCAGCCTGTAAAACTCACTGCTGTTATCAATATTTTGATATTTGGAAGTGTTCATTACAGTTTAAGGACCCATACAAAAAATTCCTTTAAATATTATTTTGTACAAAGTATGAAACCCTCATATATGAGCCTTTACAAATATTAAATCGTAATCAACTTCTCTCTTTTTCTGTATATTTAACAGCACTGGCATTAGGCATTTCAGCTTACTTGCAAGCGCTGCATAGCAACTGAGCCAGGATCAGCCTTGACCTTGCAAGCCATGAGCAGCTGTGCTGTAGAGCCAGCCACCTCTTTGGCTGAGGCAATAAGCTTTTCTTCGCTGGCATGGCCCTGAACCATGGCATTGGCTGCTTCACACAGACTGTGAGTAGCAGCCGCCACCATACGTGCCTGTTAAGGAGAGAACGTGGACCCTTTCATAATACTTAAAACACGAAGAACCTCTCACGTTGTTAAAAAAAACTGTATTATCATGCATTTACAAGTGCATATAAGTGTACTCAATCCATCTTCCTTTCGAAAAAATGACATTTCCTTCACAAAAAAGAAACTATGTCAATATGCAAGAACAAAAGTTCGGAACCAGAAAACCAGAATGGTCTCATTTGTCAAAGTTTATGCTTTTCATTAACAATGAAACAGAGCAAACTAAACAAAAAACTAATTTTTTTTCTCATCATGAGTTAATAACAACTTACAGCAGAGATGAGTCCTTGGGACCACTGACCATCCTCATCCACTGCATGCCTAGTGAAGGTAGAACTCACCTGAAGAGAAATGAATTCAATAACTTTAATCAGCATCTGTATCTAAGGCAAGTAAAAGATGAATACATCAGATAAGTGTGAGATTAGGATGTTCAACATCTCTAACACATACAGATTACAGTGCTCAATGAAGTTTATGTACAGATCATCACAGGCAAAACATGAGTGTTTATCAATGCTGCTCACAATGCTGCTCATGGCTGTTTGGAAAGGTTTTTTTTTCCAAGCTCAGCATGTCTTAAATACAAAGCATCTTTGCAGTCCTTTAGAGTGCATAGAAATTGAAAATTCTGGTAGAGACTTATTTCGTGGCAGGTTATAAAAGATGGTTAATTATTACACCTACTTTTCCTTGAGCCACCAACTCTCGCTGTGCTGCTGAAGCTGTCTTGACCAAAGCTGCAGTAGCTGCTGCAATAGATTTTGCTGCCTCCAAGATCTGCTCATCAAAGTTGAGGTTTTCATCTGCTTTCTAAGAAAACAGACAAATATTTAAATACATTAATAAAACAAAAAAAAAGAAAAATCGAAACCCAGTATTTTACAAATAACTATGTACAGAAGGGCAAATGTACTCACATAAAAAATGCTTCTCAATCCAACCCCCATATTCCTCCCTAAAACCGCAGTTCCTCCAAAATATACAATCTTCAACAAACCTAACCTCATAAGATTATGGTTAAATGACACAAACAAGACACTTTTCCTTAAACTAAAGCACTAATGTAGTAAACAGAACTATCTGCACTGAAGTGATAATGAAACCAGAAAGGCTTGAGTGCCAGACTCCTTCATTCCACATGTTCTGCTCTTTGTAAACATAATACTCATGGTAAAAGATAATGTTCAAATATCTTTATGCTGAACTTGTACATATGTTAAAATCATTTTCTGTGGACTTGTGTACAGTTCACTGTGACCAACATGGACCTCCTCCAACAAAACGAAATGAAACAACTGTGTATAAGCAATAACATCCTTGGAATGAGCATCTATATTTTTATTTTTAAACAGAAAAGGATGCAAAGTATAGCACAGAACGCACTAGAACAACTGCTGGACTAAATATCATATAATGGAAACTGTCTTACAAAAAAAAAAAAAACCAACAAAGAAGAAAGAAAAGTAATTAAAAGAAGAGAAAGAAATGGAACAAAGAAAAAAAAAGGAAGTTCTGTCAGAATATATCTTTCATGAACATGGTATTCATTTTTAAGTTAAAAGGTGTGTGACAATGAAGCAGCTCCTTTTGTCTCCAGCGTGACTCTTAATGATAAATTCACCAAGTAGCAATACACAGAGTTTGAGATAAACTGCCCAGCAGCTCAGTTAACCCCTCCACTACCTACCAAAACCATCAACTTACCTTTATCATAATGGACAACATGTCTCTAAAGTTACTAAGGATAACTACAGATCATTTTTACCTGGTGCCTACAATGGAAAAACAAAAATGACTAGATTGAAAAATGGGTAAACACTCCAGAAAATCCTAATCAGATGCACAGTGAACAAAAAAGACAAGAAGTAGAAGTGAGCTACTTGAGGAAAACACAATATGAAAACAACAGATGCATGGGAACATTTCAAGACAGCCTTCCACCTACAACAGTGGAAGAACACAAACCATAAAAACACTTGTCTAAAAAGCATAGCAGAATTGCTCACACCATCCAGCACACACAATGCATGTGCTTGAGGAGGCAGGTGAGTGCATCTGAAGACTGCCACTCACACTCTGCAGACAGTGCAGTGTCTAGAGGTGCCAGAAAAATGGTGAAC
This sequence comes from Marisa cornuarietis, assembly GCA_004794655.1. Classification (NCBI taxonomy): domain Eukaryota; kingdom Metazoa; phylum Mollusca; class Gastropoda; order Architaenioglossa; family Ampullariidae; genus Marisa; species Marisa cornuarietis. The sequence continues at coordinate 7,665,789 of SMMW01000584.1, forward strand.
GATCTAGCGGTGCAGGAGAAAAGCCCCGTCGCTGCTCTGACATGTTTGACTACTTGGTCGTCGCGACAACTGCACCAAATATATCAAACATATCTAGCAGAAGCGGGTAGGTAGGCAGCACACACAAGTCGGGGACTGGCACGCTCAACACGCAATAAGAAAGCAACTCTCATTCTCTCTCTCTCTGGATATAGATATGCACATGTATAAATGCACACACAGGCATGAACTGTGGCACAAGCTGGGAGCGAATGCAGGAAGCCATGACCAAAGACCACCACACAGAGCATAGAGTATACACCACGAGCACAGGAGCTAGGAGTTTTCCAACACTGCCAACTGCACATGCTTCTACACAGGCAGCAACAAAAGGCAGTCACTTTTAAAACATGATATCGCAGCAGCTTAATTCTATGTTTTAAAATTGCAGCCTTTTTCATTTGATGGACTGCATAAATGACTTCAATAGGAAAGAGCCACACTTGTAGAAATCCACTTCTTCCCCAAGGCAATGTGGAGAAATTAACAACCTTGAATCTAATGAGTGTTTTCAGGAGAGGAATAAAAGCCTACCCTATATGCCTTAGCATATGGCCTAACTGAAAACAAGACTTTGACAGCTCTGTATCCAATAACATCACCAAATTGGACACAGGAAAAAAACCTTTTCTTAAAAACTGTTTATTGTATACAGCCCATGAAAAAGTCACTTTATTTACATTAGGTCTTGACGTTAGAAAATACTCATAAGAAGAATATCTTCTCCAGTCCAAGAAACCTCATTTTATGAAAGATTAACTTGGTATCATTGGTCATCATGGTTTGTCCTCTACTACACACAGCAAGAGCTATTTCTCTGAGTGGTTTAGAGATTAGACATTACAAATAACTGTCTGAAAGCATAAAATGACACTAACATCTGCTAATATTGAAAAATCCTGAAAACTCCAGCACCACGAAGAGGAGGAGGGGGGGTGCTACTAAAAGTCATCGACAAGGTATAGCTGTACAAATACACAAATGATGAAGGGAGCCAGGAGTGCTGTGCACAAGAATATGAACATGAAAAAAATTTACAAAGATACACAGCATGAGAAACCTTACAAATGAAACAGAGCTTTTCACTTTTTCAGGTAAGGGGAAAGAAGAAGAAGACTTCACCTATGAACAAAATCCAAAATTTATCTAGACATCAAATGACAGGCCATAATATTATATGATCAGTCACACCCCAAACCAAGCACATCAAATTGCGTGCACATTCAGCAAAGTGATGGTCTAGCACTAGCTGATTTTCAAATGCTAATGCTCTAGCAGTTATCAAACAGATTCACTGAAGTTTCAAATTACCTCAACCAAAATAAAAGTTTAAAAACGAAACAAAAAAACAACCCCCCTCCAAAAGGTCGAAACACCCAAACTAAGCACTATTGCTATATTTCCAGGAAGTGTTTTTCAAGGTAGGGGTTCATTCAGGTATGGAAGCAATTAAAAAATAAAAGTCTTCTCATCTTCTGGCTGTGGCATCACTAATATAAGCTTTTACCAACCCTCTGATTTCGCAGTGAAGAGAAGATAGCCAAGAAACTCTGAATAAATCTCTGAAAAAAAATCAGTGACATCCCTATACTGTACAAATATTCTGTAAGAGAATTAAGTGTGAACATACCATTAACATCTTTTTCACTGTACACAAATCCTTCCTCATAGATAACACAATAGTGTTAATGTTATATCATTTTATAATTTATTAAGGCTTTTGTCTCGATTCAAGGCAGTTTTACGACGTTTTGGATTTTAAAAGACTAAAAATATCTAGTTTTGTATTTAATATTATCTACTAGGGTCGTTCAAAAAGTTACAAGCTGTAGACACAAGACAGTTTTTCACAATTTTTCTATATGGTCCAACTTGACATCAATGTACTTGGTCCAACAATGCTCAAGCATTGCAATTCCATCACGGAAGAAGGTGGTATCCTGGTCCTCCAAAAACACAGCACATATGACCTCATCATTGTTTCAAAAATGATGACCACGTAGGTGGGATTTGAGTTTAGGAAATGGGTAGGAGTTAGATGGAACTAATTTTGGTGAGTAATGGGATGGGTAGCAATTCAAATCCACAGTTGGCTGCTTCAGCTACTGCAACCATAGCAAAGTGAATGGGTGCATTATCCTGGAGCAAGAGCACACCTGCCCTCAGCTTCCCTCTGCGTTTCGACTTGATAGCTTTCTTCAATCAGTCTATCATGACTACGCCTTCAGAATCCCCCCCCCAAAAAAAAAAAAAAAATCCCCAACAGAAGCCATCACCTTTCCAACAGACGCTGCCTACTTGAACTTCTTCAGGGGTGGAGAACCACAGTGTTTCCACTGTTTGCTTTGAATCTTTGATTCAGGTTCGAAGTGATGAACTCAGGCTTCATCTTGAGTTATTAATCTGTGGTGGAAATTCTCAGGGTCAGCCTGGAAGTGAGTCAGAAGTGTCCTGGAAATGTCAACTCTTTTTGCAGCTTCTGCTCTGGTATCAGCATTCTTGAGACCCATCTTGCAGACAGCTTGCTCATCCCCAGGATCTCACTTAAAACAGTGTGGACCGAACCAGAACTAATGCCTATGGACTTAGCTATCTGCTAGACAGTAAGACGTCTGTCATCCGAAGCCATATGGTGAATGGCATTAACTCGATCATTAGTGGTTGAGGTTTCTGGACGACCTGACTGAGGGTCATCTTCTGTGCTGACCCTGCCCCACTTTAATTCAGCAGCCCACTTCTTAACAGTTGGAGAGTCCTCAGCAAGTGTCTGTACCATGTCCTCATGGATTTTCCTGGGTGTCATACCTTTCTTTTGCAGATACTTTAATGACTGTCTGGGCTTCTGTTTTGTCCATTTCAAAAGATTTGTTTCACTACCTTTCACCTTTAATTGTATGGGGCCCACATGCACACAAATTAAAACAGAAATCTGTATGAGTTCTTCTAGTTTGATAAAAATTGGTAGAGTGTTACCACAACAAAAATGTTTAGCTATGGCTCTTCTTTCTGGGTGAGGCTTTGAACTTACTGAATGACCCTTGGATCAGTATGTCTTAAAAATGAAGAGGAAATGAAAAGATTAGTGCCTTTGTCCTGCATTGTTTTGAATGCTATCACATTCATATAGTATTTTTCTCAAACAAAAATGCTTTATACATAATTAGTCTCAGTTGACTGACCTAAGTTTGGAGGGCGAAAATGCAGACTAAATAGAGATAAGTTTCATAAATAGTTGTGGTAGGGGGGAACTCCCATGACCAAATGGTCACTAGAGAGTGAGATGTTAGAGACCACTTATTTTAGTACTAGTTTTTTTTTTATCAGGTACCAATTTAACAGCTGAGAACTCCTCTGCATCACATGGGTATGGGTATCAACCCATCTAGATGATACTTCCAGTGCTCTCATCACTTCACTACCTACTTTCCCTTTTACAAAGTAAAGCTGGAGATATACAAAGGAAGAAATATCTTCTCTCAAGGCTCATTTTTCATCCTCTGTTGGTCAAAAACATTTACAGCTTGAGGTTATGGATATTTGTTAAAATGTCTTTTGTATCCAGCAGACAGGTTTGCATAAAAGACTGAAATATAGTCAAACAATGATAGAAGACAATCTAATCGCTGAGCTCCTCCTTTCCTTTACCACCCCCCTCCCCACAAATGCCCTTGCAACATGTACATAAGCTGAACTCTGAAAACAAAACACCCCTCTAGAGAAGCTTCCTCTGTATAAAGAATATAACTTTAGGTCCTAATGTTCTACAGATTGAATGCATGTGTGGAGTGAGAGGTTGAGTGAATGAGTGAGAAGCAATGCCAGATCATAATTATTATAATGATAATATATGTATATCTATATGGGATAAAAACATACTTTTGTGACAAACAGCCCCTCAGGTGTGAGCTCCCAAAGATCATCTTGCTTGCTGATATTAAACATGTAAAGCAAACCCTATGCAACTATCAAATACAACACCAAGACACAAGAAACAAAACATAAATCTAGAGGCAAGCGTTCCTCTGTACACATGGACACCTATCCTGTCTTTGTCCTGTACACTGCTCATTAATGCCTGCAAGTGATCAACTGCTAGTTAAAGCAAGCACTTAATAGGAAACAAGACAGATGGCTGTCACTGCACTAGAAGAAAAGTAACTACTTCAGACAAAAAGGTTCACAAAGAAAGTAAAAAACTGTTTCTTACTCTGGCAGCTTGGCGAGGTTTGAGTGCTGACAGCTTTTTTGCTGCAGCCTCAATAGAACTTGCAGCACTCAGTAGCTCATTCTCAGCGATGACCGTGGGGTCTTCAGGGTCAACCCAATCAGCACCTAGACAACAAAAATACAAACAAGATTTGTGACATGCTGCTTCCTTATAATAGTTAAAAGACATCTAGGAAGAAAATAAACTGTGAAGTAAAGACAAAATATTCCTTTTGTACTAACTTTGTGGCCATTTCCAATAAAAAAATGAGATTTACCATCTAAAAAATGTTCAATTTATAAAATTTCTGAAATTAGGATTTATTTCCTATTAATCTTTGTAATCTTTCTGATTACATTCAATGATTTTCCATTTGTAATATCCCCTGGTGAAATCATCATTATTTACTATTCCAAAAAAGATGCTAAGGGATACAAATGTACCTTCAAAACAGTGTTTAAATAAAGGTAGGAAGTAAAGCTTTTATTTAAGATAATTACATTAATACTTCTTTTCAAAGCATCAAGCAAGTTACAAACAATGGTTTTCAAAAACCAAACAAAAAAATTCAACTAAAAAAATTCTATTGTGAATATATTGCAAACATAAATTTAAGAATTAAAACCAAATCAGCTTAGTTTCATATATATATATATATATTTAAACTAAGCATAGGTTAATGGGAATGGGTTTAGCTCATATATACAAGTGCAAAAAAAAAAATAAATAAAAAAACAAACAAAACAAAGAACCAAAAACTAATGTATTCCCCATCTATACATACACGCGTACAGAAAATGCACACAAGCTGGAAAACACCTAGCCATGCATTACAACACCTTCCTCATGCACAAAGATAAATGATTATTGCTGCCAACACTAGGCACAGCCACACAGCCTTTTCCCTTCCATGATATTCCCTAGTCAGCATTATTCTATTTTCTACAAATTTAACCTGATATCCAAACTGAGAATGAATGAGAAGAAACAAACTAGAAAAAGGATTCTGAAGATTTTAAACTTTTTAATAAGAATGTATCCAGGCTGAAATAGTTTGAGACATATTCAGAACAGCAATAAAACAAATTCTTTCATGAGAAGACAATCTCCAACACATTTTTTAGACAGGTACTAGGAGATGTGGAAAGAACTGAACATACAAATAAAGAAGGCCTGATTTATCACATCAAACCCTTCAACTAACACAGAGTTCTTTTCACCAAGGGGAAAAAAAGCACGTAGAGAAACAGGAAAATAAACACCTAAGACAAATTATAGAAACATACACAATCAAAAGAAAACGTTAAAGAGAAGGAAATGGTTTCAGTTTCAGTTTGTTTCAATTTAGGTTCCCTCCCCCCCCCACCTTCAAGGGTTACTAAAAATTGTTAAAATGCAAATAAAAGGATCCAGCAACAGGTAAGAGAGGAGAAAGAAAGAAATAGAGGAGAGTGAAAATGTTTAATCCTTCTTTAGATACTGTAACAGCATCTTATTAGACTAAGCACGCCATCATAAGACTAATGAGCTGACATTTACTTGCAAGAAGGAAAGAAAGGGAGAGTGAGGTGGTTATGTGGTAATGTAAATGCATAGAGGGTAACATGAATGTGACAAGAGACTGAAATGGCATCATTAAAAAGAGGTTAGTAAAGGAACAGCTGGGAAGGTGAAACATAAAAACCAGGAGGAAAACTGGCCAGTGGGTAAGTACAAATACAACTGACAACTACAACAAACATATCATCCCTACATCTATACTAAATCAAAACAAAATCTTCCACATCTGGAAAATGGTAAGGGGTAAAACAAAATGGAAACTAAAATGTACAACTAAAACAGTCATTTCTTTGAACTGGCCAGCTAACTTCCACAAGCAGTGATTAGCACAAGTAAGTTGCAGACAAGACCAGCAGGCTCCAACTGGCCCACTACTCATTCCAGTAGTTGTCGGATGACTTAGCTTAGTCACGGCAAAGTTAGCATGTCAGCCCCAATACTGCATTATTCCTGGTCACATCATATCACTCTAAGCTACAAAAGGTCTTGCATCCTCAGACCTCAAAGAAGGAAGTGAGTCTATGTTTAAAAGTTTTGTCCTGTTACCTGAACCGTAATAAGACCAGCGAAATGTAACCGAATCTGGAGGGGGGAACGAAAACATGTGTGAAAATGACATGACTACATGGCATACCAGCATGAAGTGACAGAGTGTCTAAGATTTAATAAATATTATCAGTTACACAGTACATACCATAAACTACAGGGACAAAAAAAGATAACCAGAGTTACTAACCCACTGGCATCTCCACAGATAACACTGACCTTCTCTAAAAAAAAAAAAAAAATACAACAACTCCCTCCCCCAACCCCAAATGCAAATAAAATCATAAATGATATAAACTTTCTGGCAAACGAACATGGCAATTACATAACGTTGTCTTTTGGTGTTTGATCCAAAAGACAAGTTGGACCCTTCAACCATACTAAAAGTCTTTTGGAAATATAGTAATGAGAACATTTTCTACAATTTCTGACCTGAAACTTTACTGATCGATTGATGCTAATAAATGTATTAATGACATGAAAGCACGCCACTGATGATCAATATATTCATTTATGAACAATCCAAAACAGGAACTTTTATATGAATAATGATGCTAGCTTACATATTCATGCAAAGCAATATCTACATATAAATATATGAATAGGAATATATTTGCATTGAGTAATATAATTCAAGCTCTATTTTAAATTTTCAACATACCACCATCTTTTTTCCCCAAGATATTATATGTAGCACGGACATGGTTGGATGTGTGAAAAGACAAAAAAAAAAAAGTTGAAGCTAACAGTGGCAAAACAGAAACAAATGCAAATGATGAATGGGGATGACATGATTACAACAGATGTCTTATACACATGAATGACACTGTCCAAACAGCCAGGTAAATAACAACTGCCCATTTCTTTAAATAGGATCATCATCATCAACTGTCAACTGCTCACTTCTATAAAGGAGGTCATCATCAAATACCATAAGCTGCTCAGGTCCATAAAGAGGGTCATCATCACTATCATCTACCATAAACTGATCACTTCTATGAAAAGAAGCAGGCTATCAACAAGAGGATCATCAACTGACTGTTGCTGACTTCTATAATCTCAGAATTCTAAAACTTATAATCTCCACACTATTACTACATGTACCATGAATAAAAATACACAAAACTATTCTTAAAGATCTAATATTTCAAACAACTTGCCCCCAACTTAGCAATAAGATGAGAAAAATGCTGGACATTAATCCTCTTGGTTCAAGATAAAAATGAACATTACAATGACTGGCTTATAACTGAAGATTGCGAAGACGACAGTGGGTGAAGTTTGTTTTTTATTATTGCTGCTCTGAGATAAACATTAGACCAAGAAACCTATACATTTTTGGAAAAGAGAAAACTTGAACTTTGCAATAAAAAGTAATGAAAATCGCCTTGCCCGTGCCACCCGGCAAAGCCACGATCATGGCTTGTCGAACCAAGAGGGTTAACCACCATTACAGTTAATCTAGTTCAAATGGGAATTTCATGATTCCATGAACAGAAAACTGTATGAATCATTGATCAAGACCAAATACATCCAACACTTTGCCAAAGTCATTTCTAAAGGATATGAGGATATGACAGACTGGCAAGAATTGGGAAAACCTTTCCTTTATACCCATTTTCAGAGGTCCACAAGTTTTAGCAAGCAGTGGCGTAGGAACCGGGGGGGGGGGGGCAAGGGGGGCAGCCGCCCCCCCAAAAAAAGATGCTGGGAAGGCAAGAATGTGAACGTTATTCATTGTCAGCATGGAGCTTGCCCCCCCAAAGCCGAGCATCTTCCTACGCCACTGGCAAGTGACCCCTGGAAAAATTTATGGAATTGAGTCTCATCACAGGCAAAGAATAACATATTTTCTGACATTTAAAAGCACCGAAAATAGTAGAGTTGGTATAAGTGACAACTGCAGCTGCTAACATTGTAAATGCCTACCTTCCCGAAACTGACAGCTACATACCTATCTGCAACTGGTGGTTGTCTGAACATGTAATGTTAACTACATTTACTTAAATAGAGGACACTGTTTTATGATGTCTACTTTGATCTTTTCCCTTTGGTACAAAGGTGGGGAAAATGTCACAATATTTTTGCTTGACCAATATTATCCTATAAGCTATCAAGTACTACAAACACTACAACTGCGTGGCCAGTGATCATACAAGCTGCTAACAAAAGTGTAGTGAATAGAAAACACCATGACTGCATGGCCAGTGATTTCACATGATATGTCGAGCAAAAAAAAAAAAAAAACACTCGAAAATCTATGCACAACATTCTTGTCACACTATGCAGCATTTTTTTAATAATTAGCAACAGAAATTTTAAGGGGGCAGGGATGTAATTGCTTTTTTCTCTATTTGAGATTCTTGATTAGTGCTTTGTTCTTGTTTCTCTTATTCTTTCCATCTTCCACTTAATACATTTTTTTCAACCAATTACTGATAATGAAGACAGGAAGATCAATGTAAAACCACGAACAGGAAAATAAATAAATAAAAAAATCAGAAAAGAAAATTCAACACCAGCTTCTACAGTCTTTGAATAGCATAAAAACAATGATAGATTATGATCCACTAATTTTTAAAAATAAAAGTGTACAAAATAAATTTTCTCTCTTCATGCTCTTCTGCCTGTGTACAATGTACAAAAGCAGTTTAACTCAATTTTCACTTTCCATCAAGTGCCACACAAATCAGCAACAAAACAGTGGAAAGTGCAGTTTTAAATATATGACAAGCATTGGCAGCACACCCAAAGTTTGGTCGGATCATTTTTGGAGATCTTCCAGGGTCAAGATAAAACCCACAAGAAGGTCTTCCAAAATGAAGACCAGCTGAACAGAAAAAAAACTGAACACGAAAAAAACAAACAAACAAACAAAAAGATGAACACATGGATCAGCTGATAGATGAAAAATAGTGAACCTGTGAAAAATGGTGGACTGGCAAAACCACGTGGAAACAGACCCGAGTTTGGTCTTGGGAGGCAGTCTTGTGATAAATATGTAGAGAAAATACAAGTGAGTAGCCACAAACATAACAAATACAGATAAAACAACAATCCTGGTAAAGCTATAGAATGATGCTGCTCATACAGCGCTAAGAAAAATGCAAATGTCATGAGTCATAACATTCACAAAGGGACCAACAAAATGACAGCTATCCTTTCCCCCCAAAATATCACACAGTATCTGCTGCAATCTGTTAAGTTTTTCTTTTCTTAGCACTGCAAACTGGCATTAGGCAAATATAAACCTCTGTGAAAACAAATCTTAAACTAGCATGTCAGCTAGGTCTATCTACAATATATGAATCCCCCAACACCTTAATCTTTAAACAAACTTCAATTAAATATGTAAATAAATGGCCTGATAAAATTTAAGACAATTAGAGAAAGATAATTACAAAACTGTGCGCAGCTGACAGGTGTTTGTCGCTCAAGTCATTCCTATGACCACCCGGGTTAAGGGACTAAAGTAGTATACAATACAAAAATGCTGCATTTCAGGTGCCATTTAAAATGGCATCATTTTTTTTTTTAGGCTCAGAGATCTTCACAAGTAGCCTTTGTACTCAATGACATTAAGTTGAAAAAAAAACCTACAAAACACACTATCTGGAAGTACATAAATAAGTTCTTTATTATTAGGACTATTCTTGCTGCAGGCAGTTGTACAGAGCATTCAAATGTAACACCCAAATTTATACTTGCAAGTTAACAACCAATATATGTACACTGTATAAAACTGTACAGAATACACATAGATAAAATTAACATGCCAAAATCACTTGGCAATAAAATATGTGAGCTAGTAATTAGTTTTTGTTTATAAATAATATGCAGATAAGATTGGTTAGTAGTAAGATATCAATAAGAGTACTGTTAGTAAACCAAATCAAGTTATACCAAAAAGGCAGCAAGTTCATCATTATCACAATCCTATGCTCTCTATCTTTAAGTGGATCTGCTTACTTCTGTAAGCCCAAAACTAGCATGGATACTTTTATTAGCTGTCAAATATATAGGTTTTTCATCCGCTGTACAGACATAGTTTGGCTTCCTTTAAATTCCTTGACAAAGAGCCATGCTGAAGTCTGCTACAGAACATCAGGTTGAAACAAACTGCCTCTAAAAGAGCTGACTGTAATATCAAAAAAATCTTTCACATATGCTCCAAATGAAAAGGTAAATAATTATCAAAAGTTTCCAAAGAATAGGGCACAAACTCATGCTACACAGTGTTAGCAGATCTGACATACCTTTGATCACTTCAGCTGACTGAACCAGTTCTGTTACAGCATTGGCTACTTTGCGTGACACCAGAGCCAGATTCTGTTTGCCCTCTGGTGTAGGCTTCAGCACCACCTGTGACACCATGTCAATTTGATCAATATTCCTGATAACTGCTGTAGTTCCTTTACACATCACACACAAAAACACTTTCACACTTACTCACTGAGAAAGGACTGTGGGAATAAAGAGAGATCTAGTGTGTCTTTGCATGTGTTTTCTGTGTGTACACATGTAAACTGTAAAACTGCAGATACATATGACTATTGGTGAGTTCTAATTTGTTGGTCGGGGTTTGCGGTTAGGGGTAGGGGTAACATCATGGTGGGGTTTGCCTGAGATTATGGTTAAGGTTAATTCTAGGAGTTAAAAGGAGGAGGGAGCTAACTATATCAACTGGGGATGCTGTGTTTTATGGGGAAAGTTGAATTGTTTTATTTGAAAGTGAGGGCCTCCAACAACTCAGGATAATATAGTTATATATCAATGTTTCCTTTTTGCTGGATTGACAAACATACAAGTGTGTGTGTCTGTGTGTGAAAGTTGCAGCTCCATCTAGGCAGTGTGCGACAGCACAACACACCTGATGCACTGACTCCAAGAGTTCCTTATAGGCCAATGCAGCATTTCGCCCGGCATTCATTGCCCGCTTCCTGATCTCTGTTGTCTCTGCTGTAGCTGCTGCTCCCTGTAAAAACAGCAACACCCTTCACTGTAAATCTCTCCTGTCCCCGATCCCATGTCAAGAATGTAATGAGGTATCATATTTAAACAACTGAGAACAATTCTTTTCCATCCGCTCATCAAGAAAAGTGTTTTTAATGCACTTTAAATAGAACCACGCTTAATGCATTCTCTGCACTAAATTTAAAAGAACTTAAAAAATGTCTCAAAAACATAGTTTTGACCACCTGTTCCCACAAAACACCTCTACAGACAAAGCTAATAAAGTTTATTACATATATGACCAAATGCTCGGATCTTGCTTGACTAGATGCTTTGATGCAACAAAATATGCACATGGATTTTTTTTAAGTCGATAATTGGAATCCCAGACACTTAATCGCCGACACTTAATCCCCTAGACATTTAGTCCCCAGACACTTAATCCTCAAAATGAAATTTCAACTCAAAAAATTATTAAGTGAATGAAACATTTAAGTCAAATTCAAATAATTATTTTCATGTAAACATCAAAATAAGTTGGACAATTAAAAAATACTTAACTTCAACATTTATAACATTAGTTCATAGTTTTTACAACCAGTGGTCTGCTCCTGGTCAGTATGGCCTTGGAACTGGCTGGTTATGTTAGGGAGTCCACCTAGTATCGCCTAGAGGGTAGATCGCTTATCGTAAACCCAGCGCATCCCAGTCTTACCAGAGTTACCCAGAATTACCACACGACACATTGCTCTTACGGTTATAATATTTCAAGTTCACAAAATAGCAGTTTTGAGTGTTGTGTCGCGATTTGGGGGCATTTTTGGGGATTAAGTGTCTGCATGGGGATTAAGTGTCTGGGGATTAAATGTCGGGGATTAAATGTCTGGGGATTAAGTGTCCGGTTACCGATAATTGATACCTTTATGACTCCAAAGAGCTCAAAGATGCACTTGCGGCCTAGATTTGATGCAGCTATAATGTCTTCCTGCCTGCAGGAATTTCCTGCTGCTACAGCTTTAGCTGTAGCTGTAGTGAGTGGTTTAGTGAAACGAATGAGATCCTCAGCAGTGGCTTTGCGTGGAATCTCGTCAGAACTGTCAAATGCCTGCAAAAAAGAAAGTTTGGTCCTTCTAGTCTACAGGGGGAAAACAGTCTGCTCCATGGGCTAAACTTAAGGCACACAACAGAAAAAAAAATTAATTCAAATAACAGCAGCAAGATGAATAATAGCTGCAGGTCTTTGAAATTTGAGTCTTTTATTCACCCTCTTCCTCAAATGTCTATTTTTGTATTCCATGTCCACAAATGAATATAATTTTTACATGAAAACACAACAACTACCTATTTTTGTTCTTACAAAATTAAGCATGGTAATATAAAGGCTTAAATTTATCTTTTTCAAGAGAGACCATTACTTTAAACTACACAAAAGAGACAGGTAGAAAACGGTATTGTTATTTTGGACTAAAAATTTGAATTATTCTTTTAAGCTAACTGGGAAAACACTGTTCCCTTACCTTGACCTCCTGTCCAATGGCTTCAATGGTTGACTCCAATGCTCGGGTACCCCGCACTGCTTCGTCCTCAACTGTTTTTACTGTTTTCAGCAGTGATGTCACATTGGTGACCATAACCTGAATTGTGAAATCAAGTCTAAATGTCTTTGGTGCTGATTTGTTACTCTAGATCAGGACAGTTTGGTTGGTCTTCTATCAACCAGGTTGTTATTGTTGTCAGAATAATCTATCCTGCTGGTGTAAACACACCTTTCACTCAGGTGCATGAGCCTTTGTTTTGTGGAGCTTCTAAGACTTACCTGCACATGAAGCTGTAGCAAGCATCCTAAAGCTTGGATTAAAGAAAAAAAATCTTTAAAACTAATGTTATGTAATAAACAGATAACACTAATTTTAAGTCTGAAAATTCTTGGCATCAACCTCAACCAAGTAGCCATTTATTGGGTACGAATCAAAAGGAAGAAGTATGCACATGTGCACATATGTATGTGTGCATGTGTGTGCACACACAAGTGTGTAAATGTATGCATGAAAGAGTAAAAGACAGAGGCAGAGTTTGTGTTGTCACTGTTTGTGTCTATATGTGTGTGTATGTCACATGTGTGCACATGTAAGGAAGGTGGCTGGGGAGAATGAGAGAGTGTAAACAGGAAGGTCTGTTGGTGGGGAGGAAACAAAAACAAATAACAACAACGACAAGTAAGTTTACAAATTATAATCACTGATCTTAGCAACTGAATCTTGATTATGTGGTCATAAATATATAGTTACATGGTGAATCATTATCTTGAATACAAACTATCATTGCTTTCATCTGCTTCTGACAAGGTATGTTGACTCCAAGGTGTTTCCATTCAGGTAAAAATGTCCACAGCAAACATTATAGAAAATTGCATGAAAAAAATGCTAGGAGGGTGATTCTGAGATGAGGGCTCAATCTGAATATGTGTCAAAAATGAAGACATTTTCAATCATTCCAGTGAAACAAAAATCCCTAAAAACACTTTACAATGGGAAATTTTTAGCTAAAATGTGACACCCAGCCAACTTTTTATAAAACATGTGCTTCAGTGTCCATTAATAATAATACATTTTCAAAAATATTTTGTCAACAAAAATTCTAGGATGAAAGTAGATTCTGAAATGTCTAATAGGTGTATTTGGACTCTTTCATAAATTCCATTAAGATCTAACCATCTATTAAACACAGGATTATTTAAACAAACATGTGCAATTCACCTACATTTGATAATTGTTACATTTAATTTATTGTGATAATTTAATCCTCTTGGTTCAAGATAAAAATATAACATTACAATGACTGGCTTATAACTGAAGATTGCGAAGACGACAGTGGGTGAAGTTTGTTTTTTTATTATTGCTGCTCTGAGATAAACATTAGACCAAGAAACCTATACATTTTTGGAAAAGAGAAAACTTGAACTTTGCAATAAAAAGTAATGAAAATCGCCTTGCCCGTGCTACCCGGCAAAGCCATGATCGTGGCCTTTCAAACCAAGAGGGCTACGACCAATTTGAAAATATTTAGACTCCCAGACATCAGTCAAGTGATGTTCTCTTTATCTGTGTGTGTATGCAGGAGGCCATGTGGTTCAACCTCACAGTGATAATGAAGAGGTAAAAAGATATGGCATGCATCTTTAAAGATGGATAATTTTATCTTACATTTACTAAATTGCAACCCTTAAAGAGAACTTTCAAACAAATACACTTCAGCTTCAAAGAAGTTCTGTAAGATATGAAGATGAATCAGTATGTGCTTGGTGAGAAAATTCATCGGCAGCTATGATTTGATTGCGCAAGATAACTTAATGTTAGAATCGAAAATAGGATACATTTTCATTTCATGTTAAAAAAAATCCAATCAATTACCCTTAACAGTATATTTATTCCTGCAATTATATCGGGTCCAATACCACGCACTGTTCAAATCTGGCAGGTTTAAAGAAATGCCAGTTGGAAACAGGGGAGGAAAACATAGAAATCAATTATGACTTTCCACCTATTGTAATAAATTTAATGTGTGACAATCCAGGAAACATTCAACAAAACTAATGGTGTAGCACAAAGAGACAGGAAAAAAGAGAAATAGCCATTTAAAATATCATGGAACTTTATTTAGAAACATCAAGACACATCATTTAACAGACTAAAATCGAGTAGAAAAATACATACAAAATATCCAGCTATTTAAACTTAGTCTTTGTGTGGAGATACCATACAGCTTCTAATCTGAATGTATCTCAGCATTATGCATACACCTGCAAAAAATTATCTTCACCTACCATTCACACTAAGTCAGCGAATGAACAAAAGTTCAAGGCATGGTAAACCTCTCTATTAACAGAATGAGTTTTAAATAATATTGCTTGCGAAGAGTACCACTCAGTGGAATCACACAACACTTTATCTCCCCTCTTGGATAAAGGCTTTCACTGTCACATTTTACAAAAGGAAAAAGTGTCTTAGGTTAACGAGAGGTATCACAGCCAGCTCTAACAGAGATCTTGCCTGTTTCTTGCTCAGAAATGCTCACTGCAGCTAACTACAAACCTCCACAACTGCCTGGATAATAGGAGAATATAATGCCTGATCCTCTCTCCCTCTCTTTCGAGGATAAGGAGTACTGAGGGGAGGGGGTTGGGAAGAAGTGAGAGAATCACTTTGTAGACCGCTCCCTAAAAAAAAAATTTAAGCATTTCTAATTCCAGAGATTTGCAGAGACAAAACTCAAAATTCTATTACAGACACAGAACACAATGTTATGTTACCTATTACAGGTTCAAAAACAATATATACACAACAGACACCATTAACAGAAGCAACCAAACAAAATAAAGACTAAATATGCTACAAAATCCCTATGAATAAATTCATACTGAAAAAGATAGTCCAAAATATTTATTAGTTACACTACTTAAGAATAAAGTCCTTCTGAACATCACAAAGTCTAACACCAGCTAGAATAGGAACCTTCCCTGGAGGATGGCAGCCATGTGAAGTCAGTGTGGACATCTGTCCTATAAAAGTGCTATAAAAGGACACAGATGTGTTAGCATTTTGAGAATGCCAGCAGTATCTAACAACATTTATCACAGTTCATCATCACTGAATACTTCATGCTCTGGATTCTGGTTCAATTAACAATGATTATCAGTTATAAATATCAATTAAACATGAGTTCTCCTCCAGCCATCCCCAAGCTTTAAATACAATTAATCCTTTTAGCGAAACATCTCTTTCTAATATTCCAAAATGGTAACTTTAATAACATTTCTTACTAAACAGGATTTTTCTTTACTTTTATATTTTAGTAAAGCATTGCCTTAAAACAGTTTTTTCTTTTCAAACATATAAATTTTTTCAACTAACGAATGGTCTTGGCCCATGCAAAATGAACCAGTGAGAAAGAACGTTTTTCAACATAACCAGGTAGCTTGCAAACTCAGGCTGAACTAATGGCAAAGAGTAGTTACCATGTGCACACCAAGCAGACACAGGCTTTCAAAGGCACATTTTGATGTTAAGAAATTTGTGAAATCTACAACACCATCACTAAGTTAAATGAAGGCATGCCCACACAGTACTGAGGCCAGCAGCTCATTACGGCCGTGCTCTTCCCAAGCAAAAAAATCGAACCTCCACTGGATTCAACTGACGTGATATCTGAAAAGTGCCACATAACAAGTTTACAACCATTGTGGGAAAAGTAGTCTTTACAAGGCTGGAAAAGTAGTTTTTACAAGGCTTGAAAAATGTGGAAGGCTTGTATGCTAGAGGTTAAACCTGCACTTGAATGGTGCGGCTCTGTTCCTTCAAATTCTGTCTTGATGGAAGTGAGGAAGGGTATAATAGGATAGTAGCGGATGAAGGTTAGTAGAAACTACTTGCCACAACAACCATGCATAAAGCTGACAAATATTGTAACACTTTGCCTACAAGGTCAGGCCAGAGTTTGTCATGCAAACGTCATGACAGTAAATGTGCACGTCAGGCATCACGTGCAGATGATGGGAGATAATGCTATGCTAAAGATCTCTGTATTCAATTGAACAAGGGCTTGTCTTTGTTTCCCCTCCTATCCTGCCAGTGGCCTTTACAAACGTGCAAAAGCACATAGGAAATAAAGACTATCTGGAAATCTTGTAACAAATGATGAAACCACATATAAGAACATATATATGCAAAACTCGAATTTACTGTAAAATCCACTTGCCATCAGCACCGATTTACACACACATATATATATATATATTCTATGGGGTACAATCCTTAAAAATCGTCCACTTCTGCTGTAAAAAATTCCATTATTCTTAACATAAGTAGTCATGTATGTTACCACACAACATGGTAAGATGCTAACAGGCTGAAGATTTAACAGCACTTTGTAAGGGGATTAATTCCTACTTTTTATCATCCACCTCAAATAAACAAAAATTAATATTTTTGAACTAAAAAGAATTTATAAACTATGTAAAGAAAGTTAGCTTCATGATGACTACCCAAGTTGTCTCTGACAATGTGGTGAATTTAACAAAACCAGTGACTGACCATGTCCTTATGCATAAAATTAATTAAAACAAATGGTCTGGGTCAGAACTAAACTCACAGTCTATTTGGTAAAGACTCTGTTCAAATGCAGAAGCTAAAGAAATTTTATGCATCTCATAGGCAGGGTGAGAATCATGCACAAATACTACTTTCTTGCAAGGAAGTGGTACATACGAAACTGCACTGTCTACACCTGTTGGAACATCAACCTGGATTTTTTTTTTTAAAGAACTGATATAACTTCCAAGCAATCAACAACCATTACCCAGCACCTGTGTGTCATTCCCACATAAAGCATAACAAGCATATCTAAGAATGAGGACAACATTCACATACCCTCTAAAACTTAAAAACAGAAAACAAACTGTTTGCTTTATTTACAAATACAAGCAGACCAACTGCTAAATGGGTTGTTTTTTGCAAATTCAAAAAAAAATCACTTGGGGCAACACATGATCAGTATCTACCACTTGGATATTCAGGACACACAAAACTTTTTTTTTTTTAAATGGCCACAGGTACAAGACAGACAAAACTGAGGAGAAAACAGAAAGGACACCATCTTGTGTAAAGGAAAATCCTGGATTGTCACACATTATGGTGTACAAAACACCTTTTCCATAAAAAAAAATTCAATATGATAATCATAAAGCACAGCAATGATAATCTTTATTTAAAAGGTCCTATACGTAAAATACAAACCTGCAACTTATTACAAAAACAGTTTACCAGTTCCTGAAACATTTTAACCGCCATGTCTACTGTTTCTAGCAGAAAGTTCCTGGCAGGAGTAGAGAAAGGACTAAGGGCTCCTGGTGCTTAAACAAGGGAATGCTTTAACAACTACTACACAAAGTGTGATGTTTTACTGGAGGGTGAAGTTGCATAACAAAGTGTAACTTAAGGAGAGGTGGGGAAAACCAAGGAGGCAAAGAAAAGGCAGCAGAAATATACAGGTAGGGAATTTTGTATTGGTGAGGACACAATGGAAGGAACTACACACTGGTGAAAAAATCAAGAACTCATTTGAACTTATTCAAATACAGCCATGCATATGTGCATGTACCCACACACGCGCATGGTCATACACACCCATACAGCCTCATCATGATCCAGTACCATTATGACTGCCAACACATCACACCCACATGCTGTGATAAGCAACAATATTTGGTGTCAGAATCCATCTTGAAAGGGTAGGGTTGGATGGAATTTTGACTAAAGATATCAGATCACAGTAACAGAGTTAGTGTCAATGCAATGCTGCAAAACTGTGTCAAGTCAAATAAGAACAATACCTTAGCCTGTTATTAATTCATTTGAAGAAAACCCACACCCACTTTTAACTCCAGCCTTTGCCAAGTTACACCAAGGTTTTTCAAGTCTGCCCAACAGTATTTCAAAAACAGTTTTGGTGGTTTAGTTTGCAAAAGTAAAAAGTATTAGCAACACACATGATCTCAAATCAGGGCTCTTCAAATCTTACACTGTGAGGAGAAATAGTATGATCCCGACATTCACATGATCTAGAAACTAACCAACTGTCTTCACCTCTATCCTTTTTCTCCTTTCCACTTGGGGGAGACAATATAATTAGAAAAGCCAATGCTTTTGGATCACAGGCAAGGGCATTCTTAGTTATGCATACAAGGCAACTGGCAGCCTTTATTTTGTACTGACACTAGAAAGTACACCCCTAAAAACAGTAATAACAGGCTGATCAAAGGAGGAAAAAGTGCTACAAAGACTTAACAGTTTAAAAAAAATTCATCTGAAACTCACAGGTATGCACTATTAAAAAATTTCCCCTAATCTGTTCATCCAGGTTGAGGGTATGTAGGGCACAGAATGACATCTCCAGTGTAACAACACTCTTACATTATGTCATCATTATTGCACTATCCTTGTACATTGTAAAATATTAAAACCTGGAGCTTTAAAAATGGTGAAATCTTTCACCACATAGCTCTCTATTGCTATTCTGATTTATAAAAACTGGGAAGAAAAACAAAATACTTATAACAAGTCTGTTAAAAGCTAAGAAAATAAATTATCCTAAATGTGTCAAACAGAAAAACTCAACAGGGTGTAGCAATGCACTCGCTCCACATGCAGTTAATATTTTTATAAAACATACTAAGCTACATAATAAGACTTTTGTACTTCTTGTAAATATTTATTAGTTTTATTAGTTAGGTAAACAGCATATTTAACTTGGACTGGGTTAAATATTGAGGTCAAAGAAAGGGACAGAATGTTGTAGAAATGCATAAGCTGCTGCATAGGTGTGTATTGCAACCTAAGTGCTAAAAAGACATGTTTATTTTCTGTACTTTTATTTATTATTCTACATCTGTCTGAACAAAAATGAAAAATGAATAATCTCGGCGCAGCCACTGAGGTGAAGAAATGCAAGAGTAGTCTTACCTTGGCTGAATCTTTAAGGTGCAACATGGCTGGATCACTAACAGGTTTTCCAGAAGCATTTTTTGTGGCACTTATCAGATCGGAGAGAGCAGAGGCGACATCTTTGACTGCATTTATGAGCAAGACCTTTGTCAAAGGGAGGAGAAAACAGCATGCCAATCAAGTTGCATTCACCACAGAAGTGCATTAAGGGGGATAATTTGTGGCCACCACTCTGATCATAAATATACACCTAGCAGCACCAGTGAAATATGCAGCTCTCTGACCTGTGAACTTTGTACCTGTATTTTATTCCTTTCAGTATGATAATGCTTCTTTTCTTGGGCTCTTCTCTAAATACTATTACACAATTTTCTTAAAGTTTCAGACATGATTGATGTTCTGATGTAAATATTTTAAAATTGACTAAAGAAAATCAACTATGCATCACAAGACCATAACAACTGACAAAACCTACTATGTATCACAAAAGCACAGCAACTGAAAATCGTATCACAAAAACATTTAAAAATTCATGCCTATATCACTAACACCCTATTGAAACAGCATTGAAAACAACTAACCGCTGTAATTAGTGTGGAAAACCATGTTTTTATAACATAGGTCAGATTTCTGCATATAACAACCTGGGCCCATGGTAGGCAACATACATATCCAAATAATGTGAACACAAACATGGGTTACAGCAATATAAAACTAGAGTACATATGTTCATATTTGTGTATTTTCAATGTTACATGCTGGGGGCCAGGTAGATGCAGACTACTATACAGTTCACTCAGCCAATGCTAAAAGTTGAAGCTGAATGCAAAGTGGCCTTTAGAACATTTCAAAATGTCTTCAACTGCTCAAGTCAAACAGTTATTACTAAATAATGAAAACCAAAGTATACTACTTAGTGATGAATGTTTGAGATTTAATACATGGCACAAAAGGTTGGCTATCCAAAAAGTATTTTGTAGGCTTTTTAATAAACAGCCCTTTCACCTCTCATCTTAAAAGACTGCTTATTTCCAAGCATATGAAGCTGTCAGCTTGTTTTCATTTTGAATTGTCTTCAACAGTCCACCCTATATCATTTAATAAAATAAAGGTACCTCCATATACCCATATATGAAAAAATGCATATTTTAACCTTTAAAAAAACTAAACTACAAATTTATTTACATCTATAACACCAATTTATTTATGTTAAAGGAGAACTTTGTTTAGTAAAGACTTTTTTAATAAAGCATAGAGGCATTTCATTTTCCATCTCAAGCTTTGGCATTTTGGCATTGAGGCTTTAAATAAGCTTGTATAAACACTTGCCACATGAATTTGGAGCTTCACTTTATTATGAGAACCAGATAGAGCCAAAGGCAATTCACACCAACTTACAAGTTTACTAAAATCTATCACATATCACCTGCATGCAAAACTTCATGGACCAGGCAGCTCTGCAACAGTTTATCTTCAATAACATAAGGTGTTTCAGTTTTATCCAGTTTCTCTACCCCCCCCCCTCCACCGAGTGTATGGAAGTAAACAGATGCTCTTGCTTGAGACATTCAGCTGATTTGGAAGTATAGTGGAAATACTTTTGTTATCTTCAAAAACTTTGATATATCCACAAACACTTGAAAGATGTTTGATGATTTGTTCTCTGCAAGTATTTAGTTCTGCATACACATACACATATATGCATGTGTGTGTGTGTATTGCTTACAACTCCTGGTTAACATGCTACCAAGACTCTTTTATGTTTATTGTCGTATGTACACTACTGCCATGTGTGTGTGTGCACACCTATAATGTATACAGTTGTTTGTACAATCAACACAATTTGGCTTTAATCTGTTGAGATTACAATGTTAGCACTATCTTATAATTATATGCTTTCATCTAAAGCTGTAAATATTCCTTTTCTTAGCACCTAAGTTTGTCTCCTAGCTTGCTACACTGTTGCCAGTAATGCTTGTGTTCCAAAAGCAGAAGGGTCAATATCTAATGACAGCTTCTATAAGCATGCAAATTTAGGTGCTTTATGTGGAAATACGTCAGGACCTATTCTCAGTCATGTACCTGGTCCATGCAGCTGTTTCCAAGCAATCATGCAGCACCACCCAGTCTATATATACCTGTGCTTCTGGCTGATCTGAGCCCAAAGCTCCAGCCCCCAGCTTGACAACATCAGCCAGGCGAGTGATTGTTTTGACCGCAGCTTGAGCAGCAGCTGCCAGCTGCTCCTGGTTTGAGGCTGCTCCAGCTACTAGCATCTTGGTGTCTTCCACCAGGGCTTTTGCTGTTTTGAGTATGTTTTCCCTGTCCAAACAACAAACACACTTCTCAAATGATGACATTGGTGGAGGTGATGGTGGAGATGGTAGTGAACAGATGGGATCAATCCTCACTATTCTAAATGGCCCATCAAAATTAGGATGTGACAAAAACTAGCTTTAATCAAGCAAATTCAAGACTAGGGAATGATATATATCTTTAATTGAATACCGACGTCACGGGTGAATTCACCAGGGAGCGCGGACAACGCTTGGCTGCGTATCTGGCGAATTCGCAAGGGGCTTTTTTCAATTTTTTTTTACATTTTAAAAATGCATTGTTTTGAATAAAAAATTAATGAATTCAATAGTTGATTCATTTTTCTATCGAGTGATCTTCTCTTTATGATGTCGTTTTTACGTTTGACAGTAATTTTCTGCGTTTTCCCACGGTACCTGTCTTTCTGTTTGGAAAATGGCTAGCAAATTCCCGGTATTGAAATTTCGACTGGCAGCTTTGAAAATTTATATTAACCTACAGTAAAGACAACCATCTGTAATACACCATTTTGAAGAGCATTTTTAAAACATTCACTTAGTGTAAATTTTAAGATACATAGGTTTTGTCTTTGAGTACTAAAATCAAATGAACTGTACACGTTTTAGAACTCTTGAAGGTCAGTTTCAGAAATAAACAAAAAAATTATTTACACAATATATACAGACATAAAGTACCAAACAAACATATGTTTTATTAGAATATACATTAGAATTCAAATATTACTTACTATTTTCTTCTCTTTTGCGGTTGTTGAAGTACAAATCCATGTCAAATTGAGTGGCCTGCATGGTACTTCAATACTTCAAAATGGCGCTTGACCAATGTTTACATTCTTTCTTTGTTACAATACAAAATTTTTTGATTGGCTGAACCAGTTAAAGGGAGGGAATCATGGTGGACCATTTCCTAACGGTTTCAGTAGTTTCCTCCCTAATGTATTTATTCACATTTACGCATGTGAAAGCGACTAATGTCTCACTGCCCACGTTGTGTATGGGCTCATTATCATGGCATTTTCTGTTGGGAATACTATAAAAGTGTGCTTTCAAGCAAACACAAGGTAAAGCTGTTCATTTTCTTTACATTTTGACCTATCATTATCAATTTTAATTGTTCTTCTATCTCTTTTAGTTAATTTTTTTATGATTTTTTGAAAAAGGGGTAAATACATCCGTCCAAGGGGGTCAAACCACCGCTTAGCCTACCGTTGCTGAAGGATTAAGGCAGAAGTATAAATAAGCCGTCACCAACTGAGACTATTTTATCACCGATCATGTCCCATATGCCTCATATTTTCTTCCTGTTAAAGGGGAGTTTTGGCACAGTAGAAGACTACCATCACCATATATTTTGCACAGATGTATGCCACATTCTTGCAATTTTCTAAACCAGAAACAAAAGTGTGTAAAAACAGACTGCAAAAAATCTTGCAATCATTGCGCAGGTACTCCATGACCATCCCGTACCATGTGTCGTTCTTCTAGCACAATTTTACTTCCTCAGCTGCAAATGTTTTAAGTTGTGAGTGCTAATTTCTAAGGATTAATTCTTCTGTAACCTAAGAAACAAATTAACCAAACAAAATTATCAAAATCATAAAATTTTAAGAAAAATGAAGCCAGCTCTCTCATCTCTGCCCAGAATACACACCTACAAAGAACAAAAAGAATCTTGTAAGACTGAACCTGACCTCTGATCTGCAAATGATTCATCTCCATCTGCATTCAAGGTGCCTGCAGTGGCAAACATGATTGTAGTATCCAGGTCACCAATGATGCCACTGACAGTGCTGGCTGCATTGATGCAAGCCTGTGTGCCACGCGAACCTGCCTGAAGTGCTGCCAGTACATAAGACACCTGCGCACAAAACATGTCCATGTTTACCTCTGACAATGATGCTGGAAGCTACAAGAATAATCCGATTATATTTTTGGTATTCTGGTACTAATAAAAATGGAAGAAAAGGCTGAAATCGTTGATCAATGTTTTGGCCTCCATGTGGCATTTGAAAATCTCATTCATTGTACAATGGTTTTGTACTCCACATGTTTATAATAAAATACTTAAAATTCTGTTTACTTTGTTGGCCTCAAAGAGGGCTTTAAAACTGATATGTCTCAGCCGTTTTTGTTTTCTCATTATAGTAAGCTGTTTAAATCATTACCTTTTCATTGATTGAACGGGCGTGCTCACTTAAATCACGTTCAGCATAAGTGTCAGAGGGGTTGGCCTGAAGACTGCCAGCATCCTGAACCAACTCAATACATGATTTGCCAAGGTCCTGAACTGTCATTCGAATCCTGTTGGCAATCTACAAGAAGATATTTAACTATTTGAAGAACAGGAATTTTCTAAAGACTAAACAATAAAGCAGTTTTTACAGACAAGTGAAAACAGGGACTGACTAGGTCAAGAATTGTTTTAACCCCCTTTTTGCCACTTCTGAGTTCAGAGTTTTGGAAGACAGCATCAGTAAGCGGGTTAGGAACAGCAGTGTAGGTAAGGATTTATAACACTTACATCAGAGCTGGTGGTGGCACCTGCAGCTCCACAAGAAGCACTGGCTAGCTGAGCGTAGTCCCTAGTCAGCTGGTTAGCTAATACACCTAGCTGACCCACGTTGGTGGTTGACTTGCCAATCTGTACACACACACACCAGAAGAAGGTAAGAATATGGACTACCCATAAATGCATATATCTTTCTTTCTTAGGGAAGAAATAAAAACTACTTTGTACGTTTGGTCAAGAGTAATGGAGGCTCTTATGCACTATTCTTGCAGAAATCTTGGGTCCAACAGATAACTTTGGCGAGAAAGAAAAGACTTACCATATCTTGAGCTGTGCGGGCAATCTGTTTGGCCAAGCGAACCATGTTGGTCTGGTGGTCAACAAATGATACAGTTTCGCTGGTCACCATATGCTCTTCTGTCTGTCAAAATGTTCCATAAGAACTTTATTAAAGATGGCCAGTTCTTTCAAAACACAGCATTAATAGCTTCCAAACAGTTGTCCAAATTAGAACTGATGGTTTAGGACTTTGGCAGTTTAATTTTCTTGCCATTTTAAATAGATGAAAGTTTTGCCTGAAAATTTCCCTTTTTTATTAAATGGGACAAGGCACACAAATTTATTTAGTTCACAAAACTAAGAGTTTGTCAGCATGTAAAACAACACAGTTTTAGTAAATTGTAATGATGTTATTAGTACAATTTCTAAGTATATTCTGTTTCAGGTCTAGCTACACCACCATTAACTGGCAGTGCCTATCCACATACCCTGGCAATAGATTTGGAAATGCTGTCAATCATGTTGGATACAACACCAGCCTGTGATGCAGCCTCTTCCACACTCTGCAGCAAATCTTGCAGCACATCTTTCATGTCATTGGCTGCTGTGTCTATAGATGTATGAGCCTGTGTGGCCTGCCATGATTACACACTTTCATCAGTTTTGTCAACTACGCTTTGGTCAGTTTTATCTCCAACCAATGAAACCAGTTTCATCAAGAACATTATCAGATCATCAAAAAGAAATATAAAACAATAAAAATATTTAAAAATAATTTTAAAAGATTAAACACATAAAGAAAAAATTGCAGCAGGTCATTACAAAGAATAAGAAAAAAGTTATGCAAAGAAAAATGAGAAGAAAAGTAAATTAGAAGGGTAAATAAAGAAAGGCTTCTAAAAATTGAAAGATTAAACAAAATCTCAGAATGCAGATATTACTTTCGGATTGCCTCCACCCTCTTTCACAGCATACGTATACTGCAGGGCAGATTCCACAACTGTTTTGGTCAGGTCCAGAATATTCATCTGTTGTTTAGAATTCAAGGTTTTGGATGCTGCACCAACTGCTCCTTCAGCCAGTGGTTCAAAATATGAGATCACTGTTGATACCTGTATAAAATACAACAAACAGCCAAGAAGTAAATGAAATGCCTAATCAAAAAAGCTACATCTGTTTTTTTTTCTCTTTCAAGGACAGGTGACTTAACATGGTGAGTGATGAAATAAAAAAAGGTGTGTGTGTGTGTGTGCATGCGCATGCACTCCCATGCATGTGTGCTTTTGCTGACATCTAAGAGGTAATTTAAGAGGAAGGAAAGGACACCATACCAAATGACCAAGATTTTCTGGCTCATGCTTTGCTGCCTGTCGAATTTCATCCACACGGTCAAAGATCTCATGGGCACTACTGATCATCTGCTCTTGGAAACCCTGGAAGCAACAGTTAATAGGAATTTGTTGAGGATAAAAATTTTATATGCAACAGTTTGCATGAGACTGACTAGCCAATATAGTACTACTATTTCTGTGAAGTAAATATCTATTCTCTCTAATAATCCTAACATCCATTTGTGGGCACCAGGCAATTCTATAAAAATGTAGCTTCTGATGTTTAATTCTTGTTTCTCCCAACCTCAAGGGACCATAGTTATGAAGCAAGGGTAAGTTGGTGCCCTGGGGCAACATAGGGAACTCTAGGACAAGCACCATGTCTCTGTAGTTATTAAGTGGTGTTGAGACATCACAAATATAGCTTTACCCTTAGTTAGAAAGCAGTGGCAAAGATGCTCTAGGGTAAATTAACATAAAGCAATGTTTGGATAGAGAAGTGGGGGATGGGGGAGTCCATATGCTCCTTTGCAACTTTGAAGACAAGAGGCTTGTTCTTGGCTTTCCCCACTCTCTGCTGGGGTAACAGTATTTCACCTTGCTTCATAACTAACCCCTTGTGCCTTTCGGATACTTCCCTACTCCAAGACCTTTGTAAATATTTTTTTTTAAACCACTGCTTTTGTACATTTTTACCTTTCACTCTCTTTGATATTATGTTATGTTTATTACCACTTCTTCTATTGTACTTAGTTAATTACTTAGCATATTTTCCCCTGTAAAGGGAGAGGGCTAAATGAAAAAAAGCATGTCTTGGTTATTTTACCTCTCGTAAATAAAGAATTGAATTAAATTAAGCAGTTTTCATTGTATCAACCACACCAATAGGTTTTGGGGAGAGATGATGTAGGCATTGAGGTTACACTCAGGATCGAACGTATAACTATATATAAATACACATACACAGAGAGAAAGAGCAGTCATGTCATTCAACAGCTAAAATATTCACATGCGACTTACTTTGAGAGTATTAGTATCGCGAGGTACCAGAGACTGGCGAATAGCCTCCAAGGATGCTTGGTCAAGTTTGTGGATAGTGCGGTTCAAGTCTCCAATGGCTTGGTCACACTCCTTCTGACCTGGTGCACTGTCTCTGTTGAGAAGTTCAACCATTTCCATTACAGCAACAGCTGCTATGCTATTTGCTAACAGGCATCTTAGCCATACTTCTTACGCTGTTTACAATGGTGTACATGTATCACAGTTGCATATGGTAAACTGCATGTACTTACCATAAATGTTCACCTTATTTACATGCACAGTGTTTTGCATACTCACTTAATGGAGGACACAAGGCGCTTAATGGAGTCAGAAACACTCTTGGAGTGACTGGAATAAAGCTGGTAAGTGGCTGGGTCTCGTGGGTTGACAGCCAGCTGTTTGGCTGCTTGTAGCATGTGGCAGGCTCCATCCACCATCGCTCTCCCTGCTACAGTGATAGGTTCCTGTGCTTGTCGAGCCTGTAAATGTGGTTTCAGTTAAAGGCTTACTAACTTATCCAAATGTGAAACCTACCCCATTTACTGATTTACAAATGCTATTTACTATCATTCAGACGTCACTGCTGCCCTACTGCATGACTACTTCCTTGTGTAACTGTCACCCTACTTCTGTGCATCTCATCACATCAATTCAGGTGTCAGTTGCCTATGAGTTTCTGTGCTTGCCATCACCTGTACAGACTGCATTTTTTTCTCATGCATTTCTGTTCTTGTCAACCCTTTATACACACTCTACGTCCTCAGTAGTCAATGTGCATTACAATAGTCTCTTATTTTCTTATTTGTCCAGCATAATTGCCCAGAATTAACAAAGATATATGTACAAAGTTTTGACCGACTGTTTCACTTTCGTTTGTATGTACTATGCTGAATGCAGCATTTTGGTAAAAGTGTACACTTTGTTGTACAACAACACAAATGACAGCACTATCCTTCTAATGCCTACCTGTGCACTGATCTTTGCAGGTTTACTGGCAAACTCAGGTGAAGAGGCAAAAGTTGTCAACTCGTCTACAGCATCTGTCAAAGGTTTTGCAGCTTCTGCACATTTGCGACGATTCTCTTCTGTAAAGTCACTATCAAGGGCCTGAGGAAAAGGATAAAATCATGTTAACAGGTAGATTTCTCATCCCAAACAATGACAGTCAGTGAGTTGAAATGCCAAAATAGCACTAACAACAACTGACAAAGCAGCACGTCCATTGCAGAATGCATAGTTTTCAGCACTGCCAGATCTATACAGTGGTTGTTAATCAGGAACTCAAAGCACAGCTTGTGGCATCCACAAGGCCAAAAATCTCAATGACACCTTACATTCCATGTCCATAATACACACACACATATACTTATTTCTTATCAGAGTTTTCTGCCATCAAATAGACTGACAGATATTAAAACAGAATCTTTATACCTTGATAGCTTTGACAAGACTTGCAGTGCTGTTGGCCACATCTTTTGCACTCTGCACAAAATGACGTTTTGCCACAGGGTTGGCTGTTTTTGAAGAAGCAAGACGACAGGCATTGCAGAGAGCAGATGTGTGTTTGGCCACAACTGTTGCAGCAGACAAAACCTGTAAAAAGAAGAGACTGGTGATGGATGGCTGATCCACTGATAAAAGGTCTTCAGTCTGCTGGTCTCGCAGGTTAATGTTCTCAAATATCTACTACATGTTTTGGCAGCAAAGTTGAGGCAGACATCAAGCAATCAACAGTGAATCTAGTGACTTGTAGATCATGCCAAGTGATGGAGAATCTGGCATCTACAGACATGCTGCTTAAAAGATAGTCATCACAGATGACACAAGAACAGAAACTATTTCAGTTATCAGAACTGGGTATGTGCACATGCATTTCAAGACTAAGTTTCCTGTTTACTTGCTTATAAAGTAGTGCCTCTTCTTCTATAATACCTCCCGTGCATATTTTTTCTACTTGCTGCAAATTGTTCTTTAAAGTACTGACTCACTCAATACTTAATCTATTTAGGCAAATTCTAAGAATTAAAAATAACACGTTCTACAATATTTCCCCCCACCTTTTTTTTTTTACTAGCAATTCTATTTTATGGCTCAACTATGAGATGTGTAATCATCTGCTTAGAAACATTTATGCATGCTTATTTAATAGATTAGCAAAAGATTGTCTTTAAGTTGCACACTACACACTACCACAACCAATGCTATTGCTGTTTCCGACCCTTAATCATCTACCAAGATTAATACATTCACAGAGGTTTGCATACACCATTAATTTCTTTGCAAACATGAGAGGGTATTGATGGTATCAACCACAAATATTTACCTTAACCTGTTGATGGCATTTTTAATGCTAATAAATTCCAGTTTATCAATAATTTGATAAAAGCTAATGCCATTGCAATTCAGAAATACTCCCCTGCTGTTCACAACAGTATTAACAGCCAGTTTACTAAACAACAAATGGATAATAGCAAAAAAAAAATGTTTATAATATTGGTCACATGCAAATATTTCAAATACTAGGAGTATTTTAATAATGACAACTGATCATAATTACTAACAATTTTCTGATTACACTTTTGAATACAATTAAATTAATAATTTAGTTTAATTAATAGTTTAATATATGATTATACAATCTATACACGATAACCGTTGTTGGCTATTAACAATTTAACAAATATATTTACTTGATGAGCAGGGCAGTAGATCTACTACTCTTCAATAGAACAAAATGTTAAATATGGGTGCTGTTTAGTAACAAAGTTCTGTTTCATTGACAAACACTCTATTTTCTGCAGTTTGTAAAAACGAACAAGACCATTTCTTAAAAATCACTGTCTTTGAAACAACTATGTTACAAAACTCAGTTCACTATAATTAATCTGAGTACCTGAAATGTAACAGAAAGAAAATTGGCTACAACAGTGTCACAACAACAAATACAATGGGGGTGTAATCTAATACTATCTTACTCCACTAAATTAGCCTTACTTTTAAACATACTTGTTAAGATAGTGTGAATACACACACCAAAAGATACAACAAAATGTTTATATTTCTTCAGAAAAAATAAGTATCTGGTTATATTTTAAAGTAAATTTGTTTATAAAATTTTGCTAGAATGTTTAATATGGCACACTCAAATTAATATTAAGACCCTGTCCTTTCACTTACCTGGTGAGAGAGAGTGCACAGACACTGATAAGAAACAAAATGTGATATGTTTCAGCTATGCATACTGTGTGCAGTCAGAAGACAAGCAGAATGTGCCCAATATGTGGGTAGCTGGGGGAAGCATTTCTTGACAATGCCAAGCAAAAGATGAAGGTAACAAGGAAAAATTAAGGGCAAGTGTTTCCGACTGCACCACCATGCAGTAGAGTACATCCCTTCATCTAGAAGATTTTTATTCTGCCTGTAGGTAGCCTGGCATCTTCACAAAGTCTCACATGTTTATTAGAGATCATGAACTGTGACAGAAGTCTGTGCTGGAGCCTGTATCTAACATTCCCTGCACAGTACTTCATGCTAACACTGATGTAAATATAAGTGTTATCGGTCCTTCAAGATCATTGTTGTCATCACTGGTTCGCATCCAATGTCTGTGTTCATGACAAATACATCTACAATGTTTGGTTGAGGAAAAATGTCAGTGCATTCTGCAGACATGCGTGAAAACATGCTTAAATGGTTCTAAAACACAATTCCTGTCCATGCTTCCAAATTCATAAATGCACACTTGGATGCATGCATGCAAGCACATGCTTGTATTTGCACATCTCACACACATCTCTCTTGCACACAAGCACACACACACACACACACAAGCATACTTATCAACAAAATAAATGTAGTTGTATTCATAATATAAATAACTGCAAATTCTGAAAAAAATATTATTTTTTAAAAATGTACTTTTAACACAGACTGTAGCAAAGGAAATCTACAGTGTGGTGTTTGGCTGCTAGATCAGTAAAGCAGCTGGAAAGTAGCAAACACCTGCATGTGACTCGTCTCTGGGGAGGCAAATCTACAACAAGACAGCCACTGAGCAAATAAGGACACTCAAATATGCAGGGGTCAGGGGTTTCAGTGGTATGAAGTGTGATGACACCAAAGGAGGCTTTTACGGAGTATAGTTCGCTGTACAAAAAAAAAAAAAAATTGTAGTACACTGTTTGCTTACCATGGACCGAAGTGTCCAGGAGGCATAATACTTGACAAGGGAGACAAAGAGACATAGGCACAATTACTTTGGAACTGAAATATTTTTGACACAATAAGGAAAGAATGTGAAACTGCTTTGAAAATAATAGAAACTGCTACAATATTACATATTTTTCACCCTTGTTATTGCATTCATATTTCATATTACTAAACTGAAGAGTATTACTAAAGGAACTAGCTATTGTCAATATAGAAGTTGTACTGAGCTTTTTGGACACTTTTTACAACAGAAGTCACCACTGTTTACTTCACGTAAAACACTCCTGCAATCTTGCTCTGAGGTGCAACCCTTGGTGAGTTGCAATAGTTATAGATATTTTTAATTGTGTAAATGGTAATTGGTTACAATGTTTCAGCAAGATTAACAACTTATTACTAGAGCAGTACAGTTGA
The DNA here is from genome assembly GCA_004794655.1 of Marisa cornuarietis. NCBI lineage: Eukaryota > Metazoa > Mollusca > Gastropoda > Architaenioglossa > Ampullariidae > Marisa > Marisa cornuarietis. The sequence continues at coordinate 7,697,711 of SMMW01000584.1, forward strand.
TACTTATTATTACGTTCTCTAGGCAGTGTTTCACTACTTACATTTTACAAAAATGCATAAACTGATGTTAGAATCTACAAGAATTACAAATATATTTGTTACTGATTTTAGTAACAGTTGAGCATTTAACATCTGCACAGGTTTCACAGCATACTGACATTCAAACTTCAAAAATAATATGCTACTGTTTGTTTGGATGTTCTCTCTCAAGATTTCTTCTTTTCATGATCAACTATTTTTTAAAGCAATTTTTTTTTTATTTATGGGCAGTTTACTATTCTTCTGATCTTTAATTATTGGATTATGAACAACCAGCCTCACTTTCTTTGGCCACTAATGCAGCTGGTCAGATTTCTCAGCACTTTCTAATTACTTTTCCACCTTGCTGCAATCTCTTCAATTTGCCAGCCTTCTTAGCAGTTTCTATTACTCCCCCTGCAGCAACCCCCATACCCAAAAAGGTACAGCATCTCCCTTTTGCAGCGGTAAACAGGACAAAAAGTTCTTGTCTTTATGTCCCAAATAATCCAAATGCTTATTCTTTCTTTGGGAGGCTGGGGGCTTGGGGAGATGCCACAACTATCACCTTAATTCAAAAGCAAAAACAGAGAGGCACATCAAATAAGGATATCCTTTAGATTTTTTAAATACTAATTTGTCTGAAAACTTTAAAAGGGTGTGTGATAGTAAATGGAGAATGAAGCATGCAATAATGCCTAAAGCACAGAGGGTAAGAGCAGTAAACTGTATTGCATGGCAGACCATTTTAATCTACTTACAAATTATATTTGAAATATTACTCTACAAAGTTTACCACAAATATGGACTTTTCTATCGTTCCCAGAATAAAAAATCAAGAGACTGAAATAAGACTTGAGCGAGAGTGAGGCAGTGGAAAAAGTGTTTTATTTCAGTTAGAAATGTATGCTAAACGCCTTTATCCTACTTCACCCAGACAACATTGCACAATCATTACAGTAACAGCTTTTGGTCCTTTGGTCATCTGATGCTTTAACATAGTGTAAGCTATATTCTTCAGTGAAAAATATTTGCGCAACCCATCAAGATGTAAATTCAGAGTTAGAACAAGGAGTCATCAAAAGAAGAGCAGCCGACAAATGGACTTTGCTAACTGGAACATGTAGATTTTGCATGGTGCCCATGGATCAACCTGGCATACTTGTGTACAAAAGGTGACCTCATGGATATATCTTTATGTCCTGATGCACAAGTCCACTGTGTTTTGTACTGGATGGCCAGGTTTACACCTTTTATGCACCTTTTTTCAACCACAACCTCAGTCCATGAATCTTCACCTGTCTCTTGGATGCTTTGGTTGCCTTGTGGCTCAAGCAAACAACTGAAGATTTCAGTTACCTAGACAACTTCAAGATATAAAAGTGTTGACTCAGGCTCTGCAACTCCTGTTTGTTCACCTGGAAAAGCTCAGCTTCCTCACTGATTGTCAAAAGTCCAACCCGACCCCCACTCAGGATTTTATTCAGCTGGGCATGCTTTATGCAAGCATCCAGAGAAATGCCTCAACAATTTACTTGCAACAGTACTACGGATTCAGAGGCCGTCATGTGACCCTGTACCAATTTTTCAAGCATTTGGTCTTTGAGCAGCAGCACCCAACATCACCCTTGGGCAAACTGTAGGTGCACCCTTGACTGGGGACTCTGCCAGAGATATAGTCCCAACCTCAGAACTGTGATCCATCCCTGCAAATCACATAGCCAATCTGATAGGCCTTATTACCCTTAACTCTCTGATAATGGTTGCTCCGTTAGGTCAAACCATGGAAAATCTCTTTCTTTGTAAAGATGTGCTGGCCTCTGGCTAGAAGGCCAATCTCCCCAAACTCCTTTTCAGTTCCAGCCAGCAGTCTCCCCAGTAAAATTAAGTCACATTAACAAGCTAGAGCTGCTGGCAGCTCCTTTAAGGTTTGGGGTGTGCAGCTTTACAGTCAGAACATGCTTTTTATCAGACACCTTCACAGTCATAGCTTATATTTGCAATCAGGATAGCTCCTGTTTCCACTGCCTTTTTTACCATGATCCACCATATTCTCCTTTCAACGTCCAACCTGTTACAGGGTCTGAGTTATTCTTTCTGGGGCTGCTACCTGCAGGGTATCCTTGGCTACACTAAAGATCATGCTATTTTGACTGGTTTGAGTAGGATAAAGGCACTTAATATCCTTTTTTTATAAAAAAAAATGTAACTAATTTTACATTAGAAAAAATTTCTTTTATATATATCCGAGCACCCATAAAGTGTCAGATGCCTCAAAACTGGGGGTAGGATCAAAATAAGTTGGAGCTCTTGAAGATTTTTTCCATTCCATTAAGTCACCATCCCATCTGCTGACAATCCCAATGTAGCAAAAACTGTAAACTGCTGTAAATTTGGTGTGATAATCTGTGTGCGCACAATTTTAAATAACTATAACAAACAGATTACAGTACAATTCTACAGAAACAAAGGGGATAAAATACCTCACTGCAGGACTTGATTCTGGATGGCAAAGGCAGTGCAAAGTGCAGAACAGGAAGATGGGGAAGGAATACAGAAACTTACCATTCTACGACCATCAGATGAGTACAAGAAGTCCTGCCGTGGTAAAGACAACAATGTCTTCAGACTAGTATACTGACAAAGCACATGCTTATCCTATTACCAATGTAGCCTCATCAGGAATGTGTACCAGCTCTCTTAACTCAAAACCATCTTATTCCTAGTTCATCTTCCATTTAAGAAATAAATCTTTCACATTTTTGAATAAAAAAAAATGCACTACAGTGCAAGTTTACTATTACAGATTCTTCAGACTATCCCCTGTAATAAAAATAGGCTCCTATAAGTTTTGAATGTATTATTATTATTTTCATAGTACTCAATACTATTAACTTGGAGTGGTTAAGCAGGATGCTATCATTTTTTTTATTTCAACAGTTTTTAAGTATTTTACTTAAGAAATTGGCATGTTATTCCTTAAAAACAGACCAAAAAGCTCCAAATTAAGTCAGGAATTTTTAGTTATTTTAAGTGAATGTATGAGTTTTATATCTTTCTTCTTATCCAACCCATCATCTTTCACAAAACGGAATATCTGAAGCAACAAAATCCAGTCCAAACTAAGAGGGTTACTCTGGAGTATTAATGCTTTCACCAAAGAATATTAAATGCACTCCATATGTATGAAAGTCTGGTTTGACCACACACAGCAGCTGAAAGGCACTGTAAAGGATCTCTTGATCTAAGGATAGTAGTATCATATGATACTAGTCCATGATTAAAGAAGACAAATGCCTTGGATAAATCTGCATTTTTCATGAGTAAATGGCCAGTTGTACAGCTGTTATGCATAAAGGTTATTCACACAATAATGCTTTTATTAGTTGTATTTTATTAGTGTTATTAGTTTTATTAAAATCTCATTCACGATGATGTTCAGACTTGATGAAAGTGGAAGGGAAATGTTAGCTGATCAATGTTTTATATAGAAAATAGAAAAGAGGAACATATAAAGAAAATGGGTAAAAAATATAGCCAAATAAGAATGGACGATAAATATCAGACGAAACCTGTTTGCCAGGGTTAAAAGAGTTTGGGGAAAGGGATAGGAAAACACTCATATCATATGAAATATGACTTGATAAAATACTGGCAGAAACACTTTTTTTACAATCACATACCTGAGCCTGCACATTCACCTGGAGTTTGAATTTGAAAATTTAATTCTTTCATTCAAATAGTCATTCATCCATTGTTGCAAGATTTATATTTAACTAAAAAGTGTTCATAATGCAATCAACACCTTTTATGAGCAAAGCATAATGTCTTAAAATAATGGGGGAGGGGGAGTAAACATTTCTCCCCCGCCACCAAAATAAAAAAATCCAAACCAATCCCCCACCCCTCCACAAACCCTCTTTATTTTCATGTTTATAAATATCTCATAAATAAAACAAACTAGAGGCAATTATCCCATAGAAAATGAATGATTTCCTTCCATTTGTAATCTATTAATGCGACAACATTAAAGGGTATGAAAGATGCTCCATGGCTCACTACTAACATGACCATCACATGCAGAAAGTAAGACACTGCAGGCAGATTTTTAAACAACTGAGCAAAAGATATAAAACAAACAAAATACTGACATATAGGTTTGGGGAAGGGGAAGTGGGGGAGGCTAAAGAAAACTGGTAAGGAATAGTAATAGAGAAATGGTTATCAGAGCACTGCCGCTTTTTTTAAGTGAAACCAAATAAATGTCTCCTCTTTCCCTAAAAGACTGCTTTTAGCAATATATATGCACTTCGAAAATGTATTCATTTTTACACAAATGGATTTGTTAAATTAGAGATACATTAACCAGAACAAAAATGAGATTATTATCAGTTTATTAGGTAATATGGAAAGCTTCTGTTAAATGCTTTGAAAGAACAGAGCATTTATTACCCTTGGGAGAAAGAGAGAGGATAGCAAATAAAGTGTAGTTTTTCTAACATTCTTCAAAATGTAATGAGTCAACAGAGGGGCAGCTAATAGTCTTTACAATATATTTACTTAAGTTGACTCAGTTCTGAAAGGGATAAAAAAATAAAACTGATTTTCAGAATTCTAGATCCTCTCCTATCCAAAGAGTCACTAAGTCACACACATGCACGTCATTGTAATTTCCTCTCTCTCACTCTCTTTTACATGCATACACACATATGAGTGCATACAGAGCATCAGGAACAATAATAATAATAATGGTTAAAAAAAAAGTGGCTACTCACCTGCTGTTGTGAGCTGGCTGGATTGGTGAGGTTTTGGCAGGCCATCTGGATAGCTTGATTAGCTCTGTGGAACTGTGACTGGTCAACCACACCTGGCCGTCCAGGTTCTGAAGCAGGATCGGAGATACCGACAAGGTAAGCAGCCTAAGAGCAAACCAAACAATGAATTAAATTGTGAGGAGGAAGTCAACATCAATCCCATCAAATCTCTAGGTGTTTATTCAACGATAATGGTTCTTCAATCACCAGCTATGAACAGTTTAAGTATACTGTTGCTACAATTCTAGGCTATGCACTTTTTTTTTAACTAGATGATCTGTTCTTTTAAAAAATGCTCAAATGTCACAAAAGAAATCAGAAAAAAATTTACACTTATCATGTTATCTCACCTGAGTTGAGGCTTCCGTCAGTCCACATACAGAGTTTGCAAAATTACGCACTGATTCACAAAACTCTTCTAAATCTCCCTTTTTGGCTTGGTTAGAGATTCCTGTCATAGCATCACCAAGGGCCTGTCAGAAAATCCATAAAATTCAGAGATGTCTCTCACACATGAAGTATACTTGTGTGTGTGTGTGTGAAAGAGAGAAAGACTGAGAAGGAGCGGTATATGTAAGAAAATGGGATGTAAGTATGTACTTGCATGTACTTGGAAACTCATGCATGAATCAAATGCCAAAAGCCCCAAACCTTAGATTTTTCCATCACAGCATCCAGAGAATCAAAGTAGGACAAATCACTGACAGGTTCATTGGGGTTATCCAGCAAGTTTCTTATCATCTGTTCAAACAGGGAAAATGCCACAGAAAGCTAATTAGAAGCCTGATCAACACAATGAGGCTGGCTCCAGCAATTCACATGCCAACTGGTAATCCCAGTATTAGCCTTTACAATATCTATGTAAACGTTTGTACAAAATCACAATCAAAGTTATCTCCAAATACTTGTTAAAGAAAACCATTATTTATGTTCTTCAATCAAAAAAGGAAAACAGTCAATTAATAAACTGTATTTTTCACACATCATGAAGATTTGTTTAACTGATGTGTACTACATGTACTTGCACACGCAGAAAAGCGCATGATTAAGTCAAAGGACCTGGATTTGACGAAGAGCATTGTCACATTCTTTCTGTCCTGGAGCCGAAACTGTGCAGATATTGATAAGATGATTAATGCTGTCTGTCACAGCCCTGGGCAAAAATTAAAAAAAAATTGTTTTACTGGCATATACATGTAGATATACACATATACATGGATAACAATTGAAAAAAAGTCCTTTAAATTTTTACCATAATTTGAGAATGCACATAATGGCTCTCTCTATATATATAGATATTGCTAATTGCAAGTAAAGCTAGTCAGCAATTACAAAGACTCTTTATACAAACACAATCTTCCCGACAAACAGCCTACCCTCACAAGTGGACTCACCTTGCTGCCTGAGCTAAGAGATTTTTCGCATTAGGTGCATTTGGATCAGCTGAGACTGACTTTGCTGCAAGAAGGAGCTTGCTAGACACCATCGAGACACTTTTCAGACCTCCTACAATCTGGTTCTGTGTTTCCACATCCTTGGACAGACCAGCCATGGTCAAACCAGTGTGTACAAAGTCATCATAAGCCTGACTGTAGCGGTTGGATGAAGAGGCTAGCTCATGAGCTGTGCCACGAGAGGCAGTGACTATATCACTGGCAGCCTGGTTGAGGCCAACAGCTGTGTTGTTCATGTCTACCTGTACTTCTGGATATGTCTTGTCTGTGTGAGGAAACTGGAGCACAAATTGAACAAACCTTAAGACTAATTCGTGGCTGCAACTGTTTTTTGAATGCTGGTGAATAGTGATGATGAAGATGGTAGTGGTGTTGATGCAGTGATAATGATGTCTGGAAGTATAAGCAGTTTGAAAAAAGGTAGGAATGAAAATAATGATCATTAGAAATGATTCTTGAGATGCTTCTGAGCCAGACACCAAACCTTTTTTTTTTTTAGGATACTTCAAAACATTTTAATACATATTAAATGGGATCTTTAAAAATGCTTTGGGTTAACAATTTACACTTTTGTTGATGAGCTGCCTGTAACGTGTTACAACTGTTCTGAGTTTTTACAGGCTACCAATTCAATCAAATGGGAAAAGGGATATTACACTATGTAATGCCATAAAATGGTTATGTGGCTGCTACAAAGAGACTTCAGTACTAAGGTGAAAAGACCTCCGAAAGAAATCTCTCAGAATAAATTTATCTGCCTTCAAGGCTAACCATTATTTCCAAATGATTTGAATTTATCAATGTCTGTGAAAAATTTGGTTCTATTCAAGAGATACAAGCCTTTAAACATTGCAGTTCTTAATGGATTTCAGAATGGTATAAAAACTTCATTTTCTGTAACATCACAAAAGTAGGTTCACCGATTGGAAATTGTCTCATTAACATCTCCATGAAGCTTTCACACAGGCAGCAAGCTTATGCTGATGTCAATAGTAACAGCATGTGCATTTTTCAAAAACATTAATTAATAATTCACCATGCTTTTCTGTAACTAATGACCACTCAGCATCTGTTAAGCTGCCAGCAAAACACAGCTTAATGTTTCATGTGATTAGCTGAAACCACATATATGGGTGAGAAACAGAAATTAATCTTTATGCAGACAAAGACAGGTTTATCTCAGCTGAGCTGATAAATTGCTACATAAAAATAAAACCACCTGCCTGTGGTGAGGACAGATTCTGGCTAGAGGCAGTAATCCGCCTGATGGCATTGTCAACATCACGTTGGCCTGGTAAGCAGTTGACACAATTGTTCAGAGCATTCGAAACATCTTTGGCAACCTTCAACAAATTTTGAGAAAACCATGTCAATGCCAGAGAAATAATTACGACACATCTTAAAATCAACAAGAAAGTTTAAAAAAAAACAAACAAACAAGCATACAAATTCTATGGAATTAAAAGTTCTCTTTCACTTTTGCAGTTTAGGAAAATTGTTGGGACGAGAGCAAGACCTGTGTCAAGCGTTGCTGGTTGTCTGGATTGGATGGATCCTGCATTGCACGCCGAGCTTCTTCCAGCAGTCGGTAAGATTTATCAATAACATCTCTGGCATTGGCAATGACAGCTTCCTGAACCTGTTTGTCAGTGGTCGTTGCAGCAACACCACGCACTGCATTGGTCAGTACCTGTGCCAACAGTACAAAAGCAGTCACTGACTTGTTCACTGCAATACGAGATCAATAAAATAATATTTACAACCATCTATATAAAAATGATTTTTTCACGTTATAATAATAAAAGTAACACAAAGAATAAATGCAAAACTATTGTTACTGTAGGAAAATATATTAAATGTGTAAAATGTGGGACAAACAGTCAATAATGGCTTGCCCTTTAGATGCCAGACTGAATGCTCATATTAAACTGTGCTAAACAACAAACTTACCTTCAAAGCATTTGCTGTATCTCGTGCAGCGATACCAACATAGTCTTCATTGCCTTGTGCAGCAGCTGTCAACAGCTGTGCCATTGAAGACCCAACAGTCTTGGAGGTTGCTCCAAGCTGCACAGCAGCTGTTTCAGCCTAGAGCCCAGACATAAGCACTAACTACACTCTCACAAATAAAGAAGCATTTTTACAAAAGTGTAGTCAAAAACTGAATAAACCTAGACAAAAGAAAGAAATCTGCAAAAGATTTTAGACTATAAGCAACCAAAAACTCTGCATATCCACACTGCAAACTTAATGTATTTTTCCCTTTGAACTGAGTAGCTGCAAACTTTTCAAGCTCGTTTCTGCTGCTTTTGACATACTGTACACATAAAATGACCAAGGATAAGAACACAAACTCACTGTTTCTCCAGGTAGGGGATGCAATCGACCAGAGGCTGCTGCCTGCCGTGCATCTTCCAGTTCACGATCAAGCCCTGCAAGTTGATCCAGTGCGCTGTCAAGCTCCAAGGACCCACATGCCTCCTGGGCCTGCAACAAGAGATTATATAACCACCATGAAATGGACATTATTCTACAATGATCCCACATTACCTGACACAACCATGTCACTACAATGGCATGCACATTATTTTATACTGATCAGACAGTACCTAACAGATCATGTCACTACAATGGCATACACAATCAACATTGTCACATGACCTGTGAGCACTGTTTTCCACATTCCCAACAGAAATTAAGTTGTGCTCACTTTAGCAGCTGCTGTCCTCAGTTCAGCCACAGCAGCAGACATAGCTTTGACAGAAGAGTGAAGGTTCAGAAGAGATGCTTGGTCTGTGACTGTTGGCACCGCAGCATTGGAAGCAGCTACCATACGAGTAGCTGGCTGTCAACAGGAAATAGATGTAAGACTTGAGTCTTTTTGCACAGCTACACCTGTTGCATCCTTTTGAGTACCAGCAGAGATAAACTAACATGTCAAGAAACAATGACATTAAAAGCTAAAATAAAGACCTGGATAAACTCCTGACTGGCATTGATAAGTGCCAACTGTGCGGTGGCAGAGTCACGGTTTTTCTGCACGTTTCTCAAAGCCTGCACCAAATCTGGAATCTGCTCATCCAGTGCCTGCACAGATGCTCCCAACTGCTGGTGAGATGATGGGTTGCGATTGGATTTGTTGGCCTGGTTAGCAGAGTTGATGAGCTGGGTGCCAGCAGACACAGCCTGCCTAGCAGCATTCTATGAAAAAAAGAAAATTCAAGGTTTTACCATAACTTTTGGTTCATCTTTGCATACACATTTGTTTGGATGAAAATTATAGTTATTTCAACACACTTTTTTGGCATTCCCACACAGTACCATACAAATTCAAGAAAAGGGAATTTAGCTTTTCTGTGGTGCTTATCCCCACAATAAATAACTGAAAGGTTAAGAAACTTTTCTCACCTCCAAACGGCCAACAACTCTGCGTTTAAGGGCATTGCTGGCAGCAGTGTTAGTTGCAGATCGCAATTCTTCAGCAGCAGACTTTAGAATCTGCTGCTGTTGGCTATCATTGGGTGATGAAGCGCAGCCCTACAAATATATGAAAGCTGCATGAAGGCTTACACACTTTTAGCACTTACATATTTACTTCTAATCATAAATTTAAGGTGTTTTGGGAGCTTTCTCTCACAAGAATCAGCACAGTATGCAGTTTACTGCTTACACGAGCAAGCATAGAAGTAAGCTGCAATTATAATAACTAACTTTTGCTCATTTTCATGCACTCTATTCTAGCAACTTCTGCTCACCTTAGCAGCTTCCACCAGTTTTGCAGTGGCATCTGCCAACTGCTTTGCTGCTGCCAATAACCTCTTTTGCATCTCAGAATCCTGTTGCTGCTCTGCCTGTCCTCTAATTGCAGTAACAAGCAGTGATGTGGCCTGTTGTACAGACAACACAATATATTCTATGTTCTCAGTCATTTAAAACAATATAAATAAAATATATATTATGTAGTATTTTACAATTACAATTTATCTGAAACAATTACAATAACACTTTTATCATCTTGTATTGCTAATGAACATCGACCCTTACCCTTAACTCATTCACTGTGGACAAAAAGTGATGCAACTGAATATTTAGAACACTAGTGGTGGCATGATGTACAATGTGTTCCGATATTTACATCTACTAACCCTACATAAAAAGACAACCATCATTGATACTTCATAAAAAGCGTATTTTATTAGAACATACATTAGACTTCAAATATTACTATTGTCATTTTCAGCTCTTGAAGTACAAATCCATGTCAAATTGAGTAAACAGCAACTGTCTCAAACATGGCTCTTGACCAACTGACTCATTGCCTACTTTCAGATATAACAAATGTCACAGATCAACCCGTGACAGTAAAGAGTGTGAGAATGAGAGTTAGTTCCCTTTATGTAGTATGATGCAATACTAGTCCCCCTTGAATGAAATTAGAGGAATGTATGGTTCATCGTACGACTGAGCAAAGTAGTCACAGATTCCCTGTAAGGCAGCTGAACTGATTTGAGGTGATTCCCCAACCTAACGTCCTAGTGGAAGGACATAGGAACCCATACTGTGTGAAAGCGAGAGGGGAGTAGACCTAATTCTTTGCCTAGCCAAAGAATTAGTTGGGGGGTCGAGAAGACTGGATGAAGATATCGTGGTATTGGAGTATTTGAGTATTTTGCCTGCTACGAGATGTGGGAAACTACGACCAAGGAGTACCTAGTCTTAAACGTGCTGTGTGCCCTACGACCCGGAGTAGATTATCGTCAGTGAGCTATGTGCCCTACGACCAGGAATCTATTGTCGTCAGTGAGCTGAGTGCCCTACGACCAGGAAGTATATTACCTTCAAAATGCTGTGTGCCTGACCCCAGGGAGTACTGTCCTCAGCGTGCGGATTATGCCACGTCAACCGGAGCAAGGGACTTGGATACTAGGTGATCCCTGAGAAGCGCCGACTACTCGTCAGAAGGGAGATAATTCTATGTGTGTATTAGTGAGGGAATGAATGCGAAGTGGACCAGGAACAGTACGTAAGTTTGGTCTTTTCCTACTTGAAATAAGACTATCGTTTCGGGATGCGTTTTATATATGTCCCTTTCTGTTGGAGAACTGGTGGATTGGAACATTAGAGGAGAGTCGGATTGGTAGCCATAAGAGTTGGTTGTGATTGAACAGTAGATAGATGGTGAGGTTAGACTGATTTATGCTTGGCTATTGGTGTATCTTGATTCACGCTTGATTATTGATATATTGATTTATGTTTAACTACTGATGTATCATGATGCCTGTTTGATTAGTTATACAGTGAGTTACTCTTGATTATTGATCCCTATGCAACTTAGTTAGAACCCCCACCTGAAATTACACAGCTAGAGGAACCCAAGTACAGATCTGTGTGTTTTGTGTTGAATGAAAGAACATGTGAAGCACGCCGTGTAGTCAATGTGTGTGGTGTGACCTGTCTACACGTTGTGCAGTCTTCACAACAAAATACTTGGTTGGTGGATTATTTTAGCTCCTTAAGGGAAGTAGTTCATAGTAAAGCAAACCGTGAAGAAGCCAAAAGCACCTTTCCTTATATATTCATTTATTTACCGACAGCACAATGTGTTTTGTAACACTACCCATTTTGCATTACAGCGTGCAAAACACGTTGCTGCTGCAAAAGCAAATCATATAGAAAGAGTCTTTAGAAGCATTAAAAGACTTGTTAATTTCTCACCTGAGCCAGGTGTTTGGCCTGCTTGACCATCTCATGGGCATCCCCAGTGCTGCTAATCAACCGATCGGTGACATTGATGACAGCATCCACACCCTCTTCATGCTGTTCATTGGCCTGCAATGATCACAAAGGTCTTTCTTGCACAGACTTAACAAAAGGTGTCACATCAAGAATCAGCTTCTAAACAAGTAATTGTACATCTCAGTTATCTGCTGCACTATTTTCTCGACACAGCCCACAATGACACAGAATGGTCATTCACTTACAAGTGACAAATGAAGTAAGCCTAGCATCCTTTTTTGGACCACTACTGATAGTAAGCAAAATGTAAGGTTAAATAAAGCTTGGACTCATGTTTATGACCCAGGTCAGAACTCTTGGATTTAGGTGAATACTCACTCGCGCAGGCCCAGCAGCTTTTTTGATGTGTTGCAGAAGGTCATTAAGAGCACGCGTGACGGCTGTAGCAGCAACTCCCAGGTCCTGCAGAAGGTGGTCATCACTACATGCTGACTGTGCTGCAGCTACAATGCCTTCCACTGACTTGGCTACCAGCTTGGCAGCTTCAATCAACTGTTCCTGGCATGCTGGTTGTCCAATTGTTGGAGCAACCACCTAACACAAAAACAAAAGGTAAATATTAAACAAAGCTGCACACTTCGGGATAATATTATCCCTCTACGCAAGTACTTCAAAGTTAAATATCCACTACGACTAGATGCCCCTATCAAAACTCTAGCACCAACAAAGTGGTATCAAGACCAAGGCTAGCTGGAGTTATTAGACTCTTAGTACACAGGTCACAGGAACCACAGTCACTAAAATGCAAAGGAGAAAAAAACATAAAATTATCCATAAGAAATTTAAAAAAATGATACAACACTTTGTGATGAGATACCGTACACAGTAATAAAAAAAATTTTCCTTGTCAATTATCTTTCTTTGATACGACTAATTAGAGCTTAGGGGCTACAAATTCTCATTAACCAAATTATCCCCCCTGGTCAGCAGGGTTAGTGACCCTTCTGCCAGAGGGTCTGTGCAAAAATGCACTGAAGAGGGAGGAACAGCTGGCACTGTCTATCCTGCACCTGGGTTCAGTGGGGGCTGCTAACACCACAGACCAGGGCAATGATTTGTTTGGTTAAAGAGCAGGTGTAGTCCCATTGGTCCTAACAGTCAGGTTATCTGGTAAAGTTGAAAAAGAAACTTCTTCTCAATACTTTTATAAAGTGCCAGAATCTATCAAAATGTATGGGGTTTTTTCTCAACTCATCACCTCATTTCAATATTCGGTCAGAACAAAACTGTTATCACAAATAGCCTCACCTTGGAACATGCAACAAGCTGTGATGTGGCCAGGGCACACTGAGTGGCAGAACTGATCACTTTGTTCTGCTGTGCTGGGTTTTCTGTTTTACTGGCTACTGTTTTTGCCTTTAGCACCAGGGCTGCTGTAGCGTTGGCCACAGCTTTTGCCAGAGACAGCAAGGTGTCCTTTAGACATATATATATGCACAACAGATGATTGAATAGTGAGGGATATAATAACAAGCAACAGTTCAGAATAAATTGCTAATCTTCTTGTAAATTTATAGACGAAAAAGAAATCTGATTTGGACATGCCAAATGATAATGTACAAAAGAATGCACACCCCAGATATATAGTTTTCCTGCAGCATTTTCACAAATCATAGGATTTAACATTTAAGAAGTCTAGTAGAAGATAATAGTAAAGAAGTTTAAGTAAAGAAACCACTCTTTGAGTAATGAACAACCATCAGCAGAAAATATCCTAATCTTTGAGCTCACCTGGAAAGCCTTGTCCATGTCCTCAACGCTTTCTCCTATCTCATCCATAACCTCCTGGCTAGCTTCACCGATCTTTCCAGCAGCTGCCAACAAGTTCTGCCGCGGCTTTAAAGAAAGTAAACACATATTCTATTTTTAAATGAAAATACATCATCAGATCTTCACAGTATGTGCACAGATCTATTGAGTTGTTGGAAAAGTCACAACTGTTCATTTTTGGAAGTACTAGAGTCATTCGCATCTCTGTTATTGTATGTCACTTGACAGCTGACAGTCCTAGCTTCATTCTAAAACAAAATTACATGATTAGGTTGAATTTTGGAGATTTTACAACAACTTGAAAATGGAAAACCATTTTAGTCATTTTCTACTGTTTTACTTCCGTAAAAGGAAGAACCAGCATGAAGCTTGTGAAAAGTTGCATAAAGTTTAAAGTCACAATTATAATGCTTTACAAGAATATCAGTGCCAACGACGGTTCATGAAGTTCCGTGCTGGTGATTGTGATCTCAATGACACTCCTTGGCTTTGGAGGTTTAATGAGGTTGACGACGTCATAATAAAGGCATCGTCCAGTCAAACCCAGGTTACACCAAATGAGAGATTGCCGAAACATTGAACGTTCATCATTCAAACCTTTACGACCACGTGAACAAGCTGGGATACGTATGCAGGCTTGATATTTGAGCTTCTCATGAACTGAAAGATGGCGCATATGCGATATGGGATGTGTTGCCCACCCATCATACTCGCCTAACTTTGAGCCGTCAGATTTATACTTGTTTCCCTCTCTTCAAAACTCCTTGCAGGTTATAACGCTCAACTAAGATGAGGCTCTAAATCAACCCCTTTTTCAGTTTTTCCTTCTATTAATGAGGAATTATGAACGGAAAGATGGAAAAAGGTTATCAAACAAAACAGGCAATATGTCACTGATTTATCTGTTCAAATAAATGCCCTTAGAAAAACAGAGAAAAATGCTTTATGACTTTTTCGACAACCCAAAATTAATGAGATTCTATTCCTTATTTCCCTTGTTAGAAATCATATCACTTCTCCATCTCTTTCCCATGCTTGTCTCTAATTTTCCTAATTAAGAGACTCTGATGTGACATATATATATATATATACAAACCTCCTTGGACCCTGGCTGTGCTGCATTAAGCAGCTCAGAGAAAGCCCCGCACAGACGGCGAGTGGCATCAAGCAGCTTGTCACTAGCATTCTTGTCTTCTCCCAGCGCTGCCAGCATCTTGACATCACGGCTAAACTGGCCCATGTTTGAAGAACTGGACATGCACAAAACTTTCATAGAGAGCTACATAAAGCTTATTTCCTTTTTTCTTCTTATTCTCACTCATCTAGTGATTTTTAAAACTTTTCAGCTTGTGCTGTCAAATAAAACGAAATAGACCAACTTCACACTCACAAGCCTCAGATGGCACAAGAAGGGTTCAATCTGCAGTTGTAAAAGCCAAGGAGGCGTCAACAGACTTAAAAAGTTGCTTACATCTGATTTACAGCAGCTCCAACTGCAGTGTAGTCTACATCGTCCAGTCCACCTGAGGTCAGGGTTAACAGCTGGGCGGTAGCTGCATTCATTGAGGACAGTTGGGCAGTGGCCTTCTGTCTGGACAAATCCAGTTGGTTCTCTCTCCACTTCTTTGAAGCCTAATGTAACATAATCAGTACAGCAAAACATAAATAATTTCTTCACAGATAATTCTGATAGACATTCTTACAGAAGACACAAAAACACTGTCTCTGCAGTTACTTTCTGACCAAAGAGGACCCAACGCTTAAAGTATGCTATGATGATCAACATCCCAGTACGTTTCCGAATGGAATTGGGTGAATCCACTCATGATACTACAGTTTCACTCTGAGCAACATAAATTGGGCTCACAAGTCACAGTTATCTACATGTCGTATTTCTGTAGGTCATTTTCCTTGTACCTTTGAGGATAAAAAGGAACAAAAATCAATGGGCCCAAAGTGCCATATAAATAATCAATAACTTTTATTTGCTGGACCATTCTATTATAGTTGTAGAAGCTTGACATTAGTACGAGTCTGGTTCTTACACTATATACTTAAGACACCAAGGGATGAACAACTTACTGGATCTGATCCAATGGTGGGAATCTCAAGTTTCCTGTCCAGGTCACTTCTGGCAGCTGACAGACTGCCCAATCCTTCTTCTATGGTCACTACAAAAGCACGCTGGGCTGGAGTTAATTCAGTTTCCTGTATTGACTGGCCCTGTGAATGATTAACTACATTGTTATCAGTTATCTTTTGTTTCTGTTGATCAAGAGTGCTAAGCAATCTGAAGATACCAAAGTTGCAAACAAACTTGAAGCATTTTTTAGAATCAAGTCTAAGTTATGCAGAAATCAATGAAATACTAAACTATTCCAGCTGGCATTTAAAGAAATGTTTTCCTTGCATCTTCTCTTCAGTTATACAATACTGTAACAAAGTTTAAAAAAAAAAATCAACAGTACTTTCTACTTTTTATGTAAACAAAAGGCCACAGAAATAGTTTTATCTACAAGGTGGCTATTGTGTATCAGGATCACATTCTTGGAGTTTTATTTTTATAAAAGTCTAACTGGTGACATGCCTAGTCGGTGGAAGGTTTGAAAGCTTATTTCATTCTTCTGTCTCCCAAAAGAGTAAAGTATTAAAATGTTTATGTCAAGATATGGGACTAGAATGAATAGCATTCTAACAAGAGATACAGCACTCCTGTCACCACTGGAATAACAGATTGCTCAGGCCTTGAATTTTTTTGGGTGGGTTGGGGGTCAGTTCAACTCTCAAAGTGCTGCATTCCATGCAAAAGGTTAAAACAAACTCAACAAATGCAAATTTATGTTGGGAGAGAGGAAGCCACAACTAGTTTTTTTCTGCACAGTGTTTTGATGCAGAACTGACAAAGTGAAGGTCTACTATGGCTGCAGGATAAAGTGACTCAATCACTACAAAAACTCTTCTAGAGATGAACTTAGGCAACAAAGTAGCTGGGACTGCATCAGCAAAGACAGGATATACCAATGTGGGGCAAACAGCAAGAAACTGTATGGGGAAAGTACACATATCACATGTTAAAAGTCCAAAAAGAGAGGGTTGGATTCTGCATCCATTTCTGAGTTAAGCACAATCAATTATCAATGCTCATTTTTTGCCAAATAGTTTTATGCACAACTGTGTTTTTCTAAAGTGGCATCTATGGGTGTAAACCAATAAGACAACACTAGAAAAATAATTAATAAACAATAACAGTAATGATGCTTGTGGAAAATGCCCTCAATTATGGTTTTGTTTGTTTGTTTGTTTTCTGCATTTTCTTTCCACTTCACGACAAGCTTACTAAACTAAAACGAAAGTGAATTTAGTAGAATCAAATTAAAAAAAATTCTTTCAATGCTTTTTGTTACTGCAAAAAGATCGTAATTCTTCACAAAAAGTATCTTTAACCAGGGGGGAAAAAATTGTCTCATTACATTCAAGTCTAGGTGACTGATGGGAATACACAATTAAAAAAGTCATATACATCATGATATTTTTATAGAAAATAACAGCTTATACAATACTGAAGTGTGAGGAGTGATTATTTTCTCAAATTACATTTGACACAGAAAAACTGGTTTAACTTAATGGCTAAACTTTATGCCATATGTTGATGTTGTTGAACTATTAAAACCTGAGCAATTTACTTTTTTCAAGAATTATTATGACACAATTAAAGCTGTGTGAAGAGACCAGTGAGTTAACAGCCTCTGGTTACTGTTAATATGCTGCCCTACATTTCTTGTACTGGGTTATCTGAAAAGTTTGTACCAGTAAGCTAAAATCTTCAAGTGAAAACAAATTTTGTATAATGATACATTTAATCACTTACAAATTACACTGAACATAAAGCTCTGTCCTATGAAAATTCAGGTACAGCAAAAATCATCTCCAATGATCAGTAGAAACTGTCCACACAACCCAACATGTGCTTTGAATGTAATCATTTAATGGTTATTACATATACTGTCAGCCTCTGGTTAGCTAGTCACACTACTGTTATCACAAAACCTTCTCTATATATTATGTACTGTTATTACTATTTACAATTATAATATTTTTTTGCTGCCTTATCATGCTATCGGCACCAAGAAGTTTTTTTTTTTTAAAAAAGCACTTAATTTGCAAACAGCCAACCCTGTTTTAAACCCTTTTTAAGTGCTACAGTGTGCCATTGAGACACAGGACAGTGTCTCTTAAAAAAAGCAGCATAAGGATTAAACATGATGACAGTGTAAAAAGAAGGCAGGAAGCATTTAACACTGCACACTGACATGCATAGATGCACGGCCTCCGCCAAGTGCCTGGCCAGAGGACTGAGAGAAATGTGCCTTGTTCAGCGACTCCATGGAGAACTCATTCTCGCCCTGATATCCATCTCGTAAAACAGCTGGAATAGCAACTGAACCAGAGGTTGGATGGCTTATATTGGAAGACTGCTGTTGGATAATAGTTGCCCTGAAAAAAAATATAATGTAGACTCAATTTGAACAAAACATGCATGAGTGAGGGAGAGGGAAAATTAGAGGGTAAGGACAGATACAAAATGAATAAAAAATAATATACTTCATATGCCAGCGATATATCTTGTGGTCTAATGTGCTTTATGTGAGCGCTATATCTTCTGTGGTCTAATACAACTTTATCCACAAGGACAATTACAGATAGTGCTCGTACTAGCAGTAATACATACATATACATGATCTATAAGAGATAATACATATACGTCTTGAAATAATTTCTCTCGCATGCACACACACACACAGTCCCAGCAACAGTAAATACAGTTGGTGACCTTAGGTCACCTTAGGCTAATACAAGAATATGCTTTATGTGAGCGGTATATCTTCTGTGGTCTAATATGCTTGTGAAAATGCACACATTTGCACTGACCACACTCACAATCAAACAATATTGTGATAAGAAATTCGCTTCACTCACTTGGCAGGTTGCACATTGTCTTCATACATCATGGAGTTCTCATCTCCATCAATACCCAGATGATCCTTTGCTTTTTTCTGTTTAAAAATAATTATTAAATATGGTATCAAAAGTAGTCAAAAAAATAATAACCATACATGATCCAGACCATTAACAAGTGGGCAGCAAAACTCCCCAAAATAAACTGTATTCTTAAATGTCAACTAAATTTTCGGAACCCTTAATTTTCCCCAAAGTGACCTGTCACGCAGGTCAACCCATAAAATCACAGAGAATTAGCCTGTGTGATTTCACATAAGGATAACAACGATAAGTCTGGGACTCTTAAGGAATAAGACACACTGATATTTAAAGATGTAATCAAAATTTTCTCTAGTATAATAAATGACGAGAAATCTTGGACTTACATTCCTACAAAAATGAGCCCACAAACTGAAGTTATAGGTCATGGCCTAATGACACAAGCTCAAAGAACCAATGCAAACATGACAAAGTGTGGCTGGTGAAAAGAGTAGCAAATCTTCAAAGCTCTGTAATAGTGCTGTCCAGTCCTCCTTCACCTAAACTATTTCTTATGTATTTTTTAAAACTCTAGCAAACCCAAAACAAAGCAATCAAATCTGAACACACACAGAGAGGAAAGGGGAAGGGAGTTATAAGGAGAAAAACAATCTACACAGTCTGTTGAGGTGTGATCCTCCCCAAACCAACAAGGAAATTACTTTCTTACACAGCTTCCTGCTTACAAGTAACAAGTTAAAGCCACATGTTTCCTTGTAGCTATTGATATGCTCAATCAGTGGCACCAATGAGTTGTTTATAAATAGAATGTCTCAGCATGATATCTTGTGACAGATGACAAATGTGCACTCAAACTGATTCCTTCACTTTAACCTCTCTTACCTCTCACACACATGCTAACATGCACACACAAATAATAAATAGGTATGTAAGTAACATATCCAGGAAGATATACAAAAAGACAATGTGTTGTTACTGTCACAACATAGCCAAGTGGAAAATACAAAAGAATGCCAGCAAGATTTTTTTTAAAGTGCTAATGAATAACATTATTTACATCACACACAAAACACACCACTATCTACTCATTACATCACTAAAACAGAATGTTGCTCTTGTGCATAATATAAATATTAATCTACTATAACATGTGATTCTCTCCCTCAGTTTCAGCCACAAACCCCACACACTGTAAAATTCTACTCAGTTTAGAACTTAACATTAAAAGTTATTTTATTACTTCAAAAGCATTTAAAAATGATTAAAAAATTTTCTATAAGTATACTTAAGTACAAAAAGTTTTGTTTTCACGATTTTCAAAAAATGTAATAAAGTTGAAAAGTTTAGAGAATGAGTCCTTTGTCATTTAAGATAAAGATCATAAAGAGGAAGATGGAGATAATGGAATTATTTGTCCAAATCATGTGAGCACTGGTTGTGACAAAGAAATTTAAGTTGAGCTCTAACAGCATTTTCCACAAATTTTTTTACAAAGAGTACATTCTCATTTTTATTATGGTTGCTTTTAAAGTACTTTTATTAACTCCAGAATATTTTTCAAACGTGTGATTTTCTAATAATGTTTAGTGCTTCACTAAGATTTTGAGATGACTTTTTTATGTAGCACAACTGTGTGCAGAAGGAAATTTTAAAAATATTAAAAGTAACAAAAATTTCAATAACTTGTATATAACTACTATACATAAACTTGAAATATTATAAATGATTTATGTGCATTAGACACAAAAGCCATTTCCCATCATGACACTACATTGATGATTTACTTTATGAATCATATCAAAACATAGTACTAAACAAATTAAATCCTACATCTTTCATTTTTGATTTCACTTTTCTTTAACCTTTTATACCTTAAAATTTAATTCACTTTCTTTAAATCTGATATCAGCAAGACTATATTTGTCATCACTTTGTTTGTAACTGCATAGAAAGTTACTGTGTTACAACCCGAATCAAAGTAATGGAGACAACAGAGTTTTCATCTGTGAACAGCAATAATTCATGTAAATGTGAATAGAATTTAGGAAAAGTTTTATATTCTATGCAGAACTGAATGCACATTAGCCTTTATGTTAAAACTGTGGTTTTTTTCAATACATTAACATATGGTGTTCAAATTTTTGCAACAAAAACTAAACTCGCAAAGCACCCAAAACCCCGAGCCATAAAGTTAAGATGTAAAACACAAAAAGTAAAAAAAAGAAAAAAAAGAAAAAAAATCAAAGATATGTTAAATGCAAACAAGCAGATAATATGAAGTGTCACTAAGCAAGGATCCACTGGTTATTCACTTTGTTGCAACTTATACACTCACTAATGCTGCTTCAGCTTTGTTCCCTCCCCGATCCCCTAATCATCAAAAACAAGAAGACAACTCTGTGATATTTTCCCAATCACTTAAAAGGTCAAAAATAATAAAAGGATCTGAATGTATAAGGATTGTCTTTCACAACTCAACTCCCCAAAATAAAACAGACCATGCATGTCTGCTTAAAACACTAATCACAATTAATTTCTGGGAAAACTGTGAAGTACAGAAGACATAAACAAAATCTCAATGAGATTTCTAAGCATTTCTGGTTCTTACCTTTCTCAGAATAATGTCAATGTATCCAGCAATAAGCTGTGAGATTTGTTCTCCTTCTGTGGTCTGCACTGAATAGTAGTCATCTGAGTAGTCCCCAAAATCCTAGGAAGCAAGCCAATACATGTATGTGTAGATATAAATCCTAGAAAATGTAAAGCAATAATACAAATAACTTTAAACCTGAGGCAAAGTGGACAATCTTCTTGCAGATGACAAAGCACATATACTATACATTAGGCAGAAAATGTTGCCCAAAACACCTAATCAAGCAACACAAAGAAACCAGCCAAAATAAAAGGTAACTACATTTTCAACTGTATTATTGCAGCTTCAGAACTCATTACATCTTTTAATTTTTATTTAATATGAACCACACATAGCTGTCATTATTGTACACTCACCAGAGTAAAAGTGTTTGGTGAGGCTGCCCATCTTCTAACCGTAGTTAGAGGCCACGTCTTGAGAATCTGGAGTATACAGCAACATTTGCCAATATAAAAACATGGACAAGAAATGTTAGCTGCCCTCACAGTTTACACAAGAAACATTACTAACCTAGATCATTAACCAACAGTAAACACCACAGAACGAGTCAATGAAGCATTTTCAGTGAAATGTATTTCATGATTCACATCTACATCAAACATTGGACAACAGAAGAAGAATTGGTGTTTTATGCCTAAGGCTATGTTACGGCAAATCACCCAGCCCTGTAAACATTGGACAATGCAGCCTTCTACCTAGAAAGAGTTGAAAAACACACCTCTTTTGTTTTTTCATCCACGCGTACAACACTCTCTCTAGTAATTCCCAAGAGGCGAGGCACTAGCTTGTTCTTGCCTTTCATCTTCTCCTGTACAGGAAACAAACCACAACAACGTTAGCTTAACCCAATCTTTGACAATGCCATATACTAGAAGTTTCAAAATTCTTTCATTTCCACACTGATCAATTCAGGAATTTAGAAGGCAGACCTCATACAACTGTCTAAGCAAACAGTAATTCAATAAACCATCTATTTTTCAAAAGTAAACAATACACCTGTGATACAAAAGATCAGCCTAATTAATCTTTCATATACTAATTTTATGAGAGGTGATGCAATCAGGTTCTCACCTTTACGAGAAAGAATGTTATCCCATATGTTTTCAGTGAACGACACAGGTGTGTGTACTTCACTTTGGCCTCAATCTCTGCCAAACCTGCATACTTTTTGTGTTCCTGGAAGAGAATAAATGAAAAAATTTAAAGGATAGGCTGCCACTTTGTCATGGAAACCCATGACAACATACTGAGCATATTACGTTACATGCATCTGCTCTGTTTCACTCACCCTTCTCTTGTTATCTCAACCAAATTCCAAAAACTGTTTAAAATGTAATGAACTGCCTCCTCTACAATATGCTGTACTTTTTTTGTTGAAATGACGTGAAAATACTAACATGACCAAACAGGTATATGTAAATCTCATCTACACAGGGCAGACCAGTTTTGTATGGCCAATCTCTGGCATGGAACTGGGACCCCCTAACCCATTCAGTGAGGATGTAGCACCCAATGGTGTCCAAACCATTGCATCTTGACACACTAGTACATACAGATAAATGCTGTTCATAATGCAAATGCCAGCGTATCTCACCTTAATCTCTTCATCATCAAAATCACTCATTCATTTCAATCAAATCCAGAATTAAGAAACATACAAAACAAAAGGCAGTATGTTACAATTCTCTTGGAAATCAGAAATTTGCACAATGACTCACCACAAATATTTTCTTCTCTATTCCTTTAGTCTTCACATACTCTCTTGGAAGGAATTCTTTGAGACTGAGAAATACAAGAGACCCTGACAAATATGCCTTGTTTAAAACACTATCATGACAAACTGCAACTCAGAAATTGTAAAAACTTTTAGACAAAAGATTTAGATAGTAGTAACCAATGAAGTCCACCTACATAAATAAAAAAAAAATCAATAAAATGAATGAAAATCACACACACGCACACACAGTGGTTGATAAACTGAAAGCACTTTCAAAATCAAAAATATAGTTAAACATATGCTTCCACACATGGTATTTCCACTGCACTGAGGATCATACAACTGTCTCTTACAGCCACTCTTCTTACCACACAAGACCAAACCATGGAAAGCCATTCATGTGAAACTCACTCCAAAAAACCAGGTCGATGCTTGGCCTCCACATGATCACCAAATTGTACCTGACACTGCAAGCCTGCAAACTGAATGGCTTCCTCAATAGAGACAGGATGTGTTCCATTCAGAATAGCATCACGTGACTGGAACAAATTGCAATGAAATCCATCAGGACCAATACAGAAACCTACCTTCCTTGAAAATGTTCAATTAATGACATATTCCATAAAGCTTCATTTAAATGTTTTCATATTTTGTTAATCAAGACAACAATAGGCCAATAAATCATATGAAGCACCCAGAAAGACCTTTTTGTGCAAATTAGGCTGACAAGACATCATGGTCCCTTAAGATTTCTTTTCAGTCAGCCTAAATTGAAAGAGAATAGAATGGTACCTGAACATAGAGAAGATTCAGCTGGACAGGATCACGAGCATCAACATTCTGGTCCGAGTAGAAGAACTTGCGTCGCAGCAGCAGAATTTCATTGGGATCTATGTTTTGTTCCCTTAAGGTCTTGGAGTGGTCGAGCCAGTTCACTAGAATTTAGAGAATGTAAAAGAAATGAATTATAGTCTCACTTAAAATTGGCCATCTTGTCTATTCTTTGAAATAAATGAATTAAAATAGCAATCACAAATAAAACACAGGAAACATGGATCAGTCTATCCTTCTTTTTTACACTTAAACCCATCTTTCTCCTTCATATCAAGAGGCAAGAAAATAAATAAAATTGCATTACAATATGTACTGAATATCGAAATATAAGAAAAAAGACCCACTTTCATCATCTGTATGAAGTTTCTTCTTCATCTCTTCCAGCTTCTTTTGATCTTTTGCAATGGTTTTGTCACGCTTGAGTGTCATTATCTTCTCTTTCTCATCCTCTGGTAAGTCACGCACCAGTGAATATTCCTCATGATTTGTGATTCCTGAACACAAAAACAGTCATTGAACAGTATATATGGGACAATAAAATGTGCAAAATGTGACTTACACAATGCTTGAATGTTTAAAAACAATTTATTGAAATTTTACATGGAAAACAGAAGAAGGCCAAAGAACTCCCACATCTCAAAGGGCACCACTATTGACACAAACGGTGAATGAAAATAATGGTAAGAGAGACAAGTGTTATGCTCACCCATTCGGGTGCAGATAGGAATCATAAGTTGGCCCACAGTGTGGGAATCATCCACCTGTAGTGTCTTCAGAGCACCATCTAGTGTTCGAACTTTTAAAATACGGTGCTTGTTCTTGTACTCCAAAACGTCCTTTAAAAACAAAAAGCAATAAAATGCATTAAAAATACAGAGATATTGCATGTATTATCTTATATCACAACTAAAGGTGAGAGATGAATGCATAAAGCCAAAAAAATTATTGATGCTGTGGCAAATATATACCTTACGTAAAAAAGTATGGAATGTGGCAATTAACACCTACTCCATTGCGCAGTAAGTAATACTCTAAGCTCCGGCCCTGTTCAAGCCATACTCCTTTCTTCGGGTCTTCATCAGACAAGAACAAGCCATAGTCAGAAGCTGAAACAGTCAACCAGAAAATTCTGAATTATAAAAGTGAAAAATTCTGAACTAAGTATTAGATTCTTTTAACAGTCAAGAGATCAACAACAAAAAATGCTATACAGGAAGTTTAAAGACTGAAATTACCTTTTATTAACATATAAATGGTGATCAATAAAATCAATGTCAGAACAGTCATGGTTTTAAAAAAGTGTAATATGATTAATTAATAGTAAGTTATGATTATGAGCAACTTTATTAATCTCAATGGGCAACCATACTCTGGAAGTGTCTTTAGATCCAAAAAATAAACAAGTGCTAGTTACAAGATGGTTAATATAGTGTACTTCATTGCTTTCAACATAAATGCTGCTGAAATTTAAAAAAAAAAGGATTCCCAGATTGTACACCTTTAGAACCATACAACAAATTATACGAGTATACTGCTGCTGTTTAAAACAGACTGTGTGCTTCAATTCAAAACTTTTATTTAAGCTTGTTTACTGTGCAGTTTTATATACAGCCTAGACTGAACCATTAGTAAAACAGCAGTGCATTGCACTGCCATTTAACTCTCTTGGTGGGAAAGGCGATTTTCATTACTTTTTATTGCAAAGTTCAACTTTTCTCTTTTCCAAAAATGTATAGGTTTCTTGGTCTAATGTTTATCTCAGAGAAGCAATAATAAAAAAACAAACTTCACCACTGTCGTCTTCGCAGTCTTCAGTTATAAGCCAGTCATTGTAATGTTCATTTTTATCTTGAACCAAGAGGGTTAAAGAGATCTCAAAATGCTTTACTAACAAAACAAATTCCCATAGAATAGTGTTATAGAACAAACTTAAACTCAGTGATGATAAAACGGACACTCTCTTCTGCTCGAGAATAAAAAATCGTTCATCACTCATAAGTCTACCCAAGTATGTCAAGGTGGGCAACACCAACATCCTCTTCATGTTGTCTGTCCAAAATCTCAGATTCATCATTACTGCAGACATCACCCTTGCTAGACAAGCTGTCTATCACTCTGCCTATTATAAGTTCCATAAAATCAGCAACATCCGCCACATTTTCTCTACATGTGCTGCTGCCACTCGTCTGTTTGTTCTATCTCTTTTTGATTATTGGAACTCCTGGCTTGCCCCACATACCTTCTCTACGAACTCCAGAAAGTACAGAACTCTGCTGCATGTCTGACAGTTAGAGCTAGGAAACAGGACCATGTCACTTCTCTCTTCTTCATTTTCTGCACTGGCTACTCATCCATTCTCATATTCAGTACAAACTGTGCTGTGTTTTAATTTCTTTGCAAGCTCCTGCCTTAACTATTTCTAAACTTCACTTCCCCTACATCCAGTGTTCACTATCCCCGTCACCAGAACAACTGAATATGGTCACCAGATTTGTAGTTACTGTGCTGCAAAACAGTGGAAGTTTCTTCCCTCCATGTCTTCCATCTACCCACCATTGAATCCTTTAAATGTGCACTAAAAATACATCTGTTCCATGAGAATTACTCCTTATACCAATCAACACAGTTGTCAATAGAGTCAATAAAATCAAGTCTGCCTGTTCATCTTCCTCTGCAGATTTATGACACTCTCCATCCTTATTGTTTCTTGATTCCTCTTTGTGTCTATCTTTGTCTTTTATTACTTGTCTGCATAGTTGTTTCTCCTTCTATCCTTCATATTCTCTCCTTGTCTCCTACTTGTTTTAAGCTTTTGTGAGCATGATTATACGCTACAAAAATCACACATTTATTACTATTTTTAAAACTGAATTACAATATCTTGTAATTGCACACTACTTCTATTTTCTTGACAAAATTGTAATAAACTGATGTATCTGTTGTGGAATACATGAGAATTGTTTATATGGCATGCACTTCACTTGGGAAAATTTCTGATTATTATTAACAAACTACCAATAAATAAAACACTTTTATCTGAAATGGCATAAAAAATGTAACTAAAAACAATGAAAAAGATTTCACAAGCTGGAAGAAAGTAAAACATACGGTTGCCAGGGTTGGCCTCTGGAATGTGCTCTCGAATGATTCGACATGCGTCGTAGACTATGGTTGAAGGCTCAAACTGCATGGTCTTGACCACATTCTGGCCCACAATGCTGATCTTCAGCGAAAGTGTGGCCATTTTGCATACTTGTTTTTTTCCTGTTATGCAAATGTGCGTCTAAATTAGTACCACTTTCATGATGGCTGTGGCATAAATATAACCAGCCTTGAATATGTTCTGGCTCACAATACTAATCCTTTGCAGAAGTGCAGTTAGGCATAATGCATGTTAAGTTCCACTCCTGATGCACGCTTGTATCAAGATATAAATGCATATTATGTGCAAGTGCAAGTGAGAGACACTAGCAGAATACCAGAAATGCATACATTTACAGGTCAATCCACAGTCCAGCAAAGGCCTAGGTCAATAGGTCTAGTTTAGAACACATCTTGAACAACAGTTAAGATGACAATATGATACATACTCTCTCTCTCTCTCCCTTTCCGCTGGCTTATCTCTGCTGTTGCTGTTATTTGCTCTTTGGGATTGCTATTTGCAGGTCAGCAGTATCAAGTGATGGAGCTGTTTGCGGTGTTGCTGGCTGCTGGACCTGGAACATGAGATGGATTAATTTAGCACATTACAAAAATCTCAGCCACATGACAAGTGGCCCACTAAAGTGCATAAGGCTACTCAGCATACACAATCAGACCAGAAAGTTGTCCCCTCCCTAAGTCTCTACTATGTGCTGCAATGACACACCTCTCAATAGCCTTTATTAAACTTTATAACAGTGCCTCATCTTGCATTCTTCTATTCTGTTCCTGCTTCTTGCTTCAATTACAACATCCTGAAATAACAATGACCTACATGATATTGCTGCACACATAAGATGAATGAATGTCTGGGTAACTTGGATTCAGGAATCCAATTCCAACAAAAGCCAAGAAAACATGCATAAAATAGGCCAACAGAAGGCATAAGATCTGTTAATAACAAAATTGGTGACATATATCAGCAGTGAAATTCTTTAAATATCAGATAGAATGAATTAAAAAAGATATTGGTTTACTGCTCATTATCTAAATAATTGAATGCAAATTAGACACTTCATAGCACTACTTATCAAATCTAATATTATTCAGACGAAGTATGCCAGTAGACTTATC
Source organism: Marisa cornuarietis (assembly GCA_004794655.1). NCBI lineage: Eukaryota > Metazoa > Mollusca > Gastropoda > Architaenioglossa > Ampullariidae > Marisa > Marisa cornuarietis. The sequence goes on from SMMW01000584.1 coordinate 7,726,040, forward strand.
AACAGCAGTCTACAAGAAAGAACATTTGACATGTGAAATCTGAACTGATGAATTTTAATTCAAAGTGAGTTGACACATTTAAAAGTGAGGGCTAGGTCAAAAGCAAGAGCAATAAGTAGAAGATAGGATGAGGAGAAAAAGATACAAAAACCTGAAGTAGTAAAGTACCTATTACGTTCTGTTGGTAACTGGGTAATCTATTGGTAAAGCTTTGAAGAAGTGGGATTTAACTAAACATTCTGGATATTGTGTTATTGAAGTGTGTCCCAAAAAAAGATTCAACCTGAAGAAACAAACCTGCAGCATGACTGATATCAAACAGGGACTGAAATAATTGGAAGATTGTGCTGACAGCCATGCCATAAAACTTGATAACTATACCACAAAACTAAAATATACAGAACAAAGAATGCAAAGACTGAAAATTCAAATGGTAAAATTTGTGTTGCCACACCATCTAATCCCCCTCCCTTCAAGTTATTTTTTAAAAACTCTTATTACACTGATAGCTTCTGGGTACTAGTGAACTGTAATAGCTGCTAAAGAAGCTGGCATATCATTATAAGTTCCACTTATCCACATAAATTCAATTCAGGAATAAGGCTAGGTTTTCACTGGTTTAGAAATTGCTAGAATGATGACCATATTGCACAAAAAGCATCTGTGTAAGAAAGAGCTGAAAGCAAGAAACATTACTGCCTTCGCAATTTTTCTATAGCTCAAGTACATTAAACTGTCACAAAAGATGTCTATCAATTAAAAGAAACATGTTGCTCATAAGACCAGAATATGTGTGAGTGTGTGTGTGTGTGTGCCCCCATGTGCATGAGAGAGAGCAGGGTAGGTCTTACAGCACAGCTGTTGACTATTGATTTAATACATGATACTGTAGTGGAAGTCTGTAACACACTGAACGTGGTCTCATCTTAACATGGAATGGGCTGTAAAAGAGCAATCTTGCCATTCACCTTACAATATGATTTTGATAAAGTTCAAATAATTTATGTTTTTACAAACTCTGACACTCAAGACAGAAAGTCACAAAATTCAATGGTTGTAAACGAAAAGCATAATTCCTGGAAAAAAACTACTGACTCCCAAACGGTAACTCATAAAACTCAGTAGCTGACATGTAGCAGCAGTAATTTGGTGGTCTTGGAACAAAATAAAATGTCAGGTAGTTTTCACAGTTTGGTTCACTGATATGACTGAATTACAGAATATGAGTGTGCACACTTACTCTCCCTCCCCCCAGTCCCCCAAAGAAAAGAGAGCAAGAAAAAAGCGCAAAACCTTAAAGTAACGCAAACTCTGCAGCTGTATTCTTATAGTATCAGGTTTGTCTCTGCAATTCATCTTTGTCCTCAACCGATATTCACAAGCAGTCACAGCTTGTCAGAGACTGTGAATTACATGAACTACCAGCAAAAATGCACATGGCATATAAGATGTTGTGTACAGGTTCACCAAGCATTTTATTATTCCAAACAAGTTTGAACTTTGTACCGAAGAACTGACTCCTGTTATTGACTTTGTGTGGTTGTTTGTGTGTGAGCATGAGAATCAAATATCAGCCAGCTTTTCAGTTACCACCAAATCAGTCACAGCTATCCCCAAATCAATCAATCAAAAGCAATCTATGCATATGCATATGATTGTGATTTTAAAAAAAACTAGGTAGCACAAACAAACATGCAGCCAGTGAAAAAAGGCAACTGACAGGTTTAGTCATTGGTTCAAAGACACCACAGCTTTTTCCAGCAAACTGATGCCCTCCAGTATCTAACAGATGAACCAGAAATGTACCTTGTGTAATTGTACTTTATAAACATTACGTACATTGTAAACTGACATTTATGCACAGTCTGCAACTGCTTCTGATATCTGCTCTTGATCAACAAATTCTAAGTTTAGGAATTCTTGGAATCATGTCTCTATTAAGCTGATGGACAAAAATGAAGGTCTCTTATATAACATCTAGCTACAAAGACGACCAAGCCCCTATTAAGATAGTAGCTTGCTTTTCATTTGAAACAGTATAATTACTGTAATGGCAATAAACAGCTGATTTTGCAAGCAGAGTTGGTGGTTGCTGCAGTGACAGGAATAAATGCTTTTACGCAAGAATATTTATTTATTGAATCAGGACTATGTGTAATCAGCACCACTATAAAGTATTCCATGTATTTTACAATCTTCGGCATTATGTAAAATGCAGTTCTCCAGTCCTGTAGCACACCAAGTGCACTTTTTCAGGACAACTGCTATTAATACTACTATCAGGAAGGAGATATAAAGAAACATTTCTGTTTCCTTCTTTATTTAGTTTCAACACCAGCTCATAAAGCACTTAAAGGTTTAACCCTTTCTGTGGCACCATTACCTCCATTAGCAATGTCAGCTTCTTTCTTCACTTTTGCTAAGTACGTGTAGAATAAATCTGCTCAACAATGTATCCTGCCTCTTCAATAAGAGCCCCATTAGTGCCAAATAAATGTAAGAATTTCTGAACTGAGCCTGTTTAGTTTTTGCATATTTTACTATCTTAGCATCTGTACAGGGCAATCTCACTAACAAGTGTAAAATGTGACATGAGTATTAAACATATTCAGGTCAAAGCAATGAATGCATGCATCATAGTTTTATGGTGAAATAATTGTGTAAATTAGACAGTTCATTTGAGTTACTCAAATAGGCACCATTGTCTGGCTACCAACTTTCTCTGTGCTTACTAGTTTCTTTACCTACAGCAGGATTCAGACATGAAGGAAAACTGCCCTATTTCACTTCTGGAGGGAGTTTTGAAAACGAAGCAAAAAAATGGTCACCCTTCCAAAATCCAGAAAGTACTCCGCAGCCTAGATGCTAAAATGCCGTAATTTTTTCTACATTGCTAAAGGGATTGTGGAAGGGCATAAACTGAACATGATACTTCAATTTGTCAAGATGACTAATGAAATATTAATATTCTTGCAATCTCACAAGACTACAAATGCTTGCAGCCATCAATGGTGTACCAATATCCAATATGAATCTTTCGTTCAAGGGTCAACAAGTTCAGAACGCCTTTCTCGACAAAGCTAGTGCTAGTCACCAATACAAAAATCTAGTATCTGCAGTATACAGTTGTAACAACTTAGGGTCATACCTTTGACTGCGAGAAAAGATGAACCATTCTCAGAAGTCCTCTCCATCACAGATGACAAGAGAGATCTGAGCCGGGTACTCTTATCAAAAATCGGGTTTTCTGAAAACCCTAGAGCATGCATCCTGCCTGGTGCTGCCTCTCAATCAATGAGCAACCACTACTCTGTGAAACAATGGGAAGCCCCGGCCCGCTGCTGTGAACATCCTGTTGCGCTGGCCGTGCTGGCCGGGCACTTACAGCCTCCATCTGTCACTTAGTCACCGCCAGCGACTGGATTTAAATGCGAGCCCACTTCAGTTTTTCGAGTATAATCATAACGTCTGCCACAGAGGAGGTTGGGCTTTTTGTGGGGGATGGGGGTGTGTGCAAAGGTCTAGGGAGGCAGGAAGGAAGTAGACCTCGCCATCGTTTGTATTAGTAGGCTGTAAGGGTCAGAGGTTACCCGAAGCTGTCTCTCTCACAGGACAATTTTGGGAGGCGGAGGTTTGGATGTAGGAGGCAGCAATTTTCCTGCAGTAACATGTCAGTCGCAGCGACCGGCAGGCTGCAAGCACAGGGCGGGCACGGAGGGTGCTCTGCTGCATGGGGTGGAGACTTTTCAGCTCCCATAGGAATTTCAAGTCTTCTAGGGTGTCGGTTGAGGTGCAGCGGTCGTTTTGATCACTTTCGTTATTTTTATACGAACTCTCTTCAAATGTTACCGAGCTAATTATTGTCATAAACACCGCATACTGAAGCCTGGGCCGTTTGATAATGTGCTGATGCACGCCGGCAGTTCGTTTTCCCCAGAAGAGGCGGCAAGCGGCACATAACATCCTCTACATGGGATAACATTCTGCGCACGTCGGCCTATATTCATTTTCCTGTAACAAACCTTTGTGGTAGTTAGAAAAACCTAACCAGGAAGGAAAAATCCCTAACTTTGTTAGTTTTCATGACTGCTATTGTGGGTTGTAGCATGTCTTTGGAACAAGTAATACAGCTCTGCAAAACGTTATTCTTGCTCCGTAATCATGATCGAACTCTTCTTTCTTGCGAGTTGTCAAATAGCCTCTCCGCTGCACATGCGCTCGCTTTTCTGTGCACAAAGATGGGGGGAGGAGAGTAAGGAGTTGAGAGTGTATACTCACATAATGACAGCAAATCCCCAACATCAACTGTCCCGTCACTCGCCCCTCAATTACACACACACACATACATACAAGCTGATGGTGCAGTCTAAGGTGACCCCAACATCGCTCCTGCCTCCAACCACGGCATAAAACTGCGCGCAAGCAGAAGACTACGAAATGGGAGGGTTTGAAATCAACCTGCATGATTCAGGGGCACTGCCAATCCGACATGCCCCCGTCCCCTTCTCTCTCTCCTTTCACCCTTATTCTTTTTTTCTCCATTAATCAGGTGCCTGGTTCTGATTGACAGCGCTATCTTCTTCACTGTCTTCACAACACACAGTCGCCACCTGGGATCTTTGCATTACAAAGTATTATACTTAAAATATTAATGTAACAAAACGGAAAGAAAGAAAAGGTGGGGGTGGGAAAGGATCAACTACACGGAACCACCCGACAACGTAGAACACATGTCAACACCTGGCGCTCTCACACGCGTTACTTTAAGCCAACTATCGATTTACTTACTGACAAGACAGATGTGCACGAGGCGCCTGACTCGCTGTTTCGTGTCGGACAGAAGTGGGCGGGGCTATGGACGACGGCGGGGAGGGGGGGTCGGACCTGACGACGGATGTGCCAAAAGGCCCACTAAGAAAAGTGACGTTTTGTAGGTAGTAATTGAATCAATGGTTTGATGCGCGATACAGACAGCTAGGCGTGATAAGCCGCTGGTCTGACAGTTAACAAGTAGCGCGTCTGGACAGAAGACGAAAGACCGTCGTCCCCCTCTGATAACGGCGAAGTGCGAAGGAGGGAGGGGTGAATTGGCGTTTTACGCAGAGCCGGCAGCTGAGGCTATATCACGGCAAGGCAACCAGCCCTGTAAACAGATGCCACATGCAGAGAAAGAACAGCGTGCCCGAGACGAGAGTTGAACCCAGGACAGCCAACCCTCACTGTATTTGTGACAGGCGCTTACCGTTGCGCCAATGGACCGCCCGGAAAGAGAGGGGGGAGAAGTTGCGCTGATAGGAACGCCGTGTCAACTCCAAGAACGCCGAAAAGCCTGCTTCCTCGTGCGTGCACGCCAACCACCTGCAACGAGGTTCAAATCGCACACCATTGAGTAGACCGAAAGGTATAGCCGTTCTACGACCGAAAAGTGTCGCCTGTACCTGAACAGTCAAGAACTTTTACAGAGAGACTAAAAGCGGGCACCCCACTCATTCACTAGCGATCACATGTGTATGCTCTGGAGATAAGTGGGTTGTAGCTAGTTCTTCATGCCTTTCATGCGATCCCAGAATTTCACGGTGGTGACTGCAACAACTTCATGCTGCGGACACTAGACACTAGCTGTGTACTCCTCTGCTCTTTTTTTCTGGAAGAAACTGGTACGAAAGCTGTTTCCTGTGTACGTTCCGCGGCCGTGCCTTTTTGAATAGTGAAGCCTGACATGCAGTAAACTCCCTCTGCCTGCTTGCTTAAGTGTGTAGACAGAAGACCGTGCACTTCGCTGCTTCTTGTTCATCACTTTCGCAATCTCTAGGTAAATCGATTGTCCCCGTGGACAGCGGTCTCAAGAGGGTACTAAGAGTAGTGTATAAATGCTAGAGATCTGAAATGACAATTTAGCTGACAAAATGGACTTATGGGGAGAGAAAAAAAAGTAAGCTCATAAGAATGCTAAGAATAGCCTTGCCTTAAAAAAGATGGTTCCAAAATAGAATGGAATACAGATTTTCTAGAAGAATAAATGACTTAATACTAATAGTCAAAACCGAACTAAAGATGAGACTGAAAGAATCCCGCCTGCATTCGAGGCTGCACTTGTAGATGCTGGTGCCCGATCATTATAGTGTGTATTCTGATTTCGGGGTAAACAGTGAACCCATTTACTGTATACCAAACAGACAAAAAGAGGTCAAATCTTATTTCAGTGATAGTCTTTATTAACATGGTTCCAGCTCTCAAGCTGGTTTTAACTTCAACAAACGATTCCATTCTGTACATGATGTTTGTAGACTTGAGTCATGAGAAAGGATGGGCTCGGATTTGAGTAGAATCTTTGCCCTCATGCCAGTCATTTAAAAAGAAAATCATTTCGATAGACTTTTCTGAGACTCAGAAATAGTCCTTTTATCTGTGGGAAGATAATCTGTGTGCGTGCAGCCATTTAGTTCTGTGTAAATGCGCATGAGAAAGAGACAATGGGTAGACACAAAGCTTTCAGTTATTTTCTAGTGGTAGAAAGTGTTGTTTCATAACACTAATAGGCTAATGAATAATTGTGTTTGATATGGCGGCAGCCGTCAGGTACCAAAGCAATCAACTACCCGGTAAAGAAAATGATTTGAGAATACCTGTTTGTGCGGCAGCAATTAAATACCCAGTGGAAGTTAGAGGGCCACCGTTACAATCTAAGAATCCCCTCTAAAGATTAAGTAAAAACTACTTACCATGGGTTTGCCACAAGTAAACGCTTGGTGGGATTGTTCTAAAAAAAATTCCCGATTTCATAATAAAGTCAACCTCTGCACACATGCTGGCGTCTGGACGAAAATTTTTCTCGTCTGAAGTTTCCCGCAGCTACGTCTCTCTTCCGCAGAAAAACCTTGTTTTTAGCATGCGAAGCACAGCAATAGTACAAAATTATGAAAATGCACCAAATCACAGAGGTCCACAGATACATGCAACGACTGAAGAAATATGCACTTGTTGAACTAACCGAAGCACTTCTTGTCAGCATCCAATAATGTTCATCGCCTAATTTGGAACCTTATTCCGGGATCTGTATGAGCGGCTAGGAGCCATCTTCGCTGCCCCTTTCGAAGTTGTCCAGCTCATCACCAAGGTGCCTTCTTCCATGAAGCAAAACGCCCACAGATGAAGAATCAGAGTGCCAAGAAAACGGACAAAGATCGCGTGAACATTCCTGGCACCAAGCCAGCGGACGCTGTCCCAAAGCCTGACGCTAGACTTAGCATCTAAATACGGTAGACTGGACACAATGCAAGTCCCCTCCAGCCAATCTGCATTGAGCTTGCACGGGGGCCCGTCAGCTCACCACCCATCATATGCAGGCAAATAGCCATCGCGCACAGCAGCTCCCACGGGAGGAAAGCTCATCTGCATAAAAAAACACTCCACTCAGCACCGCCCCCCACACCCCAGTAAGTTGTGGGAGCTCAGCGTCCCTTGACTTGCCAATGAACGACGGTCGTCAACGTACGTAGATAAGGGTGTTAATGAGGGTGGTCACTTGTTCAGCCCGCGTGCAGGCGCTGTCTGTTGTTATGGCCACCTGCGGTCTGCAGTGCCGGTCATAGTCCTAGTTCTTCCTTTCCCTTTCCCCCAACACCCACCCACACCCAGCTGTGGGCTACGCCTTTTCCCGTCGACCTCAGACATCGGAATTTCTAAGAACCCATAATGACAAACCCATAATAAAACGCTTTCTTAATGAGACGGAAACAGGAAAAAAAACGAGTCAGCAGAGCGGAAAGGGATGTCTAGCAGAGATGTCGAGTAAATGCAACTGTAACTTCTCAAATCTAGACGAGGCAAAACTGTTACAACAGCGATCTCTGGTGACCATGTCATTTCACGATAAGAAACGGTGTGCGATTTTTTTTCAACTTTCAAATTTTGATGACATTCTTCTTTCATTATCACGAAAACAGCTAACGAGGAAAGAATAGACTTATCACACGTAAGCAAACGGCACAAGTTGGGCCAAGACACACGTCCGACCGAAGTAAGGCTGCTGTGACTGTTTAGTCACCATTAGGTAATAAATACTTAATCGAAGACTACAACCCCCGAACTTGCCGCCTGCTTAAAGTTGCATTAATCTGGGGCCCTGTAACAGACCAGGCGAATAACAGGACCAATTCTCCTATTATCCACCATCTATATAACTATATATATATATATAATCTTCCGCGGCAAATCATAAATTGGCCACCTCAGTTCGGTAACTAGACAAGAGGATTATTTTGTACATGTAGTTTTCAACTCTGATATGTTCACGGCTGTGTATAAGAGCACACAAAGAGAGAGTTACTAATCGCGATTTGCTACTTCTGTTGCCCGCTGACCTTTTGCCGGTCGGTACCATCTGGCGAAATGACGGACCGTATCACGCCACCATTTGCACGGCAGTTTTTACTCGTGACAGCTTCAATGACAGGAAACAATCGGAGCCTTTTTGGCCTAATTTATGGAAATGCACCAGCAAAAGCGCGCTCTGGCTGAACCACTTCCCTTGAACCAACCAACCGTTCATGTCATTACTTTGTCACTGTACTTAATGCGGATTAAAGGGTTTGGGGGGGGGGTCTAAAAGAAAAAGATGTATTTCTCCCCCACCCAACAAAAGTATGGTCTGCATTGCAAAAAAAAAAAAAAAAACTTAAAAATTAGCCATCTCTCTTATAACCCATGATCGACACTGCCAGTATCTAAAAACAAGTTTGTGAAAATAGTGTATTAGTTTCCCGCGGAGACAAAAAATTTTCAGTACACGCATTTACTTCGAAAACATGTTCACAACTAGGTGCGAGCATTTGTTAAATTTGATATCTCTTTCAAGGAAGACGCTTATAGTGGACAGAAGATCTTTCACAGGCTTACTAATCACATTTCTTCCGGATTCAATCGCGTAGCCCTCAAACTTTAAATCTCCAATCAATTTTGGTCATTTAACATAGCGAGCACTGCCCTTCAACTTTACTCTCCTTTCTACGTTGAGGGTGCAGCCCTGTCCAGCTCCCTCACTAAAAGAAGTCACTGAAAAAAGTTTGTTTAAATCATCAAACTTGTAACATTTGGAAACGGCGAAAACGCAAAAGATCCGTAATTCTCCTAGCCCGGACTCTTGCATAGAGATCTTTAACTGCCATAGCCCAGGCTCTTGTACAAGGACCATTTTGGTCATTAAAAAAATGCTACGTAACTCACAACTCATTTCTTCGCCTTGAATGATCGTACACTAATGTATCATATGACCAGCTGTACATATCTGTGCAAGTCCAGAATATAGGATACTACAGACATTAACGAAATGCTTTTTGCAAACTATTGTAAAGACTCTGACCGTTTGAAAGTCTTAGCCAACCACTCGCTGATCAAAAAGACGATCACACGGGAGTTGGAGGGGGAAGGGAATGGATGTTAATAAAAACCAGCGAGTAACTGCCCGTTGTGGGGAGGCGAAGAACAAGAGTGACGGGACCCAGTGGACTGCACGTGACGGCGACCGATTGTCCCAGACCCGATCTGTGACTACACTACAAATAGGCACAGCAGATGTTCCCGCGCCTCCTTCATGACCTCAAGTTATGGCTGCTCTCTCTCTCTCTCACACATTACGGAACACTTACCGGTAGAACTGGGTCTTCCAGAACAGCAAGTGCGGAGGTTTAACTCCCTCCCCTTCTTCCCTTATCCAACATCGTCGTTCTTTTTCCCCTATCGTCAACGACACAAATTGCTCTCTACTGCTAGTCACAGATAAAACAAATCAGTGATCCTACTGACGTCCGTGGCGAATGCGAATAGTATATTGCAGCTCTATCCACTACAGCAGTGCTGACCAAGCCGGTACTCTTCCAATAGAACTACCAGGTAGGTACGCACGCATATAACACTTTCCTTGAAACTCATGCTGAAAGCTCACGGGCATGTGTCTAGCATCATTTTCTGAAGATTCCATATGCATCAGAATTATTAATGAGAGATTACTATCGCTACGCTGGCACGTGGAGGTTAACGATGAACATTCATGACCATCTCCCACCCTCTACTCCTCTCCGTCCCCAACTTCTCCCTCCCTCCCTTCTCTCTCAAAACACAACTGGTGGTTGAACGCGAGTGACACGCTCTTCAGGAGCCATCGATTTGTGGCGAGTATTATGCACACGATACTGACTTGTGCACGAACTGGGACACAAGCTGAGGTGATTGATGAGGTCGGGGGGGGGGAGGGTCCATCAACAGGGATCCCTTCTGCATAATGCGAGAGGGGTAGGCATCGGGGGGGGGGGGCGGCCAAAAAGTGGTCAGAAATCGACAGGGGGATTTCACAGGAACAAAACAGAAAACAGGTCACAGGCAGGTTGCACCGTGTGGAAACCAACGCTTAAGAGTCAGTTTATCCTCTACCCGGGCATTTGTATCAGCAATCATGATGATGGTTTATAATGTGAACTTTCTAAAGGACAGTAAAGATCTCTGTGGCAGACAGACCTACTACATCCACACCACTTAAGCGAACATGAAAAATTCACTTTCGATAAAGGTTTTATCTCTTTTCCCCGCCCTCACAACAACAAAATAAAGTTATTCAATGCATAATATGCATTAAGCCATACTACTGCTACTGCTACAAATGTAGCAGCGATACCGACTACTACCTAGAGAGGAGTTTTCAAGAAGCAGAAATCTAAACTACCGTAACAAAGAGGTCATCGGACTATAAAGGCGAAAATGCAAGTTATAAATATCACGCAATTCTCACCATCCAATAATTCACGCTTCAAACTGGACTTCATACCCTGCTATTGTCAAAGATCCTTGATATACCTACCTGTAATACCTTGGACTGCTGTTATCCCTCCTCCCCAGAAAAATGAACCCAGCTTTTATCTCGTCCTTGACATCCCCATGATGAAAAAATAGCCACATGATTGAAACCTACAGACCTGTACTGAAATATCGCCAGAGACTGCAGCAAAACTCTGCATCCCAAAGAATGCCTCCAATTGACAATAATTTATGGACAATGGGAGACAAATAAAGCGAGGGGAGAGAAGGGGGAAATAATACATTCCTCAGCCCCATCCCTTGCGACTGGCCAAACTACTGGGCTTCTGCGCCTATTATCACCGTTAGCGCGCACCCCCTCTCTCTCCCTAGTGGGAAACTCACTTCACTGCAAAGTCAATTATCACCATAGAAGGGGGAGGCCAGTGCAAACAATACGGAAGAGTAGCGATAAGTTTGAACAATAGGATGGGCGCCGCAGTGCCATGTTCCTATATCCACTCGCTCACCAAACCGGATACATGACGATCGATAACACGGAGATCGGTTTCTATCGAACGGGCTAATACTTCACATAAATTCAACCCTGCTTCTTTTGCACGACATAAAAAGCACATGTTGCTTCCCCGGCTGTAAGAAGACAAAGGTCATGTACACCACAGTATTACGGCTCTGCTGTAATAATGCAAAGGCCATGTACATCACAGTGCTAGGGCGCTGCTGCAAGAAGATAACGGACACGTACATCACAGTACTAGGTCGCTGCTGTCCGAATACAAAGGCCCTTTACACCCCAGTACCAAGTCGCTGCTGTAATACAAAGGCCATGTACATCACAGTACTACGGTGCTACTGTACTGTAAGAAGAGAAAGGCCATATACATCACAGTACTACGATGCTACTGTAAGAATACAAAGGCCATGTACATCACAGTACTACGCGCTGCTGTAAGACAACGGACACGTACATCACAGAACTAGGGCGCTGTTGTATGAATACAAAGGCCATGTACATCACAGTACTACGGCGCTGCTTATTAGAGTCAGGGCGGACGGCGAGGAAGGGGAAGTGCAGATAGGTTTTTTTCTCGCGTTTAAAGTACTGTAACATTCAACAGTGGTCTGTTTCTAATTCCGGAAACTTTACGAGCACCCATACCGTACCCACGCACACCACCACTCGTCCCCTACCCATACTCACACGCCCACAACCCACACTCAAAAACGCGAGCACGTGCGCGCACGCGCACACACAAGTGCCATATATTTCAACATGACAGAGCTTGACATTTATTACTTTTTGTCTCGCATAAAGGAAAGAAACTTATTGCAAAGTGAATTCATGAATGAAGGAAAGAAAGGTCCAACATCCGCCCCCTCCCATACACTATTAACTGCGGATTTGAGGTGGTGTTAACTGCCTACTCTTTTATCTACCCACCCAACTTTTACTTCACGTCCTGATCTGTCCAAGTAATTTCCCCATCATCTAAATTGGGCGACAGCTGCTGTCGCACTCCGGCCGGCCTGTGATTGCTGACCTGAAAATGTCACCACAGGTCGGTCGGTCGGTCTGCCTCGTGACCATCTGATTTCTCATCTCACGCTCCTCAGGTCTCGTCAACCACCGACCGTGATAACCACCAGCTTCTGTATCTGCCGTCCTGTCCTCTATTCTTCGAAACTTTCCACTAACCTTTCAAGCTCACGTGCATGTACCTGCCCGTATGATGCCTTTTTCTTTCTTTTTTTTTACCTCGAACCTTGTCCAAGTCTGTCCAGGGTTCGTTAGGCTCTTGCGACATCAATCACTTACAGTCACCAGAAACACAGGTCACTTTGTTCATTTTCTCCCGTCATCATTATCGTCCTCTTCTTCGTCTTCACCATCATGAAGCTGCTTCCTTTGTCTGGCGAGATGGCGATCACGCAGGTCTATTTTTACACAGCGTACACGAGTCTAACTGCCATTTAGTGGAGCACCGTACAACTTCTGATGATCCTCCTGGAGGTCAGCCAATGTCTCTAGTGGGCTCGCGTGCCAAAACTGCATTGATAGGAATTCACTCTCCACAACCTTCACTCTGGGCTGAACTGAGCAGACATCACTCACTCACCTAGATCTTCAGATAGTGAAAGGTTAATACTTGAGAAGTTAGAAAGGGCTTATTTAGTCCTTTTACCAAGGACAACAAATAAATACTAAGAAGGAAGCGTTGTCAGTTATGTACCATCAAGATCCCATGCCAGATTTGTGTCAAGACTGAAGGTCGTGCAGGTGGTAAGGCGACAGCGGGATTCATCGCGTCGAATGCAAGGCACGATGCCCGCAATGGTTAGGGTAATGATCATGAGGGGAATATCGCCTACATCTGGCAGATAATTTCTCGTTTCCTCCGTTCTGATTCAGTTCATTGGTGTCATTCGCATTACAAATAATCACTCCGACATTTCCCCTGCCACTGACTACGCATGCGCATGTGCGTATGTGAGAAAGGGAAGCAGGCAACAAGCCAGAAAGAGAAAGACAATCGAGTAAGCAGAAATAAAGAGAAACAAGTAGGTAGGCAGGCAAACAGACAAGCAGTCAGGAAGGCATAGATGCAGACAAGAAGGCATAAAGGCAGACAGGAATTCATAAAGCGAGGGGCACATAGGAAGACAGAGAGAAGCAGACAAGCAGAGACAGAGATAGAATAGGCGGAGACAGTTGTTTCTATGTGCGTCTCTTCGGGAGTTAAAAAAAAACAAGACTTCAATTAAAATACTCAGTTATCTGTACTAATTTACCGCAAAACCCGTTTAACATTGTTAGACCTTCTTAATCACAAACTGTAATTCAGATAGTCTTGCCATTTTCATTCCAAGCTCTAGTCTTGATAAAATGAAGCTGCTTCTAGCCTCGGGCTAACACTAGCGCGTTACTCTTATATACACATTTCTGTAGTGCAACTTTTTTTTTAAAGTTATCAGCTAAGACTTCTCAGACGATGCTTGGCGCTTCCAGCAACGTTTTCCAGTCTCCTCCCAGGCCGAGTGAAAGACGCCCTTGTTTCCCATCTGTACAGAGCATGCAACATGCAACCAGAAATGTCAAACTGCAGCTTCACCAAGCAGAAAAATATTCTCATCCCCCCATTCTTACTCCTACCCCCACACTGGAGATCTTGTTTCTCTCTCACACAGAGACAGCTTCTACTCCTCCCATTCTGTTAGCTCGCCTGGATCAGTTCAAAACACTCCGGTTTCCCCTTCGAACCCTTAACCTACACACCCAGCCATTTTCCCCATCCCCTCCCCTCCTCCGCCACCCTTATCTCTCCACCATAAAAAAAATTATAAACATCCGAAACGCTGCAGATTACGGTTTTCGCTGCCTGTACTACCGGCTGTTGGAAGACCGCAGCACCAGTGGATCCCGAGAGGAGGTGGGGGTGTGGTGCTGGCTTGCACATGCACATCCGTGTCAAGTATCCTCAGCCAGCTCCTCCGACACAGCGGTCTGTCCAAATCACGTATACTCACAAACTGAGCGGACCAGAAGAGTAGTTATCGTACAGATGTGGAGCCAACTGCTGACTGCAACTTCCACCAGCTGCTTCGCAAATTCACAGCAGATATTTTCTGCATGGTGCCAATCAGATGGTCATGCGCACATGCCTAGGTACTTGACAGATTAATGTGCCGCGAATAGTGCTTTACTACGCAGCAGTAAAGAACTAGCTGTCAGTTAACCAAAAACGATGCATCTTTGGTCTCTCTCGCGCGCGCACACACACCTTTTTTTAAAAAAAAATCCACTACACATTCCACACACGTGCAAAGTAACATCAAAGAGCGCGTGATTCAGCAGCCCACCCTTCATATCCTCCTCACTCTCAACCAGGTAAAGCGAACAGTCACTGGTGCCAGCCATGGCACATATGCACCCACTGATGGATGACTAGGTCTGACTCAACACATGACCGGAACTAAACTTTCTGTTACCAAAGCGGCGATACGTTAGCGTTCTTTTTACCTCACAAACATAAAACCTTCTCATGGAGAGTTCTCCGCAACTTTCGTGGTTACTGTTATCTTCTGTGTTGGAAGGGCTCAAACACTACTCACATTTTTCTGTGGTAATCACTCTTATTATTTACTGATCTCTGTTTTGGAGCACTTGATTTAAACACGTCCATACTGGCGACAATTAAATGTGCCATTAACAGGCATCCCCCTTCCTTCTACAGGAGTAATTTCCTTATTTCCTTTCTCGCTGCGTTGCACGATCCAGTAACGCCCTCTGAAAAAGTAGGTCACAGCCATAAGCGCTCCACTGCCTTTCACGCAGAACTATATCAGACCTCAGTGGTTTCGGAATCACATAAACGCTATCTCACCTGCTGTGAAGTGAAGTAGATCCCGGAACTGCCCCTTCCCCCCCCCCGACTATACTGCGGTATCCGGTACTGGTCCTTTTTTTTAAGCAGAAACTTCCCAGATACGTTCTTCCTTCTTGGTACTGCCTTTAACCACGGGCTGCTCCAAACAGAGCCAGGTCTACACGAGTTGGTAGTCCGCTTGTGGCCACGCTGGTGCTTGTTACTACATCCAGTCGAATCACGTTAACCCACAGACTAAACGATAGTCGCCCAGCGTCGGTGGTACGTCATTGCTGACGGCTCGACACCCAAGCAGCATCTCGTGCTGCACTACCTTCTGCCAGCACCAGCGGCGGCGGCGGCGGCAGCAGCCTAAGGAGCGCACTCTTTTTGCGTCCCGTCTTAGCCTTTCCACCCTACCCCTTCCCTCCCTTCCCCCCCCCCTCATCCACTTCCCTTCCCTTCTACCCACCTCAGAACGAGTGAAAACGGATTCCTCTCAGAAGCAAGGGATGCCACAAACCTCTGCTTGCATTCTCGATCCCCGACAGGCGGGAGTCGCTGAGTCTGTTCCTGGTACAGTGTGTACACTTGTGGTGTACAAGTAGGTTTGCCGTGCAACTGGACGCGACGATCACGCTAGCAGGCCAGAATTGAGGCGCATGAAGTGCCCTCGAGCATGGCGGAAACACGGTGGTGGTTGTGTATGTGCGTGTGTGCGTGCATGCGCGTGTCCACGTATATACCGGAAAAAGGGTGGGACCATGCCTGAAGCGATGTTAAGAATCTGGCCATGATGAATGGAAACGCTACTCATAATGATGCGAGTTACACAAAGGATCTTTGTTTCAAAATTTTGCACAGCCCTCCGTCAAGGGAGCGCTTGTTCAGCGGCATGAATCATGGACAGCTCCCAACCGATATCTCGGTTTGATTTTGTACAGCGGAACTCTTTCACGCCATCTGACACAATGTGAAGTGTTGCTGTCACACACACGGTCGTACACACGTTTACACATACACAAGAATGTATTATCACTACACATGCTCCAGTTCTGATGCCTTTTCTTCGCGTGAGTTTTCGTGGCAATAGTACGCTAGATCACCACCAAACTAAAATAAATCTTCCCTCTTCTCCAAACGCCTCACTGTCAAAGACACTGGATTTGACAGGATTAACCATGTATGATGATTTGCAACTAGAGCAGGTAAAAAAAAATAGAATGCCAGTAATATTTTCCCTCGCGACACTGAAATAAACACAGAAAAAAAATCGAAAAGTCTTACAAACAAGATTAGGGTTTTTTTTTCGTGCTGTTAAGAAAATTACAGCGAATCTAAAATGCGTCAAAGCAACAAGTGGTCGAGATGCAGATGCTGTCTTTTGGAGATCACATGACCATCACGCTGTACGCTTTCACATTGATCAAAACCTGTTGCTCATCTTTGCTCAGCGAAGTGTTGAGAAACTTTTGCTCGATTAAGAGTTTGCTTTAAGATACACAACTAGGAGAACTCGCAGACAAAATCTTTACCCATCAACTCTTACTCCTAACGGAAAGCAGTGATTAGTTTTAATTTGTGTATATAAAATAAACTTACGATGCCTCAAAAATAAGCTATGTATATTTTAGGTATTGCACACGTACACACAAACAGTCGCTAATTCACAACCAGTTAACTCAAATCTAGAGCTTAACTGGGAGAAAATCAGAATGCCAGGAGGAAACTCATATCAATCAGCAGAGGAAACTGCACAATTCTTACCTTGTGGTCAGCGATGATTGATGATGATGAATTTTATACGGTATATAACATGCACCCAACTCTACCAGTTTGAAATCCGCAAATCTGTCGACGATGACGGGCACCTAAAGGCTTCTAGCAATTGTTTATTCCTGCACGCACGACAGAGAATCCCCGAACTGTCGCGAACGTACTAACTAGCCTTCCTCGTTCTTTATTTTCTGCTACGTTTTGAGCTACACGATTTCAGGGCGTCTGAGACAAGACACGAGCATCTAGGCTACTTCTGGAAACAGGCTCCGCTGTCTTCCCGTGACTCACGTGCAGTGCACGCGACCGACGCACACACCTCAGCTATGCGCCTGCCAGAGGTAAGTAACTGGCAAGACGGCTAAACAGGTGAGTTGCTGTTTGGTAAATCTGGCGCTTACTGATAGTCTTCCTTACCCAAGAATGTTGTATAAAAGCTTTTTCTGCATCAAGTGCCTGAAGAGTGGGAGTACAAGGAAGGGTCGAAGAGTCTGCAGAGCAAGGATGTGTACGATGTGCGTGCGAGCACCTGTTTGTGTGTAGGTGGTACGTGGGTCTGCATGTCTAAGTACGTACACTTACGTATACATAGTAATCTCATTTATCAATATGTGTATGCATTATACGTGCATTGTTCCGCAATTACAAGCTACAGGAATCAACACAAGTTTCTGTCATTTCATCTACACACTTTCACGCACGTGGGTTAGTTTCGCGCTGGTTAGTTTAACCGTTCGCGCGCGCGCGCGTGTATGTGTGTGTGTGTGTGTGTGTGTCCGTTCTGTTTTCTTCTATTTTTGTAAATTGCTTCGCACATTTGAAAGTATTGGAGAAAATCGGTTGGACTGAGGGGTCTGGGTGTGAAGAATTTATTTGAGCGTAATGAATTTATGTTTTGTCTGTACGTTTTACTGTATAGACAGACGTGTTTAAATTGTACTTTTTTTAAACGACGGGTGGAGGTATGTTCTACAAATATTTCTTATTGTGACACTGTCGTCCGCCACTTGAAGACGTGCTCACCTCTTCTTGCAGACAACGGCAATGTGATAGGAGGTCGTTTTCCAGTTCTCTCATCTGACTCTCTCTCACACACACACACACACACACTACTTTTCCACGTAGTGGATGACTGAGGAGCACGAGGTCTCCACAGTGCAAGGTTAGTCTGCTCAGCTCACGTCACTAATGAGGAACCTTTACACATAGGGTGACATATCGACCTGTAGGGATGCATGACATCGACTACGCACAATCCAGGAAGAAGTGTTAACATGGCCAGAAACATTCACCTCAACAAAATAAGCTTCCAAAAATAACTGTTCATCATAAACAGTTAAGCAGTACACTTGCTGTCTATAAGGATCCTTACCTAATACCACGGACGAGTATAGGTGGACAGATGACTCTGCCCAGACCAATGCATAGCCTCTTGTGAAGTTCTTCGCTGTTAGTCTCGGCGAGCTTAAACCATGAATGTGACTAAACCGGAAGCTTTGTGCCCACCAGCCTCGTTCTAGTGGTTAACTGAAAAACTTCGTCTGCAAGCAGTGCTAATACCTACAGCGAACAGGCTAATGAGTATGCCTTACGACTCATACTGCTGCAATTAGCTCCAATCAGTGCATAATCCGTGCTTGCAGGATAACAAGGAATGCTGTATAAACATCATCTCTTGCTATTTATACACGGGATTTTGCGAATTATAACATTTTCCCCCTCTTCCAAGGAACTTCGTTTGCCATTGTATCGCTTATTCTTGCAGTCAGTAGAGTAAATAAACGTATCATAAAAAGTGAATTCTTGTTTTTATTGCCGTCGCTTTTCATCAAACCAACCAAAAAGCATATTTATCATGTTATCTCGTCCTATCTTCTAAGAAAGCCAGATTTTACCCAAAAATACTGAAATTTGCTGGTACAGTTGGGAATTTTTCTCGTGTGGATAATAACTTTAAGGTTTTTATAAAAAAAAAAACTCAGAAAAATAAGCACGCATACCTACACACCCAGAAACATACTATGGCAAGAGAAAAAGATAAGACTGGATACCAATAAAAGTGGAAGTCTACGCTCTGCGTTGCGCCGATTACATCTAAACTTCACTGCCGCACTTAGTCGTTCGCCGGACGTGTCGTTGTGCTGAGATTCTATCACTGTGTGCACAAGCCATGGACGATTAAAGGCGTCCCTGCCCAGTTGTTTTGCCAAAGCACATCATTTGCGCAAAAAACATTTGCGTTTTGTCTCATTTACAGTATCAACTGGTCGCGGTGTTTCCCAACATATAGCACTTTAATCCACCCCACTCCTCTCTCTCCCTCGCCGTCCATCCTCCTCCCTTTCCCCAGGATTACTGATTTTGCGGAACTTTCAGTTCAAAATCGCACCAAGATTGCGACAAAAGATTGATCGGCATTGAATGGAGTGACAGATACATGCCACGCAGAAACTACAATTCACACTCCAATCGCCATAATAAACTGTACAATCGTCACAGACCGCTTTGCGCCCCCTTCCAAAACGTATCGATACAAAATACCCCTGCTAGACTGCAGCAAAGAAACGAGTGAACCACCAGATATATAGAGACGGCGAGAGTTAACACACATGAAGCAAGCACGCGCGCGCGCGCGCGCACACACACACACACACACAAGCACACATACCAGCTCTCTGCTATTCTCGACTACAGATTCCAGAGACAACCCAAACCCCACCTACTCCAAAATTCCATTTAACTTGCCAAGATAGTTTGTATGACAACTCTGTCAAAGATCAGTGCACAGATCGCTACATGGGCTGCTCCCATCAAAGCTCATGCGGTGGCAGGCAACCTTCATATTATCTTCGCACCCCTTTTATGGTACCAACATCTTGCAGCAATCTCGGTTCCACCACAGAAATGGCTCAAGAGATTTGTTACTAAATATGCACTAACAAAACAAAAAAAAAAATTAAAGTCAAGCTGGTTGATGCCAGAATTACGGATTAAATTTGAGTCACTCTTTTTTTCGTTAATATCCGAAGTAGACAAAGTTTTTTTTTAAAAAAACGTCTTCCATTAATAGAACCAGACGACAACTATACAAATACAATAGAAATGCGGCAGCTTCCAAATAACAGTTACATTAAAAACAGCTTACACATGATTTGGATAAACAGTGAAGTAAATATTCCAGTTAACATCGGCAGACAAAAAGATTGAGCCTTATCAACGTCTACGTTTGAAATTAGCTACACTGTCCACATAAAAACTCATACTTTGCCCAAGAAGTTCCTTCATATGTTTTTTATTCTCTTCGCCAGCTAAATCAAACAGCTGTATGCATCAGCTGTTTCATTTGCTATTGCATGTAGCCGATCAATACTTCAAGCGAGAATGTTTATGTTGTGGTCACTTATCTCTATAATATCCCCTTTCCCTTCTTTCCGCGTCACTCGACCTTCCTTCTTATTGATAATCTCCAAGTCAGATTTCAATAACCTAATTATCTCCGCAGTGAGAAGTAGACCGTTTAAAGTCCTCCATGTCATGTTTATTTGTTCACACCATTTACCCTCAAGTCGCACTGTTTGGTCTTATCGTCGACATACATATAAGACATTAAATTCGACATTCAGCTCACTTCTTGAAATAGATATTTAAAAAAAAAAACAGGTCACCACGAAACTGCTGTAAATGAGAAAATCAGACAGTTCATGGCAGAAGCCTGAATATCAGAAAACAGGTAAAGAACGCCCTGAGAGTAGGTCCTTCAACGGGCCGTAAGATTTTGTGTTGCATGACCTCTTTCTCTTGCACGCTTGCACATTCAACTATACTCCCAAAGCCCTCCTTCCCCTCTCAACTCCAAAAAATTGCCCCGACAAACGCGTTCTCTTCCACTGTAGTGATTCCAGAAACTTTCAAAACAGTCCCTTCTTCATCCCTCTCATGTTTCAGAGATGGGGACAAAATATTTTGCCAAATATAGCAACATAGCTGGAGATATGGGCTTTGTTATAGTGGAAACATAAAGCCTACTTAGCTAAGCTGACGATCAGGAACGGCGTACCAGAACGCTACACACACTAGTGAGGCTTTAGTGCATGGCTCAAAGTGTTTCCACACCACCGGCAAAGGGTTTATGTAAATGAAGATAATGAGTCCTGCAGCTGGCGACACTGAGCCGGAATCAACCAGAAGATGGAGAAGAAAACCATGCTCCAGAGTCAGACGGTCGAAAAATACTCTTCTTCTACACGCCAGGGCCTAGAGGTCTACGAAAGAGACCAGACGGAGGTGGCAGATCGAGTGCCAGTGGTGGTGATGACTGCAAGGGGGTGAGAAACACATAGGAAGGGTGGAGGAGCGTGCACCAGTACAAAATAATATTTTTAGTGCAAGACAGAACCATATTTGCGCCACAAGTCTGTTTTCTTGGGTAGGTTCACATGGCGAAACAGCAGATGTTGACATAGCTACAAGCTATTCCCCTCACCCTCCCTGTATATGAGTGAATGTGAGCATGGTTTTTGCATGGCTGTCACAGAAGGCAAAACTTATATATATATATACATTGCACGTGGGTTACTGCAACTTCTGTCACAGAAAAATGTGATTTTAGCACAGTAATGCAGTGTCATTTACAGTCCTTGTCAGAATATAAAGTCCAACCACTTGGGTCGCCACCCCTTCTTAGCTGCTCTTCAACCCTTACGCCAATAGCCCTCCATTATCTGCCACTTGTTTGCACTTCCTCCTTTACCAACATCATCACTATCATCATTATTCTTTCCTGTTAGGGTACAGACATCCTATTTTCATTTCCACCAATTTCTCCCACACTCCCTTCAGTTTTGCTTCATACATAGTCACAATGGACACAACTGCTTCATCAGTATTTTGATTCAAGCATTTCATTTTCACAATATGGCTTTTGTTATTAAATACAGTAGAATCAAAATTTATGACTTCACAAAAAGAAAATAAAACTACACAATTTTAAAGAAGAATGTTCACATAATCATTCCATATAATGAAATATTTTTAACAAGACTGCTGTTACTGAAAATATATTAATGAGTGTCATAACACAGACAATATAAATAAACTATTGGACATGAAAAAGCAATGAAATTTCTTCATGCTTTTGGCATCTGTTTCTGACACTGTGCAGGCGCAAACTTTTTTTTTGCACTCCATGTAATAATAGAGACTGCTGCATGAAACAATAAGCGGAAACCAACAAATTACAGAAGACCTGACACTAACTTACTATGAACCACAACACTACCCCTAGTGCTCTGTTTCTGCCCAATTTGTCAGCAGAATAAATTCATAAAGATCAAAAGCTGACCACTTGTTTTACATAGAGTATAAAGTGAAGCACTTGTATTTTTCTAAACGATGCATTTGGAACATTACCATAAAGCATGCTGTAACCTTTTTCATAGTTCATGAGAGTGCTGTCACTTTGACAAACATTAATAATAGGTGTCAATGTGCTTCCGGTGATGCGTTTACAAAGGATTATGTAATAGATGCAGTCTTCAATATTCGATAGAACTTATCATGTGTCCATGTGCATGCATGTACATCTCTGTCTCTCACTCACTTTTTTTTTTTCTTCAGTGGACAATACTCCCTTACTCCACTGATACCAGTCAACATTTCCATCTAAGTATAAAATGCATCTGCTAAAAACAAAATATATCTTTCCCTAAAAAATAATAATAATCACAGTATAGAAAAAGACAGTTGCACCAAAATTCATGTCAAAGATACATTTGACATTTCTTAGTGCGAACATAAAAGCTCATATATAAAATACAACCATAAACTGAATGCTTGCCAGCTTCCTTCAAACGGCATTTTCTACAACCAACTGTGACATTTCAAGCAAAATGTCAGCACAGGCACATGCTGATAAAGAGGAAATTATTCTGGATGCTGGAATGGCAGTAACAATTACTTGATGATAGTTCCTAAAATCCCAAATGAATATTAATGGAGGATGATAAATATTAATTGTACATTATGTTGAATAAAATAGCGCCAGGATCTTCACCTTTACTCTTTGCCCACATCAAAGGTCATAACCATTACTACCCATTTTTCCCATGGACTTTTAAGTGGTAGTTTGAGCCTAATAATGATCTACTCTTATTACAGCTATTTGCACCCATTTTGTTGCAATTTATTTCTGACAGATAAAAGAGCTTTGCACATGACACTGTTTACCAAAAAAAAAAAGTCTCAATAAATCACAATTTTTTTTTAAACTGCCCCCTTCTTTTGTTTGTACTTATTTTAAACATCATGCATCACAATTTGCACTGTATCAAATTAAAAAAAAACTGCAGGTCAAATTTTGTATGTGGAGAAATGTAAAAAGTGAGAAAAAAGAGCAATGTGGGACAGATTCAGAAGCAGAAAGAAAAAAAACTATAAAACAAATATCTTCTTGTGTATATTTAACATATATTTAAAATATATTCATATGCAAATACATTGCAGTTTTTGAAATCAAACAATGCCAAATTCAAAACAACTGGTTTCCACAAAAGCAATGCTGCTGCTCCTGTTAAAATAGAAGCAAGCTATTCGAGGTGTCTATGTGCATATGTATGCACATTATAGCTCCAAATACAATGCCTAAGTGCTCAATCAGGACTTTGACAAAACTTGCAGCTAGTGACAACGCAATCTCATCAACCAAGTACTATCATATTTTGATAATTCACTTATCCATGCCTTTCTTTCCAGTCTGCCATTCCAGTAAACCCAGGAAAATAACATTTTAAGAGAAGTCCCACTAGGCAGCACCAGTGATCATATTACATAATTAGTGATGCATGGTCTCTCTGATTATTCCCATCTGAAAACACCACTGTCACTCAAGCTCTCTATGAGATTTATTTATATGAGTAAACCATGAGGACTACACTAATAATTGTAAATTTACATTGCAGCAGTGCGCACCGTATGCAAAGACAACCATGCTTTTACATTAACACTAATATTAACAATAGAGTCATCATAAATATAAAAAAACAGTGATATTTATATGGGCCAACAAAAAAAAAAAAATCAATAGTACTCGAAACAGACATAAACTCATAGGGGATCTGTTCTGCATTACTTTTACACCCAAGAGCATGATGGTTCAACTTCAAACCAGACTTAAACCCAATTTTCTCTGGTGTATACTAAAATCACAAAGTGTAGATTTTTCTTAGCACAAACACTCATGTCATAAACAGACTTCTTATGTTCATAAATCTAGTGTCAAACTCACCTTAAACAATGTGATTACTATTTAATGAAACTTTAATCTCACTTCACTAGAGTTGAACATCTTAGACCTTTCATTTATGGTTTCTATCGCTTCCTTTTAGAGAAACATTGCTGATTTAAGTACCATTCATAGATCATGAGTCCTTTCTTGTTGATCCACAACAAGACTCTTAAATTTCCATGCTCTCAAGTTGTTTCAGCATGTGCTCAGTAATCTTTGAAAACAGCAAAACCTTCAACGATGAATTCTACTTGTGGCAGGAAAATACAAATCTTTTTAGAATCTTATCTCAATGCTCTAACGAATCCTGAATGTTTATATTTAGGGGTTGGTATCCCTTTAAATATTAATTTACAGGTTTGTAGTTAAATAATGTGAAATAAACATTCTGGAGTCTAGTAGGTGGCTAAGTGAATGCTATACAAAATACATTCTAAATGTAAATTATTTTTAATTTGATTTTGATTTGATTTCATTTGATTAAAATAATGTGTCTGCAAAATATGCTTAGCATCATAGAATGTTTTCTCATGATTATATATGTATCGAACAAAATCGGCCCAATTATCCATTGGAAGGTTATTCCTTAACCACTAATGAAAGTTGATATATATATATATATGTGTGTGTATGAGTGGATGGTGTTTTAGCCCTGAAAATGTAGGTGCATTTATGTATGAAAGAAAGTACAAGAGAGGTAGAGATGTGTGTGTTCGGGGGGGGGGGGGAGGGTTATGACAAAGTAAAAGCAGCTTTAGTGGATACTTTATTTGGACTAATTATAAAAAATTTATAAACTCTATAATATAAATTTCTATAAGTTTTATGCTACCTACTACCTGCATAATTTTACTTACCACAGTACAGTTACATAAAAGCATTTTTAAAGAATATCATTTTAAAAGCATAACAACAAGAGACTATAGGTATCAACTATATAAGCAGCAGTGTGTCAACCCAAAACTGTTCTGCCAATAATGGTGTTAAAAAAATGTTCCCTGCAAAATTATGCCTGAACTGACATTGTATGCTTTATATACTCGTTTACATTTTTTAAATTTCCTCAGGGAACACTTTTGCTGTTTGATGTTTTGAGAAATCAAACAATGTTAAAATTGTTTTATGTATCTTGGATCGAAATGTCCATTTAATGTCTTATTTTCTCAATATTTTACATTCTAATATTCAATACCAACGTGCGACATCTCCTTACATCAATCGTTTACCTCAGGCCTATTGTACTGTAGTAATGAAATGTCAACACTAACCACCACATGACACAAACAAGTCTGTAAATAAAATGGATATCAACTAAGCTAAATCCACGAGGAAGCAGAAGAAACACAATCAAGGCCATAACACAAAAAGCTCGGAGTGTTCTGTCTCTGACAGACGCGATACCACAAGCACAAGCCACAAACCTCACTCCACTCCTCAGACTCTTGACATTTAAAAAAAAGGATGGGCATTCTGCCTTCTCAGGAATTTTGAGGAAAGACATAATACACTCAATCATACCCTTCCGTATTTATTTTTGCTTTTTCATCTACCACGTTAATGCTTTTGGCAAAAATATTACAGCGTTTAAGGAAGATGCGGTTGCTGCAAACAGGCCAAATTTTGTGACCATATCGGGAAACAGGCAGACGAGAAGGGGGAAGCAACTGCTTCCAACACCTGTCACCGTCTCGTCAGTAACACGGTCACTAACACTGCCTCTGGGAATTTCCTGATGCATGCATAAACTTACACTCAAAACAATATACAATCCTTCATTTTTACCAAACCAAGGAAACAGTAACTATAATTACTCACCCGCCTTAAGGACCAGCCGATCTATCCCGCTGTCGCGTCCTCGTTCTGGCGAAATTATGGCGGAACTCTGACGTCATGACCGGAAATGTTTACATTATCGTAGCAGTACAGATTATCTCGATTCAACACCGAAGAATTTATCATTATTCTGTTGAAATTTACTCGTAGTTTAATATTTGTAGTTTTTTCCAAAACATTTTAATCTACCTTAGCCTAAACTGCTGTTTTATTAGTTGCGTTACGTAGAAATTATGATATGAACATAGCATCAGTCAAATAAATATATGTCGTCTGCTTTTGCAAGGGAACGCCCACTAACGGCCCAATAACCCACTTTTGTGCCCTAAAACTTTTTTGTTAAATTCAAATCAATTTTGATTACGAAAAGTTAAAATGTTCCAGGAAAGAAAAGAATAAATTGTGTATAACAATCAGTTTATACGATATAATTTTCCCTGCTCAAAGTAAATCTCTTTTGACAGAGATCAAATACATATTATTATCATGTCATACAACGTGGAAAATATCTTAAACTTTAACTTATTGAACTTTCGATAAAGAACGATCTCACATCACACGCTTACTAATTAACACAATGTGTTGTAGATGCTGTAGATCAGCTGACATTGCATGTGATTCTTGTTGAAAAGGAGAGACAATGATATTTTTATTGTTTAAGCGTAAGTCGTCATCTGACTTTGGGGGGTGGGGGTGGGGAGCGGAATGAGATCCCACGCAGCGATCGATCGAGGTTCGCAAGTGTCCGTGTTTTTACATGACAATGACAAATATATTTATTACTTGAGCCACATTTGTGAATATGTGTAGAGAGGTGTGTACATTGCATGTGTTCCCTTGCGGACGTTACATTTTGTAGTTGTTTGTTTTTCATCGTCGCTGGACTTTGTCCATGGATAGGGATGGTGGGGCTGGATTGTTTACCAATGGGTTATTTGTGTTAAAATTTCTGAATCTGGAATCAAACCTGGTGGGTTTATGGGTTTAGTGTGGCGGATATTGCGAAGTGTGTAATTATAACCTGCTAAGACACATCACATCTGCTAAAACATACACCGTTATTACTTTGAATCGTAGCACCATTTCTGTTTTTATTATTTTTTAGTTTCCTGTTGTTTTATTCTTTTGCTTCTTTTCTCTTTTTGCTGCGCAATGAGCATTCTTTTGAATGGATACCTGCGCAATGTAAATCGACATCATCATGGTCGAGACATACCATTCACATATGGCATGATCCGTAGTTTGTAACATAATTGGACATTTAGACTCTCAGCCAATCACTGGACAGTCTTTGTGCTTAGCAACTAAATGCTTTACAAAATGGCTGCCACTGGGGAATCGGCATTGTATATAATGTTTTTAAACACCATGTGAACAACAAGTATAATATTATAACAAGTGTTCAAGAAAGTGTTTAACTGTTCGTTGAAAGTTGTGAATAAGAACTGATACGTGGTCTCTGTACGACGATGGAAAATACAAGCTGAAATGAAGTGGAGAACATTACTGCTGATAATGTCAGCTGTTGCTTTGAAAGAAGCCAAAATTGTGCTTGATGTTTTGTAGTTATAGGCCTGTTAAAAATATTCAGAAGTTTAGCAGTCATGTCGGGTCTGTCAAGTCCTGCACGATATACTCGGGAGCCACAAGCAGAAGTTGAGAGTCCTGCGCATCGAGAGGAGAGGTAAGAACTGAACAAATAAGAAGTAGTTCTGCTATAGTTTCCTCAAGTTGGCAAATGTAATCACAATATATAGATAAGTCTCACGCCACTATCACCTTTTTGGATCCCTTGCCGTAAGAAATTAAGAAGTAATTGACACTATTACAGCTTTTGTGCTTCTCTATTGCAGTTCACATGCGTTTATACCTATGTGTTCATCATTGACTGAGCTTTAGTGTCTGACACGTTTTTGTGTCCGGCCATAGCAGTTATGCAGAGTATTATTATTCAACTTTATTCTTCATTGCATTGGCATTGTCAGCAATTACTTTTTCGGCTTCATCACTATGTAGGGAGAATATATGTACCTCTGATTGGAGTATTCTTTTGTGTGTGTAACTTTAAGTGGCTTAAAGTTCTCCAGAGGAATTATTCTTGTTTTGGTGTATTTGTCCTTAACTCCGTCGTTTTTGATTATTTATCTAATATTTGATCTCCAGTATGATATGACTTCTGTTTTTCAAGATGATTCATATATTATCTCTATACAAAAGCTGTGTTAAGCGTACCACTCAGTGCAGGATAATCAGTTATTCATTCAGTCATTCGTCCATTGACTGGTATCGGTCATTGGTGGGAGCACATGAATAAACGCAGCAGCTGACAATACCTGTTATTTATGCCTGTCGGATGATCCTGCACAGGACGATCAATCCACTCCTTCACATTTGTAAGCTATTTCTTCCTCTGACCACTGCAATGTTGACTATCCTCCAAGGTACCTTAAAGGACAGGACTTTGGTCACATGGCCAAACCATACTAGCTTACGCCGCTTGACTGTTGGGCGTAGGTTCTTTGCTGTCCTATAAGTGTAGTAGCCATGTTTTGTACAAAGTCGTTGGTCTTATGTACCCTGTACAAGGTCCAGACCAACCTTCTCAGACATTTGCTTTTGAATACCTGGATTCTCCTCGCCATATCAGTAAGCAGAGTTCACGTTTCACATCCGTAAAGCAGGATCGGTACTATAAGAAACTTATACACATTTTACTTTGTAGTAAACCTGACGTTAGACCTTGTCCAGCCCAGCCATTGCTGTTGTTGTTCCTATCCTTATGCTGTCTTTGGAGAAGGCTGCTCCCAACTACAGTGGTGCTTTGAGTTATGAATTTAATTCGTTCCAGAGCCGTGCTCATAACTCGAACAAAATTTCCCATTTAAAATAATGGAAATTGGATTAATCCGTTCCATCCCTCTTTGTCAAGTCCCCCAAATTTCCTAAATTATGAAAAATTGCATGTTTTTAATCAAGAAACACACACACAAAACTTCAAATTACACAACAAAATAAATAAATATACAAAATGTACAGTAAGAAAAATGTATAAAATATGGTACTGTAATCTTACCTTGGCGACAGATGAGCACGACTAACGGAGAGGAGCTGAGGAGAGAGGTCCATGATGATGGTGATGTCCATTTGTAATGCGCAGGTATCCATTCAGAAGAATGCTCATTGCGCAGCAAAAACAAAATAAATAAAAAATAAGAAAAAATAAAGTAAATAAATAGATAGAAGTGTGTGATCGTACCCGACACCTCACTCCCCTCTGTTCAATGGGGTCGTAGAGGGAGGGAGGAAGGGATACTGGCATGGAACGAAGCGTAGATACAGCACTTTCTTACACTCTAAACAAAACTACTATTGTACTTTCTTTACTTTAAATGAATTGATAAAATTAAATTGTAAAAATATTAACTTTCTTTATACAAAATTACATAAATTGTAAAATAAACTTTCATACGTTTCAACTTTCTTAATTTCAAACTTAACCTATGCTTAACATTTACATTCATATTATGCATTTTACACTTCTTCTTATTCCTTTTCACCCCCAGTGGAGTATAGGGCCGAAACTACACCACGCCAGCAAACCCAGTTTTGGGCCTCCCTCCCTAGTTTGGCCCATGTCATTCCAGCTGCCTCCGCCTCGCCATGGACCGATCTTCTCCACATCTGTCTGGGTCTCCTAACCCTGTGCCTCCCCTGTGGGTTCCAGTCCAGAGCTTGTCGTGTTAGATTTTCAGCCGGCTTTTGCAGGGTGTGACCGATGCAGCCCCACTTTCGCTTCTTGATGTCTTGGCTGGCAGGTTTTTGGTTGGCTCTCTCCCACAGGTATGCATTGGAGATCTTCTCGGGCCATCTGATGTTGAAAATGTGGCGCAGACATCTGTTGATGAATGTTTGAGTCTTGTTGGTGATGGTGTTTGTCACACGCCATGTCTCAGACCCATATAGAAGGACAGATTTTACGTTCGTATGAAAGATGCAGATCTTGGGGTGCTGAGATGTCTTGGCTGGCAGGTTTTTGGTTGGCTTTCTCCCACAGGTATGCATTGGAGATCTTCTCGGGCCATCTGATGTTGAAAATGTGGCGCAGACATCTGTTGATGAATGTTTGAGTCTTGTTGGTGATGGTGTTTGTCACACGCCATGTCTCAGACCCATATAGAAGGACAGATTTTACGTTCGTATGAAAGATGCAGATCTTGGGGTGCTGAGATAATGCCTTGGAATTCCAGATGGGTCGCAGGATGTGGAATGCTTGCCTGGCTTTATTTATTCTGCTCCTTACATCTTCATCTGCACCTCGATCCTTGGTGACTATGCTGCCTAGGTAGGTGAAGTGGTCAGTCTCTGTAATACATTCCCCGTGTAGTTGAAGTGGGCCTTCTTGCTTATTGTTGATCCGCATTACCTGTCTTCTTGATGTTGATTGTTAGGCCAGTTGTCACTGTTTCTTCTGAGAGCCGAGTGAGCTTTATCTGTGCATGTTGTTGCTTGTGAGACAACAGGCTGATGTCGTCTGCAAAGTCGAGATCCTCAAGTTGCTTGGCAACGGTCCATTGAATGATCCAGTCTATGACGATCAGAAAGATTGTTGGCGAGAGCATGCAACCTTGCCTTACTCCAGTCCTCACTGCAAAGGGGTCCGTCAGCTTCCCATTGTGGATCACCTGCCATGTCGAGTCCTCATACAGCTGTTGGATGATGGCAATGAACTTTGGTGGAAATCCGTAGTGCTGCCTCAACTTCCAGATTGTCTCTCTGTCTACGGAGTCAAATGCCTTCTCAAAATCCACAAATGTCATGTAGAGTAGGGACGGCCATTCGATGGACTGTTCGATAATGATTCGCAGTGTAGCGATATGGTCTGTGCATGTGTTATGAACATGTGTTATCACCCATGAACGTCGAAGTAACGAGGTTGTCGCCCTTGATTGAATAGCGATTATGACCCCTGGTTTGAATGTTGAGTGGGGGCGTTGTTTAGAAATTGGAAGAAGAAGCAGACGTGAGAGTCTGGGAGAAAGAGGAATTTGGTACAGAGGTTGGAATTAATAGTACTGTGTGGATTAATATTAACTGTGTGAAGAAATAGCAACTGTGTGGATAAATAGTAACTGTGTGGATACATATTAACGGTGTAAAGAAATATTAACTGTATGGAGAAAGAGTAACTGTGTGGAGAAATATTAACTGTGTGGTTCCTCGATTTATTAATTTTCTCAACTGCTGTGTGATCTCTTGAGAAGATCGTAGAACTGTGTGGATTTACCTACTGTGGAATTTTTATTGACTTGGTCATTTGTCTGCCGTTAGACTGTCGGAGTTATTTGGTGAATGTAGGCTGTCCGTATGATCAACGCCAGAGAGCAAGACTGAAAGAGGGGAACTGTTTGCCGTGTCGACCCCTTCCCCCCCAACAACAGAAGAAGAGAGAACTTGAAGGACTTTAATATAAACTGCTTAGATATATTTGTTTCGGTGCAAACTCAGTGTAGAATATTTGTGCTGAAGTTTTCTGTTGTTATTTAGTAAAGTATAGATTTACGTTCACCCGATTAATAGAAACGTTCGAGCCCATGTGCAGGTCTTTGTATTTTGTTGTGTGAAAGGACACGTGAAGAACGCTGTGAGGTCAGTGTGTGTTGTGTGTGACCTGTCCACACTGTCCGTGCGTTCTTGACATTGGTGACCCCGACGTGATCTGTCGTGGGTTTGTTTCGTTTGGTACAGAGTCGGGTGAAAGTGTGTCTTCGATTCAGTGTTTGTGATTCCCCTGGGACTTAGTGGTAGAAGGTTGGCAGTTAATTATTTATCTTTGAGAATTTTGCAAAGCGGTTGTACTTATTTATATTTGCTCAGTGTTTAAGTGTTACATGTTGGGCGTGGTGCAGTCTCCCCGTCTCCAGCTTCACGGGTCTACGGGTGTGTAAAGTTCTACCCGTAGTAAGGAATTAGCCTCTGTTTCTACTTTGCCTCTCGTCTTTATTTTCCAAGCTCACTATTCTGTGTGAAAGTGTATGCAGAAACCGAAAGTGAGAGTGGATGTTCTCTATCCTGTAGTTATCTGTCTTGTTTTATTTTTATAAAAAAAATAATTCTGGGCCTTGCGTGTTCACTTATTAATTTATGTGAAGTCATTGGATGTTTGAATAAGTTGTCGCCCTTGGATTATTTTGATGTACTCGTACGGTACTTTAGGATTGTTAATAGATCTAGAAATCTGAGTGACTAGTTTTGAACAAGTTAAGACTGCTATTGATGTTATTTTGTAACCCAGTTGCATTCCTTGAAGATAATTTTTTTTGCCTGATTGATGTTGACATGCCAGTAGCTTAGACTTATTGCAATTCTGGTTGTATTTTCTGCCTTATTAGAAGCTTAGATAGTAGGGTGCTCCCTTTTTGTAAACACACTAGAGTAATTGTGTTGGATAGGTGTTAACCATGGCTGAATCCGTTAGGGAGGTAGCCGACTTTATGAAAGAAGGACAACTGTTGGGATTGAAAGAAGAAGCCCTTACAAAGTATGTATTTCAGTGCATTGAAAGGCAGGACAGATATACAGAAAGATTAGCCAGAGAGAAAGAAGCAGAAAGATTAGCCAGAGAGAAAGAAGCAGAAAGATTAGCCAGAGAGAAAGAAGCAGAAAGATTAGCCAGAGAGAAAGAAGCAGAAAGATTAGCCAGAGAGAAAGAAGCAGAAAGATTAGCCAGAGAGAAAGAAGCAGAAAGATTAGCCAGAGAGAAAGAAGCAGAAAGATTAGATAAAGAAAAAGAAGCTGACAGGATAGCCAAAGAAAAAGAAGCTGACAGGATAGATAAAGAAAAAGAAGCTGAAAGGGCCGCAAGAGAAAGAGAGGCCGAGCGTCAGTTCGAATTAGAGAAACTACGTTTAGAGAGAGAGACCGATTCCAGCGCGACGAGGAGTAATGGGAACCAAACCCCAAAAGGACTCACACATAAACTCCCCGCCTTCAAAGAGGACGAAGACGATATCAACGCATTTTTGAATCGATTTGAGGCTCAGGCGCAGTCCCTTAAATGGACCAGAGATATCTGGCCATTACAAATCGCCACTTCTTTTCACGGAGAAGCACTCCAGCTATATGATAACCTATGTGTACAGGGCCCCGTGGATTATGATGTGCTCAAAAGAGAACTATTACTCAAGTTTCAGTGCACAGCCGAAGGATACAGAGAAAAATTTAGATCGGTGAAACCCCAATCTCAAGAGTCAATGAATTCTTTTCAAGCCAGACTAATCGGATTGTTCAACAGGTGGATCGACTTATCCAAAGTCCAAAAAACTTATGAAGGATTGCATGATCTGCTAGTCAGAGAACAAATACTGCAAAGTGTATCTAGAGATTTAGCCGTATTTCTGAGAGAAAGAGATTTTCAGAACGCTAATGAAATGATTGACAGTGCTGAACGTTATCGCCAAGCACACCCCCAGAAATCTCCGGCAAGACGAACAGAAACTATCATGTTCGCAAATGTGGGACAAGCCACTCCTCCTTCTTCACCGCCAGCTCGCCCAAAGCAGGACAGACACCAATTTACTTCTCCTCGATCTTCAAGACAACGAAATACTCCTCCCTACAGAAGGAATGAATCATGGGGGACTCCACCCCACTCCCCACCAATAAGAACAGTTCCGAAGGAAGCACCAACGACCATATATGATCGAAACAGCCCTTGTCATCCTGATCGTTGGAAACCACCACGACGCTGCTTCAACTGTGGAGGACTTGGACATATAGCGAAGGTTTGTCCAAGCTATAGACCCCAAGATAACACAAATGGAAATTGGAAAAATGAGAGCAACCCAACCCCAGCCAATGTTGCTATTATGTGTTCAGTCACCGACGAGGAGGAATTGGGTAAACTACATCTGTATCCAGGACGGATTAGGGGACAGCAAGTTAAGGTGCTACGCGACTCAGGTGCAACCATCTCCGGTATACGAGCCTCCTTGGTTCAACCACAGGACCGACTGAACGGGAAACAATCTTGTATTACCTTTGGTGGAAAGGTTGAAACCTTCCCTCTAGCACGTGTTCCAGTAGAGACACCTTTCTTCAGTGGAGACCTGAAATGTTGTGTCATCGAAAATCCAGTTGTCGACCTAATCATTGGAAACGTAAGAGGTACAAAACGGGTGGTATTTGATGTACAAGAGAAAGAGTCAGAACTAACAGCAGCGGTTACCACTCGCGCGCAATTCCAACGCCAGATGCAGGGACCTCAACCCATAACTCTACCACCAATTCAATGGGACATTAAGAGGAATGATCTAATTGCTCTACAGCAGAGCGATCCCTCTCTCACAACAATAAAAGAGGTAGCACATGATGAAGATCTAGCGAACAACCAGAAAGAGCACTTTTGCTACAAGAACAAGCTTTTGTATCGTCTCTTTCGGCAGTCAAACGAAGTTACTAGACAATTGGTAGTACCGACCACCCTGAGAAAGACCATTCTCCGACTTGCTCATGATAATCCATTAGCAGGCCATATGGGATGCAGAAGTACTTTGTACCGCATCAGAAGCAAGTTTTGGTGGCCCCATGTAAGGAAAGACACTAGAAATTACTGTAAAACCTGTGACGTCTGTCAACGCACCACCGCTCCTGGTAGAATTCGACCGGTGCCTATGGTCAAGGTCCCAACCATAGAGGAGCCTTTCCTGAGAGTAGCAGTAGACTTAGTGGGACCCCTTCACCCACCATCAGAAGAAGGACACACCCACCTCTTGACTCTCATCGATGTAGCCACCAGATATCCAGAAGACCTACCACATAAACATGCTGAAACAATACCATCGACGTGAAGAAGTTCCATCAGCCCTCTTCACCTACAACATTGAGAACAGTTTCTTACCTTCTAAGCCGGTCCCTTCATGTCCTCTTCCTATCCAATTCGACGACATCCTTTCCTCCCAATTCTGTCCGCAACACATGTCCAATCCCAAAGAACCTCACCAGCCACCTAGAATACCTATCATACCCATTTCCTGTAATGTGGCGATTCTTCAGCCACCCGAACCTTTTGATCCTGCAACCATACCAACAGTAACACCCACAGCTGGCGAAAGTGTCAAGGACATACAAATAGACCCCGAATTACCATCTCCTCGACGACTGGAACTACAAGAAATCTTCAACCAATATGAAAATGTACTGACCACCCAACCAGGTTTGTTCCAAGGGAACGTGGAACATGAAATAAAACTGATAGAAGAAAGGGTAATAAAACAAAAACCCTACCCAGTCCCATTTGCTCTACAACAACAAATCGAGAGTGAAGTGGACTCTATGTTAGAACTAGGAGTTATTGAACCATCCACCTCGCCATACTCGTCACCTGTTTTACTAGTAAAGAAAAGGGACGGAACGATGCGTTTCTGTGTGGATTATCGAGCACTGAACCAAATCACCCAGTTTGATGCGGAACCCATCCCCGACCCGGAAGCCGTATACGTCAGTTTGGCGACTGCAAAATTTTTCACAAAAATTGATCTAACAAAAGGGTATTGGCAAATTCCCGTTAAGAAGGAAGACCGTCCTAAGACCGCCTTTCAAACCACTAAAGGCCTCTTTCAGTGGACCAGAATGCCTTTCGGTTTAGTAACAGCTCCCGCCACGTTCGCCCGGGCTATGCGTTCACTACACCTGGAAAAACACGCCACTCGTCATTTCTTTGATGATTTACTCACCGGAAGTGATGATTGGGAAAGTCATCTAATGCATCTCCAAGGAGTATTGAGGACTCTAGCCAAATTCCAACTGACAGCCAGGCCTTCGAAAATCAACGCCGGCTATCAACAAATATTATACCTAGGCCATCAGTTAGGACGAGGGATAATGAAACCTGATCGATCCCTTATTCAAAAGATCCTTGACATCCAGACTCCTATGTCTAAGAAACAGATTCGATCTCTCATTGGACTCATTAGCTACTACCGAAGATACATCGCTAACTTCTCTGAAGTTATTGCACCGATATCGGATCTCGTGAAAGGAGACAGGCCCCGATCTATTCAATGGACTTCAGAGTGTAAATCTGCTTTAGAAAAGATCCAGGTTCTCCTCTCAAGCTATCCCATTCTGAGGCTACCAGACTTTACATTGCCGTTCTTACTGCAGACTGACGCTAGTGCAGTAGGGCTAGGGGCAGTGTTGCTCCAACCCCATGATGACAGTTTCTTACCCGTCATATATGTGAGTAGAAAATTACTGGATAGAGAGAAGAGATACAGCACAGTAGAAAGAGAGTGTTTGGCCATAGTATGGTCTGTTCTGAAGCTGTCTAGATATTTGTATGGGAGACAGTTTACCCTACATACTGATCACAAGCCCCTATCGTTCCTCACATCTAATCCTTATAAGAATGCCAGAGTGATGCGGTGGGCTTTAGCCCTCCAGGAGTTTAAGTTTGATATTCAGCCGATTAAGGGGACCACTAATAAATTAGCCGATGCCTTATCAAGGGCTGAAATGGATCAAGAAATTCCATAGGGCTGTCAGATAATCTTTTCGTTAGAACGTAACAGTTCTATTATAGTTAGGCAAAAATGTGAACATTTTTTTTTGTAGGAGGGGAGGAATGTTATGAACATGTGTTATCACCCATGAACGTCGAAGTAACGAGGTTGTCGCCCTTGATTGAATAGCGATTATGACCCCTGGTTTGAATGTTGAGAGGGGGCGTTGTTTAGAAATTGGAAGAAGAAGCAGACGTGAGAGTCTGGGAGAAAGAGGAATTTGGTACAGAGGTTGGAATTAATAGTACTGTGTGGATTAATATTAACTGTGTGAAGAAATAGCAACTGTGTGGATAAATAGTAACTGTGTGGATACATATTAACGGTGTAAAGAAATATTAACTGTATGGAGAAAGAGTAACTGTGTGGAGAAATATTAACTGTGTGGTTCCTCGATTTATTAATTTTCTCAACTGCTGTGTGATCTCTTGAGAAGATCGTAGAACTGTGTGGATTTACCTACTGTGGAATTTTTATTGACTTGGTCATTTGTCTGCCGTTAGACTGTCGGAGTTATTTGGTGAATGTAGGCTGTCCGTATGATCAACGCCAGAGAGCAAGACTGAAAGAGGGGAACTGTTTGCCGTGTCGACCCCTTCCCCCCCAACAACAGAAGAAGAGAGAACTTGAAGGACTTTAATATAAACTGCTTAGATATATTTGTTTCGGTGCAAACTCAGTGTAGAATATTTGTGCTGAAGTTTTCTGTTGTTATTTAGTAAAGTATAGATTTACGTTCACCCGATTAATAGAAACGTTCGAGCCCATGTGCAGGTCTTTGTATTTTGTTGTGTGAAAGGACACGTGAAGAACGCTGTGAGGTCAGTGTGTGTTGTGTGTGACCTGTCCACACTGTCCGTGCGTTCTTGACAGCATGATCTACCCTCTGAAACCCTGCCTGTTCTTGCCGCAGTCTCTTGTCTAGGGCATTGTAGCGTAAAAGGGGGGAGGTTGTACAGTAATACAGTAAAAGTCGTAGTTTAACACACAGGGTGTTTTGGTTTTTTTTACTTGTCACTGACACACAGGAATCTCGTGAAAATGAAGTTTTCGTCTTTTGCGTGCGGAGCTCACCCTCTGTCCAGGTAAACATGGTGTTTTGATTCTATTCGCTGCCGCATAGAGATCAGGGGAAGTTAGGAGTTCACATAAATCTCGTATTTTTCGTGCGGTCCGGGGTGAGCTCACCTTTTGTCCAGGTGGACAGAGGTGGGTATTTAATCTCGACCGCAAGCGGCCATGCAGTGGGCTGCTGCTGCTTGAGTTGTCGCACCTTTGCTAAAGCCAGGCTGCTACTATTGCTGTCGCTGG
The DNA here is from genome assembly GCA_004794655.1 of Marisa cornuarietis. NCBI lineage: Eukaryota > Metazoa > Mollusca > Gastropoda > Architaenioglossa > Ampullariidae > Marisa > Marisa cornuarietis. The sequence goes on from SMMW01000584.1 coordinate 7,763,974, forward strand.
ACGGGTTTTTGAGAAGATAGCTGTAATTTTGATAATCTTAAAATTTGTGTGTATAATAAGTATGTGTCCGGGAAGTATGTGTATGTGTCCTGAACTGAAGCGATCTCGTGTTGTTTAGTTTCATGTCGGCTGTTGATATGCGTAGCGTTCTTCGACCATGTCGGCTCATACAATTAAAAAAAAAAATGATTGCCAACATTGCTGTGTACCTTAGTTTACATTTTGCCTAAAAGTGTCTAGCATAATCCTTTCATGGAGTTACAAAGGATGAGGAAATGAAAAAGCTTTGGCTGGTAAAAATTCGTTTGGGTTTATAAGTTTATTTGTGCATGTGCAAGGATAGGCGAGCAGAGTCCACGTGTCGCATCCCTAGAGCAGAGTCGGCATTACCAGAGATTTGTACAGCTTGTACTTGGTAGTGAACCTTATCTTATAGCTATGCCAGATCCTATCTAGCCTACTCATTGCCGCTGTTGCTGTTGCGATCCTGATTCGGATATCTGGCGTGGAGCTGCCGTCCTTGGAGAGGGTGGCTCTCAAGTATTTGAAGCTGCTTACCTCTTCGAGCTGTACCCCGTTAATATAGATCTCTGCTTTGCCATTGCCATTGATCATAACTTTGTTCTTTTCAGTGCTGGTCTCCATTCCATATGCATTTGAGATGTCTGTCAGTCTGTTGGTGAGGTCTTGCAGTTCTTTGTTAGTAATAGTACCTGCTAACAGATCTGTCATTTGCAAGGCGTATAGATTGCAGGTTGCAGATTAATTGGTCTTCCACCAATTGAAATGTAAGTATGATGGTCGTGAAGAGCTTCGAGCATGATGTTCTTCAAGATATTAAGCAGCACCGGTGATAGGGGATACTGTGGTGTGAAAGTAAGCTTCTGTTTGGCTGTTCAGCAGTACTGTACTCGTTGAGCTATTTTACGGCGCTTTAATGCCATAGCCCCTCATACCAGACTCTGTCAAATGCCTTTTAAAAGTCAATGAAGTTGTCATAAAGGTCCCACTCATGCTGAAAATGGTTTTCTATAAGGAGACAACATTTGAAGATCTGCTCAAATCTGCTTCTACGTGGTCTGAACCCAGCCAGTTCTTCTGCTAGCAGCTCTTCTGCGGTGGTTCTGATGCGATTCTGTATGACCTTCAGCATGACTTTGGTTGGGTGCCTGATAAGGGTTATGGTTCTGTCATTCTGGCACTGTTTGCTGTTTCCTTTCTTTGGGAGGGGTATGATTAGTGACTTCGTCCATTCTTTGGGCCATTCCTTGTGCTCCCAGGGAAGCGGATGGCCGAGTAGTTAGAGCGCTGGGGTCCGAACCGAGAGCGCACTCGTTCAATTCCCGATAAGCGCAGCAAACTTTCCCCAGTCGACCCAGCTGGCGGGAATGGGTACCGGATTCCATAGACGGCATAGAGGGTTGGGGAAGGTATGGCAGCGAGGGAGAGGAGATGGGCACCGCCTTCACATCCAGCTGACCCCGAGAAAAGTGAGGTCTCTAACACCTCCCCCCCTCCCCCAACGAGCTGAAAAGGTTAGGGGATGACCTTACCTTTACCTTGTGCTCCCAGCAAAGAGGATACATGCAAGAGCCACGACTATAGGCGGGCAAGAAGCTGCCCTGACCCGTATGTGACCGCGACCACGCCTCCCTGTTACGAGTATCGGTGTTCTCGCGAGGAGCCCTGGTGGGTCATGGTGCGCTGCGCCGAGTTGTCAAAACTCTCGAAATAAAAGTTTCCGATTGTTCTCTTTTCTGAAAGATGAAGAGATGTGAGTTAACAGCATTTCACAGTTTTAACATATGCTGCTGCTTAGCAGTTTCACTAGTCTTGTGTTGTCGTTTCCATGGATGTAACAAGTGGGTGCAGAAGTGCCAGCTGACCTGGTGTACAGTTCCAACCATCTTTGATGTACCGAATCCACCGAAGTAGAATACTTTTTCAGGATGGATAGAAAGGACTGTATCCGAATAGCTCTACGCCTCAGAAAAACACCTGAAGTTTTCAGCCCTTCGGGTAAAGTTTGCCTCTCAGGTTCTGTCACACAGCATTGCAGCTGACATATCAACGATGGCAACTTTAGGAGTGGTATCAGAAGAGGCCTCTGAGACTGATTTTTTTTTTGGAACCCATTAATCCACTGTTTAATGCCTTCACCATACTTAGCAAGTTTAGCAGCCAAACGATGCGTGATGCCATCTCGGAAAAGTCATGGCTGTTGACACTTAAAAGCAATTCATCTTGTATGGTTGGATGGAAAATTGCTATACAAAGCCTGCTTCAACTCTAGGACGATCTTCGCAAAACGAAAGAGGTTAAATTCTTCCACAATAGCAGACTAAACCAAGACTGCGTAAAAAAAACTCTTTTTCTCTAACACGAGGAAAAGGGCATGGAGTCATGGATGGAGATAATCCAAGTCCCCGGCAGTTTCGTTTCTTTCAGTGCCAGGTAATGGTGGTTGGTCTCATCATGCAGTGAAAGAAGCAATTACTGCATCGAAGATGAAGATGACTTTCTCTTGACGCTAAGCAAAATCAGTACTCGCGCACTCCAGCGATTTCCGATGCAAGATATGAGCAAAGCAAAAGGTGTGAAATCTCCCAGTATGCTTTTAGCAACTCTGCCGAGGAACTATTCATTCCTGAGAACAATATTTTAACTTACATTACTGGTTACATCGCCAGAAAGGTACAAAGGAAATATGTCCAGAATGTAAAGAAATTATTACTGGAAAACAACCAGGAACTGTAAGAGAGACCCTGTTGTCAATTAAGCATGTACCTCATGCTAACTATGGGTTATTAGTCCCAAGATCTCAGCTGGTAACGTTGGTTGAGGAAATTATATTCAGAAAATCTGAACAGCTCCTCACCACTGGACCGAGTGAGAGCTCGATTTCTGGAACGTTTTGAACAGAAATCGAGTTCGCTCACGTTCCCTTTCAGCAAATGCAAACCAGTCAAGTCTTGCTACTCAGTTGTTTTAAATACACGGCTGCATTGTGTACTGAAAGAAAACAATAGACATTTCTCTGCAGCGTCCGCAAGGAAAAATAGAAAAATGTTAACAATGTTAAAACTGCAACATCTGTAAATACACGTGTACATATTTTATATTTTTCCAAAGGCACTGGGTGTAAAGAGGTTTTAGATATGTAACAACCATAATGTCTTCGTGGGAAAAAAATCTGTCCAATTAGAGTTACTTGCAAAACCTATGCTTATGTAGACTTGAAACGTTTCATTTTATTTTGTTTTCTTGTTTTTCTTCTAACTTAGAGATAAAGCTACACCTTTGAAATATGTTTACAAGCTTTATTTCCGAAAAGTATGAAGGCGTGATTGTTTGTTAGTGTGTGTGTGTGTGTGTGTGTGTGTGTTTTGCCAGTACACGATGGTCAGAACAAAGGCGCGGCACACCCGAGGCTAGTGATGTTTACTGCCCTAAATGAGGAGGTGGTCGCCCTCGCCGTGACCGCCGCCTGACTTCAAGCTCTCATAGAACACTTGTTGCTCTTTGTATCCTCTTTGCTCTCAGTCTCTTCGGCACAGGACAGTCAGGGCCTTTGTAATTTCTTCCGCGCCCTGCTTGAGCAGCTCAGCTGGTACATTATCAATGCCTGGGGACTTTCCCTCCTTCAAACTATGTACAGCTCTTTCGACCTCTTCCCGTAGGACTGGTAGGTCTGCAGGTTAGCGGCCTCTAGCCTGGTTGCTTTGGGGAATGTTGGCGTCGGTCTTTAGCTGAAAGTTGTATAGGTCCTTGCAGTGATGCCTTCTGTGAGAAGGTGACCATTGCTGTCTTTGATGACAGGTCTTCTGCCGATCTGTCTTAGTGACGGTCTTTAGAAGTTGGTAAGTCTTTTTGCTGTCATCTCGTGCCATTCAATCCTCTATGTCCCGGCATTGATTCTCAATCCAGTTCTCCCTAGCTACCTTCATCCCTTTCTTAATGGCACAGTTCACTTCTTTGTATTTGGTGGCTTCTTCTGGTTTGCTTTTCTTTTCTCTCTTCAAGGCCTTCCTTTGGTCACAGAGGTCTAGGATCTCATTCGTGACCCATGGCTGTTTCTTATTCCTATGTCGCCCTAGAACCTCCTGGGCTGTCGACAGTAGCACCTCTTAATTGATGTTTCCAGCGAGGGTGTCTACATCACATTCCACCATGTTCAGCGCGGAAAATTTCCTCCAGCCATGGCCTTGAAGACCTGAAAAAATTTGGGTCTTGCAGCTTCTCCAAATCAAAGTGAATTCAGGGGGTGTTTGACAGTCACTTCGCTCTCATCTTCAGTTTCAGGTTTGTTAGAACAAGGTCATGGTCGCTACCTATGTCAGCGCTTGGGTACGTCCTTGTCTTGGCTTTATATGCTGGATTTGAAGCATCTCGGCAGTAGGATATAGTCAATCTGATTATGGACGAATCCGTCTGGTGAGCGCCATGTGGCTGTCCTTGATTTCTTGTGGGATGTAAATTGTTGGATAAGGTTAGTCTCTGGCTCTGCCTAAACTCTAGGAGTCGGATACCCCTTTCGTTGGTTTTGCCAAGGCCAAATTTCCCCACTGTTCCTTCCCATTGTTGGTTGGTGTCTGGGTTGATGTCTGATAATGTCTTTATATCTGCGATATGATCAATATATTTAAATGTGTGATGTGTAGGATCACACGTGTATGTTTATTGGGGTGGGAGAAAGGAACACTGATTAATCATCCATAAGAGATGTTATTCTTTTGGATTCAGCTTCAAACTCTATGATACTGATGTCACTTCAAGAAGTATCCATTTCCGCTTGGTGGAATAGTGGCAGAGATGCATATAACCACAGGACAAATTCTTTTTGAACAATATTTTCAACTTGCCTGGGTACAGTGTTCAAAGAATGTAAAGAATCACTTGGTTAGCAATGGTTGAAGTGACTACACTTCTGTCATTAATGGTTAAGTTGTCTCTAGGTATTGGTCAGCTTAGTCTTGGCGGTGGTCAAATTGTCTTTAGGTCATGTGTGAAATGTCTTGAGTGATCTGGTCTGTTAATTTACTTGCTTTTAACTTGTTAATTTCTTGTTTCCACATTGCAGGAAGCCACTTGGGCTTGACCAAAAACTAGAAAATCGGCTAACTATGAAAGATCTGGAAAGATTGAAAAGTTCCTTTATGGTAAATAGTTTTTATTATACTCCTCTTCCTCTAAACACAGGCACACATCAACACAGATACCTGCTTTCAGTCATGTCAGTAGAAACCAGCCTACATATACAGAAGCCAACAGCAAACATGCAAGCACATGCATTAAGTGTAACCGAGTGGTAGGGGGCTAGGATGTTGGGAAGTAACTTCTTTCATGCACTCAGTGTGACAAGACTAGCGCCAGCAAATATCGTGACCTTCAGTCTCGAGGGCTAAACCAAATAACTGACCAGGGCTGTGTCTCCTCCACCTCAAAATAGTTTTTGAGGTTTGCCCTAACCTTTAACCTATTGAACACCCCTCTACATCAGAGGAATGTGTAGCTCATGCACTGGTTCAGAACTCGAATGCACAGATTGAAGTTGTTCCAAACATCAGGCAACTTGGTTGGTTGATTTGGGAATGATGAGAGAAAACTGGAGCACCCAGAGAAAATCTGCCAAAGGCCAGCTTTATGAACAGGTTTCGCATCTAGCAAGAAATATGTATACCTTGAACTAAGATTTTAATCTAGAAACTTACAATTATTGCTGTGTTCATGATAAGTGAGCAATTAACCATAGTCATCTGACCCTCAACATTAGGCATTCATCAAAGAGAGTCGTGTGTGCAAATGAGTGAGACTGTTCTTTTCTTTACACGAAGGAAGGCAAAAGTTTGTCATGCTGTTGTTAAATGCAGGTAGCAATTTTGATTTATAAAATTAAACAGAACATATTAAACTTGTTTTTATCTAACCTTTGTTTGGCAGCCAAATGATGAACTAAGTATCTTAATTGCCACTATGCTTGTCGTAAACTTGTTTTTCACGTAAATGCTGTCCAGTTCTTTGTTGGCTGCTGTTTTAGGTGGAAGGTGAGGGCTATGACAACCGGCTGAGTCTGAATAGAGATCAGTTTTGTGAGGCCCTTAGTCTCCTGCTCAAAAAAGGTTCTCGTGAAGAGGTCAGAGACTTTGTTGAATCAAATTCTGAGTGAATACAATTAAAACAGTAATCTTACTAAGAGCAGACATATTGCTTACTAATAAACAGCATTCTAGAAAAGGTGACCAGAATGTTATCTGTAAAAAAGTTCTGTAACTGGGGGTGGGGGGATTATCAAAATTGTTATCGAATAGCACATAAGTTTATTATGTAACAGTCCCAATTTAAAGGTGCTATGAAGTACACTTCATTTTAAGCTATTTTTAGGTAAACTATTGAATAGGTATAATAGTAATCTGTCATTTATATGTTTTTGTCTCCATTTCATTGTTCAAGATAAATTGCTTCAAAGTGCAAAATTGTAAAACCAGTCCATCCAGAAGAACAATGCATTGTTAATGGTTTGAAAGTGTTCTTCCTTTTCCACATAGCATGTCAGACTAACACAGATGCTTAGACGTTGTTCAAAATGAAAATGATGATTTTTTTTCCCCTTTTCCAGTATGGTGAACTTTTTGACAAAATTGATGTCACACGAGAAGGCATTGTGGATTGGGACAAATTTGCATCCCATATGCTACTGGAGTTTTATGAACGAGATGACCGTGTCAAATCTACACAGGTACCTCAGTGGAAAGACTTGAAATCTCTGCCTAGGTACTTCCAGAACTTTACTTTTTTCAGCTACTGTTAACCTACTGAGATTTTATAATTAAATTGGGTACCAGTATTATAATAGGAGTTCTTGTCAAATGGCTCAATCAAACCACCACCATAATTTAGTTAAAAATGGAGTATGTTAAAATGAACACCAGTACATGATTGACAACAGGAGATGCAGAATTCCAAGAGATGGCATGATGATGAGTTCAACAGCACTACAAGTTATCTGATACAATGCTGTTGTATGCCAAATAGCTCAAGGACATAAAATTTTCTACCCTCTTTGTCTGTATTATTACAAATATCTCAGTAGCCGTGCAGGATTGTTGATTCAAAAAGTTCTGACTGTGTCAAGTGCATACAGATTAATCCCACAGTTTCAACATGTATAGCGGAGGAAGTTTGACTCAGTAATTTCTTACTCATGCTTACTGAGATCATGAGTAACTGGCTTTTCAGGCATAAGTCTGCTCACTAACATCAGTTAAATGGTTTTGCATGCAGATTAAAGCAAGCCTCATAACAAACAAACATCACTGTCATACACACACTGCCTCATACATACATTAAGGTACAGCTATAATGATTCCCTGAAAAAGAAAAGAGAACCAGCACTTGTAGTCCATCCATCGGACACTGCAAGTTGTTGACATGAGGACACATCTGTACTGTTCACCCAAATAGTTATACAGTCAAATCAACACCTCTCTTCTCTGTTTTGCATGGGTACGAACCATACAAATCCTTAACAATGCCTCAAGGAAGAAAAGAAAAGAAGCAGAAGCAGTAATAGTCCATCCATCGGCTGCAGTGAGTTGTGACGGGAGCAAACTGCACAAATCCTGTGAGAAATCTTTAGTTGCTGGATCGGTTCAGTGGCATACTGTGGTCAAGCAGGTGGCAACCCAAGGTAGAAGGTGTCACAGCTAGATGGTTGATTTGGCAGGAAAATGCTTCCACCTAGAGGTGATTTTGCACTATGAGGGGAGAGGAAACCGGAGTACCCAGAGAAAACCCCTGATGTCAGGCCTTGTGAACAGGTGTAACATACAGAGTTTCCCAAGATGAGATATGAACCCAGGGTCTCTGCAGTGGTGACAAGTGTTTTGACTACTACACTCTTAAGTGTCCCCTGTCACATGAAGAGGCATAATCTTGATTTTTTAGGTGCCGTTTAGATAACTGCCCACTCTCTTTGCTGCTTTGGTTCCCACTGGACCTCCTTTCAACTGCATCCACTCTCTTTTACCGACATCTTATTTCTTTATAGTCACATGAATGGCACAGCCCCCTTAGAGGTTCCATTATTACATGAAACAATATGTGACCTTATTCCAGAAATATATCTGCTTGCTGACAGCAGTTAAATGGAATAGAATGGAGATAAAAGTTTTCATAACAAACAAACACCACCTTTAGAAAAGGGAACACACCTGCATTGGCAGGTTCCATATCTATTGTTTAAGAAATTACAGAGAATTTGACAGTTTATATGACAGGTTGTTTAGAAATATTGAATGTTTCAAAGCAATGCAATGTACTGAATAATTTTATATATATATATATTGCTCTAGCACAACATTAGTGTCATGCTAATCAAGTATATGAACAATATAAATGGTAGAAGTTGTACATCAAATGGGAAAAAAGTGAAAGCCACAGATGATGTGGAACAATAGCCAGACTAAAACTTGTGGCCTTAAACTACAGATGTTTTTTAAACAAGGTTTCTTGAAAATGATGGCAAATAATCTTTCATGCAGCCCACACAAAGAAATTATCCAGAGAATGACTTTCCTGAAAAATACCAATCGCTACATTGCTATTAGCAAGGTTGGTCCTTTGCTTTTGACTAGATAAAGAAAATACTATTTTGCATTTTTTCATGCATGCCAACATGCAAGCACGTATGCATGCTCTCTCTCTCTCCATATGCACATATTTATATAAAAGATCATATGCAATAAGTATTGCGGAAAAGCAGTAATTGAAGGAGTTTAGAAAAAGCCTGATACAACAAATAAAGTAGGATGAGTGATGACTATAACCCTTGAAAGATTGCCCATACTGACAGTCTTGAAGATAATTAAATGTTCAAACAAGTATGCATGTATGAACATTTGTCCGCCCACCTTGTGCATGTCAGCTTTTGCAAATACACTTGATATGGTAACAGTTCTTGCATAAAAAAGGAATATGATGTAACTCGATTGTATCCTGTATTAAATTTATAAAATAATACTGTTAATGTTTCTTTTAGGAAGGTTGTGTCTCTATGTGGGGCATTGATTTGAAGATGCAGAGGATGCTTAGGACTGGTACAGACTCTTGCAGAGCTCGTGACCTATGGGTCACTCACTTTATTCCACTACAGAACATCAACAAAATAGCTCTTTCTTTTACCAGTAAAGAAATTGGTGGGTGTTCCTTTGAATGATATGTTACTTTTAATCACATGTCTCAAACAAAAGTGACTAATAATGTAACCCTAGCAAAGAAGTAAACTGAGATTTTCTTTAAGGATTAAAAGTGTATGCATTAATTTATAGGTGGTTGCATAAATGCAGACAAACAAGAAATATCCACAATTTCATTTACACTGTGTACTTATTGTGCGTGTGTAGGGTTTGTCTGTTATGCTTTTTTTAAGGCAGTGGACATGTGTCTGTAGCAGAGGGAGGGGGTTGGTTTTTCAGTTTGTAAAAATATAGGTAGGTTTTTTAAAATGCTGTAATCCTGACTCTGGTTGACGAATAATGATATATAAGTTCTGTTGTTATTATTATTATTACAATACTTATACTAATTATTATTCCTAAATCTCAAACCCACCACTATACTATCCTAAACCTAACACAATCCCAAACCCCATCCCAAATTCAACCCTTAAGCAAAAGCTTCAAACTGAGATTTAGTCAGTTGTGTCATAGGTTTATGGCTCGCAAGCGCACACAAACACATACCCACACATACAAAATGTCTTCTTTATGACTAATAATCATTTGCTTCAGTCGGCTGAAAACACATTCACTTTTATTTTTAAAAGCTTGGTGCGCATAGAAATGAATCTGCTACATAGGCATTATATTGCCTATTATATGTTATACTCAATATATAGTATACTTTAGTCTACAATGTCCTTCTTTTGAAAAAGTCTATCACAAAAAATACTTTAAAATCTATCTAAAAAATGTATACTCATACAAATATCACAATACGGAGTTTATTGTGGCAGCTATCTATGACCTGAGCAGCAAACTTGAGTTCAACTGCCAATACAAAGTACAGGATCTCATGTACACACCATTGTGCCTTGACTACTGGTGAGAACAAACTTGTTTCACATACAGATTTGCTTATAAAAATCTGGACCCCTTCCCTTCATCCCATTTTTTGGGCATGATGTGTAACCCTGGTAAATACAGAATTGTGATGGTGCTTCTACGTTTGGGCGAGTCCTGTGTGTGTCCTCAATTACAGGGAAGCAACTTGCTTCCTGCGCTTGTGGGGACCAAAAGCATGCCAGAATTTGCCTTATTGGAAATTCTTACAGATGGAGCTGACAGTCATTTTTCTGCATTCAAAATGATATCAGAGGGTTAATGCTTATAAGAGGATAGTGCTCATAAATATGCATTGAATACTTTTATCTTTATTATAATATGGTATTTGTGCTTTCTTGTGTATATACAGAAATAATGTATTGATCTGTATGTTCATACAATTGTACAGTAGGCATGGAACTGCTTGAGTAATCGCTTGTTTTCTTTCAAGAGCCTGTAACTGATCATTCTATAATTAAATTTCATTTGAAGCATTGATCTATCCTGTTTGATTTTAAATTGTTATAGTTTTAATATTGCTTTTTTTCTTAAAAAACTTAGGTCTAATCCTGACAATGCAAATGAAGCAGTTCTGGTGTGGGGAGATCTGGGAGGTTTTGTCAATATCCTCTTTTTCAACTCTGCTAACATAGCACTTTTTGAGCGACCTCCAGCACCTGCAGGAGAAAAACAAGGTATGCTTTAAATTTTCTTCTAAGTTTGGGTAATGTCTTTTCAAGTTATGCCTTTTATTACTTAAAATAATGACTGAGTTGCTTTGTTGTGTGCTTATCTGATTTATTTGTGTGAGCATGATTATTCTTAGTTTGAACTTGAGTGTGTATTCACATATGCCCATCTATGTCTACATTAGTGTATGGGTATACTGGAGTTTAAGGGTTTGTATAATGTGCATGTGTACACGTGTGTGTGTGTGTGCACGCATGTGTCCACATGCACATGTGTACACAATAGATCTGTGAATGAATTTAAGGGTGGATGGGTACATTGGTGTATTGGGAAAGGGGTGTGTATATGTTTTAGCACATATAGCTTGTTTGCTGTGGATTGCAGTGAAATTATGCTTATAGTTTAGAGAGAAGCTCATAATTTTTCTCTTTGTAAACTTCAGTAACTTTTCTGTAATTACATATATGCTTTGAGTGATAGCTAAAAACCAGAATTAGTGACAATTCAAGCATTATGTTTATTTATTTTCTATATTTATGAAATAGTTTGAGCCTGTATTACCTGCTGAAAAAATTATACTTGCTTATTTAGTTGTTAATTTAAAATAAATTTTTAAAATGCTTTATTGACCAGCATTGCTTTAATGGGTAAGTTGTGTCAGACACTTTGTGTTCAAAATCTGAAACTACAAGTTCTCTTTTTGTAACAAACAAGTAAAATCGCTGTAGATGCTAGCTTAAAGGAAATTGCTTTCCAGTTTTAAAAAAAAATATTGTACGATAAGTCCAAGTTTCATGTCAGTACCAGTAGCCAGTCCTTTGTAAAAGGAAATATATTGTCAGATTAGATGAATGACTCAGAGTGAGTTACTATTTCTTAAACTTCAGGTGAATACTCTCCTTCCGTTCTCAAGATATAATTCTACATTTCAAGAAAAAGCTCAACACGACGGATATCAGGATAGTGCATGAATACATTTATGAGTTCATATTGATGTTTTTAGGCATATCTTTCAAGAACGTAAGAGAGGTATACACTCAGATTTGGGGAAATAGTATTTTGTACTGAGCTTTACCCAACTATTAGCAAAATATTTGCACCCCACTAGTCCTTTAATACACAACAAGAGCTTAAATCAAAGATGCATAGGATGTGAGCTTCTTAAAGTCTTGCAAACTTCTTAAACTGTAGTGATCTATAGACTAAGTGTGACTACCCTTGTATTTGCCTTGATCTACACAAATTAACCTCTTTATCAAACATACTGTGTGTGTTTTCAATGGTCATTTGGATCAAGCTTGGCAAGGTGAGTATCCAGTCTTTTGCTCTAGTGTAGAGAAGTGTAGTGCAGTGCTGATATGCAAGTAAACATGACTGATCATTCAAGATTTGCTTTGGTAGCTGCAGGATAGTCTATTAAAGTATAACTACTAAAATAATTTCTAGAAAAGAAATGTAATTTACTTGTGGTCCACGTGAAGTAGATTTAAGCAAACTCTGATTTTGTATTATGACCAATTAATAAACTGAAATGCATATCACTTGAACAATATTTGTCTGTTGTGCATATATATTTTCACAATTGTCATAGGATGTAAGTAACCTGCTTCATTGTGCTGTCACAGTGTCATTCAAAGATAATGTGTATATTGCAGCTCATTGCATGGTTTTATTTGAGGAATGAAATACTTCACGAATGATCTATGAGTTACGAAGTGCTGCTAATTCTTATGCAAATAAATGTTAAGAACTTTTGCTGTTTCATGATGACAACTAAACTATATTTTCATTGTGAAACATCTTCATAAACATGCAACACCCAACCATGTCTGAAGACATGATAATGGTCTCTTTGATATGTAATACATAATAATATTAATGTTGATATATATATGTAAATATATAGCAATAATAAAATTACTAATATGTATTCATAGTAATATTAATGTTGATGAGAAGGAGTTAAAATTAATCACATTTAATAGATTGAGGATATTAATATATTTGAGAAAATAAAAATAAGTTTAGTAGTAATGATTCAAACTTTTCATTTAGTTTAGAAGTTAAGAAGTGGAAGTCAATCAATCAATCAATCAATCAATCCTCTTGGTGCTAGTTGCACATAAGGCCTCAACCAGAGCCCGCCACTGATGTCGATCTGCTGAAACTCGCTCCAGGCGACCCCATGTCCAGCCCTTTCCTTTCATCTCCCTTTCCACTGTTCTTCTCCAGGTTTCCATTGGGCGGCCTCGTTTTCTTTGGCCGTCTGGAGTCCATCGTAGGGCGATTCTGGAGAGGTCTGCTGTCTGCTGGCGAAGCACATGTCCAATCCATCGCCAACGCCTTTGTTGAACCAGTGTGGTGATGGACTCGGTTTCAGTTCTTCGGTGGAGTTCTTCATTGGTGATGGTGTTTGGCCAAAAGATTCTGAGCTTGGTCTTCTGACTGATGTTTTTTGCCTTCATGTGCTCCTGAGTGAGGCAAAGGCCTGGCTGGCTTTCGCCAGTCGGCCTCGAATCTCCACCTCCGCATCCCCGGTGTTTGACATCTTGGACCCAAGATAGGTAAAACTGTCAACTTCCTCAATTTCTTCTCCATTTAGTTTGATGTTTTCTTGGACTCTGGCGTTCACTCTCATACTTTTCGTTTTCTTTGCGCTAATGTTCAAGCCAAGGTTTCCAGCTGTTTCTGAGAAGGCATTTGTTTTCTCCTGCATGTCTTGGTGGCGGTATGACAACTGGGCAATGTCATCAGCAAAGTCCAAGTCTTCCAGCATTGCTGTTGCTGTCATGGTCCATTTAACCCCTCTCCTCTCTCTTTCGGTGGAATTCTTAATGATCCAGTCCATGGCCAGGATGAAGAGGAACGGCGACAGAATGCAGCCCTGCTTCACCCCAGTACTGACGTTGAAGGGGGCTGTGAGCTCCACAGACCACCTGAGATTTGAAGTCGCTGTACAGCATTGCAACAACCTGGACAAGTTTTGCAGGGACTCCATAATGCCTCAGGATCTTCCATAAGGACTTGCAGTGGATGCTGTCAAAAGCCTTCTCCAGGTCAATGAAGTTGATATACAGCGGTGCATTCCACTCGTTGCTCTGCTCCAGAATCTGACGCAGAGTAAAAATAAGTTCAGAGCAGGATCGCCCAGGGCGAAATCCTGCTTGCTGAGGCCGGAGGTCTTTCTCAACAGTTGCCGTCAGTCTTGACAAAACAATCTTGCTGAAGACCTTGCTGGTGAGGGAAAGAAGTGTTATACCCCTCTAGTTATTGCAGTCTCCAAGATCTCCTTTCTTGGGTAACTTGAAGATGAGCCCTGTCTTCCATGCATCGGGGATCTGTCCTGATTCCCAAACTTGCCTGAAGATTTCAGTCAACATGGGAGCTGTCACATTCACATCTGCTTTCAAGGAAGTGGAAGTATTGTAATATAAAAGTCATACATGTAAGCACATACACATTCCTATGCACACATACCAATACATACTTAAAGGAGTGCATGTATCATTCATTCATCCCTTAACTGGCACCAGTTGATGAATGTCTATGCTTGTTCACTAGCACGTGTCATTGAGAGGAACAACTGGATAGATGCAGCATCTGATAGGGCTTACCACTTAGGCCTGTTTTGAGTGCTGTTGACTGCAGGTGATATTGCATTAGTCCTGCATGTAACAACCAGTCCACTCCTTTATGTTTGCAAGCCAGTTCTTCTTCTGTCCATCTCTGTGTTGACCTCTCTCCAAGATACCCCATGGCCAAACCAGACCAGCCTGCACCATTTCACAGCTGTGAGAAGGAGTTCCTGGCAGCCCTCTAGGGTGGCAATCATGCTCCTTATCAATGGTTTTGTGTTCCTATGTGGAACACAAAATCCTGTCCAGTCTGTCTTTTGTAATCCTGGTGCAGATTGTTGCTGTAGTGTTTGCTTTCAAGCTCTTAAATCTGTGTACCTCCTTAAGCTGTACTCCATTCATGTAGATTTCTGTTTTGCCATTGCCATTAACCATGACTTTGCTCTTGCCAGTGCTGGTCTCCATTCCATATGTATTCATATTTTCTGTTAGTGAGGTCTTACTCTGTTGGTGCCTGCCATCACATCAATATTGTCTTCATATGTATGTCGTGTATGGGTTTCCCACTGATGGAAATGGAGGCATGTTGGTTGTGAAAGGTTTCTCACATGATGTTTTCCAAAAAGATGTTGACCATAGCACCCTTGACAGATGCCCATTATTGTGTGAAAGAAAGCTCCCATTTGGTTATCCACCTATTACCTATACTGCAGTCCTTGTGGGGATGGAGGGCTTTGGCTGACTTCAGTTGTCATAGGTTCCTGTCAATGGTTTCACCTAAACCGAATTTACCTACTGTTCCTACCATTGTGCGTTCATACTTTCTCTCACATATATTTTTTCATGCTCTTGTGCACATGCATTCACACACGAACACAATAATACAATCCGGAACGCACCGAGAAGAGGAAACCTCCTCGTTGGGGGCGGGGGGGGGGAAGATCAGGGACGTCCACAGAGAACTCCTACCTCGACTGCACAGGCGACCGACGCCACCTGTGCACCCGCCTTTCCTGAGCAAGGGCATAGCTAGGTGGAGCTCATCCATCTCCTAGCGCCCTAGTCTTCAGCGAGACTACGTTCATCGTCTAGCTAAAGGGCGTCTTCGTAGGCAAAGATGTAACTGCGCCATACGGAATCGGGTTGGTCCCTGGGGGGTATCAAGGGGACTAGTGGGGTTGTCCGGGGGGCACTATTGGGGATGCATGGTTGGGCACAAATCCCCATCCCCTCTGGGATGGCGAGGGTGAAAAAATGTCCGTCGGCCTACGATCTCCAAGAGACATTAGTCCACCCCTTCGAACGGGCTTACCTCAAGAAACGTCCGAATTCCCTACACGCTTGCCTGTATGCGTGTACTTCCTATGGCCCCGTCCGCCGCCTACACCGGTCGGACTGTCAGTTTGGGCCCGACACAACGCCACTTCGTCAACCCAACGCTCTCACCCCACCGTTCATAAGATGAAGCGACGGGCGGTGTGTACAAAGGGCAGGGACGTATTCAACGCGAGTTAGTGACTCGCACTTACGGGAAATTCCACGCTCACGGGGGCAGTTTCAGACCCCGATCCCTACCGTGAAGGATATTCACAGGCTTTCCCACTCTTCTCAGAGAGGGAGCATATATTGACTCCTTCATTGTAGCCCGCGTGCGGCCCCGGACATCTAAGGGTCTAAGAATCTCGTGTGGTTTCACCTTCACCACTTGTCCCTCTTGTGCACATGCATTCACACACGAACACAATAATACAATAATAATGCTCCCTAAAAAAAAGTACATTGTCTAGTTGGATTCAAGGGAGAGACAATAATGGTATCCTTAGCATGTTTTCATTTTTGCTTCAGTGCCTCTCTGTATTTTGTGTTTGCTTTGCTTTTAGATAGAATTCTTGAGACAGTGAGGGATAATTCCACACAAGTGCACTTATCCATTGACTACTCAGTTCCGTTTTGCTAGCATCATTTATCTACAACTTCTACATTTTTGCAATCTAATGTGATTTTATATTCGTGTATATATTCTGAACTGATGGTTAGTTTAAGTATCAGTTTATGTCTATGTTTTGAAGTGGTCTTTTGTAGCCAATTGATAAAAATGCTAAATACAGGCAGTGAGAAATATAATTGAATAGTGTCTACAGTTACTGTTATATTATTGTTACTTGCAGCACATGTGGATATGGGAGAATTCTACAAACATCCATCATATAATTTATATATGCACAGACATGCAGACACATGTTCTTATGTCCACATGAACATGCACGTGCATGTGTGCATGCACACACCCACATCATCATCATCCATCTGTCCATCCGACTGTCTCGATACTTTATACATATATAAATGTACATTATTGATTGCATCATTGCCCACATTTGAATCTTTATAACAGTCTTTGTACTAAAGTTACTTAGTATTTAATACAAGTATAAATATTTGTTTATAAGTATTATGTGACCACACATAGAGTGAGAGTATTAATAGCATTATTGTATCTGTAACTTGTCATTTTTAATTTACTAAAAGTTTTTGTTGTTGCTTTTTATCCTTTCTATCCTCTTTTTTTTTCCTGCAGCAATGCTCTGAATTTTAAAGGATTAGGATAAAAAGTTAACATTGTCGATATATATGTATTTATACATTTAAATATATGTATTTGCAGAGGGTATGTAGCTCCCAGTGTTTTTTCATAATATATAAGTATAGTTTTCTCTCATATTGTAGTACAGATCAAATATTACAAAACCTAGCAGGGAGTGGGAACACAACATGGTTAAAGTTTCTGACATTGCTAATGTAATGTGTGATTTTTCTTTTTATGTGACAGAACCATGTCTAAATGTTCATCTGCATGATATTGTGATCGGAAAGTACAAAAATGCAGATTACACCAGATATGAAGCACATAAAGAAAATGAAAAGGGCGAGTGGGTCAGAGAAGGTATCTTTGTTTCTGTTTTTTTTTATATGTATAGTTGTTTGTTCATCTCTGAAGCTGGAGATCTATTTGTTTGTGTGTGTATGCATGTGAGCGTGCATTTGTGTGTTTATTGTCTACCAGAGGGAACTTTTTAAAAAATGTGTAAAAAATGAAGGGTACAAAGACCACCATGCACAGAAACCAGTAAAACATCCAGACATCACTAATGTACATGGTGATGTTTATGTCTTTGTTAAGGTTACATGAATGCGTGCTGTGTGTGGTGATAATTTAAAGGTTTCTATCAAGAAAACAAAAGGGAGTTATTCATGCACTCAGTATTATGGAACTAGTATCTTGTGCTGACCTCAGCTAAGTGTTTGTAAAGAAAATTGTGCTTTGATAAACCTATTGTACATGTATGTAAACCGGGCTTAATCGGGAGGTTTAAATGTTGGCGGGTAGCGGGTTTATCTTCACTCTCAATCACAATCACTGTTTCTTCCTCAGACATCTCTTTATTTTCAGTTACGGTGTACACATAGAATTAACCAAAAAGGGAAGGGAAAAAAAGAAGGTTGAAGGCTG
The DNA here is from genome assembly GCA_004794655.1 of Marisa cornuarietis. Lineage (NCBI taxonomy): Eukaryota > Metazoa > Mollusca > Gastropoda > Architaenioglossa > Ampullariidae > Marisa > Marisa cornuarietis. The sequence continues at coordinate 7,781,850 of SMMW01000584.1, forward strand.
AAAGGGGGCGGTTGCCCTGCAAATCAACAACAAAAGCACATTCAATTCACATTCACAAATCTTAAATCCTCTAGACATATTCTGTTATATCTTAGCTACCCCCCTAACACGTGGTAAGCATGTGCCATCACTATTCCCATTAAACCATCTTACAAATAAATCATATTACCATATCAATATTTTTCTCTTCAAAACATCATACCACAAATTAATGATCCCACAATAAAGCATAAAAGAACATTGACATTAAACACAATTCCTACATCGATCTCACATCCTCTTCTTTTCCCCACAAACCGTCACATGAGGAAAAATGATCCCCTCTCCTCATACAGAATCTTCAAACATCGTGCACCTAGCAAATCTAAAATCATACAAGAATACTGTTCCTTTGAAGAGCAGCATTTAAACTATCAAACATCATGCATATTTTTCACAAACCTGATTTAGGACAAACATCCCAGGGTAGGCCCATCCGCCACCCTGGGCCACGTCTTCTCCAAAAGAGAATGTACAACGGAAACCCAGAGAGTTGCTTCCCCCTTGTCCAAATCTCGGTGTAGTCTCGCAGATGCGAGACTACATAAAAATCAATGCATAAAATAAAATACAAAATTACTAAACAAAAATATGTGAATACACATGACAAATGTGCAAATTTGTCATGGGTGTTACATGTATAAAAAGGTTTCTATTTCTGGAAACTATTTAATCCCTTCAGCTACCAACGCTTCCAGACGTGGCTTCTCGCCCATCCTACTGTTCTTAATTGCCATGTTTATGTAAAACATTAATTACTCACTCCTGTCTTTGTCTTGTTTTATCACAAATATTTCTTGTGTGCACATTTGTCTTATTTTTTTAGTCCGATACTCCCATTATCTGGAGTGCTTCATCAGCTGTGCCACTACTACATCCAATGCTGTTGTCATTGGCTGGATGGAGAAACACAGTAGTGTCAACCAGAGTGTCACCTTGTCAAAGTCAGTGAAATTCCTTTTCTTGGTGTTGATGTTTTGGGGTTTTGTTATTTTTGGATGAGTTTTTATCTAAAAAAATTGTAGAACTTTTCCAGTCAAGAATAGCAGTAACAGATTCAGTAAATGTAATAGATTCAAAGCCATGCTCTAAAACTTTAGGTGATACAGCCACATAGCTGGGCAAGGTGAGGTGGTGATGGAATAAAAACTGAGTAGGCAACACATACAATATATGCCTTAACCCTTTAGTTATTGAATAAAGTAATATTTGTAGTAGCTATGTTGTGATGTATTATCCTAAATAAGCTGGCATCACTGTACATCTAATGTGTCCCTAAAGCACACATTCTTGAAAAAAAATCCAACAGCTATTTCGGAATGACTGACTGCCCAATGAGCATTCTTCTGAATGGATACCTGCGCAATATAAATAGACATCATCATCATCATTGCATAATCTGCTTTACCGCTAATTCCTGGTAGAGGCTGTACTTCATCATTTATGGACAATACACTATTAATGCAGTTTATAAATAAATGTGCTATAAATGCAGTTTTTTAGAAATATGTTAGTAAAAGAAATCTCTTGCATAGCACACATTTGGCTATAATAATAGGCACATCATACTGACACATAATCTACCCAAAAGGCAGCAGATCTGACCTCATGAACGAAAAAAGTAAAAACAAAATGACAGTAGAGGTCACAACAGTAGCTGACACAGCTTTTGACTTGATAGATTATGGTTGAAGTTGAAGTTGAGAAGGATAGATTAATTACCCAGAATTGTCACAGAAGTAGATCAGTCAGCATCCTGAGAAGTTAGCACTGACATTTTTTTTTCATTTTATTTTATTTATTCACCCCATGAGGGGTATGGAGAAATTTTAACTATGCACAATCAACAGTTCACCCATACAAAGCTTGACTATCAGTACACAGATAAAAAAGTAAATAAAAGTAAATCAAAACTGTTATATGATAAAGGAAAGCATAACAATGATACTAATAATGACTAATTAAGATATTAATAACTTTTGTACCGCACCACCATGAGTTAACTAATGACATCATTTAGAAATGCTGTCACAAATAATAGTAATAAATTCAGTCTTTTTTTTTTTAGTACATGCTTTTTAGTGGCGCAAAAAAGACGATTAAATTTAACTACATTCGAGTGTTTAACCCGCTTAGACCAGAATAAAAATATTTCTATGTTCAGAAACATGGGCTTAAAATTCACGATTTTGAAGACGATAGTGAAACTGCATAGCCAGGCTCGTGGAGCACGTGCCACAATAGTAAGCGTATCGTTGCTCATTGTGTTCTGCCAGTAGGGCCACAATTGTGCAAAGAGAAAATCACGATCGTGGAGCAGAGCTCATCGCGCTCTACCAGGTAAGCCAGTAAACTGGCGCTACGGAGTCAGCGGGTTAAAATAAAATTTAGGAATTTATCTTTTTCTTTCATTCTTGAAATCATCTCCAATATCACAGGCTTTACATTTAGTACAGTATCACTGTAATCTTGGTACATTGTAAAATCATTCAGTCTGGACTGGGAGATTATTATTTAATGTTCTATTCTTAAAATATGTTACACAGTCCTTGTAAGGTAACAAAGTAATGCAAACAGGAGGTATGCATGGTAGCTAAATGAAATAAATTGTGTGGATGAAACTTAAGTTAGAGTGAAATCCCCATCAGTCAGTGAGGTTTTGATTTCTTTCATTCATTAAATGGCATCAAGAGATACTTTTGTGTGGTACGTACCTGTCACAAAAATAATTTTTGAAATTATTTGTAATAGCATTGTCTTTGATATTTGATATGGCACTGCACAGAGTCTTGCAAGGTATTGCTAAACATATCTTGATAAAACATTGTGCATATATAGTTTTGTGGAGCTGTTATGGAGGTATGACATTGTGACAGATATTTTTGATGTTGTACCCAAAATTCACCAATTTTAATAATTTAGTTACCATACATGCCCAGGTCATCAGGTTTCGCTTCACTGCCACATGTTTTTCTTTCCTCTCAGGGGAGGAGAATCCTCACGAAAGAAAGGCATCCAGAGAAAGTAAGTATAATGAATAATGATAAGGGAGTCAATGTGGTCAGACAGATAAAGTTCATCTGTCCAAAGTGTTGTCATACAGTTCAGTCTCTTTAGTTCCATTTAGTCCTTCTTTCACCTGGACTGGTCACTGGAGAGACTAAATAGACATGTTTTCTGATAGAAAGCAGAAACTCAAAGAAACATAAAGGAATACAAACTGATATTTAGGGAAACAGTCAAGGAGACAGGTACATACACGTACAGGGAGCACATTGATTGATGAGAGCAGAGGAAGAGAAGTAGAGACAGGCATGTAACTGGGTGCTCATGGTAGACATGATTGTAGCTATATTAGTACATAGTTATGTATTGTATTTTATCAGTCAAATATTGTGAGGATTTGATAAAAGATTGGCTGATGGTTGTTTCAGATCTGAGTTTCAAATTTCACAGGGTGTTAACTCATTTGACTACCATGATGGTCTCAATTTGATTGGTAGGTATTAAGATCACAGACATTCAACTGCAGGAGTTACATATTAAAAAAATCCACAAATAAAACCTTTTAGTTGTGCACTAATAATAAATTATCAAACTATGGCAGTTTTTTAAAAATATTTTCAAGTATTTCAGGGTCTTGGGTCCCATCTAGATGCACTGGGCTGAAAATTTGTCACGATCAAAGAAATTAAGAAAATATGCATCGATCAATTATTTATCATTTGTGTATATAGATATATATGTATATAGTTCTTTTATATATATCTATAAATATTTTTATATAAATATTTGTTGGCATTCACTATTAAATTGCTATTTACAGCTACAGCTGGGGCAAACTGTCATGTTTGCCTTTGGAACCCATATGTTGTCTCTAAACCTAATGGTGTAAGTATTTCTTGTGCTAGCTTGTTCTAATTCTGTTTTCTTAATCTCTTGATATAAAGCATAACCAGAAAATGTAAATGAAATGTTCGTATGGGGAAATTCATCAGTTTTTTTCCCAAATCTGTTTTACTAAACTCTTGAAACATGTGCATTTAATGTTTCTTTAATTCTGTTAATTTCTGTCAGGTCCTGCGAGGCCATATGGCAAGTGTTATCCAAGTGCAGTTTGTGAAAAATCGTGGGCAGCTCATCAGTTTCTCTAAAGACAAGGTTCTGCGAATCTGGGACGTGCAACTTCAGGTGTGCATCCAGAGGCTGGCAGGGATATTTCCTAAAGGACCTGAGGGTTGGTCTTGGTCATGTGTATATGTGTATATGTATATGTATATGTGTATACTCTGTGTGTGTGTGTGTGTGTGAGAGAGAGAGAGAACCTCAGCCTGCATATGTGTATGTGTACATGTGTGTGTGTATGAGCATACCTGCATGTATATTTGTGTGCCTATGTTTATGTATGTGTCAATGGGTGAACAGACAAATTAGCTGTGGCAGTGCATGTACACTGATGCTTACATATGACATGCCATATTATTCACAGCTGTTGTTTCTATCAAACTTTCAAAGGATTCACACATCCATCATTCTCTTGATCATGTCTGTTCTAAATAAGTCAAACTGAATCCTTCCAGCTAATATAAAAAAATATAAAAATTTTAAAAATCTAATAGTCACATTAATAGCAACAGAAAGATTGAAAGCAACTGGTGAAATGACATGTCACTAGTGAAAGTGCTCCATCAGCATGAGTGAATCCCAGTGTACCCAGTCGCATTGTGACTATCTCCTGTGTCCAGTCTCAAGTGTACTCTTCTTTGACGAAGCTAAGGAACGCAGTGGCCTTGACCGCAACCGCCTCTTCATTACCTTCAATTACCAGATAACTGTTCTAGACATGAAAATAGAAGTGAAGGATCGCATCATGAGTCATGAAAAGCCCGTCATTGCAGTTCTTTACAACACAGTCTACAACCAGGTTGGCTCCATTTTTAATGCTGTATCTGCTCATCTTGTTATTAACTTTTTTCTCCCAGACCTACTTCCCCTTGGAAGTTATTTGTGAATAGCTTTCATAACTTCATTGCTAGCAATGTTTTAGAGATTTGTTGAACAGTTGCACTTTTTAATTTGTTGCTGGAGTTTGTATCATGCTGTTTCTAAATTGAAGTGACTGATGCCAAGTCATATGTCCATTTTGCAGCTGGTGAGTCTGTGTCAGGCTGGCACCCTTGTCATGTGGATGCCAGACACTGGTCAAAAGGTCAAGCAATTTAGTCAGATTCATGGCAGCTCAGAGGTCACATGCATGAGTCAGGACCAGAGCCAGTCGCGGTTGTTCACCGGAAGCACCGATGGAACTGTGAAGGTGATGTGAGGCAGCAGAATAAAATCAGCAGTTCACAGCTTTTGGTTGTGTGATATGCTGCATTTATTGTATGGCAAATTTTAAGTGATACACAGTGTATATGATAGAATACAGATTGATAAATTTTACAGTGTTCTTTATTGGTCTGTTTTGTATTTTTTTTTAAACTGCCTTTAATTTTCTATCCAGGTGTGGGATTTCAATGGCCACTGCTATCACTTACTGGAATGTGCAGGTGGGCAACCAGCAGACATTTGCCAGATACTTCCCCTCAAACACAGCATCCTGGTGGTGGGTTGGGCCAAGTAAGACCACTCTAAAAAATGTTTTCTTCTGAGTTGATTCCCCTTAAAGATTTATGAGTGTTGATGTTCTGGAGAAATGCATTAGTGCTATGCTTCATCAGGCTCTGTCTTTGACATAGGAAACAGAGACATGATATTTTAACACATGGCTTTTACATTTTGTCCTCCAACTGTCCTACAGAACTGGACACATCCCAAGCGTTTGTGGTAGTTGTAGATGATTTTTAAAAATCTTTTAATATCTTAACTACAGTAATAAAAGTCCTAACTAATCTTGACTGATAGCTACAAGTGTGATAATGTACAATCATTTACAAAATGTTATAAAGAATTTCTTCAAATAAAAAAATAGTTACAATGTTGTTTTAAGCATGAAGTATTTATTCATTTCCAATGTAAAAGTGGTGAGTGAACTGATTTGAAGGAGTTGAAAACATCTAGGGAAAAAGTAATCACAAGACAACCCTTCCCTCACCAACAGTTCATACATTATCTGCATTCTATATATACACACACAATAAAGGATCTTGTAACAAGATTTTAAATTATAGGTTAAACTTACTTTGGTACGTGCTGTTGTTTTCTTTGTTTATTTGTAAATTCACAAGAATGTCTTCAACTGCTAATGAAAGCTTCTAGGAAGGTGTGTAATGAAAGAAATTAGTCTTATCTATATTAGTCATTTAATGATGTAACCTGGTCAGGAGAAGAGATTACAGGAAAATATTCCTTAAATGGTCTAAAAACATGTCTTCCCTAAGACCCATGGTTCTCAACTTGTGTGGCGTGCCCCCCAAGGGGGTTGCGACGTGCTGACAAGGGAGGTGCAAAGGCAGTCATTTTTTTAAAGTTTCTCATATATCAGTATTAATAAAATTACCTTTCATAAAGGGGGCGTACGGCCGTACTTTTTTCCTCTGGGAAGCGCCATAAATAAAAGGTTGAGAAATGCAGCGTTAGACTATTGATTTCTAGCAATACATTCCCCCATGTGAACTATGCATCTGGTCTAATTCTGTGTGACATCAGTTTGAAAAAACTCAGATTACCTTGAGGTGTGCAGTGCTGTCGTGCTGTGTTAAAATTTCAGTTCTGTTCATATTTCATTTAGGAGTTTTCCATAACCAAATGCATGGTCTGTTCCTGCAGTAGTTAAATTCTAGTCACAAATACAGTGAGGATTGAATGTTTTGGGTTCAGATCTCATCTGAGTAACACTGTTCTTTCTCTGCATGTGATAATAGTTTATAGAGCAGGCTGATTGGTTGTGATATCACATTAGCTGTTGGCTTGGTGTTAAGACACCATATCCCGAAACCCCATTCCTCCTCCATAACTAAAGGTAGCCTGCCATAACTTACCATCCAAAGAACTAAATGTCAAGGTTAGGTATTACTGCAAGGAATTTGAGTCAGAGCAGCCATGTAGATGTGAATAACAGTGAGGAGGAATATTTGGACAAGGATTGTAATTATGGTTTGTGTACATCTGTTATTTCCCCTTTGTGTGGTTATTTTGTGCAGTACCTTGATAATGCTTCTGGTTATTAAGAATAGGACCGTTCAGCATTACAATAGTTTAAGTATAATAGTATAAGGCAACTCTTTTATTTGATATTTGTTGATGGTGTGTTAACAAAGTAGGTCATGTGTTGTTTCGATGCAGGTGCATAACAGTGTTCAGAAACAGCAGTCTCCGAGAGTTCCACGTACAGCCTGCAGACTGGAAGGGAGGACAGGTGGGAAGTCCGGCACACATGTTTGCATGCTATTGTGAGGAGAGAGATGAACAGAGCAGAACTAAATAATCTTTATTGTTCATACTAGAATGGCTGTTATTAATGTTTGCTGCCAGACTCATTGCCCTGTTGTCACTCCCATCTTCAGGAGCATGTTGAAGATGTACTGTGTGTGGATTTTATTGGCCCCAGCACTCTGGCCAGTGGCTCTTATGATGGAGAAATCATTATCTGGAACACCAACTCTGAGCACGCTTCGCGTCATATGATGCAGAGATCCCGCCGTGGTCTAGGATCAAGAAGCAAATCTTTTGCTTTGTCTAGAGAGGTAAGTGTTGTGTCAGAAATTTAGATAATGTGTTTGATCTTTATTTTCACCTAGAGAGGTTGGTATGCAGGCATCTTTTACCTGTGCCTAAATTAGCTCTCTTTGAATCTCTTGTTTAGAGATTTTCTTCTCTGTCTCATCCTAAAATCTTCATTTTTTTCGAAAAGACAGACATTTTATATCCCTTGAAAACATTGCTTGTATATACAGCCAACTCGGGTTTCACAAACCACATCATGTGAGGAGAGAATGAACACCTTCTTAAGTGAAAAAGAAATATCTTCGTTATCGAAGGTGACTTCGTCAAGGCGATCTCGTGCCATGTCAAAAGTAAGCCTGAACAGCAATGAGGAGCAGGTAAGGTTCCTGGTGTTATGTTATGGGTGCAGTCATATGTGCTATTTTCAGAGAATTCTGTTTGTGTATATTTACTTAATATCTTGTTTATTTTACAAGACTTTAAAAAGATAATTGATATTATCAGTGTATTCATTTCTTGTTGCTGAAAAAAACCTGATTTGGAGTATTTCATTAAAAAAAAACGTGAGTGTGCATGTGTCCTGTCAAAAATTATGAATGACATTTCTACCTGTACGTAGCCGTAGTGCATTTCAAGCTGTCTTGCACTGTAAAATAGCCATGTACATTTCTTTATCACTGTTTTTTTTTCAAGAATGAGTTTGGCTGGGCAGTGGTGAAGCTTATCTTTTTGGAGGCACGGCGTGGAAATTCAGCTGGGGGTGGGGCCAATCTGGTTTCATGTGGAGGAAATGGATGGGTCCGTTTCTGGAATTCGTCTCACAACTCTTTGTTGGCAGAGTTTTTGGCACATCAACAGTGTGAGTGGGTTCTTTTTTTAAAAGAGATTTTAAGATGTCCTTTCAGCATTGGCAAAGATTGTTGGGCCATTGGCATTCATTGGTACTGGCATTGCTTTGTTGGACAGCCATGGAGCAAGCTTCTATTTTGTTTTTATTAACTTAAAATATTTTTTACTAGGTGATTTTGAGCCACTGTGAGGTATCATAGAAGAAGAGAAGGTTCATGCATAAATAAGAAGAGTAGGAAAAGTTATCTTATAGCATTTGTAGTCGTAAGTACAAAATCTGTTGTTCTTGTCACATTATTACTATGTTTGAATGTATGTTGGATGTAGTGAAGAAGTAAGAAGAAGAGCCATATGACATTAATGAAGAAAATGATAATAAAGAGGAAGGCAAAAAGGAGTATGGGGAAAGGGGAGTAGACCCATGACAAGATTTTATCTTTTATAGAAACTAAACAAATGTTATCACTGTTGAAGCTGGCAGCATCATCATGGCGACAGACAAAATGAACCAGTATCTTGTAACAGCAGACATGGATGGTCTTATAAAGGTGTGGGACATCTTAGAATATGCAACTTGCCATGTGGATGAGACCATTGTAGAATTGCCACGTAAGCATATGGATAGCTTTCATTTTTAAAGACATTACAATTTCCTTAACAGTTTCTGGCTCTTCATTTCATAAAAATAAACTTCTTGTTCAAACAAAATTTTGTATTGGGATGTTATCATTGCCAGAGAGCTAATGTGAAAGGATAAAAATGTTGTAGATTTCTATTAAAAAGTTAAATGAGACTTCAGTGGTGGAAACATAGGTTTGCCTGTAAACTAACATTTAAACTATTTCAAAGATGTGGAACATAATAATGATTTAGCACTAAGTTTTAAAGTGAATTAAGAAATACTACTTTTGCAGACATCAGAGGTGAGCTATTCATATACAGCACTTTAGAAAAGAAGGTGATGTCACCATGATTTCCAGGCCATGATGTACTTTATATGTTGATCTGTTTATATTGACTCCTTTTCATTTAATACATGAAAACTGTCTTGTGCTGTTAGCTCTAAAGTCGCAGTTCCAGCCTCACCAGGACATGATAAACAGCGTGGCAGTCTTTGAGAGGAGTGACCGATATCTTATTGCTTCTGCATCATCAGACTGCAGTGTGGCATTGTGGGATATCTATGGAAACAGGATTGGTATTTTTGGACAGGTACATAAGAAAATGATTTGGATGATTTTTTTTCGTTATGTGTGACATGGATCCGAATGTTTAGCTGAAGTTGAGGAGGATAAAATGATATTAAAAATCGAGTGATAGGAGATTGATGTACATAATGATGTACCTCTTCATATGTTGGACCTATTGTGCAAAAAATATTTCTATGCTCTTCCTGCTTATTTCCTTCCATCATAAATATAAACTAAATAAAATGGAATAAAGTTTTGAATACTGGGGATATTAGATAAACAATAAAGGAAAACTTCCAAACATGCTTCCTACTGTACACTATTTTTATTTTCATTTTTAAAAAAACAGGAACATAATATTCATTTATTGCATTCTGTTTGATTTAGCAAAAGCAAAGGTAACTAAAATGATTTTGCATCCAGTAAATTTGCATTATTAATACTATTCTTTAGCATCTTTTCATTTATTTTTATGCTAGTAGTTTAAGATGTAATGCATGATAATATTATACTGTATATCTGTGTATGTACTAAACTTAAACATGTCTGGTTACAGACACTATATCCTTCATTTTGTAAATATAAAACTAAATTCTTCAGTTTCATTATATTTGTAATTGTAGTATGCACATACATTTTAAAAATGCACTTGCATGACAAACATTACAAACAATACATTCAACTACTAACATATGACCCTTTCATTGTACTTACCAGGAGGACCATTGGAGAATAGAGCCCTACATGCCATCTCTTCAGCTTGATGAAAATGTGGATTTTGAGGTATGTTTAACGTTCCATTCCTTTTCTTATTGTGATAAAAAGTACCTTACTCATGTCTCTCATCCTCATGTTTTTCATTTCCAGTGTAAGAACACATTTAGAAAATTTCAAATAACCCACTAATCATCGCAATTCATTCATTCCATGTGCCATTTACTTGATCAACTCTACTGGCTGTGATCTTGTACTAGCCTTAGGTGACCTAAGGTCACTAACTGTATCTACTATTGCTGGGAATGTGTGTGTATATAAATATATCTGTAGTGTGTTTGAGAGAGAAATTATTTCAACATGTATGCGTATTTATCTCTATATATTGCTAGTATGAGTACTGTCTGGAATTGGCCTTGTGGATTCATAAAGTTCTATTCTATGCGCAGTAGTAATATTTATAACATTCATGCAGTTGTGCACAATTTTTTGTTTCTGCAGAAGACACCCCACATTTAATTTAAAATCTGAATGGCTTGTATGTGAATGTTTGGCAACAGCTTGTGTTTAAGATCGTTTAAAGCATGCCATTTGGTAGCCCTCATTGTAAACTCCTTCATTTTTATTGTTTCTGTTATTCACTGTCTTGGGGAAGCTTCATGGTGGTTCATGCACTTGGATGTTGAGCAAGTTACTTCCCCCGCTCACCCAGCAGCTCCCTGCAGGAATGGGGTACCTAATTTACTTGGGAAGATAAAGACAGTGGAAGGAGAGGGTTGGACTCCACCATCCACTTGCCATGCCTTAGACATGATGAACCAACAAAATTCATTGCCCATATGTCCTCCACTAGCTTTGAGACACGTTACCTTTTTGACCTTTTAATCCATGGTCTCACAGAAGCTTTGCTGTACAAGGGAAGATGACTTTGTGCATACAATAATCTTGGTACCTCTTGGAAAAGGGAAAAACTTAGACACTCAGCTCCTTTGCCCAGTCTATTTTAATAAAACTTTGGACCCATTATACTAGACTGGTTGTAAATTTGTACAGATTTCCACTTACTGAGACATGACTGTTTCTGATTACATGGGATTGTTTTTCATGTATACATTAGCAGGAAATACGATGAAAGTTGTCTGATTTTGTTATTTGTAACAGAGAGAACGTGAAGCTACAGTAAAAGATTTAATGATGGATTCTGATGAAGACAGCCAATGGGAGCCTGACGAAGCTGCCATCAATAACCCTGAAACATACCGTATCAACACATGGGAGAAAACAGTCCTTGGTGAGCATTTCAAATACATTTCATAAACTGCACTCATCATGTCAATCTGCCAAAACTATCAGTAAATAAAAGCCTTTGAAAGACATTTTTATTTTGCAAAAAGTTACCCAAATATTTAAACGAGGTGGTGTGGAAGGTGGAGAAAGAAAAGTTAAAAGCAATAGCTACTGCTTTGAGAGGATAAAATTAGTCATAAGTTAGGAGATCCAAAAGTTTGAAGAATTTTTACTTCAGAGGTTATGTGTGGACTTGCTATTTCAATCCCTGGAACACAGATGATGACAGGAGATAAGAGAGTGAAGGTGCCACTTGATCTTTTTGAATGGCTTGGAAAAAAGACAGCTTCTTGGAAGCCTCAAGCGTCAGCATAATTGAGTCTCCATCTTATTTCCCACTACCTGCTTGTGACCGGCTTTTCCCCAAAATCAAGCTCCCACTTTGAGGGAAGGTCTTTGTGGATCATGATGAGGATCAAGAAGAGCTGGACATCACTGATTGCTTTATTTCCTGTTCTGTGTCTGTTCTGGGGGATGAAATACAGAAATGTCTGAGTAAGACATCAAGGCTTAATGCACAAAAATAGCAAGTCAACACAATAATTCTGAAGCTGAAATTCTTTAAATTTTTTACATCCATATGCATAGGCAAGATTTTTACTTCAAGTTCAGTGTTTGGAAAAAGATGGATGTTTCTGCATAATTATTGGTAGTAATAAAAAAAATGTTTCCCCTTGTAGGCAAAGACTACCAAGAACTTCGAGTGCAGAAGCGAGAACGGCGACAGCCAAGTACCATTCCAGACTTGCCTTATCTGCATTGGGAGAGAACTGGGGCTCCTCCTGCAGGACCATACTCTGTGAGTAGTCTGGAGTAGTCTGAAGGTCTGTTTTACAAAGAAGCTTCTACTGATGATATGGCTTTCATTTTGGTCATTTTCATGTGGGAGAAATTTATCAACTGATCAACTACGGAATTTAGTTGTGCAGGATAAGATCTCCAAAAAGTTTGAAACAGGTTGAAAACCAGTGGGAAGCTTCATTGAACAAAGACCTCAACACATATGTCTGTCTTTGTAAAATTGACCTTCAAGTACATTGTTACAAGTTGAGTATTAGAAAAAAGTAAACACATTGTCCATTAGTCAGATTCCTCGTCTTCATTTTTCTGTCATATAGTTTTAAAATCTTGAAGATCAGCCATCTGCTACTGCAATGCTGCAGCGTTGTGATCTGTAATTCTTGTCAAATTGTACATAACTACAAGTCATACTTTTCAAGATGTGTATTTTATAAATGATCTTGGCTGTTAATGGTGAGAATGACAAGTGTGTTGTTAATATTTTCTGACTGGACTGGGTAAGGAATTGAAATTATTTTAACTTCATGCTTTCTGTTATGTTTGTACTGGATATTCTTCATCCGTTTACAAGTGAACCGTGACCTGAGCAGGTCACATACCAGTAGTTTAAAAAGCAAAAGCGAAGTGTGTTAATCTACACCGCTGTTAATGATGGCTTTCTTAATCTGATAGAATGTTGCCGAAGGAAATCTAAAATTCAGGCATGTGTATGATGTCATGGCTGAATACAAGTAGGAAATGGAGAAAAAGAAATAGCTTTCCATATCTTTGCTAAGCTTTGCTTTCACACTAATGAACACACTAATACTTTTACCCCATTAGCACCTGCCTTATCATCTTCCTATTTAAAGAAATCCAATTCAGTTTTGAGAGGAGAGAAGGCTTACTCAACTTTGTGATCCCTCATTTACACTGAACTTGAGTTTCGCAATTTTTCCATTATCTTTAATTCTGTTGCTACACATACATATCTGGTAACTGCTAAATATGCTGGAGTGATGCAGCTGTAAGAGAAAGTATATCGACCATATAGCAAATATCATTTTGTTGCATTAAACTCATCTTGTTTATTTTCCTATTGTGGTACCAAAACTCAGATTGTTGGATTTTGATAGTTTTATTTTAGGATTAGATCTTTAGCATAAAATTTTATCTCAAAATGTAAACATGGTATAAATGCAAAACATATTCACCCAATGTAGTATTTCTTTTAATTCTGAAATATGAAAACAGCAGCAAAAACATTTTTTTTTTTACAATATTTTTAGTTTCCTTCACAAGCATGCATAACAGTAGCAAGAAGACCAGGAAATAGATCCCTAGAAGTCTTGCATGTCTTTGAAAGAAGGAAAAAAATTTGAGCATTTGTAAAGGTGAGAAACACTTAAGGTCAGAGCTCACTCTCAGACAAACAACACTCTCTTTCATACAGATATCTTTGGCATATTCATGTACCATAGAATCCATTAACATGAATGCCACAACACATGTATTGGTACCCTCACACATCTAGAAGAGTTATTCTATGCATATTCATATTTTTCACGATGTGTAGGAGCAAGCATATGGAAACCGAGGTTGATTTCTTTCATGACCTCTGTAAATAGCAGTGAAAGGGTTTATGTCCATAATTATTTGTCTCTGATTTCACTTTAAAAAAAGGCAAACATTGTTGTTTTGACAGAACTAACCTGAGTCTGTTTCAAGGGCATGTTGTTTACTGCATCTCAATGACAGATGACGGAGTAAACATATGTAGGACTGATTTCATGGTTGGTTTGATGCTTGCTTGCTTTGGCAAGAAAGTGCTTCCACCTAGAGGGAATTACACACTTTGAGGGAAGAGGGAGTGGGGAGGAAAGCAGAGTACCTGGAGAAAACCTGGGCAGCCAGCCCTGCAGACAGTTGTCACAATACATAGAGTGTCCCAAGATCCAGACCTTCTCACCGCAGTAGTGACAAGCGAATACTTTAACCACTACACTACCAGGCGTCCCAACTGATTTCAGTTTGTACAGAAAAGTAAAACATCGCTTAACTGAAAGGTGGAAAATAATTTCTACAAAGGTGTACACTTCATTTTATTGGCACATGTAAAGTTGCATTAGACATTAATCTTTAAAGGAAAATGTGGGGTATAGGTGCCATCATTTTTTTTTTTTTTTTGTCAGGGGCCAGCTGCACAACACGTTTCTAAACCTTAAAACTGTTCTAAAGAAGCAAAATCTCTTCTTAGCCATTTTGATGCATTGCAGAAAAACATACAAAAAATTGTACTTGAAGGACAGAAAGTCAGACTTAAACAACTTTATCTTAGTTAAAGCAGTTTTAGTTTTAAAAATTCTCAAATTGTGATGTGCACTTTAAACTAATTATCTAAACAGAGTTAAGGCCTAAAAGTGTTTAAAATTAGAAATGTGTTGTGCAACTGGCCCCAGAGCTGCAAGAGGAAAAGATAAAGACAAAGTTAAAAAAAAAAAGACAAGCAAGGAGAAAACAAAATGAGGACAATAATAGGCGAAAAAAACATATCACAGAGACCGATTTCCAGGTATATAACCTTCCTTTACATTCACCTGTAGCATTAATTAGCACAGCAACATTCTTAGATTCTGACTAGCCTCATATGTCTTTATCCAACATGAAATAAGATAATGTCTATCAAGACCTAATTTTGGATGATACAAGGACTAAGATTTTATTATAACAGGTGAAGAAAGGAAGAGAAAAAAGTTCAAGCCACAGAAATCATCATCTTGACAATTGTGATTTATAAGTACAAACTAGGCACAAGACTTATTAATATCCAGTTTATCCAACAGAAAGAAACTGCTGATAAAGTAAAATAAAACAGCTTCACAAAATTTATCAAAACTACGTAGCATTTATAAAAAATTATATGCCATAGTTGTTTTTTTATAAATTATTTTTGTTATAAAAACAGTTCCACAGACCCAGAAAGGCACTAAATTATTTAACTAGCCTTGGAGCTAATAAACGATAAGTTTTATAAAAACATCGTAAAAATGAGAAGAAAACAGCACTCTGATGTTTAGACTGTAAATTCAAAAGAAGTTCAAAGGTAAGTGCCTTTAAAAAAAAAAATTCCTTGTCTCCATATTTCTCTGGCAAATGAAAAAGACTTTCATTCACTTATGATAAAACCAGTAGCAATATCAACCAACTAAATGAAGACAATGTGAAAAAAACGTATATAGCTATTTAACTAGACAACTGCTGCAATCCACAGTGTTTCTCTAGCAGAAATTCACTAAATACTGAGAAGACTTAACTTTTTTTCAGGAATCTCTCCTCTCTCTCTCTCTCTCACACACACACACACACAGATGGGAGACAAAGGTGCTCCCATTATCAAGGCATTCTCTTTTATGGGGTAATATAAAACACCTGCTGCTGCGTCAATGTACTTTTTAATGTTTTAAAAAATATAATCACCTTGTATTGACCTGTACTATATATTTTCACAAGAATGTGCTAAGTTTCACCTTAAAACAATTTACCAACAACAAAAAAAAACAACAAAAAACAGTGTACATCTTTCACTTTACCACAAAATATGCCTGGCATAGCAATGCATTTTCCTCACTGACAAACCACCAATTTTGCAATAACATTCCTTAATTCACAATAACTGAATTTTTAGGTGACAGGGTACTGAACTTCTCTGAATAAGTCTTTAGGTTCTGCTGTACTGGCAGTGCACTCCTGAATCTGTGCCCAGTTCTCTGTCAGAGTATCAGGGGAAACTTCATGCGATGTCATCACAGACCTTCTGTACTCACATGCATCAAATTGCACATACATGTTGTTAAAACCCTGGATCCTTTTTGGACGGACTCCATATCTTTTAAAACACAGAGCAATGTACACATCCTCCAAGTGAAAGAAGGGTATATTCTCTGATACTTTAAGCACATTCATCACGACATCATGACTCATGATGTACCCAGTCCCAGAACACATGGGAGGAAACTGTGACCGGGTATAAGTCTGGAATGGGACATACCATTTGGAGGAGGCATCTCGACTAGGGTTTGAGCTCCCCCAGCAGAAGCCACCCACAAAATTAGTCTTTGGAGCTGCCAGCAACATTTTAGGAATCAGCTCCGTATTAATGTACATGTCATCATCTGTTTTCATCACATATGGAATATCAGAGCATTCAGCCACTGACCACTGCAGTGACATTATTGTTTTATAAGTAAGATTAGAGTAGGCATCTACAAAGCCAAATTGCAGAAGGTCATTGTACTTGCTGTTTTCTAGTTGAATCTCTCTATTTATGGCTGCTGTCTTGGCCTGCCCTAGCACAAACACACACCTGAAAGGCGAGCCATCTTCCTGACACCTAGAGCCCCATGTTTGTCGGATGGCGTTCCTCTTGTACTGGTTGTCTGGTGCAGTTGAAATCAACAACAAAACAATTGGCCTTGTTGTCATTTGGTGGCAGAACCTTCTGTGGTCAATCAAAATAGGAAAGTTGTTGTGAAAGCAAGCCTGACAGTCATCAGGCCGGGCAGTAGTTTTCTGCCCCTCCACTTCTTTCACCTTCATATCCTTGGGAAGAGAAAGCTGTTCTGAGGATGATTTGCGACTCTCATCTTGGGACTTTTCAGGCCTCTGCTGATAATCTGTGGCACTCTCATCTTGGGACTTTTCAGGCCTCTGCTGATGGTCTGCGCTTGACTCATCCTGAACAGGCTGGCTTACTTCCTTGCTTTTCTCAGACTCACTAGCAATATTCTTTCTAGATGGATATGAATGCTGGAAGTCCATCTTCAAGGAGTCTGATTTGTTTGTAACCAAATCTTTCTTGATATTTGCTGAAGCAGTGTGAGGCTGCCTTGCTTCAGGAAAGGCTCCTGAATTATTAGCTTTCCAAAAACGAAAGTCATCCTTCTGTGACCTTTCACTCTCTGGCTTGCTGGCCCATGCAACATTGAAATCTCTCCATGAGTCTTCAGCTTCCTTGGCTTTATTTATGTCTAAGTCGGAATACCTGTGAAGATTCCTTCTTGACCCCAGTTCTTGAACCTCACCTGGTCTCTGAAATGTTGAGACTCTCACCTGATTCTGAAGATCCTGATATCCATGCTCTTGTTTGTCAAAAACCCTGCTATCATAGCCTCTGTTAGATAGGGTATGTTTATTCTCAGTGTTCGCCCTGGGATGCTGCTCTTCACCATGTTGCAAATGGATGACTTTCCTATTTCCACTGTGGATGTCTCTGTTTTGCTCACCACCATTTTCATCCTGTTTAACCTTTAGTATACCATGTTCTGGATTTTCACTGGGAAGGGAGCTTGGACCCATTCCATAAGCTGGATTGGCTGGATTTTTGTAAACAGGATGTATTTGCCTGCTCTCAGTATTTTCGTTTGGTAGAATGGGGTTATTCTGGCCAGACAAATCTGCATGCTGTATATGAAGAGATTTAACCACTGAGACATTGTCACTGTTGTCTTCATAAGATTTGTGTGTCATGCTTTCATCACCATCATTCTTGAGTAAAGAGCTTCCTGACAAAGTTATTTTAGTCCTTGGATGCGTAGCATTGATATCATGCAACTGAGCCTTGAGTTTGAATGGCTTCTTGAGGCTCATGTGTTCTGATGGGGTAGTTTGTGAGTTATACAAGTACCATGATACACCCACCAGCAGAAATACTGTCAAAAAGCAAATCATAACAAAATACTTCCGTGTGCGATGTGCTAATGAAGCCATGACCAGCGATGTAGGATGGTGTAAGTGCTGATGCTACTTCAAAAATGCTGGAAACACAGGTAAATGGGACTAATATTGAGATGACGCCTTCTCATCTGGCCACCATATTCATGTGTTATGAACATGTGTTAGGACCAGGTGACTTCCTTTGAATCTTTTCAACACAGAACTATCCTCCATGATCATCTCTGGACGGAAGCACTGTAGCTAGAAGTGTCAGCATAGGCTGTGGCTGATACATGTTTGCAGAAAGGCATGGGTTGAAGGTGAAGGAACAAAACATTCAGTGTTGTATCCTTGAGCCAGTCTTCTTGCAAGGAAGAGACCCACCTTGCTGTTACAGGCAGGTGCAAGTTACAGCAAAGTCTAGGCCCATGTGGGTCAAGATTCACTTGTCAGGCAGCCCATTTTAAACCGAAGTGGAACAACTTTTCTGAAAAAGAGCAAATAGTTCATGAGGCAAATGGGGTTCTAAGCTGTAGATACTATATAACTCTGTGTGTGTGTGTAAGAGAGCGAGAGAATTCCTCATTAAATAACTTTAGATAACCAGAAACATGACATTTCAAGTGATCATGTGATGTGACTTAAGAGAAGCAAAGGTGGGAAAAAATGCTGCAACATAAAAAAAATCAGAAAAATAAAATAGAATGTCAAAAGTCCAATGTATTTTAATTGGAAATGAGTGAAGTTTACAATCTCTCCTTTCCACCTTCTAAGACCTTTAATGACATACTTCTTTCAAACCACAATTCACATCTGCTAATCACTATCTGCTTGTCAAGTGGGACTGCACCTTGTAGATTTCTGTGTCACTCTACACAGGATTATCATGTGGGAGCTTAAGTAGAATAGAATCAATAGCAAAAAGTAGGTGGATGAATTTGTGCACATTTGTGACACTTGAGGACTTTTGGCAGATCTGCAGTTTTAGACTTGTGTTATCTGAGACACTGTATCTCATATCACACACTGTCTTGGAGTTAACCTTTGGCTGTCTTTGGGACAAAGTTTTCTATTGTTATTCTGCACTGTGTATGGTGAAGTCAGGTAAGCCAAAAGAACAGCATTTTACAATGTGTAGTAGTCTGCATAGATCAGGTAAGAGAGCTCAAGATCCCATAAACAAAATTTGCCAAGGGAAGGAGGGGGGGGGTCTGAAAAATAGTTGGGAGTCATAAAATCATAAAAGTACTTAGGTTAGGGGTCTCATCACATTAGTCATTTGGAAATAAACCAGACATAAGAAACTGATATATTACTATCATCATCATCAACAAGTGTCAGTGACTGTTTCATAAACAAAAACCCAAGACACTGCAGGTCAGCAAAAGTCTCATCAATTGTAACTAGATATCTGTAAACTCAGGTTTTATGGATGAGAAACACACTGAAAGAAACATGAAGCTCTCTCACAGGCACACACGAACAAAGAGTTTCATGAGGAGACATTTGCCATCATTTCCTTTCTGCATCACCACACTCCTCTGTTTAAAAAAAATTCTTCTGATTAGTGTATAAGTCGTGAGAAAACCAGACACATAGAAATGAGAAACATAACCTCTACTTACATAACAGGTCCATTTGATCACTTGATCATTGATGTGTCTGCTTAACTTGCATCTATTTTGTTTTTGACAGCAAGACAACTTTTTACTATCCTTATACACAGAGTTGCCTAGAAAACTTTGATGGTTCACAAGAAATGAATAGTTCAAGCTCAAGTCTTAGCTAACCTTCCTCTTGGCGCTTAGAATGGAGGCTGTCTGTACATCTGCCCCTTAGCAAGTGCGCTAGCCAGCAGCACAGGCTAGTTGGCCTTTTTGTGCCTGTATGTGGTGGCCTGCATGTGAGGTAAAAATAGATCCTGCTGACATGCCTGAATAGTGGATACTGCATTTTGTCTTTGAATACTGGCCAACATACTGCCAAGGCACAGCTGAAGGGTACAAATTAGTAAGGAGATTGAGGAGTAACACATGAAAACTTTAAAACTTGGGGGAAGGTTTAGTGCTAATAAAAGAATGAAGGAGAGAAACACACAAAATACATTTCACTCGTGCTCTAGTGCGTTTGATGAAGTTATGAGTTCACTCGTGAGATTTGTATTGAAACATTAACAGTGTACTTCAGTGGAAGAGTGTCTCTGAAGGCAATCTAAGAACATGTTTAAAGCCCTAGGGTGTAATGGTGAACATTAGGATAGTGAAAAGCCTTAAAGTATCATGCTTACATATTCTCTGCAATATCACACATGACCCTTAAAAGTGTATGGGGATTGTAAGAGAAATAAGAGAAGCTGTGTTTAAAAGAAAACAATATATAATAAGACTTTAAACACCTGCATAATACAGTATATTACTGTAAGATATACAACTTTAAACACTAGTAGTTCAAATATGTTTCAAGTAAAATGAAAAAAAAATGTTTATAACAGCTTTTTTGTTAGCATATTCTGTAGCGAAATTACTGACATGGTGAAAACACATTTTTTTCATTCTCACTTATCTTGCTTTTGCCTGCAGTGCATGTATGTGCATACTTACCCACACAAATGTGCACGTTTTTCCCATTCCATTCACTTTTGCATGGTCAGCCCACCAATACAATATACAAAGTTTAAAGAGTTTCACACCGGTCTTGTGTATTTTTCAGGGACAATTTTAAAGGACTTTTAGGGTGCAGATTGTTTTAATTGTTTTGCTAATGATGTGTAAAGCTCAGGGTAAGATACTCTTTCTCAATATTTTGGTGAATACATCACAAAGAACAAAAAAGGTCAACACCATACACATTATGCTTGTGGATACAATGGAGATGTCTTGCACACTCTGCCTTTGGCCTACTGTACATCCTATCCTGTTTTGTTGTGACCAGTAACCTGCAGGACAACATTCTACATCACTAGAATCAGCAGGCCAGGTTCTATTGTCCTTCAGAAGTAACAGCTTGCAGAACTGCTCAATAGTTTCAAACCAGAGAAACCTGTCAACCCAGCTCTGAAATTCCTTCTTCTTCGGACTCAGCCTTTTGTGGTATCCACATTTTATAGACAAGGTTTTGTCCATAACCACAGAAAGGGGGACAAAAATCCTTTTTATAAATACATAAGGTGGTTGCATGGAACATTGATCCACATATGTGTGCACTTGGTTAAACTGACTTCACAGCGAATTAGTTTCAAGATTTTCTCACACGTTCTTTTCCCATTACTTTTGGAAATGTTTCTGCCATAACAAAAACCATATAGGCCAGGGATATGCAAAGAATTGCTAGATAGAAATTGATTTTATCCATGAACTCCATGCTGTCTTCTCGCACCCTCCCTGGTCAGGTCTCTGCAGTGATTCCAAATATTTAAATATTCTACCCCTTTTTTGGTGGGGGAAAGGGAACTGGCTTTTACCTTATTTCTTTAGTGCTACGTTCATAGAGATTCGCAATTAAAAATATCCTTGTCAGTCTTGGAAAAATATTGCTTAATTTGACTACCATCTAACCGTCTGTACGTTTCTCTCTCTCTGCGAGGACTTCGGAACCACAGTTCCAGGCTTGTTTGCATCGATAACTCGCTCAGTGCGTGTGCGTAGGTCGTGCCGCGAGGAGTTGCCAGTCATACAGCAAAGTTCTCTTTGCAGCACATCTTTCGCTCTCACTAAGACGGGGACCTTACCTTGCCATTTTGCTTCCATTCGCCCAGCAGTCGGTTGGCGACATGCCTGGAATAATTCACTACCATATGTTGTCGTTTCCGTTTAACACATAACTGCGAGCAAGTCTCTTTCGTGAGCAAAACTGCTTTTGCTGAACTGTGAGGAGGTTTCGGGGAACAACTCGCAAATCTTATCGCCGACGGCGAGTCAACATCCTGTAAAGACCCTCGCCACCCCCCTCCCTGTCAGGTTATTGGACCTGCCTTGGTGAGCGGGCGTGTAGCTTTGAAAGGAATAGTCCACGTGAGCTCCGTGAGGGGAAGTCAGCACTCCGCTTGCTGTTGACCTTAGTGGGCGCTGACGAAGTGGGAGAGATGACGTAGACAAGGCTATCCACCAACCCCTTGGGTGGTGATGATGCGAGATGATAAGAAAAACGAACGAAGAGGAAAATAAATGTACGTAGGGGATCTTTCGGGTCGACACGTGTTACGTTGCACTGTTTGTGTTAGCAACGAAGCCTGCGTGCGACCAGAGATTATATAGCTGTGGTATGAAGGTCGGCGCGAAGAAGCTTGCACGTACTTCATTCCTCTCTCGTACGCTGTTGGTAACAACACTGGATGAATGGTCGCACGCCTCTCCTATAGTTCATACGGTGCTCCCTTGGCTGAGGCCTTGTTGCGGGCTGCCTTTGTTTGGTATATATCGTGCACGAGAAGCGCACATTACAGGCGATAATCGCGGCGCCCTTAATTGAATTTCCTACCGGCTTACATGATTAGATCACATCGGGCTTCGACGGTGTGACCCGCTGTAATTATTGACAGCTCCAAACGTCCTTTCTCCTAACTACCTTCAGTGACGAGAACGCATTAAGAGGGATGCACGTCTGGGCGGGTAGTACTGATATGAGAGTAAGACAGTAAGTCGATCGTTTCCCCAGAGCAAAATGAGGAAAAGCGTCTCGTTTCCGAGGTTAAGAAGTTAGCCGTGTCGAGACCTCAGCGAACATTACTTAATAATAATAATAATAATAATGATAATTTATAAAGCGCCTTTCCAAAAATTTGCTCATAGCGCTTTACATAAATCATGTACACTAAATCATTAACAACTATGCAGCTAAATTCACAAATAACGGGCACGCTCACTTCTACAACATACACTATTCATACACAAACTAAATTACAGACACACATCATACACGCTAATGGTCAGGACAGGGTCGCAGTGAAGTCATAGCTCGGAAAAGATAGGTCTTAAGTTTTGATTTAAAGGAGCCAAGAGAATCAGTTGATGGGGCTTGGTATGAGAAAGATCTTTGACCAGACGTCTTTGTCTTAGTGGGACTTGCAAAAGCTTGGTGTCAGAAGATGAGCGAAGAAGTCGTGTGGGCGTAGTGAGTTCGGAGAGGTACTGAGGATCAGTGCCAGAAACGGCAGAGTAAGTTAAAGTGGAAAGTTTCTGACCCCAGGACCTATTTGCCACTGCTTTATTACTCCGGCTTCAGACGTTAAACATCTGCGGAGTCTGAGCACGGCTTTTTAACTTTGGAAACAAGATGATTATCCTTAAGTTATCCACGTTGCCCCAGGGCAGTGAGTTAATTAACCTCGCTTCATAACTACGTGAATTCTCTTAATCTTTATGCGGCCCCTGGTGTGTGGTGCTTTGATTTCTAGTATGGACACATGTTTTGTAGTGGCAAATTCGTTTTGTTCTGCCCATCCTACAATGGCACGAGGGCTGAATTAAGCCATACCATAAATGAATACATGCCCTAAACTATTTCGAATGTCAACGGGTACTTCTGTCACACCCACCACAATCATCGTCAACTGAATGACCTCATTGTGCTGATAGAATTCATACTATGGAATTACCAGACAATGTGCCGCACTCAGTATGGTAGTCCCATATTTTCAAAAATATAATTTTCTCGTACTCAGTGGCTAAATTATACTCAGACAAAATTCTTCTTCTTCCTCCTCCTCCTCCTCATCATCATCATCGATGCATCATAATAATAATGCCATGGGTCCTGATAATTGTTTTATGGAACGGTTGGCTCAAGCGCCTCTCACCACGACATCGAAATTCGGGTGGCGTGGTTTCGGATCTCGACTCAAAAGGTTAATGCGTGTGTTATATGAATTGAACCAGTTTTTTTTTTTTGTTTGCATCGGTTAAAATAAAGTTCAGGCCTGGTAAAGTCATGTGAGATAATTTAAGTCTCATACTGAGTATAGGACTTTGTTCGTGGTATTTCCAAGCGAGCATGGATTCTACGAGCACAATCAGCTGCCTAAAGGTGAATACGTTTTTATCAGCATCACTTTTCCAGTGTCATGTGTTCATATGTTCCTTTGCTTTCGTCCTTTTAAACCAAGTATGTTATGGCATGCTTACCCACGCAGGAAGAAAATAATATAACGCAAATATCTGTATGACTCTCTGATCCCTGGGTCATCATCACATCCAGTGGCATCAGAAAGAATCTGGGTAGCTCGGGTTCAGCTCACGTGAGCGTATACCAGATGTCGATCTCTGGAACCTATTCAACAGGGAAGTAAAAAGGCCAACGAAAGAGTTCGTGAACGTAATCGGTATGTCGTGTCTAGGGCACGATATGTGGAAGGCGGAACCCAGCCTTCTCCTTCCACTACCTTTACCTTCACTGATAAATCACAAACTCATTTGTGAGCAGCTGGTAGAAAGGCAAGAAAAGAGTTTCGGCCCAAACAGGCCTGGAACCAGCAGCGTTTTGCTCCACAGTCGAGTGCACTGACCACTAGACTACGGAACCTTCCCTGGGCTGTCCAACAGTCTCTTGTTCCCTGTCGGGACAGTTCCGGAGTTGTTTTCTGTGTTGTAGCTGTGGTCTGGCAGGTCTTAGTCCCTATGAGGCTGAATGCACACTGGGGCACACGGTGAATCGCACTGGCTGCCTGGTGTGCTGCAAAGTTGGAAGACGCATAAGGAATTTAAGAGGGACTGCCTGACACTAACTTCTTGATTAAGCCCACACGTGGAGAAATGCTGCTATTTAGGCTAGAGCGATAGAGGCTTTCCCAGAAATTCAGCACGCAAAGACATGATGCATATGAAAAACAGTACGGGGCAACCCAGTGATAGACTCGTGCCTTAGGCAGAGCGCAACGACAAAAAACAAAAAAAACAAACAAAACAAAACAAAAAATTAACGGTAAGTGGAGGGAGTTGTGCCATTTTTAAAAACCCATTCATCGTCAGCGTTTCTTGCTCTATGATGACGCTAAATGCATTCAATAACCTGTTATGTACTTAAAGCACAGGGTGTGTAACTGAATAATTAGTATCTTTTAGAATTCTTTTTAAAATTGTGATCACCACGAAACAATAATTTGTGTGCCGGCATGATTATCACTGGAGAACTGTTCCGCAAGTCTAAAACGGTCAAACAACAAGTGAATAAAGTAATAATACTTAGAGTTTTGTAGCACATTTCCGCACAAGTGCGCTGTACAGGCAAAAGTACTAAATAAAATACACAAAAATAGAAATGCGGACTCAGAAAGCATGCACAGACCAAAACACATCAACAAACAGACACGGAGACAGTAACATAAAGTGGTAGATATCAACAGACAAGGCGAGCTGAAGAATGGCTTGGGCACCGTGCTGGAAGTTGCGATTTGAATAAATTTGTGGGGCTGGGTGGGGAAAGCAGCACAACAGAGAAGGTCTTTGCAGTCACGTGTGAGGAAAAAATCCGCTTCGTGTTCTACTCACTCGTAGTCACGTGGTTACAGGCAGCAGGGGCTGAGAGTCGCTTGCTTCGACTTCCCCTGACTCTTCCATGTGACGTGATTCGAGGCTTCTGTGCTCTGAACTCCTCAACTCAGTTACTGAGCTATGGCTATGTGTCTGAGTCTTGTTGGTGGAGGAGTTTATCTTGAGGTTCCCAGCTGTTCCCAGCTGTTGTTCTGGCTTCGCTTTGCTTTATTTCCCTTCTGTTGGATAGGGGTCTGTAATTATCGGTAATCTGGGGATGACGAAGTGTCATTGGGACACAGGGTACAGGATGATTTTAATCCCCAACCCCTCTCCCCACCTTTCCATCAGTGCCGAGGTTATTTGGTTGCAAGAGAAGTAACGCAAATCAATATTCAGCAACATCTGCCTGTATTGACAAGGTAGTGCCGTTCGTCGTCTGATATGTTTGTATAACTGAGAGAGAGAGAAAGAGAATGTGTGTGTAATGCTGACGTGGGGCACAGCAGCATGCTTACCGATGAGTCATTTCAACTGGTGTGTATGGTCGTGCACGTACACCAGTCGTTAATGTTGATTAGATCTCACTGCACGCCACCGCCCAGAATGCACACAAACGTCCACACACACGTTCACGTGCGCGCACACATAACTCATGCACACAAACGAAAAGGTGATAGGGTGTCGCCAGACCTAGCAAAAACCATCCTGGGTCGAACTTAAGCAATAAAGAGGACAGCAGGAACATAATAATAATAATAATAGTGAAGATTTTTATAGCGCATATTCACACTCATAGAGCGCATGCTCTTAGCGCTTAAAACGGGGAAGAGACGTGGACTAAGTAGATACAGAACAAAGGGGACGAAAGAAAACGACAGTACTGACGACGACGAAACAGAAAACAAAAGGCATCAAGTAACAGGAACAGAGAAATATAGTGATTCTGCGAGAAAGATGGGTAAAGTAGCAAGAGGGAAGGGGGAGAGCAAGAAGGACGAGCATTGTGTGGACTGTGTTAGGAGTAATGCTCAAGGAAGAGGTGCGTTTTCAGTGCAGATTTGAAAGATTCAGTTGTAGGAAGGTGGCGGATATGGAAAGGGAGAGAGTTCCATTGTTTTGCAGCACAGTAGCCCATGACTCATGCCGCCACCGACTGTTAGATCGGGTTTTGTGTATCGGCTGTTGGATCTGGTACGTGTTGCCTGTCGACCGTTGGATCTAGTGTTGTCTGTCGAATGTTGGGTCTGGTGTCTGTCAACTATGGGATCTGGTGTTTCCTATCGACTTGGATCTGGTGTTTGCTGCCTTTCGTTCCTGATCAAAATGCAGGACTTGGACAAGCAAACAGCTCCAGTAGAACAGTGAGTTTAAAAAAAAAACTGCACGTGAGAATTTATCAAAGGTAAAAAGGCAACAAACTATTAAAAGAGTAAACACAAGTAAACGACTATATGCTGAAAAAAAAAACACATTGACATCACAAGCTATTAGTAGTGTGAAGGTAAAGGTGGCGGTAGGGGCAGCAAAGTGTTACCCTTGTCACAGGCATTTGGAGCCCAGCCCTCGGCTTCCGCCTCCTCTCCCACCCCCTGATATACTATTTCTGCTCCCATTACGTGCTGAGGCGGGGCTTCCACTCATAGGCTCCAACCAGTGACCTATACACCGTCGTCGAGGCCGAGGTAGCCAACCATGAGGCTATGCCGCTTGGCTTGTCAGTGTAAAGAAATCCGAGAGTGCCAGAGGAAACATCACCCGCCTCCCCCCCCAAAAAAAAAAAAAAACCAACAACAAAGAACAACAAATGCGTCTGGAGAACGAGTCGGGGAGTGAAGTGAGGTGACTGCCATAGTGCAGCACGGCTGGGTGTCAACGTTGCACTACGCTCTTCCAGTGACATGCAGCCTGCCCCTTTCTTTGTGTCGTCTAGCACGTTTGCGGTCAAAATACTAGCTTTTCTGTGTGTCAAGCAAAACTAGAATGGGCTGTAAGTATTGGGGTGCGGTCCATGTGCAGGCACTGCGAAACCGTTTGAATAGGGCCTATAGTTTTTATTTCGCGTCACTTTAGAGACATGTATCGAATATATGATAGTATTCTGATTTTGTCAGCTCTAATCACCACTATACATCCAGGCTTGGTTCTCCCATTAGGCAAACTGGGAAGTTGCAATCGCTGATGAGGCAGAGATGGTCTGTGTGTGTGTGTGTGTGTGTGTGTGTGTGTGTGTGTGTGTGTGTGTGTGTGTGTTCTAAATCAACGAATGATGTCAGGACATTGTGTACGTGATTGCTTTGGAGAGAATATCGGGTGGTTAGAAACCCAGAGGGACGTCAGTTCGATACCCGCGTGGAGTAGCGAACTCACTCCCCCTTCTTTCCTTGTCGACCCGGTTGTCGGGAATGGGTACCTGACTTGGTCATTGATCGATTCGACCATATATCGATTCTACGAAGTACGAGTCGATTCGACCACCGATTGCAGAATTAGTTACTTTTCAAATTTTTCAGCGGATACGCGCACGCAAAATCGATAAAAGACAGACAGATCACACAGACTACGGGTGTTGTAAGCAGTACTTTGAACAAATGCTATAAAGACGGCTGTTACCATCTAAACCGGGAAGTACCGTTTTCCTCATCTCCCTTTGAACTATTGACACTGGTGCCATCAAAGATGGGAACTTCATCTCCCACTTTTTCCATGTGTTCAGGAGTTTGTTAAGAGAGAACGATGCCTTAAAAGGTACGAGTGACAAGATAATTCTTCCATAAATGTTTGTCTCGAATAATGTCTATGAACATTATTATGTGTAAATATAGAAACTCGCTTTTCACGTAAAAAAAAAAAAATTCTTCGTGATCTATTTCCCCTTGTAATAAATTTGCTGAAGATGTGCATGTCGAAATTGTATACGAGGTGTGGTAGAAAAGTAATGAGACTAGCAACACTGCAAGCGATCTGGTAACGCTGCGCTGTTGGTAGATCACTTGCAGGTGTATCAGTCCCCTCCCATAGCTCAGTGTGAGTTTACACTCCTTCGTTAACTACGTGATTGTTGTGACTGCTATTAGTGACGTTGTGTTGTGGTTGTGTGTCATGCAATCTGGACCAGCGCCATTTGGAGCAACGTTGTGCCATTACATTTTGTGTTAAGCTTGGAAAATCGGCAAGTGCAGACGTTTGAAAAGTCAAAACAGGCCTATGGGGAACATTCTTTATCCCGAACTAAAGTTTTTCGCTGGCACAAATCATTTTTGAAAGGCAGAGAACACGTTGAAGATGAACACCGTTCAGGGAGGCCTTCAACTTCGAAAACCGACGAAAACATCGAAAGTGTGAACACTCTTGTGAGATCAGACCGTCGTTTAACATTAAGAATGTTGAGTGAACAATTAAATTTGAACAGATTTACCGTTCATCAAATTTTGAATGAACATTTGCACATGCGAAAGGTCTCAGAAAAAAGGGCCATTCACGTGAGACCAGACATTGCAGACAAATGGATGCTCCATCATGACAACGCCCCATGTCACACTGCCGTCTCCCTCACGGATTTTTCGACCTCAAAATGCATTCCTGTGGTTCCCCAACCCTTTTATTCACCTGACCTCAGCCCCTGAGACGTTTTTTTGGGCCAAAACAAGCTACACGCTACCCTTCCCAATCTTTCTGACCGCCTGCCTCCGTGCCGCCCTGTGCGACGGGATGGAGGTGGTCTTAACTAGACTGAGGTTAGGACACACCTGTGTCATGCAATCGTGTCTCTTACGAGGTGAACCACCTCCTGTTTGCCCGTGGTGTACAGAAGTTTTAAATGTTAAACATGTATTAATTACTTGCCCTGAGCTCCAGAGTACCCGTCAGCATTTTTTTACAGCAGTTTCTGTGTCTGCTTTGTTTAGGTCCGTCCCATCGGCAGCAATTTTTGCATTTTTAAGAGGGATTGGACTCTTTCATAAAACTTAAGTTTTAAATTACTGTTAGTTTTTGGCTTATGGTTTTGGTTTGTTGACGGCGTTTTGGCCACAGCAACCACTTTTATACTAGACCCACTCTTTTAAAAATTCTCTTGTTTGTGTTGTTTTTATTGGAATGACGCTGTTATATCTTTTGAAGATTTCTCTGATTCCTGGAACTTTTGTCATAAATTTGTCTTTCATCGCCGTGATATAGCCTTAGTTGCTGGCACGGCGTTAAACACTAACAAACAAACAAACAAACAAACAAACAAACTGAGACGTTTTCCTTTTTCCTAAACTGAAAAATGTCATCAAAGGATGTCATTTCGGGACTTTAGAAAACATCCAAATGAGTGTAACGGACATGCTGAGGACCATACCGGTTGAAGACATTCAGCGCTGCTACCACAAGTGGAAACAACGTCTCCATCGGTGTGTAGCTGCCCAAGGGAACTATTTGAAAGCGAATAACATTGCTGTTAGAAAAAAAATAAAAACTTTGGTAAATAAAAAATCAGTCTCATTACATTTCTACCACACCTCGTATGCTTGCTCTTTATCCAAGCTTTTACCACTTGTTTGCTCAACCAGTGGCTACGCATCCTTTCAGCAGGTTTTCTATGACAAATAATTCTCACGGTGAGTGTATTTTTAGCCCGCCTCTTTAGCCCACTTTTACTGATAACCGGCAGTCGCACAATTTCTCCACTAACTTTTATTACTGGACTGCTTGCAGACGATTTTTTTTCCCATAAGTTTATCACGATCGAGGCTTTTGACGACTTTGCTTCCGGTTTAGTCTTATTTCCGCTTCACTACTAGAACGAGGCTTTTGGTGACTCATCATGCGCGAAGAGCTAGAAAGTGACTGGCTTTTGAAAGGTACAAACATGAAAGGGTGTTACAGATGTTATCAAACAGTAAATTATGTGACCAGACCATATTGGCACTAAGTGATATCGAACGATAGCATTATTACGACGATCGTATCTGAAATTAAACGCTAATACTACAGGTACGATCATCAGATGGCTTCAAAGATCCACACACACAAAACACAGAACAAAAAAGGATCCGGGGTGCATAAGTGCAGCCATGCACACACACACACACGCGCGTACTCAGTGGTAGCATCACAACACATGCTGCTTTCAGTGTTAAACGACAAAGCAACACCTAACAAGAAACAAAAACTCATTGAATAATGACTCACCCTGTTATCGCGACCACAAGAAAGTCAGTGTTTTTAAAAAATAGTCCTGTTTCTTCTTTGATTAATGTCTTTGGTTTGTAGTAAAGTATCGTGTTTCTTTTTCCTTTCTGTAGATCGAAGGCTAGATGTGAAAAAGGCATAGCTTTTGCTTATTCAGTTACCCTCGTAAACAAAGATTTGTCATTTCTCTCTCAACTCATCTACTTTTTTATGGTACTTAATGAGCAATCAGGTGTCAAGCATTGGGCCGTAGTAGCGGGGAGGGGGAGACAAAAAGATATCACGTGACGCAGAAAGTGCGCTGTGTATTTAGCTTAAAACTGTCAGCTGTGGAATGATATCACTGTCTTCAAAATCCTGCCCCTCCACCTTTCTTTCCCACGCTAGGAAATGAACGTGCAAAACTGGGTTAGCTATGTTTAGATTTGTTTGTTTTTCAGATAAGTGCAAGCTACTGTTTCCCAGAATTGACGTGCCGAACTCCTCCGTCCGCCAGCAAACATCCCTGACAAACTGATACCCAGTTAATGAGCTCCCACACTGGCTGTAGCCATGACAAAAGAAATATGTCCGTGCATAATCATTATTTTAGTATTTGGGGTGGGTTTTTTCTTGACATCGTTACATGTCCAATGACGTTCGTGGATTTGTATCTGAAGAAGAGATGAAGTTGGGAGGGAGAACCATGCAGACATCTAGTGAGAAAATAGTTAATAGAAAATAGCGTGTGTACTGCTGCAAATCTATCTTTGATATCTAAACAAAGGGGGGGGGGCACAGAGAGGGTCATAATGTGAAGGACGACTAACATCAGACAGCACTCCATGTACTGACGTGTTTTCCTGTATATACGAGCGGCTTCGACATATGTGTGACGTCCTATTAAACGCGCTTTTATTGTATTTGCTTGTTTGTGTACAACAGCTGCAGGTGTCGTTGCTTTGTAGCTGCGCTGTTCGTAACATTCATAGGACCTCCATGATTTGAAAACACGCCCGCTTCTTCCCGCTATATATTACCAGCCATCTGTTACCGTTGCATCTCGCAGGTGGACGTGTCGTTTGGCGGGGTGGGTGGGTGGGAAGAGGTTGGATACGGCGGCTCAAGTGAGCAAGATTTGCAACTGTTGCCAACCACAAAGTAACGTAGAGACGACAGGTAAGATTCTGTCGGTTTCACCTGTGCTCACTGGGCGGTAGAAAAGCGGGAGGATGTTGGGTGGTTGGTATTTATAATCGATGATGGGTTGCTAAACGGACCTCCAGACTATATCAACCGTTTTCTCCAAACTCTTCGAAAGACCCCTCCTCTCCGTTCACCTTTGTACTCGCGTGGCGCTTTGTAGATGATGCCCTACGGCACTGACTCTCGCATCTTATTGATCTCGTCTGCTTTTGCCGACTGCTCTCCGTATTCTTTCTCCCTTTTCCTCTGCACATGTGTGTGTGTGTGTGCTCTTCTTCTCTCTTCCCTTCTTCACTCCTTCCCTATAGAAGTTGCGCTGTTTAATAAGAGTAAACTAAAGAATGAACTTGATGAGACACAATGTGAGGATAGTATGGCAAGAGGTGCTGAGCGAAACGGCGGGTGACCTCGCCTGCAAGTTCCCTGGAAGAGCTGGGCGAGAGGACAGACTTCCTGCCCCTACCGCGATGAACCATTAAGATTTTGAAAGGCAAGGCAGAAATCTCGTAAAGAAAAGACAAAAATCAATAGCGGGATCAATAAGGAAGGAGAGTGGAAAAGGGCGAGCGCATATCTACCCATCCCCGTCTCTCTATAGCTGCCATTCCTACCATTGTTTTTCTGGCCTGTTGTTGGAGCCACGGCTGGTGTCGTTGCCAGAGAATAGCACGGCTTAGGCGAAATGTAGTCTTGGGATGCCGTCATGCGTAGCCGTGCAGGGTTCATTGCTATATGCAGGGTTGGGGAGTTGTTGCCATGAACGCGAAGTAAAGTCAGAGAGTATAGAGTAATCTCTGGTTAAGTTTCGTCGATAAATAAGGACCGAAAGCAGAGAGGGGTTTTAAAGGCGCAATGGGATGTACACTTTGGTGCCGTAGTTATGAAGCGAGGGTCCACGTTGCCCCCGGGGGTGAAGTGGGGGGAAAAGAGCAAGAGTCATGTCTCCGAAGTTGCGAAGCGGTGTGCAGACATCGCAAACGTGGCTTTATATTACCTTACCCTAGGGTATTTTTACCACAACTTTATACGTACATCCCAAGGGGTAAAGCTACATCTGTGGTGTGTGTACACCAGTTTATAACTATGGGGACAAGATGCTTGTCCTTGAGGTTCCCATGCTGCCCGAGCGCAACGACTTACCTTCGTTTCAAAGCTACGGCGTCTGTGTGGTGTCGGACTCAGTCCTGAGGTCTCCGTGGTGCGGTGTCAGCAACGACTGGAACTGACACTGTAAGTCTGTAAGGCACTGTAAGCAGTCTGAGTTGTTTTCCTCGCCGCGGTGACGCTTGGATGTGTTCACTGATTTTCATACCCACGATGCAATATTGAGATCTGGCTAATTAAACACGCGTTATTTATTTGAAAATCCTGTTTCAAAACGTCGACCAGATACTTTCTGAGTTTGCTTTCAGCGTAAAAGTCTCTTCCAATCGCTTGCCACCACAATTTTCACCTTTGGAGTGTCGCATGTCACATATATGCTGCCTCGGCATGGGGCGGGAGGAGGTAAACGAAGGGGGGAATTTTTAGATAATTGTTTTTTTACGTAATCGCCGCGTGCGGTGACGGAGGGTTTTAGTTGGGCGTCAGTCATCAGATATCGCCAATCGTCAGACTTCGTCAATCGTCCTCAGTTTTCGTCTTTCTCATCAGTCTACGTCGTTATCCATGCCTGTGAGAGAACTGTGAGATCATCGGACCTTCCTTAGGTCAACGCCGGACAGCGGGTCGCCGCCACTGTGGGCTGACGTGCCCTCCCCACTTCTTCTTGAATCTCTCCCACGGCAGTTACCTCGCGGTTAGCCCCGTCAGGCCGCTAGTTAACTTTAATTGTAGTAGTAGTAGTAGGAAAGGAAAGTGTCTTTTTCTTCGAGCCCGTTAGGTTGTTGTGCCAAATCAGTTGGGAGAGGGGTTTACCTGTTTGTTTACGATAGTTACTTTCGTCTTTGGGACCCTTTGTTCCCCCTTTGTTCTATCCATTCTCCACGTATTTATTTCTTATTTATTTATTTAGTCTTTCGCGTTACATACAATCTAAAATTATTACTTCGGCAAGAGCATGCAACTATAAAAGCAACTGTGGTTCGACTCGGATCTCTTTGATTCAAATCGCTCTTTATCCATGTCAGTGAAGCTGAAATCATGTAGGTCGTTAAAGACGCTCACGGTGAAAGAATGCTACTATAAGCTAAGCTATGCTATGCACATACATTCGACACCTCCCCCCCATCCCCCGTTCCGTCTTGTGCACGGCACTAAGGAAACTGCTAAGTGCGGACTGGATGTTGACATCTGTCTGAAGGAAAGACTATCAGGAGAGATCCTTCTCGGACTAGATTTGGCAATCCAAGGTCCGCTTTATGCCTGAGCTCCTTTCAGGGCTCACCTTTTTTTTTTTCTCTCTCTCTCCTGTCAAGAGCTTTGAGCAGCGTGCAGATCGATATCATCTGGCGATGTACGTCAGTCAGGCTTGTACTAGGTACAAAGCCCGTCCGACCACTTTATTCACCGTTATTGTACGTCATCACCGCACGGTGAGAGGTGCACACGTTTTATCACCAACATGACACCAGGTAAACAAAGTACGGCCATCAGGTCCCACTAATGGACTGCTGACTGTCTCCCCCCACCCTGCTAATCCCTGGTTGGTGCTCTAGCATCACGGTTGACGTCTGTGGTGTTTATCAGCTTTGCTTGCTGCAGCTTTCATCTTTCCCGTTCTCTTCCCTACATTTTTGTTTGTTTGTTTTTGTTTTGACCCTGTGCATTAATCCCATGTTTTCTGTATAGTCGTCACAGCGCCAGGATAGGCTTATCTAAGCTCCCTTTTGAAAGTCATTACAATACCTTGCATTCACCTTATCCACGAGGTTTGTCACTCGCGCTCCTCAAAATATTTTATAAAATAATAAACTAACCAAACTCGGCGACCAGTCATCTCTTTCTCTCACTTTTTCGCACACACAGACGCGCGCGCGCGCACGCACGCACACAGACACACCAGAATATTCGTTGTATATTTGCCTGTTTGGTTGTTTGATTGGCAGGCTCTGGACACGAAAGAGCTAGAGGCGGTACAACAGCTTGTGAAACCTGACCCCGAGAAGTACTTCGCTCAACGTCCAGGCAGCCAGGGACTTGCACCCAAGTTACCAGCACTAGGGGACAGTAAGTGTCTCAGTTTGTTACCAAATGTCCAGCCCCTCTTTCCATCTTTCTCCTCCACCCCCGACCCTTCGGGTACAGGATCATCAATTTCTCTCCCCTTTCTGAACAATCTCTTCCAACCTCGTAGCCCCCCTCCCCCTCGTATTATTTTTTTTTTAAAGCGATCGATTGGTCTGTTACACAGTTACAGTTTGAAGCCAGATGAGTATTAACGTTACAAATGTACATGTGTTGGGGTGGGGAGGCGTTTCACTGTTTGTATGATCAGATCGAGCTAACCTTGTCCCAAGTGTGATTGTCTTTTGGCGCATTTTTTCATGTCTATTAGTACGTGTATCATGTCTCTCAGTGTTTGTTTCATGTTCCTTACAGCCATCAGGGCCGCCTTCGACGAGAAGGCATTGTTCCCGAACTACATCCTCGACTTCGAGCGGAACATGAAGAACTATCACTCCATGATGCTGAGCGGCCCTCAGGTAGGGTTCCATCGAGCTTAGGTCGAGAGCCAACATAACAGGGGGACCTGTCTAGACACTGGCACTGAAGGGGGGAAGCTCTATGCAGTAGCCAGGCAGTCAAACAGGGCTAGTTCTTCCTTCTTTAGTAGCAAAGACCAGTCTCGATTTCTCTCTCTCTCTCTGTGTGTGTTAGTCTAATCCTAATGCAATTATTTCCACCACACACTACTATGACCGTTGTGGAGATCTTTTCTCTCACGTCCCTGTAGTGTGATTTATGTTCAGATTTGATATGCCTCATATCAACGGACATGTTTGCTGTACTTGGTGCATTGTTATTATTGATTTATATGAAAAAAGCATAAATAATAAACAAAACCCAAAGCAGTTTGATTTTAGCGTTTGCACTCGATTGATTTCATTTTGATCACAATCTGACAACACGTGCACACAATTACAAAACATCGCCAAAAAAATGTTAGCGTTCGTAAGTGTTTGAAGCTACAGCGACACTTGTCCATCCTCATATGCTGTACACTGGAGCAAGCATCTCAAGCATGTGAGAACAAACACACACACTCTCAGTGTCTGGCAAATCCTTGGACGCCTACGCCCGAATACATTAGTAGATTTGCGCTGTGCTGTGTTTGATTTCCATAGAAACCTAAGAACACGCGGGCCAATCTACAGAACGTCATCACGCCCGCGGGACAGATAGGAGCCCCTGCCCCTCGGGTGGCGCCGTCTCCACGCAAGGGTGTCAAGGCCGTTGTGGCCGTCAAGATGAAGGCCATCCTGGGTCAGACCAGCAGAAGTTCTGTTTCAACACACGGGGACAGCAGCATGTAGACTGGACGATGGTCACCATAAGATGTGTGTGTGTGTGTGTGTGTGTGTGTGTGTGTGTGTGTGTGTGTGTGTGAACATAATGATGTTGTGAACAGGTTTTCATAATTTCCGAAACTGTATATTTTATTTGTGAGACTCGAGGCTGGAGATCGAGAGGGAACAGGTGTGAGAAGCTCTTGTTTTCCCTTCGTCTAAGTGTTGCTGTACTTGCCCTTTCGTGACCCCGCGGCTTCACACGCATGCTGACCTTGTCTATCTCGGGCAATATGTTCAAAAGGTTTTCTTTTGTGGGCTATTGCTGTGACCTGCATTGCTCCTTTCATTCCTTTGTCCTTTCTGACTGGGCTTGTTTGTTTTTTTTAAATCACGCGCAGTGCCTCCAGTCGGTCTCACACAAGCACTCACTCACTCTTCATACATATCATTAGCATTTGAAAGATTTCCCAGTCCTCCGTCCTCTGACACACTTCTGCATTTTTATACGATCGATTTCTTTTCAGGATACTGTAGTGTCTGATTTCGTCTGTCGTTCAGGGGTGGGGGTGGGGTATTATTTGAACGAACCGTTATAACCTCGTTCCGCGAGAATCAATAGTTTTTCAGAAAATGATTGGGCAGGATCACCGACAACTTTGCATCTTAAAAGAGCTCGTTCAAGTCAACAGCGTTTAGGAGTCAACACAATGCATCCCTCTCCCCGTCCTCCCCCGAGTCAAAATTATTGTAATTAAGAATGTGCTTTTGGACTAGTAGAG
Source organism: Marisa cornuarietis (assembly GCA_004794655.1). NCBI lineage: Eukaryota > Metazoa > Mollusca > Gastropoda > Architaenioglossa > Ampullariidae > Marisa > Marisa cornuarietis. Next base: position 7,819,202 of record SMMW01000584.1, read on the forward strand.
TGACGCATGCTGCACTGTGGTCACTGCAGAAAGGCAGCCTTATTATCTCTTGAAGCAATATAGAACCTTATATCTATAGACCTAATAAGATTGGGGCAGAGAACGATATTATAGTTGTTCATGTTTGACGAATGGCAGTAGGGTGAGTAAGTTAGTGACAAGCTGATGGGACTTAAGGCCCGTCAACGACAGACTGCGGTAACGTTTGGAAGGAATGGCCAACCAACCAGTTGAAAATTTCATTTTGCATCTTCCGTGTTTGCCTGCCACACACATGCTTCTGCTGTTTTCTACAAAGTTTGTTCGCTTTTTGCACATTTTGAAACGGAAATTTATTTGCATTTCATTATTTCCTAATGTGAGGTTTGATTATGCTCGTCCTTCTTACCCTCCCCCCTTCTGCTCTTGCTACTTGTCTACCCATCTTTCTCTGCAGAATCGTTATATTTTCTATGTTTCTGTTACTTGGTGTCTTTTTGTGTTTTCCATCTTTGTTTTCTGTTTTTCGTCAGTACTGTCGTTTATTCTTACGTCCTCGTGTTCTATCCATTTAGTCCATGTCTCTTCCTTGTTTTTAAGCGCTAAGAGCATGCTCTCTATGAGTGTGAATATGCGCTATAGAAATCTTCATTTATTATTATTTATTATTATGAACGTCGTGACATGGATCATTCTTGTATGACAGAAGTTATACTGTACGGCGTATATACTCATGACTGTAGACAGCTATTGGGATTTTACAATCTCTCCTTACAAAGAAACTGAACCTCAAAGCCCCAGGTGTGTAGTCTGTCCACGCTCGCAGTTTTGTGTGTACCTTGATTTGTTGTTATTGACAAGTTTATATCGACATTGTTAGAGTGCCTTGACTGCCGGTCAATGTCCGTGGCCCGGGCATTTTAAGCTAACTGATCAAAATGTCTTCGGCAGCGGGGCTTGAAAATGAGAAACAGCTGTCGTCTGCTTCTCCTGCGACGCAGCAAAGTTATGGGTGACGGACAGGCCAGTATCTGCCTCAATACAGTGCAGGCATGCAATATTTCAGGTCCTATTTATTATGTTATTTTTCGTATTTGATGTCTTTGTTTCAAGTGCCTTGTGTCGTTTGTTGATTATTATAATATTCATTAAACAGATTCCTGCACGAACCTACAAACGGTTGTTCGAATTTAATCACTAATGTTTGTGTGTGTGTGTGTGTGTGTGTGTGTGTGTGTGGTGGGTGTGTGTGTGTGCGCGCGATGTCCTGTAGGTTCAGATCTCGTCTCGAAGGGCAGATCCTCTTCAAATGACACGTCCTGTTCAGTAAGCTTGCCGTCGGGGGTTTATGTCTCTCTTTCTCTCCCGAATATACCAGATGGTTCCCAGATGTCATAAATAGGTCCACATACAGTAGATGGTGTCCTATATATTGCTGTTGCGATTCATTTTGTTAATGCTAAAAACTATTGTTTTACACCTAGACGCGCGCGCGCGATCATACACACACCAATCTGATAATTTTACTGAAATCTGCCCCTTCGAACATATCCACCTTTTTAAATGACAGTAATAAGCTTTTCTGTCCAGGAAAAATACTGCACGTGTAAGGATCACCAATAGTTTACAATCAACACTGGTGAGAAAACTCTCGGAGGTTGGCGTTAAGGCGGCATTTGATGGCCGAGGTCTGGTGCAGAGATCTGTGGCTGGTGTAAACTGTCCCACAGACACACGTGCACCCCGACAGCCACGGCCACGTACTTGCATGCGTCGGTTGATGTAAATGACACGACATTCTGCAGACGTGGCAGAATAGGAGCGTCTGACGAAAGAATCCCACGACGCTTCTTGTCCTTCTCTCTCCCCCCCCCCACACCAATATCCCGAACCTCATCCCTCGTGAGGGTGATCTGTGGCGAGGTGATAACCTCGTCTGCCGACCTACTGCTTGCAGCGCGCGGCACAATGGTAGAGAAGACAGAGATTGTGTGGGTGTGTGTTGGGTAAGTGGGGACCTCGTCAATCGATGACGGTGCTGGGCAAACGGATCGAATGCACAGAAAAACTGTTGTGGCCTTTTATTTCACGCACATGCAGTTAGAGCAATTTTTGGCCAGCTTACGGCTGGGTGACACGGTTAACGTTTTACTGCCGTTCTTTCGCTTTAAAAGTTGGTTACGGAGGAAAGAGCGCGAAGGTGAGAGGTGGGAGGGGGGGGTGGTCACCCGGTAACGCAGCAGTAAAACATCAGCTTGATAGTCTCTTAGCACTGCAGCTCGCTAGATGCCCCCCTCTCTTCCTGTGCTACTAGGGTGACCCTTTAAAACTTTTAGACTGCCCAGTGAAATCATGAACTGTTATTTTTAAAGAGTTCTTTCTGTCCACGTGTCTGTTTAGGATGGCCGCAAAGTAGCAGATTGTATCTAAATGAATTTCAGAAGGCAGTTTGATACGTCGAAGTGTGGCTAGAGGGATTTTATCAAGTGGACACTTCAATGCTAAATGTTCAGCTGACATGGGAGGAACTACGTACACACACACACACACACGATGGGTTGTTGGCTGTCTATTAAATCTAATTTGCTCGACCCAGTCACCCAGCACGTGTGCAGTGAGTGTAAGATCAGGTCTGTGTGGTTACTACTGTAATGTAATAGTAAGCGGATATGCTACTATCAAGACAATAGTTTATCTTTTTAAACTCCACACTTACGTAAATTGAGGTAAGTCGTTCCAGTCAGAAGTTGTTTTGGTATAGAAGAATTGCGGTAATTCAGAAGATTTTTTTGTATAGAAGAATTGCATTAAGTTGTTCCGATCAGTAGTTGTTTTTGTATACAAGAATTTCTATAAATTGCAACAGCAACAGCGGCGATGCCTAAACTAGACAAGATTTGCATAGCCTTAAGATCTGGCTCACTTCCAAGTACAAGCTGTACAAATCCCCGGTACTGCCGATCCTGCTCTACGGTTGTGACACGTGGACTCTGCTCGCCGAAACGGAAAGGAGAATCCAGGCATTCGAGAACAAGTGTCTGAGGGGGGCTGCTCCGGATCTCATACAATGATACAAAGGACATAAAACCAACGACTTTGTGCGAAACAAGATTGCCACACTCGTAGGACACCAGGAACCTCTACTATCAACAGTCAAGCGACGTAAGCTGGTCTTCATTGGCCATGTGACCCGGCACGACACCTTTAATTGTCGAAGACTATCCTTCAAGGCACCTTGGAGGGTGGCCGACGCCGCGGTGGTCAGAGGAAGAACTGGCTTACGAACGTCAAAGACGGGACTGGTCGTCCTGTACAGGACCTGCTGACTATCGCCTAAAATAGACAAGTGTGGCGGGCCCTGTCAGCTGCCGCGTCTATCCATGTGCTCCCCCCGCCGCCGCCGCCGCCCCCTACGCCAGGTGCCGGTCAAGGTACTGACTGACTTGACTGACTGCCCTATATTCCATTCTGATGCTTTAGCCTTTTCATGTTTATCACTAATTTCATCAAATTGTGAATCCACCATGTTCTCTACCACTAGACATGTATTGTCATTATTTATTTGCCTCTCATCAGTTATGATTTCGTGCTGCTATTGCTATTCTTTTAATTTATGCTTTTGTCATTGTGCTGTTTGCTGAAGTGATTGGCTGTTTCTCTGAGGTGACCACGCATTATAAGCTTACACATTTAGTGGCATCTTCACTGTTTGACAGCAAAAAAAAAAAAAAAAAAAGCAGCAGCTAAAGAGACAATTGATTTACCCGTGGTAAAGAATGATTTCTGTATATCCGGGTTTTACCAGCAGATCATCCCCTTTTCCACGATGATCGTATTCTTGATTGTAGATGATGATGATGATGATGATGATGATGATGATGATGATTTATAAAGCGCACTCATTCGTCTTCTTAATCTTTCACAGTTAACCCAAGTTCTTGATTGGCATTAGCCGATTATATATTGTGACAAGCTTTGCTTGATGTGCTGGACTAACTTTTGTATCACTTGGGGAACCCATATTCTGCACTGGTTTTACGGAGCGAACAATTAATGAGCTTACCACTTGATCAAGTTGTGGCCGACTGAAGGCCACGTATGAAGGCCCTTGGGTGAAATAATGTTGCATGCGCGAGTGGAGGGGAGACCGTGGTTCAGGCCCTGATGATAGTCATTATTCTAGGGGTGGGGGGGAGAAATAACTTTTGACGCAGCTAATGCATACATAAACCAGGGTACCCGCCTACCCCGAGCCACTCAATCTCAATACATACCGCTTTCTGTGTCCGTATTTGTGGACCGTAAACAAGTAAGGGTGGGTCTGTTTCCGTGACCTCGCAGTACTTGTATAGCTATCCCTGGGGTAACCGTCGTCTCGGTTTCGTAGCTACAGCCCCATCCCTTTCCCTCGCCATCCACTGTAGTTTTTTTTTTTGTTTTGTTGTTGGCTTTGAAAGGGAAAGTGCTTCCACCGAAAGGCGATTTCGCACTGGGGGGGGGGGGAACAGGGGGAAGCAGGAGGTGGTAAGGAGGGGAAGGGACCGGGAGAGAATGTAGTGCTGTGCTCTTATGTCCTGGAGGCCTGCCAAGTTTGCAGAGGTGGTGTACGTACTGTCCAGGTTGCCAGATCTCTTTGGCTGCCCTATTTCTATATCCTAGACTCAGTTTGAGGACTTATTTAGATTGATGCTGTTTCTCGCATGGGCCCTTTTTTTTAAATAACCGGGGTTATGTTTTGAGTTAAAGATTACTCTCTTTTGGTTTTAACTCTTTGAAATCATATTGCAGCTCTGGTTATGAGAGACCATTGTTTTAAGTTCTTTTTATCCTGATTTGAAGAATAATGTCATGCTAGCAGGCTCATTTGTTCAGTTATATCCAAACCTATAGGGTTTTGTTTCAGTCACTCAGTGTTTTTCCGGGGGAGGAGCTATTTAGTCATACCGTTTATCTATTTATATGAGCTTAGCATGAGGGTGGCTTGTCACCATTGTTATTACTAATGACAGTATAGTATGCCACTGCTCTTTTGGTGGGTTAAGACAGTTGTTAATGTTCAGTGCCAGCCTATGTTTATTTAGGACCTGCCCTAATTCTTCTCTTTCTTCTTTGTTTTCACGACACACCAAAAGCACATGTGGGGTGCTAAGCCTGTCCCCACATATGCAATATGCATGTTAGAGGGTCTTTGTATTTAATTAAATATTCTCCACTTAGCCTCATTCTAGCTATCTTAGATTGGTGGGGCCTACTTGAATTTAAAAAAAGTAGCGTCTTACTGGGTTGGTCATCTACCAGTCTCCTAGTTCCTTTACCTTCAGTTTTATATTTCTCCTGCCATCTTATTTTTATTGCTGGTTTTATGGCTATTCTTCTCTCAGTTGGTGAAATAGAGATGTTTAGGGTGGTGACTTTAGGACTGCTACTTTGCTTTACAGCAAGTTTCGCTAGTTTGTCAGCTTCCTCGTTTCCTTTAATCCCAATATGGGAGGGGACCCAAAGGAACCTGACGTCTCCGTTTTCCTTGTTAATTTTATTTATGAGGGACAGTATCTCATATACAATGTCTATTCTGTTGGATGATTGGTTTTTGAGTGCTCGGTATGGAGGCTGCCCCTGCAGGGTTATCCATAGGCAAGCCAGCCAGATCAGCGCAACTGGCCAAATGTCGTATAGGGAAGCGCTGAACACATCAAAAGAAAGATACTGGTCCAGAAAGGCCACAGCACCCACTAAGGAGCCCTCCAAGGAACAACAAAGCTTGCCTCCACCGGCCCCTCAGACAGCTTCCCGGTCAGAAGAACCTGTCCCAGCCTCGCAGCCCATAGAAGAAGCCGCGTCAGAGCCAGTAAATGACCACAACATAGAAAACCAGACAATAACGGAAAAAACAATGAACACCGACCAAGACAGTCACCCACCAAAGACAACAGACCCGACAAAAAACACAGAGACCTGTGACAATCTTTCCGCGGTTGTCATGTCATTAATGGGGAAAATAAATGAATATAGCAGTAAGATTACGAGAAAGAAAAACCTAAAAGAAAAAGAAATGCCAGTGTTAATAACTATGCTTCAAACCCTGTCAGGACTGATGAACTTACTACTAAATTAAAATGGATAACAAACAGGTGAAGTTTATGCAGTGGAACTGCAGGGCACTAAATAGCAATAAACATGAGCTGCTAAACTTCATTAAAAATAGTTTGCCAGACGTAATAGCCCTACAGAAAGTAAACTTCGCCCGAGAGCCAATACCAATTCCAGGCTATAAATTCCCACCTATATACAAGACAAGACCTAAACCGCTCAAAGGAGGAGGAGTAGATATCTATGTTAAAGTCGAACTAACAGTCACAGAAGTAAACCACCAACTAAATCCAGATCTAGAGATAACCATAGCTGATAATGGAGTGCCCCAGGGGAGCATCCTCAGTCCATTACTGTTTAACATAATGATCGTAGACCTCCCCACATGTGTAAAGCACGTAAAAGTCAAACAGTTCGCAGACGACACCTCCCTCCTAGGAAAAGTAGAAATACGTAAAACAAACAACTCTAATGTACCTAAAATCATAGGAATTGACGAGATCCAAGAGGACCTCCATGAAGTAGCAAACTGGTTAAAATATAATGGCTTTAAATTATCAGCCCCCAAAACCCAGGCGATAATATTTAAAAAACCAAACCAGAAGACGGAATATCCCAAACTAAAACTAAACCAAACAACCATTAACTATAGCTCCCAGGTACAATTCTTAGGAGTAATTTTCTCGGATAAAACAAACTGGTCCCCTTATGTAGATAAAATAACGAAATCCGCCAAAAAGGGAATAAACCTAATGAGAGTAAGTGGTAACAACTGGGGCACCCACCCAAAATCCCTTCTTAACCTATACCAAGCCCATGTAATGTCAAAGCTGCTTTATGCAGCCCCACTCTTAGTTCACCCGAGGTCACAACACATAGCTAAACTTCAATGTCCAGGCCGGAGCATTAAAAGTAGTGTTGGGTGTACCTTCGCATACACCAAACCTGTCGGTGCTGGCAGAGACGGGCCAAAAACCAATAGACCTGATTATCAAGGAGAGGACAGCCAACTACTACTATAAGACACAGTGTCTCCCTACCGAACACCCAGTCCGACAGATCCACATACAACCCCACAGACACAGAACAGGCCGCCCCACCCCACAAACCCACTATTCAACAACACACTCAACATATAGAAAACACAAAAGGAGCAGAAGCGGTGATTACAGCACCCTACCCACACACCAACATGCAAACTCCAACATCCACTGTAGTGTAGCCCGAAGCCTTATTTATTTATAGCTGGCCGTAAACCGCTTTCAGATCTCACGGCATTGCAGTTGTTTCCCATTTGAAAAAAAAAGTTACCTTGGGGAGTGGAAACCGGGCTCAGGTTTTTCAAAACATCAGTCAGTTTTTACCTGCTGTCGTTCCTGTTCCACGTCAGCATACGCCACACCCAGTATAAGTACAATGCCGTCACAGCCGCAAAAACTTGCCCCAGGGAGCGGGAGTCTAATGTGAGCAGTCGTGTAAACATTGGGCACGACTGGTAATGGTCTCAGGCGATTGACCGCTCAGCCTCCATCACTCCCGCCCCTGCTGCTTCCAGCTGTTGTCACGTGACAGACTGTTTCCATTAATTTGCTCTATATTTACAAAAAGCAGTCTGATGGCTATCTTATATGCATTTAAGGCGATGCTTAAAGATATCAAATAAATCATTTATCTCATAAGATACTCAAGAATAACAGGATTGCCTTCTCCCCCCCCCACCTTCCATCAAAAGGAGAAAAATAAATTGCCAATTAACGGTCCTCACCTCTCGTGATTGTCTGTGTACAGTCCCAATTAAAGCTGCCAAATCCATTCGTGAGTACTAATAAGCTGCTACTCATAGGATGCCCTACTAGTACTACTCTACATGCACGCAGGTGAACAACGTTACAGGTCTAAATGATTAACCGTGACTTTACATAGATCGAAGAGAAGCTATACACGCGAAATCGAAAGCAAAATGTATGCAAAACGCAGTTCTCAATATGCACGGATCGCCAGTTGATGTCAGGTGCGTCAGGGCCACCGAGAGCGAGCGCAGGCCACGGGCCGGGGTAGACCTCTGATCCGGGCCTCTTGTAATTGTAACTGTAAATTATTTTCCCAGTCCAGTATACAGTAATATGCTTATAATTCGATTGTCAGTGTCTACAATTCATTCAGTCAGTAACGTAACTTAGACTGCAAGCATTAGGACAAGTGCACAATAGGCTCTACACATCACTACGTGAGCATAGAGTTGTTTACACGTGAGTGGTTAGTAAATGAGGAACAATGACGTTAAAGGATCAAACTTGTAATACCCCGCTCAATAGAAAAAAAATCCCCGGATTGAGGAATGGTAGGTCAACTGTTAAGGCAAAAAATCCACTGAACAAGGCCGGGCTCCCTTCACAGCCGCGGGCCCGGGTACACCAGACCCCCCTGTCCCCTCTCGTCAGGCCTGGGTGCGTGCATTCATCATTTGTAATACGGAGGCTCCCACCCCGAAGAATGTAGCCAGAGAGGTTAAGATTACTTGTCAACATCCTGCACACGCTCGCGATCCAGATTCCACGTTACCACAACATGCGACAGCTTAGGAGCATGCGCACTTTGACACAGGCCACCCGCTCTCGCCCCCCCACCCCTATATCAGGTGCTATCCCTTGCAATGGGAAGACAGCAGCTACATGTAAAGGTTCTCACACTTCACAGGAAACAAATGGCAGAGACGCAGTCAAGTCAGAAAGAGGTTGTAATTATGCTGCATTACTGTACTGCTATTTTCTGTGCACAAGTACTTCAAGACAAAGATGATGTTTGTTATACTGAGCGAAGTGTTTGTTCTGAAGATTTTAGTTGACAAGCTAAAAACTAAGAAGCAGCTATCAAAACACATTTTCAAGACAACCTTTGGTTTAGTATCACAAAACATGTTTGTAATGTGTCTAAAAACCCACAAAAGATACCTAGTATATGAAATAAACAGTTTTAAAGATCAGCTACCAGTCATAATAATAAACCATCATAAAAATTTTGTCTTATTCAGCTATTCTACCCTAGCCCTTCTAACCAAGATTGAAGATGAGCGATCTTTAAGACGTGAAAAAAAGAAAACCCCCACCAAAACAGAAGTTGATGAGGCAAGGATCTTGGAAAATCTGAGTACGCTCCCTTCCTCTAACAATTACTCATGTACATACACCTTGATCATAAGCAACTTCAAACAACGTAATAGAAATGTGTTTGTTTTTCTTGATTTTGGAGGGTGAGGCATGCATAGTGCATAAACTTTAGACAATGTAAGAAAATGTATCTACTTCTAAATCTTCATTTATTATTATTATTATTAAATGCAGCCGGACATTTAGCATTCAAACTGACAAAATCAGAACCTTGTACTGTACCTATACTTGTACTTGTTTAATAGTGTAATATTGTTTCAAGCCCTTCACAGAAGTATAAAAACAGACTCTTCAATGCAAAAGCATCAGAATGCAGTAAATCAGTGCTTTATTGAAAGTTCATTTCAAATGAATGTAACAGCAGACATTAGGCAATCCAGAAATGCAGAACAAAACAGAGCATACAACATCAAATAACTTGACACGACTACTCAGAATATATTAAATATGTAGGCAATAGCAAAGGTTTTCCTGAATAATCACATAATGGGTCCCAAATTTATGAAGAACCAGAAGATTGTAATACATATTTCACTATCGTGTGCAGTTAAAAGTGTCATGAAACATGGGTACTTCATGCAGCTCGGCATGTTCTCTCTTCCCCCCCCCCTATAGCCTCACCCACTTTTCATTTCCAGACTAGATTAAATGCCATATGTAGATCTCAAAGTTGGCCATTTAAGCATTTATCATCATCAGAATCAATAAAACAAGAAACTATAACTCTCAGAAAGACCACACAAGCATTTAACACAAGATATAATTAAACTTTGCAGCACATTGCAGCAGCCACACATACAATGTTTTTGTAAAGTTTGTAAATTTACACAAAACATAGTTTATGTCACAGAAACTTCAAAACAACATCAAAGAGAGCTTTATTCAAGTGACTGAAAAACTGTAGAAGGGTTCAATGAGTGCAGTACTGCTGGATAAGCAAACGGAAACTTTCTTTCACACAGCAATGGGTGTCCTTGAAGCTGGTTTGGTCACCTGGCACAACATTTTGTGTAAGAACATCTTTCATGGTATACTGAAAAGTGGTCAACAGTGAAGCAAACAAAACAAAATTGACTGAAAAAGAACAGACTGGCCATATCACGCAAGTTACAACTACTCAAGGCAGTAGCAAGTCTTCTCAGCCCCTGCGCTATCCAGGTGTTCCCCCAACAACCAGGACTGGTGGAGCAGCACAACTGTTTGTTAGCTAGTAGTAGTCAAAGGTTGAATGAATAAATCCCAATTCAAAATTGGGCTGAAAGTTGCTAACAGTTTCATAAAATATGCTGCTGCGGTTACTTTGTCACAAAACTATATTGTGATTTTTATCTATTTATGATTTTGATTGGGGGCTTGGTGCTGGGGGAGGGGGGAATATGGATTGATCTAAACTCCAACTTCTCATGTCAATGATGGCCACAGCCAAAAGAAGAGTTTCAAGCACAGGTGAATTAGGTGTTGCCATATCAGCGAGTTTACAAAATGAAGACTTCGTAGGTAATAAGATTTTGACTTATTTCCAAAACACAGGTAGCATGCTATCTATCTTGTAACAGAACACTTATTACTGAAGATTTGTGGAAAAGGCATTTTGTAATGCACTCAACAGTCATTTGGAGTTCAATACTACTTAATCTTTGGTGTTCATAGTACACTATAGTTAACTAAGAAATAAATACACTTAAATAATCATTATCATAGAACTTATTCAGTCCTGTACCCCAGCCAAATTCAAAGATAAAACAATGTGAAAGCAAGAAGAAAAGCAAAACAAAAGAAGCTGTGAATAATCTACAACCATACATACAAAGTGTGGCATTACTGCAACATCCACAAATAGAAATGATAACAAAAATAGATCCACCAGAAGCTTTACAGTGCAAATTGTGACAATGATTTGGCACAGTCAACAAACCCCCCCCCCCAAAAAAAAACAACAACATGGTTATGACTTGCACATAAAACACTTGTTATCCTTCGGTTGGGCCACATACGAGAAGGAACTGAGCATTTAATGGTTATCGAAACAAGTCAGTGCATCAAAAATGCATACCATTACCTTACCTCTAGACAAAAATATATATGTACACACATGCATCTCCAGCCATCTGCAAATGTGCACCAACACCAATTCCACCTTTTAGCTCATCCTGCCACTTCTTTTACTTTATGTACAGTGACAAGCACCCTCCTTAAACTGACCAACCAGACGAAAAACAAACTTCATGCAATAGCAAGAAATCCAGATAATTCCTCAGTAATAATTGAGCCAGGACCTAAAATTATATGAGAAAAAAAACCACCTCTCATCTTTACATAAAATAAAATAGAGCACACATGATAGACAACATGTGCAGGAACACTTCTACATCTTGTTTCTATTTCATCAGCAAGCTAGTGCAGCATACAAGCAAGACTAAACAAGAATTAACTATTTAAGAAAATGAATGAGAGGAGAACTGGTGACCATCATGACACTGAGGATGGGTCACTCCAGACTCAGACATCATATGTACACCAAGTACTACTTTGGACAGTTTCCAGTGCCTCTGAGGCATGGCTGCAATGACAGTGGCCCACTTCCTGCGGGACTGTGTAGCCCACCAGAACCTAAGAGCAGCGACATTGCCTGCTGACACACCAACGAAGGAAAAAATCTTGAATTCCTGTGGTCCTAAGTTCTTATCTCAGTGTTCCAAGAAGAAGCTGAGGGCACTAAAGCTACTAACATTTATAAAAATGACTAGAAAATATGCTATTTCCAATGAAATATGTCAGGAAAGCACAGTCCCAAGTTACAATCACAATAAATAAAACAATCACAGTGAAAACATAAGTCTTCTAATGCTTGGAGAACAACAGGTGAAATGTTTGTTATAAAAAAAATTAGAATGCAATAATTTTATAGGATCAGAGAAAGAAATGGTGTGTGCGAGAGAGAAAATGGGTGCATGCAAATTTATATGCAAAATGCACCATTCAACATGTAACTGAATTCAGGAGCCATTACAAAGTATCAAGATCAGTGCCAATGAAATACCTTATCAGGGTGTGCATATTCTTAATCCATCTTAAATGTGAACAGTGAATGCATCCAGCTTAAAACTTGTCCATCCCTTTCTCACTTCACATTCACTTCAAAGGCCAGCACAGATAACTGAACTGGGTACATTTATACTGCCATTCCACTTCCCCTCCCCAATTCATCAACCCTGAGGTACAGAATTGTCCCACTGTCATACACCCCTCTAGCCTGATTATTGTTAACTTTACTACCGTTAATCCATATGACACACTTGGAACTGGTTGTTATTTTAGCATGCAGCCTAGTTGTCAACTAAGGCCAGATCTGAATAACAGAAATAACGGCATAAATAATCTGTCTTCATTTCACCAAACACAAATGCATAAAATACTGAACGGAAACTTGCTAATTTAGATTTTAAAATGGTTACTACTTTTTATAAAATGCATTTCAAACATGCTGATGTGTACAAGCCACAATGCATTAATAATACAAGGTTACACAGCAGGAATATTTCGTTCAGATTAACCAAAGTGATTGTGAGTATATAACATAAATCAGTATTGAGAGTCCATGTAATACAATGAACCATCAATATTTTGGAATACTACGAAAGGCAGCAATTCATATTTTATTGTTTTGATTTCATGTTTTTAAGCACTACATTTCCTTCAAAATCAGAAATTCTGTAAAACCAGATGGTATCGGTGCTTTAACAGTTCGACCTTAGTATTCACAAAAGTTTAGGGTGCAGGACCCCTGCAAATGTGGAAAATCTTTGAAAGTCTGTAAATAACTCTACTTCTTTAACTCCTTAACTCTTAAGACTGTTGATCATATTTAGTATACAAAAAGTAACACATTGTGTATGAATAAAATACACGAATGATACACATTTTATACATGCCCAGCTTACTAAACTTTTACAAGAAAAAGTTTTCTTTATGTGAATGGTCTGCAACTTTTTGCAGGAGGCTACAATGCTAGAAAAGATTCATATATTAATTATTGAAAACTGCAAAAAAAAAAGAGAAAAAAATCAAAACCACAAAAATGGTGAATGCTGAGGGCCAATTGCATTATACCAATTCTGATAAACTCCTTTGAACATCACCATGCCTATGTGAGATTTTAAAAGCAAAATTGACACTCTTTTCTGTCCAAGTAGCAATATTCGGTTGGCACTAGCCTTCTCTAATGCTGATATTGCTGTGACACCAGGCACTTTACTGACACTCTAGGCCCCCACTGCTGACATTCTTGTCATCTTCTGTCAACAACTTTCAATCATGTTACAGCTGGTGCTTTGCTACTACAGGCATCTCAGTTGACATATCATTCATCTAATGCTGATGTCCTCATTACAGTGACAAAACAGAATTCTTACTAGGACACTTATGCATCACTTTCTTGTTGACTAATGAGGCACAAAACATTGATGCACTTGGCATTTTTAAAAATAAAAAATAACATACATGACGGAATTCTACTTTGTATGTACATATGTCAAAGGCATTTTTTTCAATTCTCAAATATAATTAAGGGGTCAGGTGACAAAAGTCTGTTTAAATTGTTCACATTTTTCTTGTATACTTTAACTCCCATGCATCCTCTTTTTAATAGCCAAAAAAAAAAAAATCGCCACAAAGTAACTCTTTGAAGTTCCCCAGCCAGTAACTTCTCTAATTAACACACACTTCCACTTTGCAGTTTCTCATTCATAGTCCACAACTTGTTACTCATCTGATTCCCAAGATCAGATGCTTCAACTACAGATGTGGTTTAAACTCTGGTGCTCTCAGCTCAATGGATGTGTAGTAGAGCACGAAGGCAGCTGATGACTGCAATGATAAAGAAAGTTGAAGTCAGATTCAAAGGAAACACCCAACCCCCCTCCTTCCCCCACAACCACGCATATGCATGAATACACAGATGCACAAATACTGCATCAATTTTGCTGCAAACCCTGTCATGTCAAACTGGTTATTAATAAAAGCTTCGCTTGGAAGCATACACCCATATATGTGTGTGTGTGTGTATGCATGCATGAAGGTGTGCAAGCCCGACTTTCAGAAACAGAATAAATGTAAAACTGGCCAACTACCTTGACATCAGACTTAGACATCTCATACACCTCATGGTCATCAAATTTGTGCCATTTTGTGGTGCAAGGGTTGCGGCAATATGCAGTATCTGCAAATTCAAATGTCAAGGTTTTTCTCTTACAGTAAAACTATATGCAAAGAGGAAAGCAAATATTACTCAGTCATCTGCTACACGATTATCACCAATGCATAAAAACCAATCTGAATGTTGTCACAAGTCAAGATATAATTTTCTAGACTCAAACTATTTTAGTTTGTTTATGCCACTCTGATATTTATGACTTTCTCTAGTGAGGAATAAATAACGCACTTACAGTGTCCTCCCTCCATTGTGCCATAATGGTTCTGCAACAAATCAAGCATGTACACCATTTGCACGATTAGTTGATAAGTGTTATAAACATAAAGTTAATAGTGGAAGGTCCCAACTGTAAATGAAGTGCAATACAATGTCCTCTTGAAGTTTTGTTATTTTAATCAATGGAATGTATTAGATAATTTATTTTTTTTAGACTTTTGGATATAAATTAATAATGAATAAAAGAAAGTTAAATTATTACAAAGCTTACCATCACAGAAAAATTGTACTCACTGAAATGCCATAGAGATTATAGCATGAGCGAGGCTTTGAACCAATGGTGAACTCACTCATGTCAAGATCACTCACTGGGAAGTCAACATATGTGGTCTTCTTCTGCAGCCACATTCCATCACTGACAAATCTGTTGCAAAGATGTTTTCCACGTTAAAAGGATAAGGGATGCAAACCAAATTTTCATTTCAGTTGGTAAAATGAACCACCAGGTACAGCAGATCTTACCTTCCACACAGTTGAGGTCGAGCCTTCTGTTAATTTGTTCTCCCAGAAGGATTGAAATTTAAACAAAAATGTGAATAGCAACTGTACCTATTCAATCCTATAAGTAGAATTGGTGGAAGTTTCCATATATCTATCTTCTTCTCAGCATCCCTCTCAACCTGACAGCGTGGACACTTCCATTTGCAGCTTCCAGTCATCATTTCAGGCTGAAGAAAGGCTCGCAAACAGTCCTACACAAAGAAGACTGTGTCACTGATCATACACTGACAACTTGCTGTCAGATTCATAGGTCATGGAAACAGAAAGGATCGATTAAGAGAGACTGCACACGTTGTAGAAAAAGGGGAGATGCTGATATTATGTCCCTTGTAATGTTGGCATAAGAGTTGGAGGTTGTTTGCTGCTTGACATATAGGGGTGCCCAGTAGTGTAGGGGTTAAAACACTCGCTTGTCACCACTGCAGTGAGAGGCTTTGGGTTCAGATCTCGACACTCTCTGTATGTCACACCTGTTCAGAGGGGTGGGCATTGGGGGTTTTCTCTGGATGCTCCGGTTTCCTCCACCCTCTTTCCCCCATAGTGCAAAATTACCTCAATGTAGAAGCACTTTCCTACTAACTCAACCAACCAGCCTGCTTGACATTTTTAATGTTGCAGTGACAAGCATGAATTTTACAACATAAACCAATCTCTGCAGAAAAGTAGTTGGTGTTGACAATCATAGAAAGTGCCAGTGGTACAAGAGTGTGGTATTCTGTAAAGAAATTCTAATCATGCTGACAGTGCTGTTAGCACCAGTTAGCATACAAATCTTTCATAAATGGAAACATCTAAAATCTTCCAGACAACATTGTATAAAACCACTTGCCTTGAGAGTGCAGCGACTTGAGGAAGGGATGGGCAGAGAGATGTACATACAGGCCTGGAATGTTACCGACTTCTTGCCACAAGTTCGACACATAAGGGTAGACTTCAGCTGCCCCTAACAGCAAAACAATCAAGTGTTTAGCAACTATTGTCAGTTAAGCAAACTCATTAAAAATGCATGTACATATGCACACAATTACTCCTTGCTTCTCAAGACATAAACAACAGCTAAGCAAACAAAGCTGAACATGCTACAGATATATTATACCTGAAAGAGCTCTACTATGATGGAACGATGCAGAAGTTTATGGTTCTGCCATGCAATCCTTGCTGCCTCATGATCTGGCAAATGGTCATTATCCTGTTCTGGAATCTGCGGTCGGTCTTTTACCTTGGAAAATGCCAACATCGACTGTGTCATTGAACACGAGTAATAAGCAGATAACACACCTATGTAAACTTCATTTAGCAAACATCATATTTTTTTTTAGACTTGGATGGCTAGTTTTGATCAGGTTTGGATGCGACTGCCAAAGGTGCTGTGGATGGTCGTTGTTGCTATAGTGTTGACTTAACCCTACCAGACTGCTGTACCAATTTTTTGGTAATTTCCAAATCTGCTGCTATACCTAATTTTCAGTACTTCGTCTAGTATGTGAAAGAAATGCGTCACAAACTAAAAATAACCAACCAATCATGGTCAAACCTCATGGTTAGCCATTGCAAATGTCTGCCCCCATGTATTTGAATTGACTTTGTGTGATTTGACATGAAAAAATTCTAAAAATTCACAATGTAACGAGCAGCTGATGAACCAAGCACTTTAAAAGGAAAGAGAAGTAGGTCTAGGCTTATCACAGTCAAACAGGTGATCAATACTTTGGTTGATTCAGACTCTGAGGAGTTAGAATTTCATCAAAAAATACGTTTCCAGTTCAAGTGACACAGTGAGAGCTCGAAGGATGAGGAGAATCTTGAACCTTATAGATCTAGAGGTAGATCGATAGTAAGAGGAGGGCGTACCTCTGTGTGAAACAAGACTCAATCTGCTGGGCGATTGTCACACAAAGGTGGAATATTGGCGCTAGATAAAAGGTAGGCCTATGTTCTACAATGTCTTCAAGTTCCATCTTATTCTAACCACACGTTTGCATGTAACTAACATTTTTTTTCTATCATGTTGGTTTTTTCTCTTTAATGCCCAGGAGCCCAGGTATAGGGGACAGTTAGGGCCAGGGCCTCAGGTCGTGTAGGGTTAACATGCTTACCTCATTCAATCCCTCATGAAGTCCGTCCAGCAGAAATGTCAGAAATTCTTGTGAGTCTTGCTGCTGGTAGCCGGCAAAGATTGGGTTGTACTTCCCAACAGTGTTCTGTGCACCAACCAACATTTCAATTCAGGGTATATTCTCAGGAGATTCAAACTCAAAGTCAGTTTGTATCTCAAAAATAAGTATGATGAGGTCACTAAAAGAATCCTTCATTAAGCAATACAGACCCTGGATCAAAAAGCATGCAGGAAAGGGACAGATGGATCAGATAGTGTGTGTGTGTGTGTGAGAGAGAGAGAGAGCACATTTTTTTCTGTACTGACCTTGAGATCTCTAGGAGTGATGCATCGGTACTGGCCACTCCATAAGGCCTTGATCACAATAGCAAACTCATCCACTACCTCCCCATGCATGCCTGCTGAACTGTCTCTGTTACAAAACAACGGGAGATGAATGTGACCCCAAAACAACTATTCACTGCATCAGCTGCTACACAGGAACAATTCTTTTTTGTTATGTGTGTATGGGCAAGCACATGTGCACTTGTGCATGTGAATGCTCATGAGATAGAAAAAGAAAAACAGACCGATGCGAGGCCAAACACAAAAACCTAAATAAAAAGACACATTTTTGTATTGCATTTTAATGACTGCACAGTCCATTCTCTATACATACCTATTGATGTCATTCAAATAGTGATCATTAAGAAAATATGAGACCAGTGGAGTAGTGTTGTTAAGGCACTGGATGGTTGAATTCATGTAACATGTGTTGCCCAGGTTACGAAGACCTGTCAGTGCTGAGCCCTATTTAAATAAAAACAAACACTATAGATTCTACAACTATAAATGTATTTTAACATAATCTGATTTATTGTTCACAGCTGCATACACATAATATATATATATATATATAAACACGCACACAAAAATAAATAATCTAATCTAGGTCTCTGACTTGCCGTAACTCAGTTAAATCTGGAAATGGCACCTATAAAAATACTAATAATAATGAAGACTTATACAGCCCTTTTCCAATGATTTGCTCAGAGCACTTTACAGAAATGATATACAGACTTAATCACCAACAATCATGCACCCATGTTCACATATAACAGATAATATATCATATCTAGATGATCTGCAGATGAGACAAGCAGCATTATTCTGAATCCTTTGAAGTCTGTCAAGATACTTGGGAATGTCAGCCAAAAGAGAATTACAATAGTTGATCTCAGAGAGCACAAAAGCACAAATTAGAGTTTTAGTTGCATTGGTGGTGAGATAATGATGAATGGCATTAATCCTATGAAGTTCAAGGTAAGCAGTTCTGCAGACATGAGAAATATAAAAAGTCAAACTCTGATCGATAGTGACAGCCAAACTGCAGACAGAGGTGGAGAAAGGAATAGTTAAGTTGTTTATGGACAGAGACAGAGAGAGAGAAGGATGACTCAGAAATTTCTTTGGACAAGTAAGTAGCAGCTCAGTCTTATTTTCATGAAGTTGCAGCCTGTTTTGGAGCATCCAGGACTTAACATCAGCTATGTATTCCTGTATCCATTACAGTAGTTCAACAAAGTCAGTAAGTGGAGCTGACTGATAAAGCTGTGTATGGCAGGCATGGCATGACATAACATTAGACAGACTATTGCCAATTATTTCTTATAGGAAGCTTTCATGTTGTCAAACATGTTCTTCTAAAAAATGCCTGGTAATAATCAAACATACCACATTGCCATAAACAGGGTTCAGGTCACGTTTACGTGCCACTTGTCGAAAAATTGGGCGTGTCAGAACTGCGTCTTGTTGTCTACAAGGGAAAAATAGTACAGATAGGCTATTCAAAAATGCATAATTTCTTCTTCTGTTGAAGAGATATGATTTTAAAAATTAGAAGTTAATAAATGGGTAATTGTTCTGATAAGCCAAAGTTTTAAGAGCACCTTTCTGTGCCTCCTCTTCTTGCTTCATTTCAAACTCTCATTTCACATCGTCATCGTTTTAATGAAAAATAGCCAACAGAGATTTATATTATATTAAGTTCTTGCATGATTCACCTGGATTATTTGTTACTGTTTATAGTTTACATATCAGCTGACCACTACTCACTGAACATCTGGCTTTTTTCCTCTGTCATACACTGGTGTCTGGCCTGCCTCATCAGCCAACTGTTTCATGATGTCTGGAGATGAGTGAGAACGTGTCAAGCCCCCACGTGAGGATAAGGCTGGCTCTTCCTTTAGTCTGGCTGTGTATGTGCCTGCAACAATTGGATATAATATTTCTACGTTTTGTTTTCACCTATTTTGCATATCATTAATCAGTCTCATTCCAAGCACACTATTTCAGTTTTAAAATATGCAAACCTGGTTTGTTTTGACTGCCGGTTTTCATGGTTGGAGCTTCCCACTGTGTGGTGCCTCGATTGTGATCGATGTAATAGTAGCGGTGGGTGCCATTGTCTAGCCTTTTTTCCCAACCAGCTGGCAGTGTGGGAGAGGGGATCATTTTTGATTCTGGAATAAAAAGAGAGATCACAAATGACTGTGGAAAAAGTTTAAGAAAAAAATGACAGATTAAAAAAAGTTACGCGTGCATATTTTATAGACTCCCTTTTTCTTTCTTTCGCAACACACACACACACATACACAATCTATGAATTTACAACTTTGAATCTTTTATTAAAACTTTATACAAGATGAGATGACCTGTCACTTTGCTTGTTATATATGGCTAGCAAGGAAACACCAAACCATTTCAGAGACTTAATTCTCAAACGGCATTAGTTAAAAATAGCTCTCCCTAGCTTCACTAACCCTGAGCCTGCCTGATCTTGCTCTGTTGTTCACCGACAGCCAGTTGCCTTTCAGCTGAAAGTCGCTTCTGCTCTTCTGCCTGCCTCTGCAATGCAAGCCTCATTTCCTCGTTTTTCTGCGCAGCAAGTCTTGATTCCTCCTTGGCTGCTGCCTCTGCTCGTTCTCTCTCAATCCTTTGCTGCTCTCTCTTTCTTGCCTCGTCTTCCAACTTCATTCTTGCCATTTCTTCTTCTTTTTTCAGTGCAGCAGCACGTTCCTTCTCTTTTTGCTTCGCTTCTTCTTCCACTCTCAGTCGCTCCTGCTCCAGTCTCACTTCTTCCTCCCTTCTCCATGCAGCCTCGGTACGCTCTTTCTCAATCCTCTGCAGCTCTTTTTTTCTCAGTTCTTCTCTTTTAAGTCGCTCTTGCTCCATTCTCGATTCCTCCTCCTGCTTGTTTATTTGTTCCGCCTCTTCTTTGAGCTGGGCTGTCTTTTTTTCCTCTTCATGTGCTGTGGCATTAAGCTGTGGTTGTGTGCCTGCCATTTCTTCTGCTTCCTTCACTGACAACAACTTTTCCTCTTCTTGTTTAGCCCTTTCTCTTGCCATCTCCAGTGCCCTCTCTTGTGCCTAAGAATGTCAAAAAAGATATTTGTAGCAGCTGTGCACAGCAATGACTTTTTGAATATCTGAATGACTCCTATAAAACTTCAATACTGAAAGCATATTAATCGCAATTTTTCCAGTTCATAAAAAGGCATCTACATAAAACAAGTAACAGAGTCCATTTACAAGATTATGTCTGAAAATAATCTGTAAAGCTGTGACAAGCCTACAAACCAGGTTGTCTTTGCGTTCTTTCTCTTGCTCTTCTACTTTCTTCTTCCTTTCAATGCGTAACCTTTCCACGTCCGCTAGTCTTTTCTTCTCTGCTTCCTCCTTTTCTCTGAGGACTTTTTCTTGTTGCCTGACAGCCAATGCATACAAGTAGAAATTAATCAGATTAACAAGAAAGTCATTTGGATAAACACAGATTTTGTTTTGAGATTATCCACACAATATAAACCTCAAATCCAGGCAAAGAAATTATATATGCCCACCACTTTTGCCCACTTTGAACTTCTTAGAAGGATCCTTAACCCGCTGAGACCTGGGGTAAAATCTGACCTGACCTTTGGAAGCCAGGGTTAAAATTAGAAGCGGTGATGGCAAAACGGGGTCTGGTTTGTTTTATTTTACTGTTTCTTTAATTTTTGACATAGATCAAGAAACCTATATATTTTAGGAAAGGAAAAAGCTTGAACTTTGCAATAAAAATAATATCAGCTGTCTATCTTCACTCTGGTGCCAGCAATAATCCAAAAACATTCACAGTTCACATGCTCACAACATTCACAAAAAATAAACTTTCACTTTTAAACTGCTGTACAAGTTCAAATTTTAATGTCATTTGTCCAAAACACACAGAAAACTATTTACAGAGCATGTGTAGATAAGATGAAGTTCAGCTATAGTACCTGACACAGCTACCAAGGCACAATTTTTACATAATCAAGCAATACCTATAAATTGTTATGAACAAATACCATAGGGGGGTTACGTTTGTTTTCATCATTGCTGGAACACATTAGAACAACCAATACATTTTTAGAAAAGAAAAAGCTTGAACTTTGAAATAAATGGAAAGACAATGCCCTACCTTCACTCTGGTGCCAGCAATAATCCAAGAAATGTCACAGTTTACATGTTAAGCACATTCACGATACACAAGATTTCACTTGAAAATCCTGTCCATGTCCATATATTATTGTGAATGGTCCAAAATACAAAGACAATTATTCACACAGCATGTGTAGACAATGTGCAGTTCAACTGTGGTACTTGACACAGCATGTGTAGACAATGTGCAGTTCAACTGTGGTACTTGACACAGCATGTGTAGAGACAATGTGCAGTTCAACTGTGCTACTTGACACAGCATGTGTAGAGACAATGTGCAGTTCAACTGTAGTACTTGACACAGCAGCCAGGCCACAATCAAGTGGCTGATTTTTGTTTTTATTTCTAGTTTAGACTAGAGTTGTGAACTTTTGTTGCAGTTAATGACGGTTAACGTGTCTGGAAGACTTAAATCAGAAGTTACAAACTGCTTGACAAGTACACATTCCACCAAACTTGTCTCCTGGTCGATGACACATTAGCTTCAGCCTGGTTGCCCGAAGTCGTCTGTCTGCTTTGCCGCATCTCCAGCAGAAGTTTTGGGATAGAAAAAGAAAAAAAAGAAAACTGTAAAAATTACATTTACTGGAAGTAATCAGAAATTATTTTTCATCCTTCGATGACAATCCACCAGGATTTCTACTCTGACATACTATCTAAACACACTTATAAAATATCCTTTTAACTCAAATGACACACCGACAGTTGCATAATGTGACAAAAGAAAACGAACAAAGAGAACGAAAAAAAATCAATAAAACACTAATCTAATTCCTAAATACAGAATTGATGATAAAATATGTTTGAATTGTCATACAGGACACGCCCACATTGATCGCAAGGCAAACAAGTAGGCCTAAAATGAAAAAAGTCAAAAACAAATTTCAAAAATGTATTGTGAGCTCCATACCTGTGTAACAGAAACCTATTTACATCAAATAGAGCAAACAAAATGGCATAAATACCTTCAAAATCACTTTCCAAGTCTGTCCCTGACTCGGACGCGTTACGTGTACCGCCATTCATGGCCTCCACTTCTTCGTGAGCTTCGTAATTCGCGGCGCAATTCATTTTTTTTTAGGCTTTTGAGACGACAAAATGGCGATCGAAAGAAAGGGGAAAGACCGCGGAATGCAAACTAATTTTCTGATTGGTTGACTTTTAAACAAATCAACCAATGGAAAAGTTTTTCTACGACCCCTATATCAGAGCCAGTTTACTGGCGCTGCGGATTCTCCCGGTCAAGCCAGTAAACTGGCGCTTCGGAGTAAGCGGGTTAAGGTTAGCACTTTAATTTCAACACACAACCTGTTGAAAGCACTCAAACTCTGTACCACTGAGCAGATGTATATTCACAATGAGAGTCCGCAAAATACCGTAAGAAATATTTAGCCATCTACTCTACTCAACAACTAACATTTCTAATGGTGCTATGTTGCAAGATTCTTAAAGAAGTTCCCCCCCTACCCCTTCATCACCAGCACAAGCAGTTCTGGGTCCAAAAAAGATTAATGCTAGAGAATGACTGGAGAGCAGTTCTTGTGACTGTCTCTAGTGATAACTAGAACTTTGGATGTCATTCACTCTGATAACCCTTGCAGCAGGATTCTTAGAAATCCCAGAAACTGGTAGAAGAGTGAACTGAGGTCCTAGCAGAAAGAAGCATGCATCTGATAAATACCACTCAAATGTGCCAGTGATGGCCATTACACATAACATGTTGGACACCTTATAAAATATTGCTTACAGCTTTTTTTGTTGTTCTTCTGCTAAGACTTCCTTTGCTCTCATCTCTTCCTCAACCTTTCGCTTCTTCCTCATCAGCTCTGCAAGCTCCTTTTCTTGTTGTCGTCGTTTTTCTGCCAGTTCCTGTAACTTTGCAGCCTCAGCTTGCTCCATTTGACTAAGTCTTCTGGAGGATGTGTCAGCTTGTAATGGATAGCCATCTCCACTTACTCCACTGGAACTGTTGCTCACTTGGGCCTGTTTCAGATAAAAAGTACCACTAATCAATAATAATATTATACATAATAGTATTATAGCTAGCAGAAGTCTCTTATAGGCCTGTTCATGGTAAAGGTCAGTGGGATAGATTGACGATGATACTGGTCGTAGAAATCACTAGGATATATGAAAAATACTTTGGCAAGATCATGTTTCCATCTCTAGCTAAATTTATTTTTATTAGAAGTGAAAGAGTAATGGGCAAAATGATCTTGCATTGGTGTAGATAAAGACAGGTGACTCGCATACATGCTCATATACATATCATTATGCACACATCTGAAAGCACACACAAGTGTACACATGTTTGACAGTACACAGAGGCGTATGCATGTTTGACAGCATACATAGGCGTAAACATCTGAAAGCACAAACAGGCGTACACATATGAAAGCACACACATGTGTAAACACACCCACCTCTTCCCCTGTATTCCTCTCTGCTGCCTTCATTTGTTCATTATAGATGTTAGTATTCTTTTCTGGTTTTTTGCTTGCTGTAACGCTGGGATACAGTGTGTTTGACAACACAGTGAGACCTTCTCCAGATCGCTTCTCACGCTCAACATTCAAGTTCCTTGCATTGTTCAAGTTAGTAGGTTTGGCCAGTGCTTCTGCAACAGTCCCAGCTACAGTCTTTGGTTTCAGAGAACGATCAAACTGTGGCATAGGGCTTAGCATTCCCATGCTAGTACTCTGTGAATTCTCTGAGACCGTGAAACTTTCCAAGGAGCTGCTGCTTTGAAAATCCAAGTTCCTAGTGATCTCTGTCTTAGAGCCATCATCAAAGTCAGGATAATCAAAGTCCACTGTAAAATAATACATCAGAGGTACTCCAAATTACATATACTAAGATTAATAAATAATAATAAATAACCAAATAAAAATTTCAATTTTATTAATGCTCCTGCAATGGATTTGTCCAGCCCTCAATAAATAAATTTAGTTCCTAATTTAATGGTCATTATTACATATTTTTTTAATACAAAGGTTATGAAAATTAATGAGTCTATTTTAATTTTAAAAAATTCTTAAAATAATTTTCCTGTTACATATTTTCAGATTTTCTTTTAATCTTTTGGAATAGAAAAATCTCATATTTATACAACTAAAACCAGATTTATACAATTTATAGAACCCCACAAGTAAAATACATAAAACTGACATGATGTTACAGAAGAAGCAGGCTGCACAGGGCTTGGGCGGGTAACCCTAGGGTTGGTGGTCATCATCGGATAGAACAGCAACCACTGCTCATAGCCACCTTCAAGAATTGCTGGCTCACTCTTTATGACAATGGTAGAGTCATACTGAAAGCACAAGATGTGGATTGCAACAGGAAAGTTTTGCAATATCATTCCCTGAGTGAAAATAGAGAATTACTCTAGCTACCTTTAACACAATGAGAACTTGCTAGCTGAAATGTAGAACTAGTAAAGTATTACCCTAAGCAACCTTAGTAAACATCTAGACAAATGGAAAAAAGTGATGTCTGAAAATCAGAATATACAAATGGCCAGACATATTTCCCCAATCAACTACCTATAACCTTTTCCATGTCAGAAGCCAGCGCCTTAAAAAAAATGGGATAAAGCCTGTTAATAATGTAATTCATTCTCCCAGTATCTTCCCACGTCTGTCTTCTCAAGACTCAACAATGTGCTGCTGTTCAGCTTTTAATCCAAAGGAGCTGCTCCAGAATTTGCAGGATTATGCACAAGCACAATGCTCCACAAGAGCAGTAATGAGGAATAATCAATAATTCAATAACTCCAGTTTGATATGTAGACTAAGGGAAGTAGCTGTGGATTTCACTTAAAAGAATCATTTTTCTACAATTTCTTTCCTTGGCAATTTTGTTTATGGGGAAGGGAGGGAGGGCTGTTTTCTGGTGGTAATTTTGAATTTTCTAGCTTTAGTCACTTCTTTTTGAAAATGGTGAAGAAAGGTCAGAAGTGACATGTAAATTCTCAGAGACAAAAGTACCTGAACTATACTTTGAGATGCTTTCTGCCAATGAGGCATGTGTATTTGTGGATCATTCTACATGCTTTTTTTTAAATATCTAAACAAGATTTTTGGCATGACTTGTGGTGATGGAATAACTTCTTAACAACTTTGTTTCATCCAGTTTACTTACCTTCTTGAATATGTAACAGTGCCAAACAATACGCTTGAAGTAAACTGAATTCTACTAAGATTTATCTCAATAGAAAAATAATTAAAATTCAGGATTCTAGAGTAAAAAGCATGTGCCCATGGAATACAAGTCTTTGGTGAATTAATGTATAGGCAGATGGATGATACAATCTATTTTGCTTGAGAATTTCACTTGGCATGTCAGTCAGAAATACATTTGACAGAATCACATGCCCCCATGCACATTTACATAATGGACATACAAAGATACACTTACTTACAAACCATTATCAGCCAATCTTGCATTTACCTTAAACAAGGCATCCTTTAGTGTGTGAAGGGTTGTGCCAATTGTAACAGACTCATGATTTGAATTCCAGTCGACAAGGATGATAAGATCACAATTGCCACGTTGCCGCCACAGTGATTTTGATTGGTCAGGAAGTTGGCCTTCGATGTGTGTCACTGTTGTGCTACATGACATGGGGTGGAAAAAAATCACAGTATGTTGTGAGAGCATATATAGTTTTGCAGATGAAGTATAGGTAAAATACAGATTAACACATAATTTATTTTTTAACTACAAAAACAAACATACAGTTTTCTCATTTCTTTCTCAAAATATGTCAGCTGCGGAATGTCATAATAAAGAATTGTCATTGTCATTGTCAATGTAACAGATAGAAGATATTTTCACAACAGACATTCTGAAAAAATAAACTGACATGCTCTTTATTCTTAAAAGTTGTAAAAATGACAAAACTTAAAAAAAAAAGAGAAGAAGAAATAGAGGACTGAAAAAGATGATGATTTGGGCAAATAGAGAGCTGTGAAAATCATGGTTCAAGTAAGGAGAAACCTTATTCTGCAGGCATTTATTCAATTACAGGACTGAAGCTGCTAATTCATTACTGAAGATACTAAATTGTGAAAAGAGAAAGAGATTGCAATGTATTAAATGTATTATTTTTTTATTTTGTTTTATATTTCTTTTTGAAATCTCTAATGTGAATGTGACCATCTTACCCTGGAGGGATAATTTCCTGTGGAACGCTAATACAAGAAGGATGATTAATATGAGACTCTAAAAAGTCTGTGTGAGGCCGGGAGTCCATTATAATCAGCTGGATACCTGGATCTCGAAGCAATGCACATAGACGGAGTGGTGTCATTACTTGGTCATCTGAAAGTATGAAACATGGCTGACATGCGATGTCAACAATTTGCCATAAAATGTTTAACAAGCCAGCTTCAAGGATCCCTCTGTAAATTTTCTATACATGCATTATGTCCAGAAGGTGGAGGGGGTAGGTTAGAGAAGTTGAGCCTCTCTACATAAATAAAAATCACAAATTTTCCTCTGCCAGATTTCTCTATATTTTTATTATGCAAGCATGCTCTGTTTTTTGTTCAATAGTTTGATTCAGTAACAAATCAATCAGTGTTTAATAATATTGAAAAAATGTATAGAAAACATTAACCAAACAAAACAAAGTAACAAAATACAATATCAAATCATGATAAAATGTTCTTGTTCAAATGTGCTGAGAGAACATATGCATGAAACACAAATTTAACACACCATTAGAGGTCATTTGTCCATTTGACTCTGGTCTGCTTGGCGAGGTAGCCTCATTTTCGACAACTAACCCTTTTTCTGTCTTGGACTCATCTTCTTTCTCTGTTAAGGAACTGACTGCTTCTAGAGTGGCCAGTTTACTAGCCACAGCTTCAGCTTCTCGAAATTCATACCTACAACAGGCAACCAAACGAAAGATGAGCAATGCTGTGACAGGATATCACAGTAACAAAAAAAACATGTGCTTGTTCTATGTAATAGATAAATGGCAGTAAAGGAGATGAAACTCCCCACCCCCTCAACTGTATTCTGTTACATCTTGCAGATAATCATTTTTTTTTTGGTCCTGATCACTCTAGGTTATTCTTAATTTGGACATTTTTTTCTCATTTTATTGTTGTAGCATCCTTCTTACATTTTCCATTTGCGCAACATGTGTATCACCTGAGGTAAAAGGATTTTTAAGCTCGTAACAACAAAGACTTGAACTGGCATTGTTGTTGCAGGTACTACCAGGACAGAATACTTCAGAAGCCTCTATATTTAAGGTTTTGTAGTAATCCATGAGGCTTATCTTGTTATTAACTGTGAGAATATTCTACTAAATCTGCATATTCATCAAATTCATAGCTTCACAATTTGTATTTCAAGTACTTAATTTGTCAGATATATGTTGTACAGAATTAAAGTAAATTTTCTTTATCCAAGATTATATAAAAGGGCTGCAGACCTTCCTTCATCTTTTGTTTAAGTGTATTTTATCTAAGGGAAATAAAAATCTACCAGCTGTAGATGTCAGTGACATAAGAAAAATAAATCAACTCTTCAGAGAATTTACAGAAAATTAACTCTTTAGTGCTTTTATAGCACACAAATACAGTTTTTGTCATGAAAAGTTTGGGTAAGCTGAAAAAGTTAAGTACTAAAAGCTTAAACATAAGCATCAAAACAAACCATTTGAAAAAATAGACCAAGCAACCCTTTTACCTCTCTTTTAAACTGTCAGCCAGTTTCTCAGCATTTTCAATAGCTAGCACTTGATTCTTTGGCCCAATAAGTTGGTCAAAGAATTGCTGGAGAAGATGAAAGAAAGCACCAGTCAAAAGGATCGATTCACATACTTTACATTTAATTTAAACAACTCATACAAATATCAAAGTGAAAAGGAAAATGTCTATTATTATAAAACATTTTCCCCAAGGAAAATTACTTAACTTGTGTAAGAATTTTTCATACAGCATTAAAAATGTCTGTATATAAAACATTTTAAATCCTTGAAGTCTGTGTTTCAGGCAATTAAGCTGCCTAAGATGCTAAGTTACCTGGCAATCTTATTTATTTTTGAGGAAAGATCTATAAGTTAGGTAAAAGTAAGGAAAATCTTCTATGAAAAACTAATCTTATCACTTTTATGGTATTATTTTAGTTTTTTAAGCTTACTTTATTCTTCTTGTAATCTGCACTACTCCGTACCACCTTCACAATGTTGAAATACTTCATGTACATTATAAATGCACTTTCTTCATCTCCTTTAGCATCAAATTTTTCTGCCTCCTTAAAGACTTTTTCAGCTGATCTAACCAGACTGCAAGGAAAATAAAATATGAAGCCATTATAATTTGGAAGACAAAAATAGTTTTTGCAAAAATATCTACTTTTTCACTTGTTTTATTCTACCACTAAAATTTAATTAAACATATAGTTGCAAGTTAGCTATAATCAGAACAAATATTACTGGACCTGTTGCAACAGACAGCTTTAGTTTTCTACAAACAAAAACCACTCACATGCGAGCATTAGTGCTAGTAATTTGCTTGAGGTCACTCATCTGCTGTAACTCCTTCATGCCTTTAGCCACATATAATGGCATTTTGTGATCTTTGCTAGGCATGGTGACGTTGTGCTAGTTCCGGCAAAGCATTAAAAATGTAAATACATTGACTGGTTCACTGAAGGGGGTACAACATGGCCAGTATGAACCTGTTAAACAGAATTATGATGGTGTCTTGGCATCCTTTCCTGAAACATCAAATATAAAATTCACAAGATTCAAAACAGCATATTTATCTTGTTTCATGTATTGGTGACTTTGTGAATGATATCCAGGATCACTATGAAAAGTAAATCGATTAGTATAAAGACCATACACAGATGCTGAACGGTAATTCTTTTATGCCAAAATGGTGGTGGATTAAACAGGTATGCTGGGCGGGGCCATGAAGACAACGGTAGTACAGTGTGGTTGTTTTGCAATCAGTATGAGCTCAAACTGGTAGCTAGTGGAGTTCGAGAGGAGGGGTGTAGAGTGGTCTACTTATCGGCTACGGAAGACAATACGAGCGGGATTATTCTGAGCTCTCTGAAGTTTTGCTGGCGATTTGGGAAACGAGTAATGAGTTGCAGTAATATAGCTG
The DNA here is from genome assembly GCA_004794655.1 of Marisa cornuarietis. Taxonomy (NCBI): domain Eukaryota; kingdom Metazoa; phylum Mollusca; class Gastropoda; order Architaenioglossa; family Ampullariidae; genus Marisa; species Marisa cornuarietis. The sequence continues at coordinate 7,849,175 of SMMW01000584.1, forward strand.
GGACAACACAAACGCAAGAAAGAGCTTTTTAATGGCAGAAACTGAAAGGAAAGGTCAGACGTGACTGACACTGCGAAGCAAAAGGGAGATAGACTTGAAGACTGCATTAATGTGAGATTCGTGTACAGTTCAAGTACTGATTTACTGACAGTAAATGTTTTGAAAACTGATGTTGACAAAGTTCGAGATTTAAACAAGGGCCAACATTCTTGCATGTATAAGATATAGACGTTCTCAAAGATATGGGTTGATGAAACTCCCCAAATAGTTCCCTCTCAATTATCTAACGTGAAATATCTTGATTATTTAGTTATCAGTAGTCACGAACTGTTTACCTGAGTGTTGGTAACATTGAGCAAGCGACTCAAAACATCTACTTCCGGCTTGTTTGGTTCAAGCGATCTTGGAACAAAACCAACTAAAAACTTGGCAGCCAACTAGGCGAAAGCCCTCGAGACGCAGATTTACACAGATAATAGACGTCTGAGCATCGAGATCTCTGCCCCGAGAAGCCACAGATGTAAATCTTTGTTACTCGCAGTACACGTTTAAGCTTTCTTGTCCTTTCATCTCTTCGACGCGCCTTCAGCACAAACAATGCTTCAAATATTGGATAGATGTGAGTTGTGGTCTCCTGTATCTTACTATTGGACTTAGTACAGTATTCGTTCAGGTCACCAGACGACTTGTCCCCTGCTGCGAGATGACTCGCCCACAGCTTAAATGGTATACAACCACATATAGTGACGACTCGAACCCCGAGCGAATCGGCCTCAATCCAAAGACCGCATTGACGATAATACCAACTTTAGTTGACTGCAGATATCGTTAGTGACTTGTTCATAAGGAGGATATGTACAAATAATTTTGAATCATTCTTCGCTTTCATTTCAGTTTGTATATTGTATACATATTACTTTAGTTCCTCAAGTAGCTCGAAGCAGTAACAGCAGTTTCGTTGGGCGTGAACCCTACGATAAAAGAGTCTTGGAATGTTTAGTAGGCCTACATTTAAGCCTATATGTCATCTTGTCCTAGCTGATTGAACCACGAATGTGTATAAATCGGAAGCTTTGTACTATGTAGCCCCCTTCTATGACTTAACTGAAAAAAAAATCGTCTGCAAGCAGTCCAGTAATACAAAGTTTGTGATTGAACCGTCTGTTCAACTCTCTTCCTATCCTCTCTCTGTTCTCACTGTGTCTCAATGTGCGTTCAGAGGCAGGATTGAAATAAAAGGATATGTGCAAATTTCATTTATTCTGGTTCCAATTTTGTTAGGGAGACTTCTTTTTAATACTAAAAGGTAATAGTTGCTTACAGTATTTTGAAGATTACAATACAATACAATACCACTTTATTTATCCCCAAGGGCAGTTCCAATTACATATAGCATCTCTACAGACCTGAATTTTTTATTTGCTGATGCTTGTATTTCTTTGTTATATGGTTAATTGTAACTGTGTGCACAGCATATGGAACTCATCCCCACATCAGAATTTGTGTTTTACAAATTCAATTATTATTATTAAAGGTGGGCTTTGCAGCATGGTGGAAGGTTTAGTCTCAACCAAAACCCAGTAATCAGTACTGGGTGAGGCTGTGAAAAAAAATTATAGGGCTTAGGGTTAGGGTTAATTTCTCATCTGTGCAAAGCAGATGACGTGATGTGACATGAGATGATTCCATGATTTCCCCCTGTTTCACTACTTTCAATACTAGCAAATTTTGAACAGATTATTCAATAATAATAAATTCAATAATAAGCTAATAATGTTAATATGCATCAAACATATTCAGAAAAGTTCTTTTATTTCTAAGCATGAGCCTGTACTAATCCTTGCAGAAAAATATTCCTGTAAGTTGACACAAGAAGTAAATGTTTCGTCCTAGTGGCCATAGATGGGTAGAGGCCAGAGAACTGCAAGTAGTTCAATGTTTAGGGCATGACATGTAGAAGGCATAGCCTTGCCTCTATTCTACTGCCTTTTACTTTAATAAATCAGCTGCAGCCTTCTGTTCCCTTGTTTAACGCTCTAACCAAAAAGCTATGGAACTTTCAGTGTGAACATAGATAGACCATGAATCAAATTTGACTGGTTTGAAAAATTGGGTAACATCACCACTAGGCCTTCTTGATAGCTCTTCTATTGATACAAACTTGCATGTGCTGAAATATGAGTTATGAAATATGCATTTGTGCAACCACATGAAAACAAACTCCTACCCTCCACTTTTTTGCTTACTCCTTTATACTCCAGGGATACAGAAGTGGCAATGCTTAGAGTTAACCAAAGTGATCTACAAAAGAACCCTAGAATGGCAGTTATGAAATAAGCCATGGTATCACAATATGCAGTACATAGCCCCTTGCTCACTCATTCAGCTTTGTAACATACATATTTAATTTTATCTGCTCATCCATTTTAGTCTAGCTCAAATGCCAGTAATAAAAAACAGCGTTATTCAGGAGAGAACATGTATTTAAATGCATTTGATAAATTCACCATACAGTCATAATTCCCCATCCCCCCCCCCACATCAAAGGTAACATTTATTTGCACAGTATTGTAGCTCCTAGTGTCAAAATGTTCAACCTAAAAACAGGAAGCTCATCTACATCACTGGTTTTTGAGTAAAATTTCTCAGAAATCTGTTCCGTCAATGGAACCCTTTTGGGAGAAAAAAAGAAGAAAAGTGTATGTCAATGTCTACATCAGTGAAAGAAAAAAAAGTATAGCTACTCTTTGCACCCCATGAGGGCAATTTTGATTTTTTTTTTAATACCAAGGCATGTGCAACCCCTTTTTACTCCACTGTTGAGCTAGGTTTAGCAGACATTGGTGTTGAGCTAGGCTCAGCAGAAGTGTTGATAGGTGAATGTGTAAGCATACAAGAAAGTCTTAGGTTACAGTGATTTAAAGTTATCTTTATCTTTTGTTACCATACCACCCTTACACTGAGGACTAAATACTAAGATTGTAAGAATTTCAAGGTGAGAAAAGAATAGACTCAATGATCAGTGCTAGCAGCAGTGTCACCAGCAACATAACATTGACTATCAAGCACTGCAGATGCATACTAGTTGACAAAGCAAATCAAGTGATGATACCCCTGACTTGCAGGAGCCAGTTTGTCACAAAACTAAAGCTTGGGTTTTCTGGCAGGCGATGAGTTCGATTGGCAAGCTGCTGTTGCAGCTCTTCAAATTCTGCTGTGGCTTTATTCAGGAGGCTTTCTCTTGAAAATTCTCCCTGAAAAAAAACCATCACAAAAATATACATGTATTTTGCAAAAAGAAATAATTATTACTGTTCCTACAGATCCCCATTGCTGTATGTACTAGCCATCATGTTTTCAGTTTTTCCCATCCTATATTCTCTTTTATATACATGCATGTATGCATACACACAGTTTTACCTTTGAGCAGAAAGGGTTCAAATCTCTCTGCAATGTCATGTTTGAACATGGAAATATCTAATTAACATCCCTCCCAGATTTTCTTTTGGTTATAACCATATGATATAATTATATCATATTTCAAAGGACAACTCTTTTTGTGTATATGTATATATTTGACAATTCACATCTCATCAACAAAAAAGATGAGGTGGGATAGAGGGAGAAGTTGGTCAGATTTTGAGAATTACCAGCTTGTGAAGAACTCATTCAAAAACAAAAATGAACTTGCAGCACTTGGGCTGGCCTTTAAAATAGGTGATGTAGGGATTAACCTTTTGGTGATGGTCACCTAGACATCACATCATTAGCACGAATGAAGTAAGTGTTTTGTGATGGGAACAAGGATGTAGAAAGAAAAGAGAAAGTCTAATTCTCTCACCTTCATTTCTCCCATGCGTACTTTCATGATGAAGTCTCTTACTGCACCAGAACATTGGACTGGTGGAGGATGGCCTCTCATCAGGTAACGCACACTGTCAGTCTTGTGGAATATCTGTAATCATTTAGTCTTGATTAAAGGTTCACCACACAACTCAACCATGAACCTAATCAGCCAGGACAATCCGACAGTGACCTAAAGACAATTTGACCACCACCAAGACCAAATCAACCATGCCATGACCAAACAGACCTCTGGCAAAAAATGATTCAACCACTGGTTACTGTCTAGTATGAAGTCTCTATCAATTATTTGCCCATCTCCTCCCCCCTTCCCTAAAAAAAAAGAAGAAACAAAAAGCCACCTACTTGATAAAACAGCTTGCGCTCCCGACTGGTGCCTTTATGGCGCCCACTGTGGATCATGTGAAAATTGTTCTTAATGAGTCCAAGGTATTGTTGAATCCCTACCTCGGTGACAAATCTACCTTTGTTTTGAGTCAACATCTGCATGAAACAAGAAAAATCATTTTTATGTCCAAATCAAACTAGCATTCAACATAATTTTCAGGGGGCTGTGACTGGCCCTGAACTCATGATGACGCACAGGTGAAGCATTTATTCTCATGTGAATGCACTCCATGTCCTTGATAAACATTTTCTAACTATGGTAAATATACATGCCACTCTTTACAGAGTAAACATGCCAGTCAAACAAACTAATACAAAAATAGACCAATAAACCATTCCATAAGTAAACAGACAAGCCAACCCTTTCTTATTTGAAAAATTATAAAATTTTTATTGCACAAGGTTGTCATAATAAGAGAAATCAGTGCAGAGAATGACTGGGTTCTATCGCATGACTTTACCCCTACAGAGAAGCAAACGACTATGTTTAGGTAGACAAACATATCTACTAGCTGCAAGAAATACTTCCCACAAAAAATGTCGTTTTTAGTATTTTTAAGTAAGCAGTGCTCACCTTCCACAAAGGACTGACAAAGTCATGGTCATCCAGATAAACCACCTTTCAAAAGCAAAAATTCCTTATGAGTATATTTTAAAAGGTAGTACATTTCACAAAGTAGTGAATATTTGACATTTACTTGCAATTTATTGAAGTGTTTTGAATCTTTAAAAATATGAATACATATCACTGTCTACTAAAACAAATTTTTTTTTTTGACGTCCCTTTGATAAATGCCTAGAAACTTGATGTATTAATCTTGATCATGAAAACATACTATAAACATCTGAACTTGAAAAGCTTTTGTTTTTTTAATTTTATATATATATAAAGAGAGCCAAGAAGCATCCACAAATTTATCTTGGGGGGTGGGGGGCATCAAATGGGTATTCGCAAGTTATGGCAGTAGTCATACTCTGTGTTCTTTCTGTGCCATTCTAAAAAGCCAACCAAAAGAGCTTTTCCCTTGGAAAAAAACCCTGAACAATATGTTCCTTTCCTGGTATTAAGAAAATATGATTTAATAAACCAAACAACACAAGAACAAAAATATGAAAGTCTGTTAGAAGAAGAAAGTGACATTTGCTAACCTCTAAGATGATCACGCTGCCTTTTAGAAGCATTTCACAAAAACTTCTTGCCTCATATGCACCATATTCAACCTTTTTGCCAGGACCCCGGCTTTCCATACACTCCGCACCACGCTTGCAAGCACTCAGCAAGTGCTGGTACCAAAACACAACTTTATTATCAAACTTCAGCTATCAAACAGTCAGCTGACCCAGAAAAAAATTATATATTGGTGTAGACATTGTACATCTTCAAAATGGGAGCTTTTTGTTTAATCTTCAATTGATCTGGATGGATATGAGCTGTGAATGCTATTTGAGTGCTTCATAACAACAAAAACAGACCTCTCAGTGATGCTCATTAAAATTAATGAGAATCAAATTTTAAAAACGTATTCAATAGCAAGAAAAAGATATGGAAAACCTAAAAGAATATATACCTCAGTAGCCTCCTTATAGACAATGATGTAATCTGCATCACTTTCAGGAGTAGATAATCCATACATGAAACTTCCTGCCCTTGCTACAAGCAGAATCTGTTCAGGTTTCATCTTGGCCACTGGACCACCTATGTCCTGCATCAGCTGGTACAAGTGACTGAGTTCATTCTCTGGACCTTATGTTCATGGACATTAAGCCTGTCAAAATCTCACATAATATACACTCATACATTCTAAGGAGGTAAAACAAAAAGATATGTATTTAAGATATGTATTATTATCATCATTTCCATTCTCCATCCATTCTCCATCCATTTCATTTGTTTCTTAATTCTTCCTTTGTATACAAAATACTCATGTTGCTGGTACAAAACACTTACATGTTTCTGGCATCAAAAGTCGCCCTTGCAATCTACTTTGCTTCATCCAGTTTCCTACCACTGCCTCTACATCTTGCTGTGGATGAAATTGGCATTTCTTCATCCAGTTTCGCAGTTCATCATGCCAGGATATCATGCAGTCAAAAATGTCTTGCTTCGATATGTCTGGGTCCTGGAAATGATTTTACAGATGCTTATTTAAAAAAAACTAATTCATTAATGAGAATGAGTACAAGTTCTTTTGTACTTTTTTTAAAATAAAAAGATATCAGCTTCTTGTGCACAGAAAGCCATGTTACTGTGGCTTATGTTAGCATCTATTTCAAAAACAAATGATAGTAAGAAAAGTTTGGAACAAACCTTTGGAAGTTAATTCTTCCAAAGAAACCTATGAGAAAAGATAAACAACCTACATGATAAAGAGCCTGAAGTTTATGCAGAGCTTCTGCTGCACACTGTGGTAATATGGATGACTGGAGTTTACTAGTAGCCGGTGGCTGACCCAAGAGATGATTATGGGCATGGTGCAATAGTCTGATGAAGAATATGAAAGTCTTTTTTTTCCAACAAGTCAGAGGTAAAATTTAGTCAGACTGTATGGCTTTTCACAATTAGAACAGACTAAAAAAAAAAGAAGTAAGAAAGAGCGTGTGTGTGTGTGTGTGTGCATGTGTGGTGATGGAAGATGTGATAGATACATGTAAATGATTTAAACAAGAATAATCTTAAAATCAATTCAAATAAAGGTTACGAATGCCACAAAATCCTGAAAATTTATGAGGTAATCTAAAACTATAAAAAAGGCAAGGATTTGAGGCTTTGTTTTGTTAATAATTACAAGATGAACAAAAAAGACAGGTTATAGATACAGCAAGGATCTATAGAGTCATACTCTTAAAGTTAATAATAGTTTCTATAGCAGTTTTAACCTGAATGCTTCACAGATCTCTGCTTGGGTGGACTTTTCACACAGTTTCATCCCTCCATTTTTTCGCTTCTTTGCTATACTGCCCATTGCCTGACCACAGCATGCTTCTAGAAAAGGACGTGTTCCTGGACAAGACCATGCAGATTAAAACTGGAATTACATCCATGAATGTATGTGTGTGTGCTCACACAAATACGTGAATATGCAAATGCTCTCTCTCTTTCTCTCAGATACAGACTTTATATATCTCTCTCTTTCTCTCTCTCTAATACACATCATATCTGCAAACACAGATTTATGTACAGTAGCATATGCTATTTTTGAACATTTTTTTAATAAAACCCTTACCACCATCATCAACTTTCAAGTGGTCAGTTATCCTGCAGGAGACCATTGTATCTAATTTGTAAGCTATCATTGCAAACTTATCTAACTTTTGTACATTATGCCCTTGACATGGAAAGATTACTTAAGATATATCAGATATTACTAGTCAAATATGTCATTACTCTGGTAGACAATATATACTGGTCCTTTTCTGATCACAGCCTATAACTAATAAATGATAATTTTTTTAAATAACATGTTTTTAGCTGTGTAATCCTATTAATGTGGTAATGTTTAACCTATACATGTTGTGATGAAGTCAACACTCTGCTACATACTTAGGAAAATTTAGATATAGCTATTCTTCTAGAAGATGCATTTCAGTGAATTCATCAAAATAGTTCTATTGTTCACTGCTGCTGTTTTTCTTTCTGATTGTGAAACAGTTGAGTGAACATGCATAATCTATGTATTCAATGGTTTCAATGAAAAGCAAAATTACATCATTTCCAAGAGTTTCGTGCATACTGTTAACTTCTTGTGTCCTATACAGAACCAGACATGGGCAGCATGTATCTTGAAAGTGCTTTGTTACCTGTTATAACTTCAGGTTTCAGTTGCTGGCGAAGATTGGACCACTCTTCTGAACTGTATACTATAGCTTCATCTGGACAGTACAGTGCTTCTACACAGCGGGTGCGACATTTTGCCAGGATATGGCCAAAATGACTCATCTCCATCACAGACAACCACCCCTGCAAAAGGAAAAAAAAAACACAGCACACTGTAGCAGTCAGAGGGGAAAAAGACAATGCAAATATCTAATGGTCTTTCATGAAAAAAGGAAGAAAAAAAGCAAAGACAAAAGACTGATTGTAATTGATGTAATTGATGATGACAATAATTGTGGTGGTGGTGGTACTGATAATGGTCAAAGAAATTAAAGGATTTTGACACCAGTTAGAAAGTCTCATTTCATGCCTTACTGTGGCTGTATATTAAATGAATTTTTAACAGATTAACGTTAAATAGTACCTTAATACCTGGGCACTTAGAAGAATAAATGAAGCTAGTTGATACAGGTCAGTTCAACCATTACAGCAAATGTTATCTGCAGCAATCATCCTAGAGTAGGTAATGTAGGTAAGTAATGTATAACTATCTTACCAGATCAACAACACCACCTGCTTCTTGGATCTGATGATTAGCTGGAGAGAAGAACTGATGATCATCAGTTATCACCACAACAAGAAGAATGTTGTGCTTGGCCTGCTCGCCTCTTTCTTTTTGTGTTGACTCCCACCAGGGACATGTTAGGAGAATGCCTGCCACTATTTTCTTGCACCTCCCTGCTGAGACAGATTACAAAAAGTCTGGAATTGACATTTAACAAGCTTAGTTAAAAATATATGGCAAACGTTACAAACAAAAGTAAGTCAATCTATTTTATGAGAAAGATATGTTGTAATCAGCATGACTTCACCATACCTGAAAGCATTTCACTGATGAGGTCTGTGAACTTTTGACAAGAATCACCACTGACTGATGTGGGCACATGCATCAACAGCAACTGCTTCAACTCCACAAGGGGTCTAGCCTCCACTTGTAAAGGAACGTAGCCCTCAGAACTTCCCTCTAGTAGTGACTTTATGTTTCTTGCTTGATCAAGGGTCGTACGAAGATCAACTTTTACTATCAACCATAATATCAAGGGCAAAATATATATACATACTTTCCTTGTTGTACTAAGTCATGCATGGGGTTAAAATATTGCCTGTCACAACTGAGCAGACTAGATTGTGTGGATATATTGTACATATACTAGAAAGTGAAAAAAAGTTTCTATTTAATCATGCACAGCAGCAGGTCAAATCTATGACCTCATTTTGTAACGTTTATGTCATGGAGACTACAACAAATGACAGAGTTCAGACCATGGCAAGAATTCACATCAAGCCTGTAACCCACTTACAGCAGTAGACACCACACAAACAACAAACCTACAATCTTAAGCCATAGGACATAAGCAATAATCCCAGCAAACACGCAAGATTCACCCTAGCTAGGCCCAATCTTGGTCCAATGTATCAAAGTACTTTTAAAACAGAAGTTATCTGCAAACAAAAGTCTTTTCTTAGACTGTTGTCACTGGTATTATCATAATCATGACTGCTCACAAGAACATACACTCAACATTTAAAAACTCTCTGTCATGAGAGTTCAGACTTACAAAAGCTCAATATGTGCTGACACTCAGCAGGCCTTAGGCCTTTTATGAGAAAATTATATAAACACCTTCGTACCCACTCAGGCGCCAGTCCACACATTTTGTTGAAATTATTTAAAGTGAACCAATTTAATTGGAAAAAGTGGAAATGGATTCATTAAAGAACTATGCAGCATACGCAAAGATATGATGGAAATATAAATGCAGGTGCCACAGATCTTACACTGAGTATCGCCAATATTCTTCCCAAAATCTCTAGACTGAAGAGCCAGTCTTTCAAGAGCTTGCACAGCTGTTGCAGCATTTGCTACTGATGATTCATCCATAGCTACCTCTTACTTGTTCAAACTTGTACATGAATCTGCAATTAACACAGTTTAGTACGGATTATCAACTATATTTTTAAGTATTCTAACCAGCTGACAGCATTGTTCAAAACTGTCTTTAATTATTATGTACATATCCTAATTGCCTGCATTTGAAATTTCAGCAGACTGTCAAACAATTTTTATTCATTATTAACCATAATGAATTCAAAGCCATGGTACAACTTCTACAAGGAGTTACAGTACACTTTGACATATGTAGGTCAGACTTCCTCTTAAAAATTACTACAGTATACTACAGATAGAACCAGCGGTACTTCAAAGATAAACTATTTCTAGTTATGTCAAACTTCTAATCACTCTAAACTATTCTCATGTATTAATTCCTTTTTCTACTAAAAAATAAAGTGTTCATTCAACACTGTTCTTACGTATAATTTTACTGGTAGTTGCGTCAATGGAAACCAAAGTACTCAGGGTGGTAGTTAGCTCCCTTGTATTGTATAAATCGTCTGCTAAGTTATCGAGCGTCCAAAATATTTCTTTAAGGTCAATAGCCATCATTGCTTGTAAGTTATTTAGATGTAGAAATAATACTCTTTATAATCTTTCGATTTCAGTTTAATGCTTCATTCTTATATCTGCTTATGTTGCTGAGCCTGGGCTGTCTGTAGAGTTTTACCGACGATAGCCTCTAACAAAAAGCCACGTATTGAACAAGACACTCTTCTGCTTTAGAAAGCACATTAAGTTAAAAGCTTTTGCCATGGGTGCTCGTTTGAGATGTCTGCTTATTCTTTTGCTTGTTTTGCCAGTAGTATTGTCAAAGAAAAAGGACGATTTGAAAGAGAAGAAAGATGAAAAGTGGAAAAAGAAAGACGTGAGGGATTATTCAGATGCTGATGTAGAAAGACTTTATGATCAGTGGGAGGTGAGTGTATTCAAAGGGAGAAGGTGAAAAGCGTGCAAGTTTTCTTAACTCTAATTTAGGGCCTAAGCCGAGGAAATCTTACATACAGAGCAAATGTTTCTTATCACTTGGCAGGAGACAGATGACGATGAACTGGAGCCAGATGAATTACCTGAGTGGAAACGGGAACCAACACCTGTTGACATGTCCAAGCTTAATCCAGAAAATCCTGAGGAATTCTTAAAGTTATCAAAGAAGGGCCGTACACAGATGATGTTTGCAACAGTTGCAGGTTCTTTGGATTGATTGAGTTGTAGTGATTACTTTTATGTTTGTTTTGAAAAAAGCCATGGTAACACTAATGAATGCTTTCATTTGGAAGACACTTTTTCTTCACTGTTTTAATTCACAGTTTTATAATTTGAATCAGATTTTTTCAATCAGGTGTATGATAAGGCACACAAATTAACGGTGATTGTGCATGCCCATGTGTGTCTGTGTGTTTGTTAGAAAGAGAGAAAACTTGAACTTTTTATTGACATTAAGTAAGAATGACATATTATTTATATTATTATATTATTATATTATAATGTAATATTATACAGGGAACCCAACAGAGAGAGAAACAGAAACGATTTCAAGCCTTTGGCATTCAAGCCTGTATAATGCTAACATCGAAACCCAAAGGTAAATTACGCTATTTGGGTATTTAACTCTCTTGGTTTGAAAGGCCACGATTCTGGCTTTGCCGGGTAGCATGGGCAAGGCAATTTTCATTACTTTTTATTGCAAAGTTCAAGTTTTCTCTTTTCCAAAAATGTATAGGTTTCTTGGTCTAATGTTTATCTCAGAGCAGCAACAGTAAAAAAAGCAAACTTCACCCACTGTCGTCATCACAGTCTTCAGTTATAAGGCAGTCATTGTAATGTTACATTTTTATGTTGAACCAAGAGGATTAAATTATCAATTGAAGCTATGTTTGTAAATATTATAGCAGAATTAAAACTTGTAAACAAACACTAAAACAGTTATCTGGAAAAGAGTCTAAGCATTTAGATGCGCATCTTTGGAATGCATGTTGTTAAACCTAAAGGTCTTAAGTCTGGGAGATGTAATTTCTTTTAACGTTGAAGCTTTATTTTAAACACTGTAATTTGTGTACACAGTTTAAATTACAAACAATTGTAGACAGAGCTTAGAGATCATAGTAAGAAATTATATTATTTCAGGTTTGTAGTTGGCACTAATCGGATATTGTTTATGTGCCGTGATGGAGCACAAGCTTGGGATGTCAAAGACTTCCTGGTTCAGCAAGATAACTGTGAAAGTGTTGAGATTGAAGGAAAAACCTACTATTGCAAAGGGGCTAAAAAGGTGAGTGAGATGTGTTTGAAAGAAGTGGGTAAGTGGTTTATTCATGATGAAAGTCTTGGTTTTGTTTGCTTATCAGTTGATCAGCAATCTGGTTTTGTCTTTGTCATTGATATTTTGGGTGATATTTTTAAAAGGGTGAGAGGATGCAGAGCAGGATATTTTAATTACAGGTTTCTTCTTGCCCCTGCCTCTCTTTTTCAGCTATTACAACCTTACCAACCAAATAGGTCTTTTTATTTGCATGTGCTGATATAGATTCTGTCTGTCGCAAAAAAAAAAACCCAACAAAAATGAACTGAAAACCGGTTTTTGGAACTATGTATTTGTTTCTGCCGCTTTAGCCCACTTAGCTTATTGCCTTTCAGTGCATGTTTTTGTTAGTATTTTTGTTACTGAAGAAGTGGTGAGTTAGAGAGTATGTGTGTGTGTGTTCACTCCTAGATCTGCACTTTTGAATGGGTTTATGCCTTTACCCATGTTTGGCTTATAGGTGCAGTTAGGAAAAGTGAAAGTCAGAATGTATATTACCATACCTTAAGCATAAAATAGTTACATTCTTGTGGGATTACTCAAATGTTCAGTGGAGTTATGCGAGTAATAATATGTTTTTTTTCCAGGATGCAGGAGATGAAAACGATAGTAAAGAAAGTGACAGAACAGGGAGTAAATCAAAGACAAATCAAAGGAAAGGCAAAGCTAAAGAAAACGTGGAACTTTAGCCATAGTAAAAATCTTGCTACTTATTTGGTACAAAGAGCAATATCTTAGCAATTTTATATTATGTTTCTGCTTTTCTTTTTTCTTCAACTCATTCCAGTAACATCTTTCAATAAAGGGAATTTTTTGTTGTTTTCTCACCAGTTCTATCTGTTGTTTTTTCTTTCTTTCTCTGGCGTTTCTAGGGACCACGCCCATCAGACCTTGATCCCCTCCCTGGTGATGAAGAGGACTGTTGTCTCTAGGTTCATCTTGGTGCCCCAGAGATTCTCTTTTAGAATGGCTGCCTGAGGCCACAGCTTTGTCTGTGTCTGTCAGTGTAAGGGGCAAAACTGCAGGACATACTCAAGCAGTATCTCTACTCTGCTTCCCCAGCTGCTCAGGTTTGCAGAGTCACCAGTCACTTGGGTTGGGGGGGGGCCTCGAAGATGAGGGCCTGGCATTATCCTTGCCAAGCAGGACACTGGGAGAACATCACAGTGAGATGTCTGTCTGATGATGGGCATGGTCTACAGGGTTGCATGTGAGCATGTTTTCCTAAGGACATAGCATCACTTTGCTTTCGTTGGGATAGCTGACAGCTAAAATCCACAGTTTAGAAGTGTCTCACCCTCAGTCGTGAATGCAATGGCCCTTTGGTTCCTCTTGTTGACACCTTAGTTCCTGCTGTTGTCTCTATCAAGGAAGTCTTCACCCCCTCACAGCATTTAGTCTGTCAGCTGAGACAGTGTGTCAGGATGTGGCACATAAGGCCAGCAGATAGAGCTGGCTTTTGCCTGTAGGCCAGTGTGCCCAACCATCCTATATAGAGGAAGCAGGTGCCAGTGCCTTGCCACTAGCTGTACCCTGCTATCTACTGTTTATTCATCTGTAATGTGTGAAGAAAGTGTGCATATTATAATATGCAGCTCGCCTTCACACAGGGAAATGCACTCTACCTATTATTATAGTATTGTTATTATTACTTTTACAATCTTACATTTTTTCTTGTTTTGCACAAAGGAATAGATTTCACCTATAGTAAAAGAAAAATCAAATTTAGGGACTTTTTATTGGTATATTCTAAATAAAATTGAATGTGATATTTAGAAAGTAAATAATCACGAAATGGTCGTTGACCATCATGCAGGTATTGAGCTGTCATCATTTGTGATTTAATAAATTTCATTAAAAATGTTAAAGAACTGAGAAATAAAATTTAGAACTATTTTTACATAGAGGTGATAGAAGCTAGAAAGTAGATCACTTCGTGAAAGTGTTATTTATTTTATAATATAGGAATTTCAAACTTTATGAAGATTCAATACTGATACATGAATAGGCAGATATTTTGATATATCAGCTGCAGGGTATTTCTATATCAGGAAATTAAATTAGTTGTCGACAAACATTTTATGATATAACTAACTTACTTGAGTCATACCTCAGTTATGTTTGAAATGCATATGATCTGTTGAATCAATTTCATCATGAACTTTACTGATTTTTATACTTTTGTAAAAGTAAGATCTTTTTATTATATTTTGTATTAACATACTTGCGAATGAGATCAAATTATGTGATTTCTTTTGTCAGTATTGTAAATTTTGTTTTAAATGTTGAGGCAAGGATGTTGCCAAATGTGTGTAGCAGCTGAATCTACTTTAATGCTTTAAGTCTGTAAGTCAAATGGAATGCTGGAAAAGATGTGAGAAAATTCTTCATGTCAAATTCTTAAAAGTCAAGTAATTATATATACATTATCAAGTATAAGATTAAAGATTTGGGAACAAGCAAACAAATCCCTGGACTTTGTTAGGATATTTTCTACAAGCTCGGTTTCAGATGGAAATTGAGGGATGTCTTCAAATTAGTTACATATGTGACTTTCTAATTACATTTTAATGGTCACATGTTCACATTTGTGTTGTTGGTTTGAAGAATATTTCAGTGGACGAGCAACAGTGCAAAAATGTCATGGCACACCATGCTACATGCAGACAGAATGTGATGATGATGATGATGATGTCCATTTGTAATGCGCAGGTATCCATTCAGAAGAATGCTCATTGTGCAGCAGAAACAAAAAAATAAAGAAATAGAATAAAAAAGTAAATAAATGAATAAAACACCAGGAAAGTAAAAAATAAAGACAGAAGTGTTGCTTGGTTGTTTAAGTTTAAGTCTGTCTAAAACAGATGGGTCTTCAGTCTTTTTCGAAACGTGGTTGGTGAGGTGATGGTGGACAACGACGATGGCAGAGCATTCCACAGTTTAGGTGCCGCGTTTTTGAAGGCCCTGGCTCCAGTGCGCTTCTTGTTTGTGTCTTCCACTGCAGGGAGACAGATGCGTAACTGGGAGCCAGAGCGCAGGCTACGTGACGGCTGGTAAGGAGGAACTATCTCTTGCAAATAGTCAGGAGCAGTTTTAAACATGCAGGACTGCGCAATCAAAAGCAAGTGTTCTTTCTCACAACAATGTACAGAGATCTATCAGTGGGCTTCTGATGACTTTAAACTCAGCCCAATACGTTCAGTGTTTTTTTCCTTTTTAATTGAATGTCAAGTAAAGAGCCAGTGGGTTATACAACACAATGAGCACAACAGAACTTGAGTTAGCAACCAGGTTTAACAAAATGTTAGCAAACTCTGGAGGCAAAAAGTGCGCTTTTGTCTGAAGGGAAACCCAAAAAATTCAGGCTTAAAACCTAGGTGAGGGCTTGATGCCTCAGGCGGACAAACATGCAATGATATTTATTATAGAGTAATGGTCAGTGGCCATTATACAAAAATAGCATACCAGTGAGCAAAATGACGAGGATGATCTGTCTCCTCATCGTTGGTCAGCCTAGTACCAAGACGTGCGTTGAACTTGCATAAAGATTCGAAGCCATACATCTTTTGAGATACTTGCCGACTGCAGAACCCCTGTAAATGGGACTTGCTAACTACCACTCTTGTACATATTGATGCCATAGTATCTTATTGGTATATTAGTTTTGCAACTTATTTTTTTTTATCCTGCAAAGGGTTAGGGCTAGATGTTTAAAAAAAAAAAGCATGCTTTGATTACACTACCAACCCTCGTTACTACAGAAGTCATGTTCTCTCTCTCTCTCACACACACACACACATTCAAGTCCGTTGTTTGGTGAAAGGAAATGATCTGTGCACGGAAACCCTTCCCGACTAGTCGACTCTCCGACCCTCCCATATCTTTTTCAGTCGCACCGTGTATTTAAAGTTAGAGACATAATTACTCTCACAGTAAATGTAGAGTCCCACTGGCGGTGGGAACATTATCAGCAAACACTCGCCTGCCCGCTGTATTCAACGGCTACATCAAGGCCAGTATCAGCAGCGATAGGTGGTCGATTAAATCGACTCATTGAATTCCCCACTCTCTTACGGTGACCTGTTTGTCTTGTGGTTGAGCAAGTCAAGAGATAAGGAATAGGAGAAAAGAGTGGTAGGATGAAAATTTGTTTCATTGCACCAGTGTACAACAGCTGTAAGCACATGGTAATACAGCGTGCATATATACGTCTCAAGAAGGTTGTGGAGGTGACAAAGATTTCCCATACATTTTCGCCATTTATCTTTAAAAAGCCCTTCAAACGTGAATTATTCACACAAAAATTAAGAAGTGTAAATACTTTTTTTTAAAGAAACATGAATGATTACTGCAAGTATTAGCAATGATTTTTAGAGGATGATTTGACGAAATATTTTCAAATCTTTATTATTAAAGGATTCTTTTTGTCAGAAACTTTCGCTAGTATCTCTCTGCAGGCTTAGAGTATGAAAGTGTGTATCGATTGTGTAGAGAGAAGATCGTCCTTTCGCTAAGCTGTTGACTGTCATGCAAGCGGTATACTTGCTGATGAATGGAAACTCATTGGAGTTCACCACGCGCTGGTCTTTGTGAACATAAATTTACATAATATACCCAGAATACTTCTCTAGTCTCTCCGTCGACCCGGCTAGACGTCTGTACTCTGTGAGGGCGAGGGAATGTTTCGCTTAATTAAACTCGACTTTGAAGGTGGGGATGGGGAGGGGCAAACTCCATGCTGACAGTGAAAGATGTTCGCAGTCGCACAGTACGACAGAAAAAAAGGAGGTGCGTGAGTGCACCCAGGCACACACACGTGCGTACACGGTGGCAGCATCACAACATATGCTACTTTCAGTGATAAACGACAAAGCAACACTTAAAGCCCAACCCAACTGCTGAGCAAAAATCGCTGGAAACAGAGCACAAAATATCACAAAAACACCAAGTATCACAAAAACATGTTCCGGTGGTTTTTTATGACAGAGAGGCATGAAAGATTTTATATTAATATTTTTCTCTAAAGCACACCTGGATTTGTCGAGAAAACAGGAAGTGACGAAACGAACGTATTTCTAAAAATAGCACCGTTTGCACTAGCATAAGTTGAAGAGAAAAGATGGAATCTTCGGTAAAAGAAAACTGACCATGGCACATTGTGCTGTTGCTGAATGTTCTCTTCGACACTCAGACGGAGTTAGTTTGTACTCGTGAAGGAAATCCTAAATATAATGGCAACAAACGTTAGTGGATTAACTTTGTTCAAACGTGCCCTGCGAACGTAGTCCCCACACGTACTCATGAATATGCGCAAAACGTTTCAAAATCGATTGTTATTCAGTCACTTATACAGTACAAGCAAGTCGATCTTGGACTTTCAGTAAACAGAAGAAATCTTATTCCTACAGCAGTGCTTACTATACAACAGCACGAGATGTTAAAACCAACTACGACTGCCGGTAGATCAAGCACCAGATATGCAACATCGACTGTTTCTACACCGGATCTGGTCTACAAGTAACATCGTGTGACAGTCACAAACACATCGTCATAAGTTCTATCTTTATCCAGCTTAATGCTCAAAACAACGGACAGTGTGATTGCACCATTGATATGCGTGATCGAAACAGCTTTGAAAAAAAAGAATTGAGGGTGATAAACATATTATAAGGAGCTTAAACGGGAACACGTGCGATCGGGTATCAGTATAAGTAAACAGAAAATTTTGCACGCAGCTAAATGAGGAAGAAATAATTAGTTTTTAGATCGATAAAAATGTTTCAAACTATCATTATATTTTTAATTGTAAAAAATCCTTATCAGCAGTCAGTTGTAACTATTGTTGCCCATTAAATTTTGATCTGATTGACTTACCAGTCTGTTGAATGAATTCAGTTTGGACCATTTAATTATTTTTTAACTTCATTCGAAGCTTCTAAATAAAGTTCCAATCTGTAGGGCTGTATTCCAAATTCAGCTCTTTCATTTTTTGGGCGAACAAAATCGCTTCTTGAACACGACAACCTGAGTGATGTTTCTTTATTTCACTCGAAGACATGCAAATTCGTTGTTACAAATACTTCGATCACGTGACAGAACTCTTCAGTATAGGAGAGTACTTTTTTCCCGCCTTCCTTAGTTGCAGATGAGAATGCCGATGTTTGAAGGCTTATATCTTTAAAATTAAGGATCATTATGTACTCATATTTTGGGAATTATTATTTTAAAACGAGCTTAACCCGATCATAAAGAAATAATGTTGCGAGCGAGTTGACTTTTAACAAGAAACAAAACTCGTTGAAAAATTATTTACCCAGTTATCACAATCACAAGAAATTATGTAAATGTTCAGAATAAGAAAAGCTTTATAATCATCTTAATCACATTCAAGGTTTGCAAGTCAGCGAGCCAATAAAAACCCTGTCTTCTTTGATTAATGGATTTTTTTGTAGTAGTGTTTTTTTATCCTTTTTTTAAATCAAGGGCTATAGATGTTTAAAAAGCATAACTTAATTTTGCTTATTTTGTTTTCCTCGTAAATAAAGATTTGTCATTTCTCGCTCTCTCTTGATTCGTCTATTTTTTTCTTTGGTACTTTGTGAAGAATCACATTTCAAGCATTGAGGGGCAAAAAGATGTTCTTGCCCCCTCAGAATCTTAATTGTTCGAGAGGGCAGCTGCCCACCCCCTCCTTGTTCCTACGCCACTGCTAACGAAAGTAACTTTTTTGATAAACTTTTATGTTCATTTTCAAGTTCCTTTAACTTTTGCCTAAACGTAGAAAGCACTATTTTTTATTTGTATGCTTTTGTAAATGAGAAATTTATAGAAATGCTTATAGGTATTACAGGTTTAGTCCTTGGGATCACGTTTACCCGTCTTACTCTCCGAGCCAGAATACTGAACAAAAGTAATTTTGGCCGACTGGCGTTAGGTAGAGCGGCGATTTATGACTTATGGGGCGCGAAGAGGGGAACTTTCTCTAATTTTCTCTCTCTAGCTGGAGAATGAATTCTGTAGTTATAGAATTTAATTGTATAAGTATACGGAATACATGTTAAGTACAGAACGAGTTCCGTAACTTCAGAATGCATTCTGTAACTACAGAAAGAATTCTATATAGTTAGAGAGAGAAAATTAGAGAAAGTTCCCCTCTTGGCGCCCCATAGTTACAGAATGCCTTCTGTACGTAGAGATTAACTCATTCTGTACTTACAGAATGCATTCTATACTTATAAAAGTCAATTAAATCTGATCTGTATATTTGCAGAATGCATTCGATAAGTACAGTCGATCGAATGAGTTCATTCTGTAGCTACAGAATGCATTCTCAAGCTAGAGAGAGAATAACTCGACGTTAAAAACACAAGCATTTCATTTATATTATACTCTGAAGTTGCTATCCAATTCATTTTATATGCACAGTTCCATTCTGTCGCTGAATAATGCATTCTAGCTATACAATTCAATTCTCTACAGAATGATTTCTGTACGGAATGAAGCTGTCTCATTTGCATATGGAGCAAGAATAAGGTCAAAGATAAGCCAATCAATGCGCTCGAAATGTGGCCTTACTTTCTTGTGTATTTAGGCGCTAGACAGGATAAATAACTCTTTTTAAATCACCGTTACGGAGAGTCGGCCGCTATAACTCTTTGAATGCTTTGAATATATATATATATATATTGGTCCGCTTTCACATGCATCTAAAAGCATATCACCTTCATTAAACTAAACTGACAGAGAAACTTTCGTAAATTACAAACAGTTGGTTTCCCTGACGACTGGGCACGCATAGGCTTTCCTGTTGTGCTTGCTATTCTGGCTGAACGAGAGCTTCGTGACTGATGAGGTACGTTTTGTTTAATTTGAATTTGAGGTACTTGTGAATACTGATTACTAGATTTAGTAAAACAAGCCAAACAAACAATTAAACACACCTAAGTTACCAAACAGAAACACCATATTTGAGTGAGAAAAATAAAAATTTACGAATAACTAAGGACGGGTAATTTACAGAAAAATAGAGACAGAGAGAAGGAAAGACAGATCGAGATCGGAGAGAGGAGTCTTTAAAATAGGAAACGTATTATATAATGTCACGCCCTTATAGCTGCACAGAATGTCAAAACTGTCTCAGTTAAAGAGATGGCTGACTTTTTTTTTTTTTTTGGCGATTACTCTCAGACGTTATAGCAGACGACTCTCCGACAAGATGTCTGAACTTCTATCTAGTACGTAAATCACAAACTTAGACGTCTATGGCGTAAACACACACAAGAACGTCAGGCCATGTTTCGAGGGCACTGATTGGTTGATCTTTGACCTTCTTGCCACATCTGCAAAAATTTCTGTACAGAAATCTTTCTGTAGTTAAAGAGCTCATTCTGTATAGCTAGAATGCATTCTGTAGCTACAGAATGGAATTTTATATATAAAATGAATTGTTTTTTCCGAGTTTTTATCTCTCTAGCTAGAAAAGGAATTATATGTAGTTACAGAATTGAATTGTATGTCTAGAATTCATTCTGTAACAGCAGAATGAGTTCTGTAACTACAAAATGCATTCTCTAGCTAGAGAGAGAAAATTAGAGGAAATTCCCCTCTTGGCGCCCCATAGTGACTCGGATGTAAATTGCTTGTGATCGAGCTTCAACATTCGACTGGAAAGAGGATCCGAGCTTCTTCGGTTTTTTGTAAGCCAGAAAAAAAAATTAGATTCGGAAGCTGTTAATCTGCAAAATATGTCGGTCGAACTTTCGTCCAATCTTTTCACACTGATAGTTCTGTGGCCAATATTGTGACGAGTGGGTCGAACTTTGATGATGAATACGTTTCCATTACACATTGACTATTTGATGTTATTTTGTATGCTTGAATGAGCCGCGGTAAAACTTCAGTATAGGGTAAAGGTCACTAAAGGATCCTAGCGAGGTCTCGGGGTTTTTCATTGAACAGAAGGGAGTGCGGAGTGGGGAGGGAATTTGTGTGCCGTTTATGAACTGCCTTTAACAGACTGGATAAGGATACGAATTATGATGTGTTTTTGACGTTGTGACCAGGATGGTGTAGAAAGCGTTGATGTTGCATACCTGGTGCTTGATCTTTGTTTAAGCTCTTTACCACCAGTCGTAATTGGTTTTAACAGCTCGTGCTTTTGTACTAACCTGCGTTGAGTTATTTATTTGGGAACATATGCTGGCGGATTGGAGTCATTTGTAAGAACACTGGTGAGCAATTATGTATTGCGAACACGCACGTGTCGACAGGATAATTAGCCCGAGGTAGCGTTTCAATTACGACACCTCTAACCATTCCGCGTGCATAGATTTACGACACCATGTTCTAACTTAAGTCTCAGCAAGACCATCACTTCTAAAAATCTTAAGACAGAAGTCCACGATTAAGATCAGTTACGGTTATGGGCGGCGGCGGCGGCGGCGGTGGTGGTGGTGGTGTTTCTGTGTGTGCTCTTTCTTTCTGTATGTCTGGTCACTCTAGTCAGTCTAGTGTGACGAAACTGCGTGAAGGGATGGACTAAATTCAATTCAATTCAACTTTATTATCTCAACAGGGAGAAATTACGAGACGTAGTGAAACAACTGGCTTCGACTGGCTTCAGATAAAAAACTTGACCACGCTCACAACAATAAACAATCAATTCTCACACATCCTAAAATATACACATCACCAAAAACAATCTTCACAAAATCACGCACACGCCCACAACTCACAGGCCCCTGCATCACTTGTTAAGAAGGGCAACAGACTTATTTATAAAACTATTCTTTAAGCGGGCAGTGGACACTCTTGGAACATGGGCACTCTTGAAACAAATGGGTACTCCCTGGCTCGCTTCATACCCGCCTTTCACCCTTTTAACTCGAGGCGGCCTTTGGGGGTGGCAACTGGGACGACAGCGTGGCCCCGCGAAAGGAGATTCTTGGGGTACGGAAGATAGCCTGCACTTACGCCTTACGGCTTTCGGACCTGCATCCGCCCCGCATACGACTTTCGCCCCGCAGAGCCCCGCGTACTGCTTAGGCCGCTTCTAGTTGTACAAGTAATATCAAATTATTATTAAGCAAAAAAAAAAAAAAAAAAAAAAGTTAGCAAGAAATCAGGTACCCACATATACTAATAAAATGACGAATAGTAAAAGTTAACAGTGTTTTATTTCTTCCTCTCTATATATACATACGGCCAGACCGCGGTCCGTTCCTAGGCCAACAGTTCACAGTACCACTCGGCTACCTGTCTTTGAATGTTCGAAGAGAGACGGCGGGCTCGCCGTTTGTGAAGCACCACAACACCAGTAACACCACTGCTGGATTTCTTCTGACGTCGATAGTTGTCCGCCGTTGCCTCGCAACAATTGCCCCAGGCAATGGATGACAGCAGCGTTTATCAACACAGCAGCGATGCTCCGTTGGCTGTCCTCTGCAGACGACGCAAGCCGGACCGGTGGCACGGTGGGATTTACCAGCTCTGCCTCGCACCTCAGGTTAACACAGTTGGCTAAGGAGCTTGTCGTCTGAGAGAACCAGCTTCTTGCTTGCGGCACACTCTCTCTTCTCTTCATAGACCAGACCGCAAGTACCAAGAGGTAGTGACGTGCATTTTAACGGAACGGGCCCTTCTTTCTCAGACCTGCTGCCTACGGTTGAAAATCCCTCAAAGAACGTCGTCTCTGCTGGAACACGAAGGAAGTCCTCGACTACAAATCTACCCTAAACTATATACCCCTCTAACCTCTAACCACGTGACCTCCAGAAATAAATCTACCCTGCCCAGACGCTATCGATATTTCACTAGAGTCTATCGCGCTAGATCCTGAAATACCTGTGACCTACCCCCACCCCCCCACATCCCTAGACCTCGATCGACCACATCAACCAGGGCGACCTGTCAAGTCGTAAAAACGGACAGAAAGGCTTGCTTTTACTGACCGTTGTCCCCTATAATTATCGTACCTGGCTCGGCCATGTGGCTCATGACATCTGTGTTGTGGCCTATTGGACAAGAGGACAATTAACTGTACATTTCCGGATGATAACACTACTTAAAGACACAGGTTCTGCAAAATCTCCACAATAAACACAATTAATTAAAATGCTTGCATCTGAAATAACATCTATGAGTTATCTGCATGGTTGGAGAGCGACCTATTCCATCGTGACAAGCTTCCTTGACATGAGTACTGTTTCTGTAACACAGTGTATGTATTTCCTAGGTAAATGATATAGTTCTCAGAGGCGTAGGAACCACAGAGGCAAGGGGAGCAGCCGTCTCATAAAAAATGATACTGAGGGGACAAGGATGTGAACGTCGATCACTGTCAGCATGCAGCATGGAGTCTCCCTCCCCACCCCTCAAGCCAATCATCTTCCTACGCCACCGAGTTCTTTACTTATAATATGCCTTTTTTAACATAGAGAATGCTGCGGTTAAGGATCACAGCTTTAAAAATCTTGCGATGAAATCCACGTCAGGGGTTCTACGTTGTTTTAAAGAAGAAATGTTCATGAACCAACTCATTCTGATCCTTTCGTGTTGTGTTGTGCACTGGTGCATTCAAAACTACTGATGAAGCTCACTGGATACCGCAATAGACGCTGTGACCCTGATCCATTCCCCAGTTATCTTGAGATAAATATCGTTTCAACAAAAAGAAATCCCCTACGTAACAGTGAACAAATCCTACGATAATAATTAATTTACCAGAATATCAATTTTAGCCATAGAGTTATTGAGATACAAAGTTCAGAAACATTATTGAAAGCAGCATCTGCTTAATCGCATGTATGACAATGATTCAGCAAACATTTGGCAAATTAAACGAAGTTTTATTTAGTTATTGAATTGGTATAGAAGAATATACCTTGTTGCTGCTCCATTCGCTGTTATGTACTGTGCGTGTGTTGCCATGTTTGGTTTCTGAACAGTATTAGATTTTGTTTGAAATAGAACGACTCATTTTACAACGAAAAATGCGACTAAAATGGTTGTTTATTCACTAACTCTGCGACAGCACGTTTGCGCTTTTCACTTTTCCCTGGCCTGTAATTGTTATTGCGTGTCGCAAGGTCGCCTGACCCACTTAGGAAGGCCCTGACCATGCAGACGGTGAACCGTTGGAACTTTCGTACACGAACACACACGCGTACACACATGCGCACGTACATGCGTGCGGGGGAAGCGGATGGCCGAGTGGTTAGAGCGCTGGGGTCCGAACCGAGAGCGCGTTGGTTCAATTCCCGATAAGCGCAGCATACTTCCCCCAGTCGACCCAGCTGACGGGAATGGGTACCTGACTCCATAGAGGGTTGGGGAAGGTAAGGCAGCGAGGTAGAGGAGATTGGCACCGCCCTCATGTAAAAAGCTGGCCCCGAGAAAAGTGAGGTCTCTATAACACCTCACTCCCCAACGACCTGAAAAGGTTAGGGGATGACCTTTACCTTACCTTACATGCACGCGCACCGACATTCACTTGAAACAACTTGAAACAACACTATTTATTTAGTGTTGTTTCAAGTTGTTGGGGTCTGTGTGCTTTTTGAGAAGTGAGAGGAGTGAGAAGCAGGCCAGCCGCCGAGTGAGCTAATAAAATCTACTGTGCGCAGCCAATTGTGTGTTCTTGTGCAGCAGCTAACCCATGCCATATGTAGCCATCAAGTTGATGTTGGTTACACACCCAAATCTTCCTTTCAAATACAGCCTCCGGGTGTCCAAGTGTTTAACTTGCGGAGTTTTCCTATTTTGCAAGCGTTCGGCTGATTCATACAGACGCCACTGTTATCAGCGATCTGATTGGTCGGCTACACGTCATCAATGGCGGGTCTGCATTTTGGCGGCCACTTTCAGTAGATGGAAGCGAGGTTGGGGTCATAATCTGCAGGTGAGAAGAGAAATATCCACCTCCTATAATTTCGACACGTAAGTATTCAGTACACATGCATTCTGTTGTAGATGATTGTAATAAGAGTTATCCCGGAGGGACATCCGGGGCTTTATGTACATTTAAGTGACGTCCAAGATGGCGAGTTAGCTTATTGCTTTTGTTACGATTAAACACAGTATTCATCAAGATCCACAGTGTCTTGTGTTAGTCGGCTGATAGCACGCAGCACGATACAATGATGTTACATAGACAACACAAACCAACTTGTTGCTATGTTATCGGTGTCGTTGGTGACCATTCGAAAATCGATGTTCAAGTCCACGGCATGCATCAACGCGGAGTAGAAAGTCCGCGAGGCAGTAGATGTTATTTATTTATAGTATGTTTAGGAAGAAGAGAATGGGGACTCTGATGGATGCTTCTAGATAGAATTACAGAACTGTATTTTACTCTATCAGTTTTGTCAGATTGTCATTGACAAAATTTATGAGCTACATGACTTAATTGTTTCTATTTTCGTGTATGCGCCTTATATTACTGTACACTACTTAATGCTAGAGCTTTCAAATGTAGACGTTACTATTCTTGTATTAAAAAAGACTACTGCAGTTTACAAAATGGCATGCATTAGAAACGTTTAAAAAATTATGTTTAATATAGGCAACAAACGCATAAAACAACACGTTTTACTATCATTTGCTTTGATATCGTTTTATTTATTGTTGTTGGTAAACATTTGATAATTCTAAACTGCATTGTGAACATCCAGTTTGAGCATTGGGTTAGGACGCCGGAATGGAAGAAATGACTGCAGTGCCTCGACACAAACAGCTAATCGATCTTGTAATGTCGACTTCGGACTCGGTGGAAGATCTCAACAGTGTTGAGTCATCACCAGTCACTTGTCACCCCTTATCTCCTCTAGTCCAGAACCCCATATACATCCGGCTGATTGACAGAATCCGTCGCCGACAGGCATCTGGGAACACATTCTTTTCTTTTGAGTTCTTCCCACCAAAGACAGCTAACGGCACTATCAATATTTTGTCAAGGTACGTGTGACGAAACTGAAGTGATGGGAGAGGGCCGAGCGGGTAGGACTTGTGAGGGAAAAAGAGAAATATCTGCATCTTCCTTCCGCCCCCTGCTTAATCTGTCAGTCTCTTCACATTCATATGCGCGTTTATGCCAGCGATAGCACTGCATGACAAAAATGATTATTAGGTTAAAACCGAGATTAACACAGCAACAAGCATAATTATACACACAAACATATATAACAGGGGAATTTGCAAGCATAATACTCTAGTGAAGTCAGAACACCTTTACACAAATAAAGAGTCTCACAGTTTGAAAATATTGCTGACAACGTGTAAGTGCAATCGACACACACACACACACACCATTGCGGGTCACTTTTATCGTATCAGAGGAAGAATTTTTTTGCATACACATTTAACGCCTTTTGGTTGTTATAAGAGGGAAATTAGAATTTCTTGAGGTGTGGTAACTTAAAGAAACAGCAAGGTAAGACTAATGTTTGTCTTTTAGCAAAGCCATTTAAGCTGTTCAAACAATATTTTGTAACTTATGCCATGAGCAGCGTCGCGAGTAGTGCCTGCAGATTCTTATGTTAACCAAAACCATAGAATACAACACCACTTTATTTATCCCCAAAGGCAATTCCAAATAATGCTCGTACTAGCAGTAATACAAACATGATATAAACATCTATATATATATATAAACATTCTTGTTTCTGTCCTTGCTAACAGGTTCGAGGTAATGAATCTAGGCAGGCCACTGTTTTGTAGCATGACCTGGCACCCAGCTAGTGACCCGAGCAACACAGACAAACCTACCAGCGCAACATGCCTTGCCAGTGCAATGCAGAACGATCTAGGCATTGAAACACTACTCCACATGACTTGTCTGAATCAGACACGTGAACAGGTGGTTGAAAAACTTCAAAAGACAAAGGATCTGGGCATTCGAAATATAATGGCTCTTAGAGGAGGCAAGTGAAAAGCCGTTACTAAAAGGGGAATAATGGGGCTCATGGAAAAGAAAATTACGGCCCTGTTAAACACTTAACGCGGCACTAGCTGCTCCACCTCACATACACCTAGTCTCGAGCAATTATTTCTCTAAACTATCTTTCAGAATTTATTTACTAGTATAAAAACTGATGAAAGCAAAGACTTTTGACATTGGACATGCTTGATAGATAAAATGGATGAAATGTTTTCCCATTTCATGACTTATGTTTAGGTGCAGAGACTGATAATTATGCATTGTGATGTAGAATATTTGCAGTTGTCTGTATGTTTGTGATGTAACGATGAAACATTATCGTCTGTTATATCAGTTGATGTAAATTCTTACAATGTTATGTAATATCAGACGTGCCAGAGGGAGTGGGCCAGGGGCGTCATGTTTGTCAGCTAAACTATGCTGCAGACCTAGTGAGGCTTATCAAAGAAGAATTTGGTGACTATTTTGTTGTCTGTGTTGCAGGTAAGGTAATTTCTATTCTCTCCTTTTTTATATTAATCTACGTGCATGCGTGGATATCAATTATGTAGAAGTATATATATATATATATGACTGAAAGAAGCAGTCCAGTTGCTTATGCTGTTTTCTGTAGTGATAGATCTTCAAAACTTGCTCACGAGTCTGTAGTCACCTTTCTCCACTGTCCTGCAGGATATCCATCAGGTCATCCAGACTGCAGTTCATATGCTGATGATCTTCAGCGTCTGAAGGAGAAGGTAGATGCAGGAGCAGACTTTATCATCACTCAGATTTTTTTCGAGGCGGATACCTTTCTCAAATTTGTCAGAGATTGTAAAACCATTGGTATAGACTGTCCTATACTTCCTGGCATACTCCCTATACAAGTAAGCTGTCACATTTGTTGGTATTTGATTTTTTGTGTTATTCCTTTAAATATTTGTATTGCAGTATTTCTTCAATTCATTTAGACTTATTTAGAAGTGTTTCCACCTAGATGATTGTTTTACTAAAGCAAGTATTAAAACTGTTTTATATGTAATCATCTAGGAGTTGACACAATGCCTTGTGAATTTCCGACTTCTATAGGTCATTTCATTGTTATTTGTCCGCAACCACAGGCTTACCAGTCTCGCCACATTATCAAACTTTCAAGACTTCATGTTCCACAAGACATTATCGACGCCATGAATCTAATGAAAACAAACGAAGAAGCTATGAAAAACTTTGCTGTTGATCATGCCGTGGAGTTATGCAAAACACTTTTGCTGGCTGATGATACGGTTCCAGGAATCCATTTCTTCACATTAAATCGTGAAGTGCCAACCATTGAAATTGTCAAGAAACTGGGTCTGTGGAAAGAGGATATATTTAGACCATTGGCATGGAAACTTGCTTCTAATGCTGATAGATGTAAAGAGATAATATGAATGAACCTACAAAGCATGTTTGCTAAAGGTATATTGTTATTTCTGGTACCGGTATTTGATTTGTCTTTGGATTATGTCTGTCCAATGACTTGAGCATTGTGAGGCACTTGTTTGTGGATCAAAATGCTCATGCTTTTTTTTATTAGCGACTTAAAGTTTCCTTTTTCATTGAGCAACTCATAGCTGGTTATCTTTCTCAAATTCCTTTGTTCACATTATACTTCAGGTCAAGCCACTCTTCTGGCAAGACCGTCACAATATATTGTTTTCATTTGACGTGACCGGTTTTGGAATCGCATCTGCTAGGCACCTACGGGGTGGGGAGGACACAGTGGCTTGCTGTGTCCGTTGTAAGAGATCATCGATGTCCAACGTTCTATCACAAGGTGCGCATAGTCATCTCAGGCGTGACTTCCACTCCATAACCACATAACCAGGGTTCCGCTGGGACTAGTCCGTCAGTGGAAGGAAAACCAAGAGTGCGCATGCCTGAAAGCTACATCCGGAGATTGCCTGGAAAAACAGGAAAACACGTGTCTCAAGCTCTGAATGGCTGTCATTTAGTAATCATGTTAGCCTGACTTAGGAACTGTGCATTGTTAGCATTTAAAGTTATTAAAGGATTTGTAAGCCTATAGCTTTGTTGCCTTGGAATGACTGGGAGAGAACTCTTATTCTCTTTCTGTCTCTCCTTTCCTTCCACGCTCAATTTCTGGTAGATTATTATGTAAGGGTTTAATTTTTTTTAAAAAGGAAGAGTCCTTGTAATATATTTTACACATTTAATTATACAGGCTATTAGATCTGTTACCCGCCTACTGTAACCTGAAAATCGTTATACTCGTACATATATTTGCTCAAGGTACCGCGACTGACCGGAGTGAAAGGGAGTCGGAAATGAACATGTTGAGGAAGTAGCAGATATAATCATCTCTTTGAAATTCGCAGGCCTCACCCCTTCCCACACATTTCTAGTTGTCAAGGGATTGTCTATACCGCTAGCCCTGGGGTATGCAATTTGGGGTTGTGCTGGACTGCAGGAAACAGCATTGCTTACATGACGTTGCCATAGTCCCGATGACCTATGGTACCCCGGTATAGGTGGCACAGTTCACCATCATCCCCACTGGGTAATACAGGTGCGAGCTGACATTCAAGCAGAGATTCTCTCTCCTGGCGACGATCTATATGTGAAATGGGATGCCATAATAGTCACACTGGTTCCTGGGGTAGTCATTGGTTATCTCAAACCCGTAGCTTACTGATATAGCTGAGAATCCTCCAGCGTGGAAGACGGTCAACAGTAAACAAACGCTTATAAAATTCATTCACGGGTATATACAAGAATAGAGATAAGAGTCTAAAACTACTGACGAATATTATTGTACTTAGTAAATGTCTTGATTTCAAGTTTTTTTTTATCAGATCGCGAGCTAGTTTTATGGTGGAGAATTTTATCTGCAGATAACGAGTGCCCAACCGTCTAAACCTGTTCGTTGGCGCGCCATTTCATTTTTTATCAGAATTTTTTTTTTTTCAGAAAGACATGAATTCCTCTTGTTTTGAATATTTTTCTCTACTTCAAGGGATTTGTAAATGTCTTACACAAGGGAGCATCGCAGAGGTAATTCTAGGCTGCGGCCTTGCGGGATTCCCGCAAAATTTCGCTGAGGGGCGCATAGTCTGAAAGTCAGCGCGACCATGCGCGCCCACAAAAATCCCGTGGCTGGCGCACTTTTCAACACGCGATGCGGCACTTCAAAAAATAATTGTTGTCATTCTTCGCGCTGGTTTGAAACCGACCCACTAATGACTGGACAGTTTTCAAACTGACCAGTTATCCATCTGATGCAACCTGCTCCAAATTTCGCGCCAGGAAGTAAATTGTTGACGCCCCCACAGTGAAAACATTTGAGACGGGATAGACGAAAGGGTATTAGGCCTGTAAGGTTTGATGTGAGCGAGAGTTACTTGCCCTTACTTGAGGTAAACAAACACGATCAAGACTAAGCGGCTGTGTGCCGTTAGTGAGACAGCATCGCATTTTTAAGCATTTAAAATCTGTTTTCACACGATTTTTTTTCTGTGAAAAATACGTGGTCATATTATATGGAATAATCTACATACATTTTTTTTTTAGCTGGCTAATAAATCAACACAACTTACTAAAAGTCCCTATACTGTCACAGTTGTAATTCGCTTACATAGTTACTGATAGTAAGTGGCGCCAACTCAAAGAAAACCGTCTCATTGCCTTCAAGACTTTTATGTAGGTTAGTCAAAATATTGGCCACACCAGCTGTATGTGCCTGTTATTTAATAGCAATAACAGTCGAAAAATACTTATTCTATGAATATTTTATTTCATGGAAAGCTGTTCATTTGGTACAGTTTGTTCAAAACAAGCATAAAATATTTCATAGAAAGGAAATAGAAAAAAAGAACTAATTACAGACTGCATCATGCAGTACCCCAAATTTAGTCATTTTTCTCACTGCAAGATCTAGTAAAAACTGGTAATATAAAATACTAACATATCAGTTTAATTAATTTTGATAGGTGGTCCTTTCATTCCCTCTACTTCTCTAAAATTACAAAAACCTACATTTATCCTTAAAGTCATAATTATTTTAAGAATGTTAAATCACTATTGTTAAATAAAACACTTTGGTGACTTTTGAAAATGAATCAAGGCAAAGAGATAACTAACACAAGATTCAAGGAGAGTTTTGTTAAGTCTAAAAAGGTCATAAACTTGGACAGTTTGCAGTGCACGGCAAACTATCAAGCTAAATTTAAATTTATTGTTACTTCTGAAAAGATATTTTAGCTTGTTTTTTACTTAGCACTTTTATGCTGCTTATTTGTCTCTTACTTTTGCGTATGCACACACACACACACACACACACACTCAGCGCGAGGCACACACACACACACACACACACTCAGCGCGAGGCACACACACACACACACACACACACACACACAGCGCGAGGCACACACACACACACACAGCGCGAGGCACACACACACACACACACACACAGCGCGAGGCACACACACACACACACACACACAGCGCGAGGCACACACACACACACACACTCAGCGCGAGGCACACACACACACACACTCAGCGCGAGGCACACACACACACACACACACACACACACACTCAGCGCAGGCACACACACACACTCAGCACACAGCGAGGCACACACACACACACTCAGCGCGGGGCACACACACACACACACTCAGCGCGGGGCACACACACACACACACACACACCAGCGCAGGGCACACACACACACACACACACACACACACACACACACACACACTCAGCGCGAGGGGCACACACACACCTCAGCGCGGGGCACACACACACACACACACACACAGCGCGAGGCACACACACACTCAGCGCGGGCACACACACACACACAGCGCAGGGCACACACACACTCAGCGCGAGGCACACACACACACACACTCAGCGCGAGGCACACACACACACACACACACTCAGCGCGAGGCACACACACACACACACACACACACACACTCAGCGCGAGGCACACACACACACACACTGGTTGATAGAAACATTAATCTTCATCAAGATATTCATTTACACATATAAATGTCAGTTTTTTTTCAATTGTCACTTGTATTGTTTGACAGAAAGAGCAACATCTCTGATGCTACAGATCTCTTGTTCAAATCATATATCATCAATGTACTGTTTTTATGTTCTATTGTAAAAGTATCTGTCTAGGAAATGTTTAAAGATGTTTGGAAAGAAGCCTGGAACTTAGTCCCCATCTGTTTGAATCCTGCAGTTAGGATAAACTAACCATTTTGTTTTTAGTTTTTGATAAGGCTTATGAATGTTTCTTCTTTAAAGTTAAGCTTTGGGAGGACTATTAAAATCATCAGTTATTTTTAGAGAAAATTTGTACTCCTGTCTTATATCATAACATTTTTTACAATTAATTTTAAGATTAGAATATTCTAATTGAATGTTCATCCACCACTTAAAAACTTCTGAAATCCATGGGTCAGTTTTAATTACAGTAGGTTAAAAGTCAGGGTTCTATCTCCCTGTATATATATATATATATCTTGATTTGTATGCTTATATATGACAATCTAAACTGTGATGAACTATTAATAATGCTATATTAAATTTATATTGATTACCAATGTTTGTTGAAAATACAAAAAAAGAACACACAAAGTTATAGACCTTACCTTACATCTAAAATTCAGTTCATCCGATTTTTACCACATATTTTCCCACAAAACAGGATGGATAATATACATCTTTTAAGTAAGCTATTTATATCATAATATAAAATAGTATCATCTTTATATACCACAGACTTAGACTAATATGAATATGAGCTTAATGAGGACCCATGGTGCAAAGGCGTTGTTAAAGAATTGATAACAGTGACTTCGGTATTGGCGACTCATCCGTCACCTGTTGTAAACATAACTGACATAGTTTTGCACTTGGATAAGTAACAGAACTAGCACACATGGACTTTTAACAATGAAAAAAATGCGAATGACTTACTACTTTATTTCCATATTTAGCATATGGCGCATTCAGATTTTTTAACACTAGCTCAATAATGTCTTGGTCTTATAGTTTTCGAATCTCACGAAGCTGGTGGTTTCATGGGCGGCTTTGTTTACCCCAACTAAGGGAAGTCACTCGCAGGTGATGACGTCAACCTTACAAGGTTCATTGGAAGTGTCACGTACTTCTAGCGGACACGCGCACTCGTTCCAAACACGAGATCACTTCAGTTCAGAACGTCCCTTCCCGGACACATACTTATTATACTCATAAATGTCAAGCAATTTCCAAAATTACAAACGTCTTTGCCACTAGGCAATCTCCAAAATCAATTCCAAAGAAACTATCTACTAATTGTTAGCAAAACAGGCACAACACTAAGCTAACAAAATACTAAAGACTTTTAAATTGCAAATAAATAAATAAATAAATAAAAATAAAAAATAATACTCTCGACCGCGCACACAGGCTAGTCGTCGGCAGTTTCTATAACTGCCTACATACAAGTCCACATTAAGTACAGTTCACACACAGGCAAGTCTACTGCAATTACTGAAACCTCTCAATCTGTTATACCTCTACCCCCGGTAGAAGGTGGAGAAAAGTCAACGAGGTGACGGAATCTCCCTCTAACTGGAAAACTATATGTCAAAGAAAGTCTTACTTTCTGTACGCCGTGTCTCATGGAAGTTCGGCGTCCCCGATAGCTCACGTTTGCCCTGCGTCAGAGGTCCCCCAGACGTAACGGTGCGGTGCACGATGGACGTAGCCATCTTTGGCTCGCTGCCCCGGGTTAAGGAATACCGGGACGGCCCTCCGTTCAGTCGGTGGGTTAACGTCGTTGACACTGGTGTTGGTGGAGCAGTAGCACAGTAGCTCAACACTCTGGAACGATGAAGTGAATCGTACCGCCTTTCTCGCCAGCTCCGGTCGTCCTGACTGGTTCTGGCAACCTTCCGTCAGCTTGGCGCTTGTTCTCCGCTCACAGCAGCAGAACGGCGTAGAGTCTTCAGCTCTCTTCTTAACAACCCGTCCGGCGACAGCAATAGTAGCCTGATCTCTTCAGTAGCAAAGGTGCGACACTGAAGAACCACCACCAGCAGCAGTGACAGCAGCGACAGCGACCCACTGGCGCTTGCGGTCGGGATTACATACCCACCTCTGTCCACCTGGACAACAGGTGAGCTCACCCCGGACCGCACGAGAAATACAAGTTTTATGAAAACTTCCAACTTCCCCGGATCTCTATGCGGCAGCGACTAGAAAAACACCCTGTTTACCTGGACAAAGGGTGTGCTCCGCACGGGAAAGAAAGAAAAATACAAAGACTTGAATTTCTCCAAATTCCTGCGTGTCAGTGACAACCGTGTGTGTTGAACTTCGACTTGTCTATAGTTTAACCCCCACTCTACACCCTATCCGCTACAATATTTATTACACAAAAACGTCAAGGAATTGATCAAATACAAAAGACTGCCGCTAGGCAGTCCAGCCAAATCAATACCAAAGTGAAAATATACTGCTACAAGCATAATAATAATAATAATAATAATTTCCTTATTCGCCAAGTGACATAGCACGAGGAATATGTCTTGATGATGACCACATTTTACCAACAATATCTCTCACACACACGCAGATATATGCACGAGCAGATACACTCACATGCACACAATCACTCTCTTGCGTATACTAGATATGCCGGTGCCAATTATATTCGCTGTCAATTGTTACCACTTCTGGTTCGTGTCCTTTATCTTTCTCTGAACTCACACCTTACACTTCTGTTAGACTCTCTGCCTCTTGGTAAATAAAAGCAAAGCACATTTACGTCTTGTACGTACACTGAAACTCATGTTCTTTTCACATATACCTGTTACACTCAATCAATGCTTTAAAGCGTTCTGTCAAAGCACATCCTTTTGCGATAAGTTTTATAAAAATATAAACATCTAAGCGTGCAAAAATACAATTAGATTATTATTACACTTTGGTTAGCCTTAATTTTGACATGTACAAAACTGGTCTGCAGTTTACGTCAGACTTAAATTTGTTTCATTAATTTATTCATTAAAAAAAACACACACACACTAGTTATCTATCTTCTGTGATATTCTTTTCTGCGGAAGCTTCTAGTAGTGTTCGACAATTCGTAAAGCACCAGATCAAAGCTATATGTGGATCACCTCTAGATGTGTGACATTCTGGATAAAGAGAAGTTGAACGTGTTTTGTAAATATTATGTCGGTGGATTTGCACTGCTTCCCTGGCTTGTGAGCTTATTGGATATTACAGTTTTCCGACAAGCATTTTTCAAGCTACTATACGAGCAGGATAAACAAAAACAACTCGTGTTTGTGGTGTGGATAAGAGGATTAGCAACGTCACTTACAGTTTTTTTCAACTGGACTGAGCAAGCTGGGAGCAACTACTCACTTCATATGTTTCCTCATCCCATTTTTCATTCTGTAGACATAACGTTTGCATGTTATGTTGCGTGCGTCCGTGTCTGTGCACTTTATTATTTCGCTGGACTGAGAGTGGCGCACATACGATCTGCATGTGCTTCGACTCTGCATTACATTTGTCATTTGTTTTTATTTGTGTGAAGCGCGCTGAGTCTGCTCTACAGTCGAGAAATGCGCAATATAAATATACTTATTGTTATTATTCATTGACTGGTACCAGCTGACAAATAGATATGCTGGCACGCTGGTACAGGTCGTGTTTATTCACGTGTTATTTGGATTAGTAAACGCATTGTCTACGTGTCGGCGTGGATAGCGGTGTAGTCGAGAGGGGGGGGGTGCTATATACGTGATGCGTCCCTTTTACGTGCCTATTCCCTTAAACTCGCGACAGAATTGAATTAAATTCTCATATCAACTGAACTTTTCTTATTTTTATGTCATCTTTTTAATTATCTGTCATTTATGAAAGAGAGAAGGAATACCTAGCTATTGGAAGGAAGAACATCCGCACATTACAGTGAGGTAAGGTAAGTCACTCGTGAGCTAGAAGAACGCCGGTGGGTTATTATGGGACTGGCAGAGGCCGGAATGCCAATATTTGAGAAGACAGCAATAGACGAAGGTCACAGGCTATGGTATAGCGGGAAGGCAACTAGATGCGAGTAACGCCTGAGCTGCATCGTACGTCAAGTTTAACTAACATTCGCACGTTACACCTGTTTGCGCATTCATACGCCAGTTAGCTTTGACACATGTCCTTTGCTGGGTGGAGTAAAATCGCTCTCGTGGTCACTGCAACAAAATTGTTCCTTTCTTTGTTTATTTATTTATTTATTGCTTGTTTCCTGTTGGTGGCTTCTCCCTCGCACGAAGACTTGAGACGTGCACTGCATGGAACTGAGACGTGTGCACACGTAGACAGTCCGCTACCGCCAGCACGTTTTCCCTTCCGTCACCCCTTTGTCAGTTGTTACTGTACAGAGCAGAACTCTGCCTAGTGTTGTCAGCAATGTATCATTCCAGTTTGAACCCCACTGTCCAGAGCAGAACGGTGACTAGTAGGGTAATGGTTACTCAGCACTCTGACGTAAGAGTGGGCTGCACACCTCTTGACAAGTCATCCTGGAATAGTCAGTAGTTCACGTCCCTTATCTGGTGGTAGCTTGACTGCTGGTAGCTGACTGCCGACAGCTGACTTTACACTCGCAGTAGAAACTTGACTCAGTCAGCTTCGTCAAAGTCTTCCTCTAAGAGCTTTTCAGCGAAACGTTGATTCGAGGTCTTGCACAGTGTTAAATTGGCATTTTCAGAACCTTCGTGGCATCCGATTGGTCATTCACACTCATATCGACGCTTAACTGTCTACGTAACTCAGAGATA
Organism: Marisa cornuarietis; assembly: GCA_004794655.1. NCBI lineage: Eukaryota > Metazoa > Mollusca > Gastropoda > Architaenioglossa > Ampullariidae > Marisa > Marisa cornuarietis. Next base: position 7,886,282 of record SMMW01000584.1, read on the forward strand.
GCCCATCACGCATTGTAACTAGTACAAAATAATCAAAGTCGCTGTCCCATAGTTACACAAAGTCACCTTCCTGATTCTGCCAAATCAACTGGTCCTTTGATCCGTCTCGCCCCTCAGAATCGCAGCCGATCCAGTCTAACGCTCCCTTTGACTAACAATCATCACTACACCCACCCCCCTCCCATGCCCTCAACTTTTATCTAGAATTAAGCGCCTTTTATCTAGAACTGACTTCTGGTCGTGAAGTGAAAATAATCAGAGATGACTAAATACCACAAAAAGTGCTGTGGGTAATTTTAGTGTAAGTAAGAGAGCGAGCGAGACAGCGGCACCATCTGCCACGAAGAGTTAGCTACTAGCCAATCAAAAGCGTTGAAACAATTGCTGCTGCGGAATCAGCCAACTGCGTCTTGCGGAACACTGGGAAATTGATGTCTTCTCGGCACCGATGGCATTATAAAAGATGTCCCAACCAAGCCGGCTTGTCCGCCGCCCGTCGATCTCACTGTCACTCAGTCGTCCGTGGCCGCCGCAGGGAGCTCAGCGCAGGTTTCCAGCAGTTTTCTCACCAACTTTGAGTGATGGTTCTCGCGTTCGGTCTTGCTCGAGAACAAATTAGTTTTGTTGCTTTGTGAACATTTTTAGGGTGCATTTACTTACATATAAAAAGTTTTAGCACATATATATATTTTTTTTTCAAAGAACACAACGCATGTGCACATCTATGAAAGTGTCCAAAAGATTAAGTTCCCATGAGGACGTTTGATCTCTGAAGTGTTTGGGAGAGAGGTAAGTCTATATTTTCTGTTGTAAAAATAATGGTAAAAATAAGTCGCAAGGGATTACTTGGAGTTATTTTCACGCGTTTTTTTTTTAGTTTAGTTTATTACTTTTGTAATACAAATTTTGACAAATCGTTATGGTTCTTTTACCTTTCGATTTGAATTACCGCCATGTTTATCATGCTTTTACACGCTTCAGTTCTTTCTTTTTTAGACACACAGGTACACACATACAAATATACACACATATACACATACAAATGCTAGACCAAACAAGGAGTCAAACAATGTTTTGGGGTGGAAAGGGATACCATTAGTTAAATTTTCCAAGTATAACATTGTTTTTGTTGTTTCGAGTGTGTGTGTGTGTGTGTGTGTGTGTGTGTGTGTGTGTGTGTGTGTGTGTGTGTCTGTGTGTGTGTGTGTGAAGAGCTATAATGCAAACCTCTATGGTTTATCTGATGTCTTAAAAACCAAGAGGCAGTAGTCAGAAGTCTAATGAAACCATTTTTAGAACATTTGTCCTAACGTTTGTCTGAAACTAAAATTAGTCCATCCACAAGTGCGATTAAACCGATATAAAACTTGAACAGTCTGGAAGATGAAAATATTAGTTTTAATCGGTCAACATGAGTATGAATGGGACTTTAATGAGTGTGTAGTCTGCAAGAACCCGGACAGTCGGCTTCTTACTATGCTATAAATATGAGTTATTTGTACTTGTGAGACAGTATGAGGTGTGGCATTGGAAAATCCTCAAACGTAAACGCTTGGGTCATGTGTAACTTTGTTTTATTCCTTTCTAAGGTGATCCATGGTATTCCTTGTCTATATTGTTCCCTATAGTCGGCGCGAATATTTGTAAACGGCCCTCAAAAGATCCGGTGGCTTAAAGGTCTACTACAGTTAATTTTTTTCCTAATGACTGGCAGAGCTCAGTACAAGATACTATTTCACCAAATCAGGGTGAATACCGTTACCCCTTCCGTTCTCGCGATAAAGCAAAACAAATAAATAAAAACCACCATGCGCAGAAGGAGGTAAAAAACACAGACATCAGGATTGTACATGGATTTATTTACGATGTCAAGGTTTCACCCAGTGAAAGATTTGGGATTATGTTCATTAGACGTATCGGACAATCGTGAGGTCACGAGTTTGACTACTTTCAGTGCTTGGTGATGTTTCCGTGTGTGTATCTCAGAAAAGGAGAGAAGTTGCTCCCCAAGATTTGGGGAAACAGTTATTTATACTGGGCTCAGTTCCTAAACACTGGCAGGTAGAGCAGACGTTGATTTTGAGCAGAGTATTTACCGAGGAATACATTGACATAGCAGTCGTGCACTTACAAACGGCAGAAACACGTTACAAGCGCAAAGGAGACAAGGGCTGTGTAAATACTTCTAGGAAATCATTGTACACAAGAAACGCATGTGTTATCTTGGGCTGCCGGGTATCAAGAATATATTTTCCAGCCCTGACCAACTCCATGTGTTGCTTAAGTCGGACTTTAAAAGGCTAACTTGAGTTCAGAATTATTTTTCAATGGTTGGGTTTTTGGTTCATTTAGGGAAAAAAATTATTACGCCAGTCTGATCGAAATATTTTGTTCCGTACATAACATGCAAACCTTTGAACATTGCAGTTCTCACGTGCATTTTGGAATAAGGTTATTTTCCGTGACGTCACAAATGACAGCCGGTCGAGCATCGTGTCATTAGCATAATTATGCTCGAAGCTTTTGCACGGGATGTGACCTTTTCACTAGCGTTGAACGTAACAATTTAGATCAACTGATGTATGTTTTCTTTAAAAAAAACAGTTATATAAATTCACTACGCATTTCTGAAACATAATAGCTGTACCTAATAACAGCTGTAAGTTTTGTGAACTTTCTCGTAATTCTGAGCTTACTTTTATTTTTGACTCGTTAAGCCTTTGAGCCGCTCTCTGCTAACAAAGTTGTGCTTATTATTTTTTTTTTTTTGCAACAGTTTCTAGTTAAATTAAGTATTACTATATATATATATATACGACTTAGCACCATGTTCGATTTACGCTGAAGGCGATAAAGGCTACCATTTTAAACACGAAGTTATATAGATAGGCATAAGTGATCTGAACAAGGTCGTTGTAAAAAAAATATATCGCTTGGCTGGTTGGCTTTGTTGACTGGTGCTTCCACGTGATGGGGACTTCGCATGAACAAACGGAGCCAGACGTCGGTAATTAAGAGGGACGCAGCAATTATCTAGACTAAGCATCACATTACAAGGTGGTTTGTTCTGCTGGAAACTCGCTTAGATCGGTTCAGTAAAACTCTTTTTTCTCAGGCGATTTGACTTCAAGGCTCTGTTTCCGATGCCTAATTTAAATAAGAGAAAACTGCAATGTAACCACGGCTGAGCGCTGTGGCAGTCGCCTCCCTTGAGCATTTGCCTCCCGCGCGGACGTTAAAGATGACATCGTTATTTGTCTCCGCATCCTGTTTTGATGATTGGAAAGCGAGAATTTGTTTGATTTAATTCTCGCCGACAGGTATTACAGTACGAGAGGGTGTCCTTTGAAATTTATTTGCTTTTTTCGGTCACAAGTGATCGCGGAGATTTCATCTTTAATGCGGGATTATTGTTGTATATACATTTAATAATGACGATTAGGATGCGTAATTTTGAACGTTTTGTTTTATCATCATTAAATAAAATTTACAGCAGTAAAAATAATTTAATGAGTAGCTTTCAAGTGTTTCCTGTCATCGTGGCTTTGCTCACCATGTAGATTATACACTAAACACACCGTTATGCCAAATCGACCATAAGTCAAATTAAACAAGTAGTTTGACCATCTGCAACAAAACTCGAGACCTGATTTCGGTCGAAAATAAATCTTCGTTGAAGGCGGAGATTCCCCCCCCCCTCCAATTTCCACAATATTCTCTCTGCGGTAAGACGTTGTGGTGGAGATGAAAAGAATCATCTTTCGATCGCCGCTGGATGAAAATTTTTTATTTCAGACGATTGGAGTAGTTAGTGTTCGACTTGGTCGCAAGACAAATATGGAGGAGAGTCGAACTGCAGACTTCTATCAAGAATAGGCGGGGGCTTTCGCCGTTAGACGCTCGCTGAAGCTTCCTCACCTCACTGAACCTTTTGGTGCTAGAGCAGCTCTTGACGAGGACGAGGCTACGAAAGAGTTTAAAAAAAACGAAGAAAGAAGCCAGTCTGTATACTTGTCACATTCTATTTTTGTATTACTTCTCTTTCCAAACTAGACAAGCAGGCCTATAAAATGATTTACAAACAATACACACCGCAATTAAAGAGTAAGCCTTTCATTCTTGTTTTGAGACACAACTCAAGAAGAAAGGACGCACACAACGAGCACAAACTTGCTGTGCTAGTTTAATGGTATCTCAGAAAAATGAGCTGTGTGTCAGAAGAAGAAGGATATGTAAATATTTTAAGGAAGGAATCCGATCCGAAGATGTTGACACTGTAAAAGAACTCGATCGCCTCTAATGGAGTCGATCACAAGTATCTTTTTCACGTCTGAGTTGGAAGTGTATCCGCAAGTTAGCTCGCACATGTGCCTGCCCAGGCGCTTTCGTACATTCAGATTAAATGAACACAGGTTTTTGCAGCCCTAATTATTTTCTTTAGACCAAATTTAGTTTTAACAGGACGATTACATAAAGTGTTTCCAAACTTGGTCAAACATTCATGCATATTTGTCCAATTATAGAACTGCCTTTACGAAGTAGAAGAGCTGCATAGGGGACGAAAACAACCTTTTTAATAGAGAATATCATCGAACATGTGCCTATTTTTTTTTAAATTGATAGGCTTGAAATTTGCCACAGTTACATGTTCTTTAATATGTGATCGACTAAGAACACTATTAAAGGGAAAAATAGTCAATAGAAAGAAAGCAAATAAAAAATATTTAGAAGAAAAAGAGACCAGTATCAACGCCAATAGCCAATGCTGTGTAACATAAGGTTTAATAACTCTCGACCTGTATTATGATATTAATCGACATTTTTGTACATCTTGGGTGTTTACCAACGTTGGGTACTTAATGATCATTAGCTGTGGTGAAGCCAAATTATGTTCAAGTACCGTCACGATGAGAGAACACTCTCTCAGTCTTAGCCTGGCTATGGCTGTCCTTTGGCGTCGTGTGATAATGACACATAAATAAACACGATGTTACTGGAAGGTAGGGGGCGTAGTTTCATTGAGAAGATGCTCTTCGTTCAGGCGTTTTCGGCTTCATACTAATACAAGAGTCAACATGACTAAAACTGTTTTTTTAAAGATAATTTTTTTTTACGATAAGAGATCAAAAGGGTGGGGGAAAAAAACGATAAATCACACAGTTCGAAAACAAAATTTGATTTCGAGGACAAATGAAGTTCTAAATAAGACTTTCATATTTGACGAAATCTACTTTCCAAAAATTTACAAAAATCTACAAAAGTATCTATTTTATTTATTTTGGCTGCATCCAAACCTAACTGTGTGTTTTCGACTCGAGCGTTGCTAGCGACCGGGGAAAATGGAGAGCCTTTGTGTGTGCGCGGGCTTGTTTGCGCATGCGCCGGAAGGTCGATGATGTCTCGCAGTGGGCAAGTGTTTGTCTGTGATTTGCAGCTTCTGGATACCGGCATTCTGGGAGGAAATTTGATGGTTTGCTGAAAAACTCTCCCTTACATTTCGTATGAAGCAAACAGACCGAACAATACAAACACGGTATAGTGCGAGGAAGACAGCCCCTGATGGGTGGCCACTAGGGTACAACATTTTACCGGTCGTTATTTCTGGCCGAACCTTCTCGGGTGTTCATCGGCTCTGCGTTAAACACGTGGGCTTAAATCGTTATTGTTTTGAAGAGAAGGCGAAGTGATATGTGTAACTTATTTTTCAAAACGGAAGAGCTGGAAAGGAGTGTCTATTAATGACTGAATCTTTTCTCGGGTTCTTATTCTTTGAGCAACACGACTGTTTAGTTGCGTATCGCATTTCTTTAAGGTTTTTTTCTAGTTTATTATAGGTACTGTAATTGCAACCTGAAAATATAAGTAGAACATAAATTACAAGTAAATATAAGTAGAATATAAAATACAAGTAAATATAAGTAGAAATTATGTTCAAGTAGCTGGGTAGAAGTGTACGCTAATTTATTACGCAGATTTCTTTACTTTTAAGAAAACCTGTTGGCTACCACTTCATAAGAACAGTTCAATGACTATACGCAGGTAGAAAGTTTTGTTATTAATCACTGGGTTTAAGTGGCACCAAAGAAAACATGGAAAAATATCTCTCTTCATAACTAGAGAAAAACTTGAAGTCTGACAGGCGTGTGACGGAGAGGAAGATAAAACTTAGTTGCATTGCAAAATATACCTATTTTTCACATCTTGTTATTGTCTACAATCAATATTGTTTTTGTATTATTTCTTATTATTTGTTTAGTAAATATTATACTCATTATTTCATCTGTTTGGCTTGTATATTAAACACAAGTGTCATATGTTAAGGTCTTACGATAACCATAACGCTATTTAAAGGCTTAATAAATGAAAAAAACGTTATAACAACAGCAACTCCAAAAAAGATTAATTATAAAAGTAGGTCCATCCTTTCACCGTGTTGGACTCTTATTGAGAAAAATACTTAACAGACAAACATATAATCGACAAGCATTTCAAAAACGTTCTTTACACATTCATTCATTCTTTGACTGGTATCAGTTAACAAACGGTTATTGTGGTCCGCCGGTCGTTGGTACAATAACGGGATGTGCTACGAAAGTGACGACTGTGCTCCGAACACTGAAGACCTTTGCTGCCGCCGTTTGGCTGTTTAGTCATGTTCAAGTCTAAAGCCTGCTCTTTTGTTTTACTTTCAAATGTTTCAAATTCTTCGTCCAGTTTAAATCCTGCTCTTCCATTTCTCTAATGTTCTTCATCCAGTTTCTTTTAGCTGACTACCTTCTCCATCCCTTCTTTTGAGATATACCTCAGTATAATACGTATACAATTCAGCACATATCAAAGTTAAGAAAGCAGGTTAAGGACAATTCCTCAGTTTAGAATTAGTAGTTTATGTTAATTATAATTGAGACATAATTTTTTTAAATTTCTGCATTCCAAAGCCTGTTCTAATCTACAAACCTCTGCAACATTTATATCGATACCAGAAGCATTTAAGCGTTTATTCGGGAAGCTCTTAATAGGGAACGACTTGTGACGATAATCCGACTTTATAAATGGTATCTATGGCGAGGAGGAATACGACTTGCTGACGTCCCCTTATAAGCCAATCGGATGGTATTAGGCTTGGCTGTCATATTTACGTCCTTTCTTCCGAGGGTAAGTCGGTAATAACGACATATCGTTAGGATAACAGAAGACGCAAGTCCACGGCGGGATTTTTTATTCGCGTCCAGACGCGACCCAACAGTACTGCAGAAAATGAGCCAATTAGCGGATTGTGTGTGAGTGGGCGCGCGGCGAGACTTACAGTAAATGAAAGGCTGGGTTGCTGATTGGTAGAAGTTACCATAAAGAAAGTGACATAAGAATGAACGCACTGGATGCTGGGTATTCCGATGAAGTAAGACAGCTTTATTTTTGGCAAACTAGTCTGGAGTGACAAAAGCCGAAAACGGCCCCTGGAAACTTAGCCTAGACTAAAACTTTCTGGAAGGACCGATATAAAAGAGGGTCGAGAGAAGTCTGGGGATGATTTTAACGTCCAATGGTACTTGAGTGGGCTCGGATTGTTGTCTTACAGTGAGGCAGCATTGTAAGAGAACTCAATCTACCAGGATTGTCTCCTTGTGTTTTTTCTGCTTCAATTCAAAACTGCAGACAAACACATCAACGTCTGGGAAACTGAAGTCGCTATCCCCATTGCTTTCTAGTCTGAATCGGTGTGCATCTTGTCAGTGAATGTTGGTCACGTGGACATGATAAGTCATCACTTAGCTTCTGAACCCGTGCTTCGCAGATAATACGACTTGTTTCTCTATCCCTTTCAAACGCAATTCTTTTGTCTGGTCCACAATACTAGTGATCTCTATGTCTTGCCAACGGAACCAGTGTCCTTCTGATCATTTTGTCCGACTCTAGTCAAAACCAGTGTTCTTGTAAATTTCCTGTCGGAATTAGTGTGCTTGTCATCTTTGTGTCTGCTGAGGGGCACTAGTGTATTGTTGGTCTGTCTGTTTAACCCATGAAACTAGTCATCTTGTGATCTTCATATCAGCCCCACAGAACAAGTGTCCTCGTGATGCTTATGTCTGGCTGACGAAGCCGGGATCCTCGGGATCTCTCGCGTTTTTCAGAAGTTCCACGAAAACCAATGCGACGTCTCGAGTCTCGTTATGGCCACAAGGCTGACGTCAGTTCTAGTGAGTTCTATGCGTTGGACGGTCTCGCTGTGTATACGGTGTGACCTTCACCTAACTCCCTTCTTCAGGTATGACGGTAGTTATCGCTGCACCGCACAGTGTAACCATCGCCTAACCTTCCCATCAGCCAGGTGATGGTCGCGCTGCCTGTACGGCCTTTGGCTGTTAAAAGGTCTGTGCAGAAACTACGACATCAGTGATACATTAAACGACTAATGTAGGGTCATTGGAAACATTTCTTAACTTTTCTTAACCACAACAGCGGTTTATAAAAGCATTCAGCCTGGTGAAAAACAAACACACAGAATAGAGGTACTAAAGGAAAATGTTCATAACAATACCTTTATTGACGCCCGTAAAAGCTATACTCATCTGATTTGTAATAAGATGTTAGGCTGCAAAAGAAAGCGCCAGCTAACTTCTTTGGCTGGTCCACAAAACACGTGCGTGTATTTTGGTGTGAAATAATACGTTAAAAGTAAATGTTACACGACCAGGAAACAATATTTAGACATTTGGTTAAACTGAAGTATTTATTTAACTTCTAAAACAACTGGCAAAGAAGAACCCTGCAAACTTATTTGATGAATTTTTTGAGAAATTAAATGAACATATTTTGACTGAAGAAGTACAACTTAAAATTAAATTAAAATTAAAGCTTAAAATTCTATAACGATATAATGAATGAATTGCTTACTAAAATTTTTAAAAATCTTCAATGACAGCGCATACACATCTTAGCTCATTAGTGATAAAAAAACAATAACTGTTTCTATCCAGAGGAAGGATGATAGAAACTTCGTCATAAAGTTAGAAGGGTATCATATTATTTAATTCATTTTGTAAAAGAAATATACATCCAATCATGAAAACTACTAAATCACGTCGCTAATAACATATTAGAGTCACACTAAAAATAATGTTATAATTATACAGCTGTGCATATCTTTACATTAAGTGTCAGTTTTGGAAACCTTGAGAAACAAAAGGGAAGTATGTGACCTGGAAAAAGTCGTTGATGCTATACAAACAGCCATTTTGTTCATATCCTTGCTAAAATAAATTGTGTGGTAAGTTGTCAAACGTACTGCAAATAATATAACAATCAGTACTATGTGTAAAAGTGAAACAAATTTATTGACCATTCGGTTTAAGGCAGATATGTTTCTCAAATAATTTTTATTTCCCATTTTCATGTACGAGCAATATCCCCGTGTCATTAGGATAGAACAGTATGCTTGAAATTTTCATAACTTGCAAAAGCAAATACTTTACCCGTAGACTGTAAAAGCTAGACCCCCCCACCTCAGGCTCCTTGAAGAAAAGACAACCGTGTGAACGATTTTAATATTGTGTTGACTGTGCTTTTGATTATTCATATTGTTTATGATTTTATTTTAGTCATTGGATTTGACATATAGACTTGCAAATATTGTATAAGCTCTTCTTAAAGACCGCCAGCTAGAGAAATAACCTACGTTGTACAACTACACATTTAGCGATCACGAACACACACACACACACACACACACACACACACACACTCACAAACACACACACAAACAAACACACACACACACACACACACACATATCTATACATACGCGCGATGCCATGCCTCGTCATATCACTTACACTTTAGATAGACCCGTGCCTTTATTAAACTAATGACTTTTTCACGATTTTGTTTCAGGCTCCCAAGATTTTTTAACAGCAGCATCAAACAGGACCACACTGCGGGCAAAATCTAGTAGAAAAACATTTATCTTTTGTTATTATCACTGCAGTCAGCACGAACCATTCAAGTTCAAGACCGGAAACATACAACACAAATTGCATAAACAAATGCTTCTGACACTGACGTGCAGGAAATCTGCAGCAATCTGAACAGAATGGCTTTTGTATTTGGGCCACACACACACATAATGTTATTCTTTTAAAAAAGTAAAAAAAAGTGTCGTCGAACTTCAGACTCTGCTCTACTGAACACTTACTAATGACGTCTTCAAAGGTCTTTTTTTCTGACTAAAGATCTTGCCAAGGTTCCTGTGGTCAAGATAGTTGCACGCTCATCATACCTGTGTTGAGGGAAGTTTTAGTGAAAGCAAGACAAGGTTAGCCTGGTCATTCAGGCTGCTTACTTCCCCAAGAACAGCAACTGTCTGGCTCACAGGCGTCTTACGTCTCGAGCCTTGCATTTCAGCATCAGTCAACGTTACTAAAAGGCTTCCAAAGATCGCCGCTTAAAAAAACAACAGCAGTTTAACCGTTTTTCGTCGTGTCGTCTTCAGATTCCAAAGCAAGAGCCATGGATTTCAACGAATACAGACAGAGAGGTAAGCCAATTAGTAGTCTGCCATCACGACCATCCATTTTACACAGGTAAGATGCCATGACACTTTCAGTTTTACATACCCGCGAACAAACAGACAAACTCTCCACCCTAAACTCTTCTTTTATATCCCATCTTATCAGGTATACACTTTTAATGAAGTTTCTAGAATTTGAGGCGAGTATTTTTTTAAATAATGAATACAAGCCTGCGGCAAACAGAAATACCCCACTCGGATGTTCACTATGACAAACACACTGGATTTGAACAAGGTTCCAAGCTGTTAAGGTGTCTTAAAGTGTTTACTTACCGACATGGACGGACTTTCATTAAAGTGCTCAAATATCTGGGTATCGACAACAAAGAATTTTTATCGTCTTATAACAGCTTCTTGTTGAAGAACTTTTTGAGTGGTGGGAGGGGGAACGATGGGAGAATATGGGTTTTGCCCACTCTTTTGAAAGGAAGAAATTCCGGATCCATGGCAAGAGGAATGCTTGATAGGCGTGAGTCGTGTTTCCAGCGCACTGACACATCGCCTGCCCTCTTCTTCTAGAAGTGAACAAACGATCGATTGGGTATGTGCGTGGAGGACATGAGAACACACACAGGCAGGGAACAGCGTAGAGAGTCTTTGAAAAAGTTTCTGTTAGGACGTGTTGTAGTTGATTGATTACTTTATTAAAAATAAATTTCTACAACGAAAAAAGGTGTTTTGTTTAAAAATAATCTTACAAATATTGACTTTGTTCTCCTGACGATACAGCTTGTTTTAAGGATGCATAACGGAGTGGTATTGTTAGGAGTCGCTTTCTTTCCCCTGGTTTCTGGGATGTCCCGCAAACTGGTTGTAATCCTTCAACGGTTTGGTCGTCGCTCGTCTGTCCTCCATGCCCTTGGAAACATTAATTACTAATATTTTATCCAGATTATTTAGCATTTATATAGGTTCACCTTCAATCTGCGATCAAATGAGTAAGATTGTGCAAGTCTTTAAAAGTAATCTTCTTTAACAAGTTCTGCAGTTTTATCAGGAAAGACGCTTTAAATAAAACGCTTCACTGCAGCCATTTATAACGCCAATAAATGGTCGTTTGGGGACAGCGTTGAAATACCAAAGTTCTCTTGTCAAATGTTTGCTAAAACTCTGTACGGATAAAATAAAGTTTTAGCTCTAGAAAATTAGTTTTGTAGACTGCAAAACACATGACGAAATCTTCTAAAGAAGCCGGAAACAAACTAGTCCACACTTTGTGGAAAATTTGCAAGGAAAATAAATTACTGAGATTAAAGAAAACGCGAGAGGAAAGTGTAGTGAACTTCGGCTGAAAGAAAACGACATGTATGAGCTGTCACAGAAGGAAGCAATGTACGGCTGACGCCTTCGTCTTGCAAATCCATTTTACACGATCCCCGATTGCAACAACCCTCGAACCACCTTATCCCCTAAAGCCGAGGTCAGGGGCAATTTTGTTCATATGCCGCCGTTATGATCAATCACATTGAGAACAGTCTAATTACATGTCAGACAGATCTTGAAAGAAGAAATATGGCGACAGGGTGATCAGGCTTAGATGAGATTAGGCCTCTCCGCTGTCCCTGAAGACATTGCTGTAGCTGTCAGTGCAAGTCCTTGTGCCAGTCCAACTTTTTAATTTGCCGGAGCTGCCAATAACTATTACGTCTTTTTTGCGCGAGGCGATGAGGAAGACTGGGCGGTTTGATTTCCAGTTTGAAGCGAGAGATTCCGATGTGAGTGATGAGGTGCGGTTGTTTTTCAGTTTGCTTTTTTAAGTATGAATGAGTTTGTCCAAATCCTTAAACTCAATTTTCGGACGGAATTGACAAAAGCATCTCTAGATAGTCGATGTGCTTTGCGGTGTTATTGATGACTGTGATCGCAAGGGGAGCGGGGGTGGGGATGGGGAAGTCGGCGAGCGAATTTCATCCCATTACTCCCCTGGCTTCGCGGGACCTGTGAGCAAGAAGCGCAGAAAGTTTCCACTACTCACACGTAACTACGCACCACTCACAGTCGACACTCCCATATAACCAGTCATAATCAGGGCTGCCATTCACTTTTTCACTCACAAATCATAATCAAAACTTACAATAATCCCTGACACTCCAGTTGTATATCCTTACCGATGACGTGCAGCGTCAGGGCAATAGGTAGGTGTCTTTAGTAGTCCACTGGTGCAGTTAATATTCAGCAAGTGTGTTCTTGGGATTTGTAATATACAGTTACAGTGACATCTAAACCGATTTTCGTTCACCAGTTGTATTTCTGTGTGTGTGTGTGTGTGTGTGTGTGTGTGTGTGTGTGTGTGTGTGTGTGTGTGTGTGTGTGTGTGTGTGTGTGTGTGTGTGTGTGAAAAGAAAGACTCAAACATGGTTCCAACCATAATCAATATTCTTGATTATGTCCTATTAGAAGTTTTTCTAATATTCCCATTAATTAACCATAATTGAACACTTTAATATATGCCAGTGTGTGGAAACTTTCAGCCGAATGCTTTGCATGCAATACGTTTTCTGATAAAACTTAGTGGACCATCCGAAGTGACATACTGTGCTATCATCAAGTAGTAGCTCTCATAATTATGCTACTCACAAGGGCGCTTGCCTCATAAGATGCAAGTTAAGCTAACAAACAGTAAAGAAGAGCTAAAAGAAGAAAGATAATACAAAGAAGGAATTTACAATAAATGCATTTTCCAGGGCAAATGCTCTAGTTTGATGCTGACTAACTTTCATCGATAGCCATGACAGGTTAGAGTGAGGGCGTTTCCTGTGGAACAAATGGGTTTTCCGAGGTTACCTTTGTGGCAGACAATCAAATTACTTCACTATCCTTGTGGCGACTCAGGGACAGTCTTATTTCAGCATGTTATGTGGAGCAGAGAAACTTATAAGAGGAACTATGCTTCTGTTTTTGGAGATTTTCTTAAAAAAAGCTTCTGCTTTGAAATAAATTTACTGCAATCATTGACTGTAACTGGCAAAGAAGATGTTAGGAAAAAAAATTAAAAAGTGCGCAGAAAGCCAAAAGAAGAAGATAATGGTGTGACATTTCACTGAGTTTTGAAAACATGCTAATAGGAAAAACAATTAAACGTCGTCGTCATGATGATGATGATGATGATGATGATGATGATGATGCATCATCTCCTCCTGAGAGTCTGAGATATATATACTGAAGTCTCTGTACCACCTATAGACACGAACGTAGATAATTTGTCCTCCATTAATTACGCTTGTAGGGCGCAGATGGCAGTACAATGGCTTCATAAAGTCCTAGTTCACATAATTAGTTATATCGAGGAGCACGAGCATAAAACCAAGTTAGTCTGATTTGCAAATATAATGAGAGGCTCTTTAGCTTTATTAGAGCTCCAGTATTACACTAAAGGTGAACAGTTTCTACACCGGTGATCAATAGTTTCAAAGACAAAGTTAAAACAACGTATTTACGTTCTGGTATGTGTGTTGTGTAGTGCTGGATACGTGAACATTTTTAGTGCTGCTTTTATGGACATCTGTAGTGTACTTTTTTGAGCGATATCTATTTGGTATTTTCTCAGTTCCTTTTACGCCATTCTTTTTTTTTGGTAAATTTAACACATTTCTGTTCATATGAAGATGCAGTCAATTGCCTGTGTCATCTATTGCTATAGTGCTTGAACTAATAATGGATCACGAGTAAGAGTTTTTTTTAGAAATTCTTAACTCTTTAAAATTTAAATGCAATGAGAAAGGTGGCACACGATAAAATAGAGGACAAATACATAAAAAACAAATAATAAGAAATAATAAGAAAAAAAGAAATATTGATTACCATGACGACGATGCATTGTTATGCTTGACAACGGATTTTGCAATTGTACAGTATTTCAAACTTTAGAAAACAATCCTGTCATTACCCAGCGGTATCTTTTTCTCATCCCATATAATTGGCCTCTTTATCGAAGCCCCTTCCCCCATCTTCTCCTGTTACAGAGATTTAATATAAAAATATAAATATAAAAACATCACATTTACAAAAGTTCACGTTTGGTGACCTCTCTATCGCGGGCTGGTCGCCGCCACTGGATATGAATTCTAGGAATTAATTTCTTCCTAAGGCTGAATCCATTTCCAGACGCTTCCTCCCCCATAACGGCCTTTGATGCGGATCTGGTCCCAAAGTTCATGTCATCGCTCTGCCTTTCATCTGGCAGGTCCAGGGTCGATCACTCTCCACGGAAAGGTGTTAGGTCCCGGTCCAGTGTGAAAAGGAAAAAGCTGCATGTCCGGTTGTTGTTGTGGACGAATTGCGTTCCTTTTCAGTGCTGATGGTCGAGGTCCTTAGAAGTGGAAGGTTCTTCCTTCTGTGGTCGTGGGCTGTCGCTGCTGTTGGTCAATACAGGCCATCGTCCGGAGCTTCTGTTTACAGACGACCGAGCTTGGGAAAAATTGAGGGAGGGGGTTATATTGGAGAAGTGTGCGGTGGCAGTCCGGACAACATCAAGATCACGATTATCGAAGCGAGTCTTTAAGCAGGTATCCACAAGCAGCTTATGACGATATAGCACGGCTTTATATCGAAATCGTATTGCTAATGAAACACGCAGCTAATACGGCATATACTCAGTAAAGAAAAACAAGATATAGAAACAATAAAAAAGTAAATAATGATAGCAACGAATGATGCATTCTTAGGAATAATAATAATAAAATAATTCGTAGAGCACATTTCTCCGTAAGTTTCTTGCATTAAATAAACTGAGACAATGTAATCCTTAACAGTCTGAAATATTGCCGTCTTGACTTAGGCATAAAATCTCGGTTGTTCATTCTTGTCCTTGAGGAGCCATTTTCAGAAAGTTTGTTAAAGATTAAAACACCCAAGGCTTAGTTATCCAGACGGCCCATGCATTGTGTCACATGCTAGTCCTTGGCAGTCCACCCGGAGCGGTTGCCTGTCAAACATAAGATTTGCATGTTTGATCCGATCAGAAAGCAGAAAGCACCAACTGAGATCGACGGGAATCTGTTCACTGACAGTCGCTACTTCCCCTCCCCCACCCACAGCGTGTTTGCCAGCATCCACGCTATCTTCGGCTCTCCCAAGAAAAACCAAATGGTGTGTTTGAGCAGCAAAGAGCATTTATTAGATTCTAGGGACCTGATGTTAGGTCTGGCAAACTTGGTTAACTGGTGAAATACAGACTTTTTGCTATTCAAGAAGGAAGATGGAGAAAATTTTACTAAGCTAATGTCTTTTTAAATGACTTGAGTACTTCAACTGACGACTTGAAATGTAGTTTTATATCCTATAGTTTATGGCAGGTGAGCTGTTTTCGTTTTCATTTAAAACTACCCATCATTCTTCCTAAACTAAACAAGAACCAAATAATATACGAAGATAAATAGAGAGACAGAGGTGCGCGGGAAGGAATACTCTTACAAACAGGTTCGTTTGCATGTTAACACACCTCTGGACTATTACTCACTTTTACTATCAAGAAAACATTATAAACTTATATTTTCTTCCTACCTTTAAAAAGTTATTAGGGTTTGTGTGTAGGTGGGAGGATATGCACACACATATATATATATATATCTCCCTGTAATATGGATGGACACATGAATGTTGAATCATTATTTTTCACGTTTGTATGAAAGGTGTACTCTTTTTGAGCTCATATACTAACATGGCTTCTATGCATGCCAATACTCAGCTTAAAACTTATCATTTTTCTAAGCCCCACATGGCAGATCTGTTCAGCCTAGCTTACTTTTCTAAAAGCTTCCAGCGCAGCGCAAGCGGCTTGCCCGCGTCCATTTAAAATTCTCCAGCGACTTAATTACCTGGGCTAGCAGGTATACTCGGCGAACTAATGGGGCTGTCGAAGCATCGGCACTTTATTTGAAGCGTTTAGTACGTGGGCCAGTCTGAAAAAGGAACTTAATCCTGTTGTGCATAACCACAGCTCAGCCAGGACACTGGAAATATTACTGCACCCGCTCTGCCGAGAATAACGAACTCGACCCCCACCCCCCACTCTTAACGTACACCTTTAGTATTCTTTGTAGGGTTAGATAACGCCTACCTGTCTACCCATCGTACCACCTGCTTTTACATACGTATATAAGGACATA
This sequence comes from Marisa cornuarietis, assembly GCA_004794655.1. Classification (NCBI taxonomy): domain Eukaryota; kingdom Metazoa; phylum Mollusca; class Gastropoda; order Architaenioglossa; family Ampullariidae; genus Marisa; species Marisa cornuarietis. The sequence continues at coordinate 7,902,956 of SMMW01000584.1, forward strand.
ATATAGGCTCGACCATGCAAAGGACACATTTGCATACATACTGCGTGAAGATTGACTTTTCAAAACAAGACGGTACTGAGACAGGAAGCATAAAACAATTATTTAGAAATCAAAACAAAGCTACTGGTCACTGGGATAAAACGAATTAGCAAGCTCTGAAATCAGTGTGTAACATTTCAAAGTCAGAGACAGTACTGTCAAGAAATATTTAAAAAAAAACATAGCTTTCTTTTTTATTTCTTGCGTGCGATATTTCTTTCTTTGTTTGTAATAAACTATATAATCATTGCTGCATTGCCTTCACTAGGAATTTTAAAATAGTCCATCGCTCCAGAAGAAAGGTGGGCAGCTTGTACTTGCTTTACTAACTCCTTTTCTTCACTTAACAACTCCTTCTCCACACATACTCCTTCTCCACACTTAACTTTTCCACACATAACGCGTGTGAATGCCCTGCATCTAAAATTTACGGACTCACCGATGTAGTTTAGTTTAAATTTGTTTTGATGAAAAGATGTTTGAGTAATCCAGCTTAGGATCGAATGGAAGAGAATATATAACAACATTTTGCACGAAAAACTGTATCCAGTAGACATAATACAACCTACGCAGCTTCCAGAAAAAAGTCCCCAGCAGAGAGACAAATACAATCTACACAACTTCCAGAAACGTAACTGGGGCAAAAGTGGGAAACGCCGACATATTAAAAGGAGAATAACTCTACTGTTTCATTAATGTTGACAATTACTTTTCTTGAAATAGATCTTGGTGTGCTCGTAAAGACGTTATGGACGTTAAATGATGATCTATAGAAGACAATCTCATTTGATCCTTAAAGGTTCTGGAAAATTCGATAAGAGGCTGGTCTGCTTCCCAAATATTTCCATCCTTGATACACGTTATGTAAAGCAGTTATGGATTCTTGACTGGAGTTTCAAGTTAATATTAAGATAATTGAAATGAAGATCAGCTGACCGGTGTCGATGCCTTTGGTAACAACGATCTCGTAATGGTAAACTTTCGTCGTTAAAGAAGTATCTGGGAGGAAAGTCAGATGCTGAGCTTATTTCCCACAAGTCTACTTCGAAAGGGTCGTTAGTTGTCGACATCACGGCACGCCAAAGGCCGCAGGCCAGCGAGGCTATTGAAGTAAGGGTCTGACAGGTCGCTTAATTCGCTTTTATGGGTAAATACAGAGACACACGCACGAATGAGCGAGGTAGAAACACGTGGACTCAGTAAAGTGTACACACACACACACACACACACACACACACACACACACACACACACACACACACACACACACAGATCTCAAGAATGTGCGCACGCAGAAAACCATCTGTAAGTGTGGATTGTTGTCTCCTTTACACTGTTAGCATGTCAGAGAAATAGCATTTGCCTCCGTTTCACATTTTTCAATTGATACTAGACTTTTACACAGAAATGTCATCTTTAATAGCAGAATTTTTTGCCAACTCTTTCAGCTTTTTGTCCACTTTCCGTCGTCTTGACAGGTTCAGAAGATTCGTCTGTATCGACTTATTTATAGAATTCGCTGGGTTGGTGTCTTCCTCTTTTGCTTAAGCTTTCATTAGAAATACACATTTGGTGTACTCTTGCTGATTTAATTATTACAAACGATACCTCTCATGAGCCACTCATCGTTTGCTTTGTTGCCATCATATTTACGAAAAAAAATCTTGAGTAGTGTGTAGTAATGTTAATATTACTTAAATGGTAGCTCTTTTCACTGGTCCGCCACCTCTTCTTGACTTTTTAAAAATAAAGAACAGCAATGGAAGATAAGCCTGCTTCAAGGGGAGGAAACTGAATCTCTGTCGCCGATTTCTTCAGCTTGCTCATTTCATGTTACTTAGAATGTAGCTGTTTTGTCCAGAGGGTTGATTTTAACGAAGGTTGGATCAAGAGGAATGGCGACAGCGCCACCAATTAATGGGAAGGAGCAGGGATACCGGCTAGTCTGGTAGCTGTCTTCTCCGTCTATCTATCTACTTATTCTTTCTTTCTTTCTTTCTTTCTTTCTTTCTTTCTTTCTTTCTTTCTTTCTTTCTTTCTTTCTTTCTTTCTTTCCACATGTCTGAACATTTTTATCTTTCTGAGTCTATTCATCTACTGGTCTAAATATTCCTATGCGGGATTATTTGGTTCCTTCTGAGTTTCTGAACATTTCCTTTCATAACAATGAAAACAGCAGCAAGAAAATGATCAATGATGGTGAGGGCACTATCAACAGTAAGAACAACAACACCATCTGCACCATCTGCACGACAAGGTACCAACCGCGCTGACCACACAAACAGCAACATGAAGAACACGATGACCCAGAAGCAATAGCCAGGTGCTGCGGTGTGCTACGGACGTCGCCCGGTAAATGACGAACCCTTGTGGCTTTGCGTCTCATTCATTATCTCCTTCCGCGAATGAATCCCTGGACATTCCTAGGCCCAAGTCTCGCCCCAAATCCTGTTTTTCCGGCTGCCAGAAGACTCACTGTTTTTCGTCAATAGCTGTCTGTAGTCAGTCGTGTTTCGTGTCGACTGAAACCAGGACCTGTTAACCACCTTCATGCATCTGATTGACAGTAACTTCGACTACATCAAACCTAATTAATTAACCGAAATGAATTTTTTTGATCCCGTTTACACCTTCTCTGCCCAGTTATCTTGTTTGGCTGCTTCTTCGTAGATCTGCCGATTTACCACTACAATATCTGATCCATCCTGTGGAATGCTGCTTGAGACAGGAAGATTGGAGAAAAAAATGTTTTGTTCGAAAATGAGTGTTCATAGACGTTTCGCGTTAATTTAGAAAGATTTCCAAACTGTTATACCAATGCTTGCTGCGCAGGAATCAAAATTATTTATTGGTTTGGATTGTAGATTTGCTCTAATGTTTAGTTTATAAAAGTGAGCTTTGTTTCTAAAACTGATTTATTTTAAAATAAAAGTTTAAAAGAGGCGGAGGTGGATATGACACTAAGAGGATCGTACCAGGTCTGTCACTGTGGTTAATTTTCTGATTTCATGCACCCACAAGAACGAGCGGGTGCATGCGTGAGCAGGAAGAGTGAGTTTGTGTAGTTTAATACAAATTGAAGTGGTTTTTCTCTCCGAATTTGACGAATGAATGCATAAAGCATATTTAGAGACAGCTGTTACGAAGAGTGGATAAATATAATTGAATTAGGGCTGAGGCACGATGGGCAGCTAAACTTGCAATGCAGAAGAAATAAAATGACAAAAAAATTTCGTTGTGATGGCCTAAGTACGGCTAAATGTTGTATAGAAATGATGTTTAAAGTTAAAACAGACAATGGTGGCAAATATGTAATGCACGAAATTCCTATGATAATTAAGTACAAGAAGTCAATGCGCTTCAGCCTTGGATGATCTAAAGATTATCATGAAAGATGCGCTTTGCACCGGTAATCAACTCAGGGCTTTTTGAAACGACTTAATTGTTAGGCCTGATACTTTTTAAGCGGATGCCGACCGGATATACTTTTTGAATGGTTTATATGTCAAAATCGCTACGTTAAAAAACTCCTTTGGAGCAAAAAGCTGCAGGAACTGCTGCTATCGTGTCTGTGAACACAATTCTCTCTCCCTTCATTCCCCAACCTGTTTCTAACCCTTTTCATTCCTCTCTTCTATCTCTCCTTCTCTTTCCCTCCCTCTTCCTCTGAAAAAATGTCAGTTTCCAAAATGCTGCTGTTATCTAGTATAATTTACTTCCTGATCTTGAAAAATCTTTCTATAATGTTTTTAGCCCCTATACAGATGTAAAATTCAGCTTTTTCTATAATGTTAGGTGACAACTAAATTTTATCTGACATCTCGATAACAATAAAACTAATAAATTTAATGCATTATTGGGATCTCCTGATGTATATTTTCACCTAATCCTAATGTCACGATTCACTTAATGCTTAAACACTGCTCACTACCTTTAAGTAGGTTACCTCTGGTGTATATTCTAATGTTTGTGATGACTATTCGATTTTGCCATTGCTGCATTTACGTTCAAACCTCTCTTTCTCAATCTACGGTCAATTTTTGAAGAAGCCAGCCTTATGAAAGCAACCAAATTTAGAGTAAGGGTACTGTACTCCGAGGAAATAAAAATCTTTTGTCAGGAAGCAGGGAAAACGTTTGTTATACTATCTTTAGCTTCGCTGTCCTTCTGTCCGCTTCGGTCTGTCTCTTCAGTCGCGGAAAGATCGGCTAATGATATCCCGGGGGGGAATGAGAAAAACTTTCTTTCAGTACTTTTAGCATCCCACCCTAGTTTATTCCCAAAAGTGAGCAGACAACTGTTCTTGGTAGTTCATATTTTTACCATTGACATTCTAACTTATTCTGGGCAAGTTTTTTTTTAAAGATTCGTAAAGGGAACTTTAATTTTATTTAAATGATTTAGTAAATGCCATAGTTCAAAATTGCCGTTGCCAGATCTTCACTAATCACTACTCATGCAGATCGTCAGGCAGTAAGGACCTGCAGCTAATAAACGCACCAGACCTGTCGACCTTGAAAGAACGTTGTATCACATGACAGTTTTTCTAAGCCCAATCAAAAGTTCTGTACGCGAAGTAGTTCTTTAAATAATTTTTACTCAATCCTCCACCCCATCCCCAGCTACACGAGTAAATCGAATTCTAACTGGATTTCTCACTTTCTTGCAAGAAAAATGCACATGCATTGCTTCTGTTGAAGGCAAATTTTTACCAGCACCCGTCTTATTGAATACGCAGCAATTATTAGGTGGCGCGTTTTCGTGACGCGTTTCATCCTCTCGAACGCGTAGGTTTCTTGAGCTCTGATTAGAGGAATGAATCTGGGCTTGGGATTAGAGGGAGAAGTGAGAATGAAGAGAAGCGCGCCATTTCCATTTTGAGAACTCGTGTGAACTCAGTTCGCAGGTATGACTCAGCTCCATTCATTTTCCTTGCTTAGAATCAAATAGTGTTTAATCTGTGTTTCAACTGTCTTCCCCAACATTTCGCCGCGGCCTGTTCGATCTGACATGCTGGTTAGCCGTGTTGTCTAGACTGTGCGACCCCCATCCGACCAATGCCTCAGCCAGCGACGACACACTGTTTGGCACCACCACGTGCTTGCAGCTAGCCGCGTCAAACGCTTTGACGAAGTCGCTTCTACTCGAGTGGCCGCTAAATACTGCTCCAATCGCTTAGCTCGCCTCTCGACGAGACTTTGCCCAGAGAAGAGGGATTAGCTTCAGGAGTCTATTGCGCGCTGAGACTCTCCAGTCCCGGACAGATCACGCCATTATCCAGTGCTATGTCTTTCTTTGCCATCGAAAACGGATCTGTCGGCACTTGGATTTGACAATCTTTGGCAGTGCTACCTCGGCTGTCCTCCCTCCTAAATGTATTTGTTATAATTTGTTGGTGAAAAGCTGGAGGTGAGATGTCGGGCCCCGTGAAATGAGAACGATAAGTATGTCATGTTAACACCAAACAGGGACCATTTAGTTATATTGCTATTTTTGGGTGTTAAAGGGAGTGAGATTTTAAAAAAGTGTAAGTGGGTGTGCATGTGTGTGGGTGTGGGTGTGGGTGTGTGAGTGTGTGCGTGTGTGTGTGTGTGTGTGTGTGTGTGTGTTTCTCGTAGTGCCTACTTGTAGAAGCAAAAGTACTAGATGATATTCACAAAATCAATGGTGGCAACAGATGTAGATTTATCAACACGAGCAACAATGGTAGTGTTAATGATGGTGCTGGCAACGGTCACAATGAGAGTTAAACTAGTGCCAATACCAGCAGCTGTAGCAGAGGAGAAAACAGAACAAACCTAAGATAACATCCAGAAAATCTTACAGCTTCTTGTTAAAAGGATCTGCATACTGGAAACAGTGAGTCTCCTCTCTATGGCAAGTAATGTCGTGACCAACGACCTCAATAAATGGTTACATTGTCTCTCTCAGAACACCTTCCTTTCTCAGTAGCCACAAACGATTACAAAAATGGAAACCATCTTCTCTCGAGCGGATTCCTGTCAGAAAATGTATTGCAGCTCAAATATTTTCATGCCTGCAAGAGGCCGATAAGCGAGTGAGCGAATGAGCAAGAAAGAGAGTTTGAAATAGTAGAGAAATCCGCGCAAAGTTGTTATCGAAAGAAACGGAGCTTTTATTAATGTTTTGCACGACTAGAGTTAAAGAGCGAGGTCTTCTATCTGCTTACTCTTTATTTGAACAAGTTGAATGTACACACGCACAACGATCAGAACTGGGGAAGTGGGAGAAAAACAGGCAGGTGACGGGTATGCATGCATGCAAAAAGAATAACAGATTGTTTTCAAAGAAGTACAAGAATAAGAAAAAAAAGCAAATGATTAGGAATTCGTACTGTCAAGTTCAAGCTTTTTTCCTGTCGTCCACAATGGAGGTCGCCTGAGCCAAACACTCTAGCCAACAAGGTAAACCACCTTCAGTGAAATGAAGATATTGAATAAAGTTTGGCTCGCTGTCGTCAAATAATATTCTTTTCATTCTCAGATGGAAAGAATCCGCAAATTGCAGCATTATAATAGATGCCTTTGATCGTGAGAATGGCCGGCTGAATATGGCGCGTCGTGTGCCTTGATTTTAGTAGTTCCATTCATCATTTAACGCATCCCATTAACCGTTGAAGACGTGTTTGTCGGGCACTTGCCACGCTGGACCTGCAGAGACGTCAATGGAATTCCCGCTGCCTGTTTCTTCAAGGCTTCTGGAAATACGGAACTCCTGTAGGGAAAGATACTTTTGTTAGTTAAAAGGGACTCGATTAGAATCTAGCGGTAGGAATTGTTGAATGCTTTTTTAATGAATGGGATTTCTTACGAAGCATTAGGGAGTGGTACAAAGGTTTTATGTCCAATCAGCGGCGTCGGCTTTCCTTTACTTTGTTAACAGGTATTGACTGGCACAAGCAAACAAGCACACACCCATGCGCTCGGACGCCCATACACACATATAAACACACTTATACACAGACAGTACACAAAAGCTTTTTCCGTTGTTGTCGTCTTTCTCCTCCTACTACTACTCGTCATCGTTGTCGTCGTAGCATAGACAGCAGTCCCAGCTACTTATTCAAAGCAACATTGAAGCCATTTGCAAAATTACTTCTCAATGGCTTGCTGGTGTTGATCTAATCAGATCTAGCCTTCACCAAGACCGTTAGAACACTTGCAGCATTTAATTTCATCGTGTGACCTTTTGCATGGTATGCCAAAGTACCATGACGAGCAAAGGGAAACTCTCCTATTGTGCGTGCTAAAGAGATTTAAAATGTTTCATATTTTCAGTTCCACGAGAGTAGAGAAGAGGGGGGATTAATTACTGAGTGTCAAGTGTCAAGAGAGAGCTGGTAGCTCGTCCAGGGAGCTTACATGAAGACACGAAGAGAACAAAGCCGATCAGATGAGAGAGAGAGAGTGTGTGTGTGGTGTGTGTGTGTGTGTGTGTGTGTGCGTGTGCGTGTGCGCGCGTGTGTGTGTACGTGTGCGCAAGCGAGAAGCTCTCATTCTCGCTTTGGAGATCGTGAGTCTGCGAATATTGCAGTGCAAGTCAATTGACATTAATGGTGTCATGAGCTGGCAATAAAGCAGCCATGGTACATAAAAACACAACGGCTATTGTTCAAAAAGACGTTATTTTTTATACCTTTTTTTAAAAAAATTCTTATTTAACATTTAACAAATACTAATCGCAACGAAGTCTTTTAGGATGTATTCATATTACTACTGCAATAATTCTGTTGAAAATTTTGAATTGGGATTTTTGTGCTTGGGTGTGAGGCTATGCCAAGGTGTAGAGCTTTGAATTTTCAACCATTTAAAAAAAAAACTGGAACCGTTTGCCAGTTATGTCAGTCAGTTGTCCATTGCCTGGCACCTGGCACCCAATTATCTACGCATCGTGAACAGACAGCGAAAATATTATGTACTGTGTTTGCAACTGTGATGGGGCGGTGGGTGGAGTGGTGCGTGAAAGCTCATTTATGGCGATGCTAGCTTGGGTAGACATACAGTAACTACACGCCCGGCAGACTTTGGGCAGCAGTCATACAGAAACCGGTTTGCTGTGTGCATCTTGGTTTAAAGACATTGCAAGCTTTTATCGACTTCAGCACTGCACGCGCTGTGAATTACGAAATTACCGAACTGGAAAAGAAGAAATAAGATAAATACAGCGAAAATAGCTCATAGTACCCGAGAAATATTACTGGTAAAATAGTAAATTGTATCATAATTATATATATTAGAGTAGTATCATGAATACATGATTTTAGAAAACAATCATAAGTTGTCAACCTATTGACAATGTAAATACTGAAGAGATTTTTTTAATTTTTGTAAGCTATTTTATGCAAAGTATATTTAAAATCTTCAGTTTTTAATTTAACCACTTGTTCTAGCGCTTATTCGTCTATTTTCTTTTTTTTTTTTACCCATATTTTCTTTTTATTTTTAATCTGTGTGATCAGTTTTTTTCCATATTTATTTCAAATTCTGAGACTCTACCTTAACCTTTCAAAGATAAAAATTCGTTTGTCTATGTGATAATAATATTTAGATGAAACTTCTAACAGTCACAGCTAACTATGTGCACGAGAGTGAATTTTTATTTTAAGTTGGTAATCTTTGACCCTTTCATCTTCAGTCTATTCCAGTCAGCGCTGTTCATGATCCTCATTCATAACCAGTTCTTTTCCCTTCCTTCTGTCCATGCATAATTCTATCCGGCTCAAGTCGACGTCTAGGTGTCAGGAGCTCAGTACTAATATAACTCACCCAGGCTGTCTCCCAATAAATGGCGACCGAGCAGCGTCAGTGACTTTGCACAATAAGGCCAAGATCACGCCCGACGCTGTGTAAATCATCTTTCTCTATTGCCGGCCTAATAACCACATCACCCGCTCCTCCAAAGACCTCTCCTGCCAGCCCCAAATTGAATTCCAGTAGTGACCGCCGAGATTTAGAAAGATCTCCCTCCAACATTTCGATCGTCCCGTTTTCAGAACCATCAAGAAAGTTTGCATGCCCTATGGAGATCAAGAGTTCGTCGATTGGTATTATAACGGGGTGGCGACCCGGTTAGAGTATTACGAAGTTGCTGCTTTCATTAACATTAGGTTAGCTATATAGAATGAGTACAAGATAGGTGCTGGTCGTGAAGAGATTCATATGTGTTTGTTTTCACAAACTCGAGGACCCCCCAGGACCACTCAAAGTCCACTCAAGCAAAATAAATGTGAAATCACAGCACACTGGTACAGTTCCCTTCCATGCTCAGAGGACTGGAGAGTATAATACAACGAAACGAGATCTGGATAAAAGAGCGATTTTCGGTGTAGATAAAGTCCGAAAGTGAAATCGACTTAAGATATTATCGCAATACCCTAGCGCTACACCTGCTGTATAGAACTGTTGTAACTTTTGAGTTTTTAAATAGTACTGACAGCTGCGTTTGTGTATTCATTCTGCGAAACGTCTTTGAGTTTGTGCTTCAGTAATCAAGTAACTTAAGCGTGGTTTCTACTCTAAAATACGACAGAAAAGCAAATTTTTCAGGATTCAGAAGGCAAGAGCGAAAACCCTCGTCAATCGACAGTAAATTATCTCCCACGCCTCCAGTAGAAACGCACCTAATAACCAGATTCTTCGATAGCCAAACTCATTCGCGCTCGCAGCGATGAAAGACGCGGTATGGGCGGAGAAAATTTAGGAAAGAAGCTTAGAGCGTAGAGAAGATTATTTTACAAAGATGGACATGAGAAAAATAAGATATTGTGTGTGGGGGTGGGTGCGTGGGTGGAGGGGTAGAAGATTCTGACGATTTTGTTTTTAAATACCTGAAGGTTATCGGGTTTTTACCGCTTGTTGCAAAAAGCGTCTGTACAGTTTTAGCGCTGCCATTAATTTAGTTGTGAGCAAAAGTCTGTACTTTATTTTAAGGTCATTTAAATTTAAAAGTTTAAACTATTTCTATGTTGTCCATTATTCTCCTGGGGCCGTAGTTGTGAAGTGAGGGTAAGGCGTTGCCCTGGGACAACATGGGTAACTTAAAGAAAATCGTCTTGTTTCCGAAGTTATAAAGTGGTTTCCAGACCCTGCGGACACTGCTTCATTTTTCTTTACCCTATGACCCTATGAGGAAAAGGCAACTAATTCCTGCTGCTGTCACAAAGGAATGAGATGAATCCTTTGCTATCTCGTGTGAAAACTTTTACAACTAGAAAACATGCTACAGCTGTCTGTCAGTCTGCCTTATATGTGCTCCGTAAGATCAGCGCCATCCGTCATTTTCTCTCTACACGCGCTACCAACACTCTTGTCTGTGTGTTTGTTCTTTCTCGACTTGACTACTGCAACTCCTTGCTGGCAGGCTGCCCCTCATCCCTCATTCAGAGACTCCAGAAAGTACAGAACTCCGCTGCACGTCTGGTGCTTAGAGCCACGAAACGGGACCATGTCACTCCTCTCCTTCGTTTTCTCATAGACTATAGAGAAAGAAGGACAGCCATCTTAGCGCGCTTGTAGTGGGCCAGCGCTGGCTCAACTCCCGTCCGCTGTATACTCGCCGATACAATTGACAGCCAGCTTCCGCTCTCTTTGTCGTGTATCCGCGAGTACATCATGGAATGCTTTGATATTGAAGAAATCCTCTTAGTATGCTTTAATATATATTTTAATACATGAATCATAATGTACAATATCTCCGCTCAAACACAGCGTTGTATCGTAGTATTTGTATTTATTTGAAAGTCAAATTAATAGTATTGTCAACAAGCTCTCGCTGACGGTCTGGTGGCGCAATGGTTAGCGCCTGTAACCAATACAGTGAAGGCTGGCTGTCTTGGGTTCAGTCTCGGGCACGCTGTTCTTTCTCTGCAGGTGGCATCTGTTTACAGGGCTGGATGCATTGCCATGATATAGCCTTAGTTGCTGGCTCGGCGTAAAACACCAATTAAAAAAAACCAAACAAGCTCTCGCTCTCTGGCTCATTGTCTGAGTGATACAGAGAGCGGTTTGTAGCGAGTTTGTCGTTTCTTAAATATTAATTGAGACTAAGGCCCTGAGGGGCATGCCTTAAACTCTATTTATTTTGTAACACATTTAAATTCTTATTTATTGATTTTTTTAACGATGTTGTTATAAAACACATTCACATCGTGCGTCGTGTTATCAGGACGATGGTGCACTTGAAATGGGTGGCGAAGAAAACTTCGATGTTCCTTCGATGTTCTTTCTCGACTTGACTACTGCAACTCCTTGCTGGCAGGCTGCCCTGACTACCTCATTCAGAGACTCCAGAGAGTACAGAACTCTGCTGCGCGTCTGGTGCTTAGAGCAAGGAAACGGGACCATGTCACTCCTCACCTTCGTTTTCTACACTGGCTACCCATTCGTTCTGGCATTCAGGACAAACTGTCTGTGCTGTGTTTTAATTTCTTTGCTGGCTCCTGTCCTGACTATTTCTCTGAACTTCTCATCCCTTACTCTCCGTCCAGACAACTATGCTCTTCGTCTGACGACCGTATCCTAACTGTTCCTGTCACCAGAACAACAACATATGGTCACAGGACTTTTGGCTACTGTGCTGCAAAACAATGGAACTCTCTCCCTTTCCATATCCGCCATCTTCCTACAACTGAATCTTTCAAATCTGCACTGAAACCTCACCTCTTCCTTGAGCATTTCTCCTAACACAGTCCACACAATGCTCGTCCTTCTTACTCCCCCCCTTCCCTCTTGCTACTTTACCCATCTTTCTCGCAGAATCACTATATTTCTCTGTTCCTGTTACTTGATGCCTTTTATTTTCTGTTTCGTCGTCAGTACTGTCGTTTTCTTTCGTCCCCTTTGTTCTGTATCTACTTAGTCCACGTCTCTTCCCCGTTTTAAGGGCTAAGAGCATGCTCTCTATGAGTGTGAATATGCGCTTTACAAATCTTCACTATTATTATTATTATCTGCCCCCGAAAGTTTCAGTTGGGTGCCTTTCAGATCTATAGGTAAAAATAGAGGTTAGAGTATGAAAAGTAGCTATTTTCTTCCATTATTTATTTTGTGATACATTTTTACTTAAACTTGTAGACAAATTTGTTTAATCATAATTAGTTTCATCAGGTCTACTTGGAGATATTGGAAGAGTCTAGTAGTGCGATTCACAGCTCTCACAAGAGCTTTTTCCCAGTCTTGATTTTCTCGTCCTCGTCGTATGCTGAAAAATGATAAGCCTTTGTGTCGACTTTTGCATGCTGGGCAGCCTGGAATCGCACAACTAGTGCCTGGCATGTCAAATTAACTACAACAATAGCTCTGAGACGCACTGTGTAAGCGAAGCCGGAAAAGGCGAAGGGATGGAAAAGCCAGCGCATGCGCGTCGCAAGTTATTTGTTCCCGCGCTCGAGTCGCTAGTCCTTCTTTCTCTATAGTCTATGGTTTTCTACACTGGCTACCCATCCGTTCTCGCATGCAGTACAAACTGTCTGTGCTGTGTTTTCATTTCTTTGCAGGCTCCTGTCCTTTGAACTTCTTATCCCTTACGTTCCTGCCAGACAACTACGCTCTTCGTCTGACGACCGTATCCTAACTGTTCCTGTCACCAGAACAACAACATATGGCCACAGGATTTTCGGCTGCTGTGCAGCAAAACAATGGAACTCTCTCCCTTTCCATGTCCGCCACCTTCCTACAATTGAATCCTTCAAATCTGCACTGAAAACACACCTCTTCCTTGAGCATTACTCCTAACATAGTCCACACAATGCTCGTCCTTCTTGCTCTCCCCCTTCCGCTCTTGCTACTTTTCTCCCCATCTTTCTCTGCAGAATCACTATATTCTCTGTTAGTGTTACTTGGTGCCTTTTGTGTTTTTTTCTTTGTTTTCTGTTTGTCGTCAGTGCTGTTGTTTATTCTTCCGTCTCTCGTGTTCTATCCATTTAGTCCATGTCTCTTCCCCGTTTTAAGCGCTAAGAGCATGCTCTCTATGAGTGTGAACGTGCGCTATAAAAAATCTTCATTTATTATTATTATTATAATAATAATTATTATTATTATTATTATTATTATTATAAAAAAGGGCTCAAAGAATACCATACTATCGCATCACGTGACTTTCATTTTTGCTTCATCTGAGAAAATGTCGGCCGAAGATATTTTGTTTTCAATAGACATATACTTGTATCTCAAGATTGACTAATTACTGTATTTACAGTTACAGTAACACAAACGTTTGTTATTCGCATCATGTTAAAAACTGAGCTGAGATTCGATCCGCGAGGATTTTTTTTTTAACAAGATGACTAAATATGTTTCCAGTACCTTTTGTTGAGTTGCAGACTAAGTCAATGAAATTGTGTAGATTTTGTGCAAAGGAGTCAACTTGTGCACTGAAGCTTTTGTTGTGGTCAACCCTTATGTGGTTAAAACCCCACTCCCTTAAACCTGTGAATGATCGAAGTAAGCTCTGTCAAGGGGTTGCTCCACCTGGCTATGTGGAGGCTGTAAAAACAGTCTGTCCATGTAACACACACGTGACTAAGTTCGGTGGTAAGTCAGAGGACCCCTAAAAGGAAAAGTGGCTTGAAGATGAAAACGCTTTAGGAGGCTGCAATGCTTAATAGATCGCCAGTATTAAATGTCCTGAGTTTGTACTCTTGAGTTTCCAAGTGAAATGTACGCTTAATTTCTTCTATTATTATTATTGTTGTTATCATTATTATTAGTTCTATATTGACTTCCTCAACCATGAAAGGGGCAATAATAATAATGATAACTGCTAGCAATTTTTCTGCAAGTCGCATACCGCTGAGCGACCCTTTAAGCTATCCACAGCCAAAGTAAAACAAAACAAAAACTGCACGTCTCTTTATAAATTATTTGGACTTCCTCCGATAAATCTAGGGTAAATCTATTGGTAAGTCTGTGGATTGTAGTTTGTAATGGTGTGTCACTGGGTAAGTTCGTGGATGAGTGAGTAAACAAGTGCGTTGCGTCATTATTTACGGATAGGAGGATAGAAGGATGGACAGACAGATGAAGGGGTGAGGCGGGGGAAGGAGAGAGAAACACTAAACACTCAGTTACCTGCAATGGCCTCTTACAATAAGTAGGATGTGTGTGTGTTCGTGTGTGTGTGTGTGTCTGTGTGTGTGTGCAGCCACTTGCGCGTGATTAAATTTAAACCTAAAAATGAAAGTAATGAATCAAACCAAATTAAAATGAGCTTAAATCTAAAAAAGAAGAAGAAAAAGAAGAAGAAGAGATGATTTCAGAGTTCCGATTTGATAAAGCAGCGGTAAAACATGCTTCGCCTCCAACAAAAATAAAAAAAAGAAAGCGGAAAAGTTAGGACGAGAAGCTTAAGGATAAAGGATAAAGGAGAGCGGGCGAATAAGGCGGCTAGAGCAAGCCCCGGCGATAAGGCGAGCGGGATTGCCAGTGTGGAGGCGCGAGGCAGGGAGATCATATTTCCTCAAGACGTGCAGAGGGTCCTAGAAAATGGATTGCACGGATTCGTGCGATACCCTCTGGAGATGGCCAGGGCTATCAGTCATCAACTTTCTGGAAACTATATCGTGGCGCTGAGAAAGCCTCACCCACTCTGGCAACCATTGCCCAGACGTGTGCCGGTGTTAAGGGACGAAGCGGAGTTGTTGCCCACAAGTCTCCGCCCCAGTCTTCACACTTAGCTACTTTTAGTTTGTAGCTGAAAGAACTCTTTGCTGTCATCATTTAAAGTTTATAGTTAAGGCGTCTTTGTTATCATTCAATAGTTTAAAAAATCAAAACTATTAGAGTTTGTTAGTAATGTGCACATGGCAACAATAATTCTCAATGCACAAATGTTATTTTTCTTTTCTTCTTCTTTCTTTCTTTCTTTCTTTCTACCTTTTCTTTTTTTTTCTTTCTTTCTTGTGGTCATTTTTTTTTTGCATTGTATTCTTGTTTTTCTTTTTTCTTTCTTTCTGCTGAAACTGTGTTAGTCTGATCTCCAAACAAGTGTTTTTCATGATTACAACATCAAGCCCTTCAAGTTCTTCACAAACTCCATGGACATCGCCAAAATTACTCAAATTATTATATAGTAGCTAGCTTTGAAATGAAAAATTATTACAGGAAATCACGCGATTGAAGCTGTTTGCCGATTTTCAGCAGTTTGGAGAGTGCGTTACTACCCTTAGCAAAATCCTCAGCACAATAGTAGATAATATGCAAGATACAAATATTTAAATTCCAGAATAAAATCACCAAATAAACACACAGTCGCATGCAGAACATCTGAAATATTAAACACGCCTTCAGTGGTGAAGAAACAAGGTAAATTACGTTGTCCACACTGAAGATATCCGGTGATAATGCGGTTCTGTTTGTCCATAATCATTGCCTATTTCCCTCACCTGTCTAATGAACTGTTTTAGAAAATGAATATTAATATAGTCAGGATATACGTCAATCAGGAGAAAGACTGAACAAGATATTAGCCGACTTGGCACTTGCGACTAAATGCTTGCTTAATACAAAGACGGGCTGCTTTAGTAGTGTAAACAACTTGCAGAATACCAGATGCTGTCTACTTATTCCGGCTTAATTCATCGAGTCGCCATCCTTGTATATCCGTTGGAAAATGTCAGAAAATGTAAACATATCTCCTTTTCATGTGTCAAAGTCACCGCTTTTCGGTAATACATTCCTGATGTTAGCCCGAGAATTCCTCCTCCCCCTCCCCCCCGAACATTCTTGTATAACAAAACTAAACTTTTCCATAAAGCGGTACAAGGGAAAGAGCATTGTTACTTTTTTACATTTTTAGACCGAGCATAGTTTTATGAACACACTATTTAAAAAGTTTTGAAAATGAAATTATCGCCAGTTTTATGCAAAAAGAACAAGTTCCTTGAAGAGATCAGACCTTTCCTTGCCATTTCTACTTTATTTTAAAAGCAATTATGTCAATCGTTAGCCACACAATCATCATGAAGAAAATTGAAGTTAAAGGTTTGCTCCTCGTTTGAAAGACACCCTATCCTCGACACAGTGGACGTTCCGAACGTCAGAAATGTCAGGTGGCACCTTTTGTTCGCATGCCCTGGGAAAGGCTCGCATTTCGTCCTGGCGACCATTCTTGTAACCTCAGGCAAAGGTTAAACCCCTCGAGAAATGTCTGCCATATTTTCCTGAACAATCGAATCGGAGTACAAAGCGAGACCATCGGTGTTCCTGCTGGAATTCACGTTGACCCGCTAGCAGGATGCTCAGGTGTAGCTTTGCAGAGACTAAACATACTAATAGAGTAAAATGCGTACAGTCAGGACTTAAGGAAATATTCTCTCGTCATCTTTTCTGTCTGTCAAGCGACGGATCTTTTAACTGCGTAAAAACATTGTTGGCTTTCTTTACCTACCCCGAATCTAGACTTTTACAGCGTTAGATGGTTTCCATCGAGTAGAAATACATAGCTCCACTATAAACAAATCTGTGTAATAGAAAGTGAACTGAGAAAAATATATGTATGCGTATGATTTTAACAAATATTTATCAAGAAGAGAGCTATTAACTCAGCCAAGCGTGAAAAACATTGTTCCTTTTCATTGATTTTTTTTCGATCTTTTACATCTTTACTTTGCTCGTCTTGTCTTTGATCTGGTTGATTAAAGCGGACGATGGCTTTACCTGATGTGCGGGAGGATGGGTATGGCCCACATCACAGGCCCTAGTAACGTCGGAAGTTAGGATTTTTTTTCCTTCGTAGGCAGCTACGAGGGACCTGTGCATAATGTGCACTGCTAATGTTCACCTTGATCGATAAAGAATGAAAAAGAAAAAAAAAAGAAATCTTGAATCTTGAATGTTAATGCCTTGGTCGTAAAAGCGTCATCATTTTCATTCATATGAGACCAAGAGTCACCTAGCCATTGCGATTCTCCGCTCATCCCGGGGTAAAATTGATCTTAAGCCGCTATGGGACTTTCGTCAAGTTAATGAAATTGTTTTCCGTTCCACGAGGACGTTGGGTCATAAGCGGAGGGGCATATGCTCAGTACCCCCTCCATCTTTTCGCGACTTCATACTCTTCTCAAGTGCAGGCGCGTCTGTCTTGTCCTGGGACTTGATCAACATGTTCAGAAGAGAGTTTTTAAAAATTAATTTGAATTCAAAATTAGTTTTAAATGTGTGGGTTCATTAAAGTTTACTAATTATACCTTTTAAACTCCTTTCGGTTCGTGAGATGCAAGATTTTAACTCTTGCAGTTTTTGCCTGCGTTTTGAACTTTACAATAGAATGCTCAATGGTTGAGCAATGCTTCAGTTACATCAGCTCAAAGCTTTTGCAGCCTTTATTGATGTCAGAAGTTTGAATTTAGGTCAGTACATGTCTCGGAGCACACATGTGTCTGAAAGTGACCTACATACATGTATACATATATTTATACAAACACGAAGACGTGCTCATGGGAATGGAAAGACGAAAAAAAAAAAGTTTAAACATTTAAATGCAACATTTTCTTACAGCAGTTCGTGTGAATTGATATGGTGTTTGATTAGTTCTGGAATAACAGACAGAAGAACAGAGTTTCCTCGGAGCCATGTCACGGTTTTTGTAGACTAACCATTCTCTGATGCAGGGAAGGAGATGGTGGACTACATCGCTGATTACCTGCAGAACATCCGTAAACGGAGGGTTTTCCCCGACGTCAGTCCAGGTTACATGAGGGCTTTCGTACCAGAGTCTGCACCAGAACATGGGGAATGCTGGGAAGACATTTTCAAAGACGTGGAGAGAGTTATAATGCCCGGAGTAAGTGCTTTCATCAAATTTTCATGGTTAATTATTCATCAAGCAGCCGTCCTGTCGGCTGGTTCTTCAGATAATCAACCAATCAAAGCAAGCAATAAGTTTTAAATATTTTGAAACAGAGCGTGAAAAATAAATTCTGAGTAACACTCAGTATTTTTTTCCGCTTCGTGCCTTTTGAGTGACAGTACAGCAAACCTCAGAAATCTGACAATCGTCTCTCTCTCTCTCTCTCGATTGTCGCTCAATGTATAGTGAGACATTTAACTAGAGGAAACGTCTATACTAAAGTCAAAGAAGAAATGGATTAAGAAAACAAAAGTACAAAAAGTATCCTAGACACGATTTCTACTAGAGAAAAGTTATAAAGTGAATTGCACACTTCTTAGTCCTTGTTACCCAACAAATGAATATTACCCAACAAAAGCTGATGTTCAGCCATTTACGAAAAGCACTAAAAAAGAGGAACACTTTTTCTTTAAATTTTGACGAGACTTGCCTAAGAACGAAAAAAACTGCAGTTAAAATGATCTAAACGAACTTTTACATTCATTTACACATTCCATTTTCCTTCGCCCTCTCTTTCCACCTCTTACACTTTCACTCAGCCATCGTTGTTTTGCGAGAAAAGAATAATAACAACCACTATTTCCGATAAATGAAATGCCGTTTAAATGTCAGCATTATAACACCTGTTTTGACGCCATCTGTGATTCTTATTCTGTTGAATATTCTCGTCACCAGATTACGCACTGGCAGAGTCCCAAGATGCACGCCTATTTTCCGGCTCTCAATTCCTTCCCCTCCCTGCTCGGAGACATGTTGGCGGACGCTATTGGTTGCCTAGGTTTCACATGGGTGAGTTTTCTTTATTTTCATCTAATATTTGTGCTTTAAAAATCTTAAAACGTCGCACGTGTCACAGAACTGTCTTCGGATGACGTAAAGAATCTTGAAACCATGGTTCAGGCTAACGAGGATGTGCCTGACAACCGATGTACAAAGACATAAATATAACATCCATCCGTGAAACATCTATGCTTTTTGTATTCTCGTCCTTGTGCATTCCAAATAATAAACATGGAACAACAAAAAACTGCCTTTTGAAGTGTGGCATCGTCAGCCACTGGGGGAAGCTAAATATTTTGCCTTTTCTCTTACGGGAATTTCCTCTGGCTCGTACAAACTGGCTCATCAAACTTTCAGCAGCTGTCAAACCCCCTGATTTTCTTGAAATGACTCGTATTTCTTTTTTTTTCTTTTTTTTTTTTTTTTTTTTAGTCCTTGAACTACACGCGGCATGTCTACGTCACAGACAAGCACCATCATGGCCATGCTCTTGCCAGTTTGTCTAGTCTCGTCAAGGCGGCGTCTTTCTGAGGACAAAGAACATTTTTCTTGTGATAAACAAAACAGAGAAAAAATAGTTTTCTGTTAATTTGTCGTGGCGAAGCTTTTTGTGAACGCTTGTCCTAGCAAGTTTTCCAGCTATACATCTTGTCTGAAAAATCCGTTCTATTTACTCACTGTTATTCAAAGGTCCAAGCATCCTGACTCCTACAACCAATAAAATATTCACGTGCACAGTAGGTCATACTTTGTGGTGGGAAGTCGGAAAAAATGGCCCCTCAAAAGCAGATGAACAAAGTGAATACAGATGGGTTACAACTCATACAGAAGGCCAGTTTAAAAAAAAATTTTAAATATTTGCTTTTAGATGCATCAGCGAGGGCAATATAACAAGATGCCTTGATTGCTCAGGCCATTAAATCAATATTGCACCTAGCTCGAACTCAATCATGTCTCTGCCTTGTGCGGCGAGAATCTTCCTCGCGGGCGGACGCTGTCTTAAGTGGCTTAGCTTCGACAACGACGTTCAGCAGTAGAGTTTTCCTTTTTAAATGATTAAGAAGGTTAAGTCTCACCACATTCCAGAGTTTGCTTTGCAGAGATTTTCCTCTTGTCTCGTCTTTTTTTTTCTTCTTTATCTTTTGTTTTCTTTCGTCCCCTACAAGTCTCCAGTCCCCCTTCTCCTTACTTAAAGAATCAAAATCTTTTTAAGAACTAACTGAAAGTCATATTTTTAATCATTGTACAGACGTTACATATCTAATGCATTAATCCAAAAGAGAGTTTAAAATTCAGTAGAAACCTCGAGCTTCTTTGGCCAGCAAGAGAAGTGGTGTAAGATGTATAGGTTTTTAGTTAATACCGACCAATCTTTGTTTTGAGGAACGTTTCTAAAACATCAATGGACACAACGCAGACGCTTAATTACCTACAATCCGTGAAACATCTTAACTGCTTCTTCATAAGCTTCTCAAATGTTATCTTTTCTTTCCATGTCTCAGTTTTTACAATCGCAAAATCTGTGTTCATCAAGTAAACTTGTGGGATCTGCAGGCGTCAAGTCCGGCGTGTACGGAGCTCGAGACAATCGTCATGGACTGGTTGGGCAAAATGATTGGCCTCCCCGCTGATTTCCTGCATTCTAAAGAACAGACGCTAGGCGGCGGCGTGATCCAAGTAAGTTTTTTAGCTGACATATGTTGCCGTTAAATACTGTCACTGAATACTTTGATGTCATTGAATGTAAATGCTACTACTGGACAAGCTGTATGGACGTTGATTAGAAATGTTCATATTTTCAAACCTTAGAATTTACGATGTAGCAGAATCAAAAGTTATTTTCTCCCTTCTTTGCCAGTATTCCTCTTCAGCTACATAGGAGTATTGTTCTGAAAAAGCTTTTACGCGATCAAATATTTCAACTTTACAGATTCTTTTCATCTTTTGTAATGCTTTTGAGTAAGTAGACTTGAGGGTATGACATTGCTCGTCTTAAAATATCGGACTTCACTGATCTTGCCGACAAGGTACTGTAGGCAAAATAATCGTGACCATCGACCATGACTTTTGTTTTACAGACAACAGCCAGTGACTGCACCTTTGTCACCCTTCTCGGTGCACGAGCGGAAATGATCCGGAAGGTCAAGGCGACAACTAATATGGAAGACGCAGAGATCAACGCCAGGCTAATCAGCTATTGCTCCGATCAGGTAGGTATGGACCGTCAAAACCGAGACAATCTCGAAAACAATTTTCTATTTTGAACTGCGAAACAAGGAAAAGCTTTAGATGTCTTTCAAGTCAGGTTTTAAATTCGGCTCAATAGGATTAGGTGGCTTAAGCCTGCAAGGTTAATACTTAGAAAGTCAAAACAGCATAATTTACCTTTTTAGGCCTGTGAAGTAAAGTTCAAAACTTATTATGAAATCATGACATACTGCTCTCGGCCCCGCATATGACACTCGCCCAGGGCCCCGCGTACTGCTAAGACCTCCTCTGATACACGGATCAATCGAGTCCATCAAATACTGCTTCAATCCATTTTTCAATGACTCCTTTGAAAACAAAAACCAGAAAAAGAGGAGAGATAAGTAATAGTCCAGGGTCAGTTCATGCCTTTCTTTGTCTATACCTCTCAGTGCATTGTAGGCTTTGTATAATAGTAGTATGCGCAAGAGGAAACGTAATTTAACAAAAAATGTTTTTGCCATGATAGGCTCATTCGTCAGTGGAGAAGGCCTGTTTGATTGGCTTGGTCAAACTGCGATTCCTGCCGAGTGATGAGAAGCTGAGCCTGCGAGGAGAAACACTCCGTGAGGCCATCGAGAAGGACAGAGAGGAGGGGCTGATACCCTTTTATGTGAGGACCTGAAATGGGAAAGCCAGCTCGGGGTCGTCTTCAACGGGCTTTGCTCCCAGAACCTAACCAAATCATCAGCATGCAGAGCGTTCACCATCACCATAATCTTTCATCCCCATAACCTCAAATGACTAAAGCTTCGCATTGTTCGTTTTTTTACGGGCATAAACTGCCCTAACACTTTTTTCACTTATCTCATGGCAATGTAAAGGGGGATCTTCATAAACATTTTACCGTTCTCGCTTCCACCTTGTGTTTATTGGTGCCTTTTTTCTCCGCTCTTTTTCCTTTTTGCTTTATTTGTTTGTTTGTGTGTTTGTTTGAAAAGGGTTGTAGGATATTTTTCTTCGATTACTCAGACATATAGGTTTTTAGCAGAGATTTTAAACTGCCCAACTCAGTGGGCAGCGAGTTCTAGACACAAGGGAATTTAAAAGGAGGAACGGTGTCTAACACATTTCAAGTTAGTTTGGGGGTACTATACGGGTTTTTTAAGATTTAGAACGGAGAGAGCGGGAGAGGGGTGTAAGCTACTAAAGACGCTGACAGATACGGGCGGACGAAGTGGGGAGGAGAGAAAGAGTCTGTAAAAGTACCGTACATAGTAGCGGCGCCACACTAAACTGGAAGCTAGTGCAGTATTGTAACCAAATGTGTTAAGCTTTTAAAAGAATTACAAGCATTGCAGCACTAGTTTGGGCCCCCCCCCCCTGTAACCGAGTTACTTATGGCTTGAAAGGTCTGCACGTACCAGGTTCTACTAATGAAGGCGGGACATCAGTGTGAAAGCAGCCACAGGTCTCCTATTAGCTAAGAGCAAGTAACTCGAACTACAAACTCGCAACGGTAGGCACGCACGTACTATGCACGACCCCAGTTTTTTTCTCTTGGAACTAATGGCTGCTCAGGCTCTCTGTTTCTCCACTTCATTAAAGTTCTACGTTTTGATCTTCAAGATATTAAATCGTTTCTTTTGTTTCAGCTGTGTGCAACTTTGGGGACAACTGGCGCATGTGCATATGATAACCTGAAAGAGCTGGGTCCAATATGTAAGTCGCTTTTGAAATCCCATCACATTTCAACGTATGTAGAAATAAAAAATAAGCAAGTTTAAATAAGTATTATGTGTCCGTACTAACATCTGTGTGTGTGTGTGTGTGTGTGTGTGTGTGTGTGTGTGTGTGTGTGTGTGTGTGTGAGAGAGAGAGAGAGAAAGTGGACTAAAATTTAACATTTTAAGAAAGTTGTTTTTTAAAAGAAGTTAATATTGACACACTCATGGGCTGAATGTTGTTTTACCATGCAAACGAACTGACTCTCAGTGGATATTTCCTGTTATGGTGTAAGTCATGAAGTATAATTAAGAAGAAGTTGACGGTAGAAAAAATGTAAAGAAAATTTAAACTTAACATAAAAAGTTACCTAGTAAGAAAAGCAAATACAAACGAAGGATGTTGAAAAGAAACTTCAATTTAAAGGAAATTGTAAACTTAAAAAAATAAACAAAAACTATTGCTTTATCAGATATTGAGGGAAAATGCAAGACTGAAAGAGAAACGATGTTGAATAGAAGCTTTATTATTTAATGACAGTTCTGCGTTGTGATACGGAAAGGTTGGTTCTTTTTGTTTCGCTGAAAAAAGTAAACTACACTAAAGGTTTTAAGATCCCAGACTTTAAGACGTTAACAGATTCGCGTAATATTTTCCAGGAACTAACACATATGTAACAGAAATGGTTGGCCAATTGCAATAGCTGGCTTTCTTTTCGAAGGAAAAGCCACTAGAAGTGGTTGCGACATTGGAATGTAGCTATAGGCAAGGTCGAATGCGTTGTAAGGAATTAGTTCTGGAAATTATCATGTCTGTTGTAACGGAAGCAACTGTAAACATGATTGAGGAAGAGTAAGCTTCAACGCACCACTGCATCACAAGTCAGGGTAGTTCGCGGCGGTTCATGATCTTAGGGGGGCATCCCAGTAGTCTCCAATAACAAGAGGTCCGGCGCGGAGGGCGATATCTCTCCGCCTGTCCCCTGAACTCGAGCTGCGCGCTGTGGCCACAGGAGAGACTGCGGCGGAGCGTAGCCACACCTCATCCTAGGCCATTGTCTCTTCAGAACATCTTTCTTGAGACTTCTCCCACGTATCACTGTCTGAAATCTTTCATTTCCGGTTGTACTGTGGCCGAGGAGTACCGGAAATTGCCGAGCATTAAAATGCAGGAGGGTCAGCGGCGTCTCCGTTGGAAATTTGAACGACGCGGGCAGTCGATTGTGCTGGTGTCGGGGGGGGGGGATCACACCTTGCTTGCATGCATGTTAACGACATTTACCCCAAACACTGGTAGTGAATGTGGACACCTCTAAAGCGGAGAAACCAGAACGAGGGCATTAACCTTTTAAACAGAGGAGCACTTCCTTTAATGTTGACAGTTGCTCGCTGGTCCTGTCTCTTCAATGCATACGTGTGCATCCTTATGTATGCGTGCATGCGTGCGTGCTTATGTATGCATGTTTCTTGTCTTTCTGCCCATCCATGTGAACTACTCTAAGGGGTTAATAGACACAACATAAATCGACAGGGCTCTGCAGAAACGAAACTTGATGACGGTTCTGACGGCTGATCGTCTGTGTACAGAGAACACTAGACTAACCACTTTTTTTGTTGAAGACTTGTTCGCCTCTGTCACAACGACAGGTGCAGAAGAAGGCATCTGGATGCACATCGACGCAGCCTACGCCGGTTCGGCTTTCATCTGCCCCGAGTTCCGGAAGTACATGGCTGGCGTGGAGCATGCGCAGTCCTTTGCCTTTAATCCTTCCAAATGGTTGATGGTCCACTTCGACTGCTCAGCCATGTGGTCAGTGAGAGGGAGTAGTGTGTGAAGGCTCACTATTTATTTCTTATAAAAGCCAAAGAAAAACTGGAGAAAGTGTTACGTAAATTAATAGAAAGGGCATTTCATAGCAAAGTGCAAAGGAAAGAGAGTGATAGCATAGCATAGCAGATATAAGGCGTTTGACAGATCTGGGATAAAAATATTAAGACGGTCACTTTCTTTTCTCTTCCTTGTCTATCACGTATTGGTTAATTAATTTTGTTCGCTGAAACCTTTATTTTGTGTCTTTTTTCTCGATCTGAAACGAAAAGAAGAGAGATACACCTGTTCCCGCTGTCATATAAGGTTTACCTCCCAGCTACTTTCCCCTTTTAACACCCATGATCATGCACATAATACTGGGAGAGAGAGAGGGGATTACACAAATGACATGCGTTAATGAGGGGTTGGGGGATGATGACAAATATGTGGACAAAATTCGTCGCTTTGACTTTTTCAGGGTAAAGAATAGCGGAGCCCTGCACAGGACATTCAACGTAGACCCTTTGTATCTGAAGCACGATAACTCAGGTCTGATGCAGTTTCGCTCCTAGAACTCTCTTTCTTTCTCTCTCTCTCTCTCTCACACACACACACACACACACTCACACTTCCACACGCATACACACGTTAGCACTCTGTTTTCTAAAAATCATTCTGTTATTCTATAAACGCTGCATGTAGGTTTATAATTTTCCCTTATTCTGTTCTCGTTCACTATGCCTCACCTTACTCACCGAAATACAATTGGTTGAATGTAACATCGTTCGCTGCCCTTCTGTTTACTTGTCGGCTCTGTACCTTCACGTCTTCTTCCATCAGCTCTCTCTCTCTCTCTCTTATTTACACGTCCACAAGTGTCTAGTGTGTGAAGATCTGTCTTCAGTGTCACCGCTAACTGCTAATCAATGCCTGGCACGCGTGGATTAAACGTTGAGCAAACACTTAATTTTTTCAGGTGCTGCTATTGACTACATGGTATGTTTGCCTGGCCACCAAAGAGCCTTTTTCTAGCCTCCTTCTGACGTCCTCTTTCTTTCCTTTGCGTCATTTCCTTTGCATTGCTTTATAAACATTTTGGTTTAAATAGCCACATATGGATAATTTAGGAACACGCATATAGAAGAAAAAAAAGAACAGTGCATCAGAATAAAAGTCCAGAGAAAAAACTATATTTCCATTAATCGTAAACAGTTACTGATATAAACAACAGACTGCCCGACAGGAAATAGGCGGACAGACAGAGTGACAGACTGACTGATAGGTAGTCGGCAAAAGAGACAGAGATGTGATTTCAGACGAGTAGTGGACAGACAGAAAGATGAAAGAGTGGTGAGCTGACACGCACGACGACAGGTAACTGCAGGTAAGAAACAGTCACTCTTGTCTTACGTGATTCACCAGCACTGGCAGATTGCGCTGAGTCGCCGATTTCGCGCCATCAAGTTGTGGTTCGTCATTCGCTCTTTTGGAGTGGAGGGGCTACAGAATCACATTCGCAAGGTAAAAACTGGGCACAGGCTGACTGCCAAAGTCACCGGTGTGTCTTTTACGATAATGTAGCAGAAAAACGTTGAATTAAAATAAAAGCTTTAGTTTCTTCAACGATCTGTAGGCTAATGGGGAACTTTTTATTTCTAAAAGTCAATATGCACAGTTTTATAGGGCCATTTTCCTGCGTTGATGTTACAACCATTCTTTCTCGTCCAATTATTTGTGACAACTTGTGTTTAATTTTTTTAAAATGTTGTCTGTGGTACAGAACGAACAAGATCTCTTATCGAGGCGCGATGACTGATCATTGAACTTGAGCAACAAATGATTACGTCCCCACGAGTGGGTGCAAAAATCTTAAAATGATCAGAAGATATCGGTGCCTTTAACAGACTTTTGACTTGTCCTTCTGTCTGACAGGGCGTGGAGCTGGCCAAAAGGTTCGAGTCCCTCGTCCAGCAGGACGACAGGTTTGAGATACCGGCAGACAGAACTCTTGGATTCGTCGTTTTCCGGCTGAAGGTACTAACTGATCTCTTTACTCGTCTACAAGAGAAGCATCGTGATGCCGAAACCTTGGCTTGAAGCATAAACAGAAGCTAGCGCGCAAACAAAAAGAGGGGAGGATGTTGCCCTAGGAAACCGTGACGTCCCGTTTGTACACAAACACACAAAGTTAATTAACATATTGTTCCAGTTCTCCCATTGGTTTAAACCATTCACAAAGTTAACGTATCCATGTACAGTTCTGACTTCTGCGTTGCTGACTTTTTTCTGTGCATACTTATGCTTGTAGGCGTGTATCTCGAGAACGAAAGGGTGGGGGCGGGGCAAAAGGTCTTCACCCAGATTTATGGAATCGTATTTTTGTTCAGTCATTAGAATGACAGATTTGCAGATTTTCTCCATGGCACATGAGCACATCACGTGCCTGAAGTCTCACACCCATACAACCGACTTGGGGGCTTATCAGCAAGAGTGGGGGAAGGGAACAGGCAGTAATCCATCCATTAATATCCGTGAGTGGGAGAACTCGCGTTGGCGGTTTCTATTTGCACGTGAACATGTGCGCACGCGCTACTCGTCGCGTTAACACAAGGTTACGTCACGTGACCGCTGCAGTGCAACTCGTCAGTGCGTGCAGTTAAATTAACTTGCTCTACTTGCTGCCCAAGATCAATAATTCATTTGCTCTGCGTGCAATCGATTGTTCTGGGCGTACGTTCTTGGAGGAATTCGGGCCCTGTATCTGTACATCTGATTTCCAAGATTAAGTAGGACTTAAGGAAACATTAATTTTTTTTTTGGATCATACTAATGAAGCTGCCCGTTGCAATTTCCTAGCGTGTCTTTTTTGTACCTTTTCCACCTTTATTTCATCTGTTTGTCTCATACATAATTTTTCGCCCTTTATTTCATTTGTATCACACGCCCATATTTATTCCATCCGATGTTCCATAAGTTTCAATACAAAATTGTTTTTGTTGTGCGAGGTTTGTGTGGCATAGTTCCACAATGCTGCAGGGTGGTGATGCTGGTGCTGACGTTTTTCCTGTTACGGGAGACAGGAGGAAATAACAGTGAGTGCAGCAAAGAAACTGGGAGAATTCACGAGAGATTTAAAATTGCATATGGATGATGTTGCTGATTGAGAGGAAAGGGCTACCTCCTAGTACTGATTTAGCCCTAAGGAAGCTACACGATCGCATTTGTACAGACAAAACCGGACAGGCTTATCTGATGTGTGACATCAACAGCGATTCCATTCCACAGATAAGATGTGGGAATACTATAGTATATACTATATAATATAGTATATACTACACACACAAGGATGATTTAATGGATGGATACACAAAAAGTTTTCTTTATCGATGGTTGGAAAATTGGAAAACTGTTTTTAAAAGGACTAGGAGAGATTCGGAGGACTAGGAATTCTCCACTTCCCTCCCTTGTCGACTGCCAGTCTTGTGAACAGGTGTCACCTCCAGAAAGGAGAACGTAAAGTAAAAAAGAAGCATGTCCTCCGAGACGGGAACAGCGGCGTCACCAACGACGTTGACAGAGTTATCGACCTGTCCTTCGCTTCGTGCGCCACCTGGTGCCGACAGAATCGGTAGCATCCGCTTCCTACTCGTAGCTCTTTGAATAAGCCACTGACGAAGATATGACGCTTGTGTGTATACTTTCTCGTGCCACTCATGTAGATTTTTTTTTTTACATTATTCTATTTCCGGTTAGTGTTTCTTTTTCCTGTTCGTCATTTTAGACAGAGTTTTTTTCCTTTCACTAAGACCTTTTTTAAGTTCTTACCTCCCTCTCTTTCGCTTCTTCCCTTTTTCGATTCTCTTTTTGTAGCGGACGCGGTTTTTAATACAATCAAGGACTGCTCAGTCGTGGATTTAAGCTTGTTTGCGTGTATGTTTATTTTGGATGCGAGTCTTTCTCTCTCTCTGTGTGTGTGTGTGTGAGTGTGTTTTCGCGCGCGCACACAAGCGATCTAATGTGGTTCATTCACTACCATGTGCACATGTTATGCTTCTGCGCACCTGCGACACGAGTCAATCAAGTTCGTTCAATGATTGAACGGCGATTGGCGTAGTCACCTCAAGTTATTGTCACAAAAGCTGCAGAGCATTCACTCCTGACCGTCTTTATACAAACATCCTGTCTGTATGGACGATACAGTAACCCACAAGAAACCCTCCGTTCACGGTTACCTCGCAGGTGGTGTATGTGTACTTACACATGATCTGCGTTCTGTTTCTAACCTATGTCTTGTGATCTGTTCTACTGTTCGACTCTCTACAGGGCGACAACGAACTCACGGAGCTTCTGCTGAAGCGTCTGAACTCCACGGGCCGAGTACACATGGTACCAGCGTCACTGAAAGGCCGTTACATCATTCGCTTTACTGTGACGTCACAGTACACCACTCCCGGGGACATCGAAGAGGATTGGAACTTGATTCGGAGAACAGCCGATCAGGTGATAGAGGACCTGGTGAAGGAGGAACAGGAGGAAGAAGAGGTGATTATCTTAACGACCCCAAAAACCCCTGGAGACCTTGGAAACCATCAGAATATAGGAAGGGTTTATCTTTAAACACTAACGTACGTCTGTAGAAAATTGTTTTTACAGCTCTTTAGTAAGTCGTAAGAGAAAAGTAAGAAAGAAATGACTGCTTTACTGAACATTATGAATGAATTATCATCTTGCAGAAAACAAAGTAAGATTTGTGTATTGGTTCACCCTGTGCCAAGCTGAAAAAACATTGCGATAATTTGGCAAAGACAAAAGTTATTTTGCTTTCATGTTTATCCTTTTGTATTACTTTATTACACAGTGCATACACATATATAAGTAAACCATCTATGTGCACGTATCCCTTGATGAAAGGCACCAGACAGGGCAAAATGCTCACGTACGCAAGTTCGGTAGTCGAGAGATTTCGGACGTGGTCAGAAAGACCTCAAGAATGCTGAGCGATGTCACTTTGCCCACGACACATCCTAATCTATGATTACCATATATTCTATTGGAAATAGCTGTTGTCATTTCAGATGTGTTTCAGCTTGGCTGGAGCTGTTGTTGTCTGTGCTATTCTGGACAACACCTTTGATTTCGCGCCTTTGTCTGAAACAATTGACCACAAACATATTGTCTGTAGCTTCTCGCCCTTGCCTCCGATGTCCGTCTTGGTGCCTTTAATGTTAATTCTTTTTCCCAGCGTTCATCAACAGCAACAAACTTTTGTTCTGTGTTACCTAACCAGTTGTACTCAGCTACCAGCGGGCGTAGTTTTAAATGAAACTGCTCAGTGACAAAATCCTTGTTCAAATCTGTGCTGGACCCAATTATTTGACACTTAACCGATCCCGAAGTAGGCGATACATCAGGACTGATTTCAACCCATTTTGACTATTTTTCACATTTGCGTTCCAAGAAATACTGATTTTCCGTCACCTGCAAGTAGGGGGATTGTAAAGTTTAAACCATAATTAAATTGAACTCAACAGATGTTGACTGGAAAAATTTAACAAAGCAAAGCAAAACAAAACCAAAAACCCCAAGAAAATAAACATAAATAAATAATTAAGATTAAGATCAAGATCAAGCCGACATTGCACTTCTTGCTTTATAGATTCCTGCCGAAGAAGAGGAGGAAGAAGAGGATGCAGAAGGCGTGCCATCAACGAGGAGGGAGGAAGAAGAAGACGAAGAAGGAGGAGAGGCCACACGTCACGCCAAATCGGCTCTTCAGCGGCTGCCGAGCGTCAAGAAGAAGGACTACGGCATCAGCCTCATTCTCAGCAATGTGCCCATGTCACCCAAGGTTATCAACGGTAGCTTTGCGGCGCTGTTTGAAAACTTCGACATCTCCGAGATGCTGGCCCGCCATTTCCGCACGGGCGACCTGTCCAGCCGCGCCCTGCGCCTGTCCCCGAGAAAGCGCGGGAAGTTGCGAGACCAGAACAAGCAGTTGAGCCTGGACACCAGCTTCTTTGCATCCAAGCGTCAGGCCAGCCGCTTTAAGCAGGGCTCCCTCGACTCCAAGATCGATGACATCCTAGAGGTCTCCTCCGTCGACAGTGATTACCCGGGCAACGGCAGGCGCGGGGCCGATAGCCCTGACGACCTTGACTTTGACTTGAACGTGGTCAAGATCGACAACGAGGCTGACAGTACTGGCGGCGCAGTTGAAGACGACGATGAGCCGACTCGAGGCGACGCAAAACGAGAGAGAACACAGAGCGTCACTTTTGTCAACGGGATGCACGGAATTTGCAAGCACTGCGGAAGGTCGTTCGAAGACTAAGTCTCCAGGCCAGCGGGCAAAGAAAAAAAAAAAAGAGTAACCGTGTACAAAGTTCCCCTTTGCAAGAAGGTGGCACTCGTTTGTGCCGTCACTTTGTTTCTTATTCAGTAGATGCGGTCATGATGCTAGTTTTAGCAGGAGCCGTCACATGACAGGCTTGTGAGGCAGAGCCGCATGGATGACAACCTGGGCGACATCTCAAAAAACAAGATATCTTTGGTAATAACGTGTATCTTTGTTTTTAAAATTTTAGAAGCAAGTGTCTAATTCTTTTAAATATTAACAAATCTTGTGGACACAGTTACTAAGAAGTTTTTATTGAGGGGGAAAAGGCATAGGTTGTTTTAAAAGGTTCAAAAGAAGTCGAATCATTGAAAAAGTTCTACGCCATCAAATCAGCAGAGAGAGAAAGAGAGGAAGAAAACATAGCGCACCAAAAGGCGTTGGACAAGGGAAGTGGTGTTGCAGTTTAATCAGTTATCGGAAAACGCCTTTATTTATGCTTTGATGCGAACCTTGGTCAGAACTTTACGATGTACGTATGATCGAAATGCACTGTAATACCAATATGATATTTACTGTCACAGAGTCTGTTTGAAAACGGTAGCTGCTCTTCTTTTCGTGGTTCTTCAACCGTCGCCCATTTTCAAAAACAGGCTGACAGGCAAATGATACAGCATTAGTACAGCGCTATAAGGCATAAAATAAGAATCCATCAAACATCACAGCTAAGACTCAAACGACTACAGCTTATGCAGAAAGTTACTAACCATCTAATCCGCGTATTGTAACACCAGACGAAATGCACACAAGCAGTCTCTCGCTCTCCTGCGTGCTACGTGTCTATCACAGTCATGCATAGCTGCAGGCACTAGTCTAAAAGACCCAGGCTTACGAGGTCCATAAACAAAAATAAAGTGGAGTTTGTGGATGTATACTTTGTTGAACTGTCTGCTGCAGCTATAAATATCAGAAAACCAACTATCAACTTTCTAAAAGGCATTATCGAACTTGATGCGATCGCAATTATCAGGTCTATCAGATGTACGGTCGCGTTATCCCCCCCCCCCAGGACGCCAGTTTGATAGGAAAGTCAGTACATTTATCTTTTTTCCCCCACTTCCCTCCTTCCTCGCTTTAGGTTATCCGCAATTTTAAAAAAATTTTCTATGGATTTCCAGATTTTAGAATTGTTTTCGTTGGCAGAAAATGTAAAAGAAACTATGGGTTTTTTTTTATTTGTAAAGCTTTAATTAAAATGGTTTAGTTGGCTTAGTTGCGTCAGCTCGGTGGTCGTAAACCAAGTCA
This sequence comes from Marisa cornuarietis, assembly GCA_004794655.1. NCBI lineage: Eukaryota > Metazoa > Mollusca > Gastropoda > Architaenioglossa > Ampullariidae > Marisa > Marisa cornuarietis. The sequence continues at coordinate 7,935,000 of SMMW01000584.1, forward strand.
ACGAGGTAGAATAATCGAAGGGAGATAGAAACCCGTATCTCTCACTGCTCTCCCTGCGCCAACATGGCCATGCTCCTCCTCTACTCTTTGCGACTGGTTAAGGCGGTTGTCCACTTAAAGAATGAGAGCATCCCGTAACTCTCTCGTTGCTACGTACAATTGTTTTAAGTCTTGGCGCAATTTGTGAAACGCTGCAAAGGAAAATTAACGGGCAGGTACTTATTCACAGGTTTTTTTTCTTTTATTCCCATGTTCCTTATTATCATAGGCCCAGTTTAATTTTTACATGTTTATTTCTCTATTTTTATTTTTTTTAAACTTGGTTACATTTTCTGATGTTTCATTCTTTTTGTTCCCGTTCACATTTTTACTTTATCTTACTGACTGCATTTCCCCTTTTTTTGTTACTTTATACATGTGATTATTTTGTGATTTTTATGCTTGCTCAGACATGATTATAGCATATGTGTATATATATATATATATGGGTAGAAAATCTATTTGTGAAAAGATTTATTTTCGAGCTCGGGTGTGACAGACTTATATACTGTGTCTCTAAATCTTGTGCAAGATTGATATATTCATCAAATAGTTTTTGAATGAAGCAGTTGTTAGAAAGATATGTACGAAACAATATCAGCTACTGAGAACCTTAGTAAACAGACTACTGACAATAATGGCGGTCGTTGTTCTTTTCAAAAGAGTGTTTGTCAGATCATTCACTACTTTATGCGTCTACCCATCCATCTCTCGTTCTTTTTCTTCCTTTCTTTTATTCGTTCGTTGTTCCTTCCTATAATTTCTTCGTTTTTTCCTTTTTCTTTCTTAGTCAGGGCAGCAGGCTCTCACCTGTTGTCACTGAGCAGTCTTGACGCTCCAGCTCTGTTCTTCATATGACTGCTTAAAAACAATGCGCATTTTTTAAACAAGATCTCTTGATTGTATACTCTATACATCCATAGGGATAAAATACCATAGAGGAAATTATTTGGCGAATGAGATACAGATAGCAAACGTATACCTCCAGGTATATACCTCTATGTAGACTGTAGAGAGTGGTGATTCGGCAAGAATGTGCTGTATACAGTGAGTTTTCAGAGCGTTTAATCCAGGCACCGCCAGCTGAAACTGAAGACTGACAACCTGTCTTTTTGCCATTACCCCAACATTCGACCCAAAATATTTCTCTCTCTCTCTCGCAACACTTAAGCAGGCTTTCTTGAGGTAGGGGTTAATTGCAATTTGTGAATCTTTCTCAGCACGCATGCGCCACGATAACTTCCTGCGACCACTGCGGAGATCTCAGTTAAGTAATGTCTACTTGCACCGCTTTATTTGTCAGTGCACTTCACAGAGAAAGAAAGACATATAAAGAAATGATGAGGTCGGAGAACCGAAAAATAGCAGTGGCTGTGGAAAAGAAAGCTGAGAGAAGAAAGATGGCCAAGATGATTTATAGGACCAGGGAAATAACCATTCAGATTCAAGACAGATGGCCAATGATGATTTAGAGGACTCGCAGAATAAACAACCATTCAAATTCATTTCAATGCACTTTTTATGGAATTCCCTTCAAACAACGAAATAAAAACTTGCATAGTCATGGAGGGGAAAAAAACATGAAAAGAAAATAATTCTTTATGAAAACCTGTCGATCAGTTCATGAACTTCAAACTAAGAGCACTATGGCATTGCTTTTTTTCTTCATTTGCAAAAAAATTCCTTTCTTTGATAGCATGTTTATTATAATGATCAGTATGGTGATTAGTGATTACTCTGGCGTGTCGAGCAATGGCAGCTACAAAACATTTTTCCTCCAGTGTTCCTGTTCGCATTGTAAGCTAAAAACCATCACACAGTTCGCCTTCAGCTCTCCGTGCGTAACGTAAAGATGGAGATCTGGCGATAGAGCCAGCCCCTGGGGGTGTCGTATACCATGCGCTGGTGTCAGCAGGTGACGCACGAACTCCCCCTTTCGCGTGAAGACGGAGATCCTGTCGTTGTAACGGTCGCTAACAAGAATGTTTCCGAAGACGTCCACACAGGTGGCGTGCGGGAACTTCAGGCAGCCATCTTGCTTCCCATACCCGCCGATGCTGCGGACGTATTTCCAGCTCTGGTCGAAGACCTTCAGTTGATGACTTCCCGAGTCCGAAACGATGATGTCACCTTGTTGTGACACCGTCACGTAACGCGGCTGGTGGAAGGTCACACCCCTGCCTCCCAGTTCATGCACGAACTGTCCTGCAGGAGTGAAGGCCAAGACTTTGTTCCTGATGAAGTCGGATACGACAAAATTTCCATCTACAGTCACCGCAATACCGCTAGGGCACCCGAATCGATCTTCGCCAAAGCTCCCTTGAAACTGACCATCCTTATTCAGCAGCACCACCTGTCTCTTCTTGCGCGAAGTCACTGCCAGACAACCGTTTGGCGCCACCACGCTAGCCCAGGGTTCGAGAAGTTCGTTGTCTTTAATGCAGCTAATGTGTTCACCTCTGTTGCTGAACTTCTGCGTGAGAGGGAGAAAAAAAATAGCTGCTAAAAACTGGTTTTAACTATGACATTAAAATTAATTAAAACGCTGATTTGCGTAAAAGCAAGTCAAAGCAATGGTGTTAAGCGAATTTTTTTTTTTAATACTATAGTCTTAAGGCACGGGAAGGGGGTTGTTGTTTTCAACATCCACAGCTTGCCACGACCATTTTTGGGGGTCACAGTGATAGCGAATTTGTGTCAAGACAGTTAAACAAACCACATGTTTATCCCGACAGTGAAACATACTTATGTATACATCTTCAGCAGATACTGAAAAAAACACGCACGTCATTTTGCATAAACTACGCGCAAGTGTACACGAGACTGTCTTCTGCCACACTGCACCTGTCGCCTTCCGTGCATTTTTTCTCCGTCGATCTTGTGCTCCCCCCAACAGCCACCACCTTTCTCTTCACTCTAATTACACATCTGGTCCAAATTCTCTCTACAGTTTTTGACTGACTTTCGTGTAATAAACCTTTCTTTGGGGAACCTTTACAATAGTCTCAATGATGAGGACAAAGAGAAAGAGAGTCTGTCTTCTGTACTTAATACCATGCTGAATGTGTCAGAATATTATCAACAGACGATGCCTCGCGCCACCCGATGACCAGCTCAATCTATGTGCCAAGCTACACTGTGCCACCTACATGCGTCTAATCTTTCCACAAACAACATGCTCCACTCCCTCAATGATTAAAACTTGTTTTGACTTTGTGCGCGGTAGCGAATATAAATTTAAAACTGTTTTCAGTGTCTCTGTTCCCCACACCCACCCCGATATCACTGGGCTGTGGTGCAACGGTTTGCGCCTGTCACCAATACAGTGAGGATTGCTTGTTCTGGGTTCAGAACTCGTTCCGGCCACCCCGTGCTTTCTCTCCATGGGGCAATTGTTTATAGGGCTGGGGTTTTTGCCGTGATGTAGCCTTAGTTGTTAGAACACAAATCCACCCCGCCTCTTCCGATCCGGATTCCCATTCCCCAAAGGGCAAAATCGCCTTAAGGTGCAAGCACTTTTCCCTCCTAAAATCATCATCAACAACAACAACAACAACAAACCCTTCCGATCTGACTGGTGTCAGATGTATTGATGATGCGTCTTTGCTGTGCACTGGCCGATTAATTTGTGTCTTTTCTCTGTCACTTAGTATGTTTTTATCTTTTGCAAAGCACTTTCAAGCGGCCTTTGATGGTGATATAATGTCAACTTAATAATAATAATTATAATAATAATAATAATAATAATAGTAAATATCTTTGAAACTAAATTGTCTATAAAGTGTTTCACGAATCATAAATTTAAGAAAAAGCCCTGATATTCTATCTATACTCTTCCTCCTTACATAGCTGCTACTATAGTCTCATCGAAGCAGAAATCCCTAAAATAAATCACACACACACACACACACACACACACACACACACACACACACACACACACACACACAGAGGAAGAGAGAAAGTTCGCAGTCTAACTGACCAAAGATCAATACCTGCAAACGACTGTTGACAAAGTCTGTGACCAAGATACTGGAGTTAGAGAGACACAAGACGTCCGTAGCATCCTGCAGATATCCAAATCCACTGTCCCGTCCGACGATTTCCCGACCGTACTGAATTCTACATCCGGGGCTCAGGTCCTCGTCATAGCGAAAAAGGACGTTAACGTGACCTTTAAACTTGGCTTGACTGGCCAGCCAATTCTCTCTGAAGGCATCTGAGGAAGAAACGCGGATTTTAAAAGCAAGAGAAGAAATGAAAGGAGAAACTGATGGTTTACGCCGAGCTAGTAACTAAGGCTACATCATCTGAAAACATGTGCCACATGCAGAGTACAGCGAGGCGAGGGGATTGGTGTTTTACGCCGAGCCTGCATATACGGCTATATCATGGCATGGCACCCAGCCCTGTAAGCAGATGCCAGATGCAAAGAAAGAACAGTGAGCCCGAACCCTTTTTTTATTGGTGACAGGAGCTAAACGTTACGCCACCGGGCCGCCCCCGCCCGAAGCAAGAATCTGAAGCCAGGATACCCGATCCTCACTGTATTGATGACAAGTGCCTTACCCTGACGCAACCAAACCTCCACAGCAGAGGGGAAAATACTCATAAGTAGCTATGAACGCCTGCTTTTTTAAACAGCCTGTTTAATGAGTTTCTCGCCCCCTTCAATTAATTTGTAGAATATCTATAATTAAATTTTACAACTCATGGTGTAGTGACGTTCTCGCTCCATTTCCCCCTCCCCCAAGCCCCACTTCCTCCTTCTGTGGCCACTAGACAAGATACTCACCATTAATTACTTCAGTGTCTCTGACCAATGATCTGACTGGTGATGGATGCTGTGATGGGGAGTCTTTACTGTCCACTGGCCGATTAATCTGCATTTTTTCGCGTCTGCCACTTGGCCATTTCTGTTCTGTTTGTCCCCACGTCTTTTCTACATTCCGTTCCTGGCGACAGTCAAAACCCGTCTGCGTGCTGTTGGCTGCTGACGTCATCACCGTGTCCTGACACACCAGCTCAACAGACTCTGCAAGCAAGTGGAAGGGCTGGATAAAGTGACCTGCTGTGGAAACGAAACAGTAAGCAGAGCTTTCCATCTGGCTTGATAAAAGTAAAAGCAGCCGTTTTTGATATCTTAAATGCTACTATCGTACCTCCTTAAGGAACTTAAATGTCACCACGAACGATAGATCATAGAATCAGAGGGCTCACAGATTTCGGACCACAAGTGCCTTGTCACGGAAAGTCCAGAAAAAGAGACGCATTTACTATCACATTCGGAAAAGTTGGTGGAGAAGGGACGCACTAACAGACTAAAAACAAAGGCTCTCGGATATGGCAACTCCAAGATTTTACTCTGTTGCTTATGAACACAAATCCTCAGTTCAGATTCACGCCATTATTCACGAAAAACACGCGGCAGCTCACCACCACGCTAAAAGGTCAGTAAAAATTATTCTGTTTAACCTGATCACAGCTAGTGTCTTGACCTCGTGGTCTGCCCATGACTTCATCCCGATTATTATCACTGAACAGGTGAAACGGACCAACGCTGAAGGAGTTAAGCATGTAATCAATACATCTTCAGTCGTTCTTATTCTACGTAAGCGACAGTCATTTAAGCGGAATACGTGAGAAAAGGTGAGGGGTCGGAGGGTAATGAGTAGTAGAATTATCACAAATGTCTCTTGTAGTATATGGCAGAGATCAGGATATACGAAATTATAACTACCATCGAATTCTTAACTGAATGCCGATTTACCCTCTGTAAGACGACTTGGTCGAAAGCCCATGGCACAGGTCGACTCGCCTGTTAAAGATTCCCTTTAATCTCGAGAAAGGCTGAAATTATCGATCTATTTTCACCTACACCACAGCTGCGAGATCTTCCTGTCTCTCTAGGGGGAAAAAATACCCGGCTGAGAAAGCGAAAAAAGGAAGATCGGAGGTCATTTAGGTAGAACGAGGGCGAGACGCAGCTTGACCGACAAAATCGATGCATGCGGCGCCACCCTGAACTTCAAGCTACGGCTGCGGGGTGGTTATGTAATGGACGCCCGCCGCCGCCGTTGGGGTCGTGTTAACTCAGCAGTATGGCGCTCGAGTGACCTTCCGATAACCCGGGGGCTTCCTCTTCCTTATTCGGTGAGTTATCTCCTCGTTCGATCTCTCGTTGATGTAGGACTGTTTGTGTTTAATTCACACTCGTTCTTTGCTTGACAAATGTGTCGCTGATGAAGATGAGAGTGGCAGCATTTCAGTCTCTCTGTCCTTGTCAAGATGCCTCTAAGTGTGCATACGAGAGAAAAGAAAAGGAGAAAGGGTGGGATCACGGCGAAGTAATGAGTGTACCGGACCGTATCCGAGAAGGAAGGGGAGGTCTCTTCCTGGCTCGTCTGTTACCTGACTTTCACCCATAAGGCACCCAGTTAGCCGTTTTGCACTTTCACGTTTTCCCACCAAAGTAGTCCTATCCTCTCTCGTATGCGCAATTAAAGATTTTTCTCTCTCTTTCACACCGCTTGTAACACTTCTACTTTTTTGATGGGCGTTAATATGGGAGCTCTTTCATGCGCCATGAGGACTTCCTATGAATGCCGTGCTGCTAATGTTTCCTCACATGTTATCACATGTGTGACATCTATTTGTTATTCATGGTGACTGTGGATTTAGTCGATACACCTTAAAAAGTACCAGAATGATTAACAGTTATAAAATACAATAAGATTACTATCATAAAATTAAACAATGAGGTTGAGATATATATACACATAAGTCTCACAAGCAGTCTCTCAATGTTAGGCCTTAACATGTTCGCAGGTATGTTGTCCAGGATGTCTACGTATTCCCAAACAGAACCAAAGACTTCGTAGTTCACTCGCTTCCCAACAAATAGTTGAAATGAGACCTGCTGTCCTATCATCGTGTAATCAAAGCTCACTCGTTCCGTGGGGGTGGGGGTGGGGAGGTGCACAAACACTTCATTCCTCTCTAAGCTAGGTCTAGGAGGAATGGCAGTGGTGCTCACTAGTCCAACTAAATTTCTCCACTCGCTACTGAACAGCAGCAGGCTCGACCTTGGTGCCGAATGCTGCTAGTGTCCCAAATCACTCCAGACTATGCTGGCGAAACATACACAATATGCTACCATACACGCACGCACGCATATCACTACATCGCATCAGTTGCGGAGGACAATGATTAGTAGTGGCGACGACATAAGTAAACACAACCACAGCTTCATCCAGCTCCCTGACATCACACCAGACCACAAGGGATTGCAGCGGTGTCGACGACGGCGCCACAGCTGCCGATGTCTCGCATCGCTTCCTGACAGCAAGGAACGCAATGGTGACGATGTAAGCAACACATTTACTGTTTCACTCAACTGCCTCCCTTTGTTTGTCGGCTGACAGGAACAGGATTAAAACTTCGGTGACTTACTCAACTGTACAGACCGCATGTGTCAGAAAGTGACGGCAAGCGTTCACCAGGAACAGACTTACCGCTTGAAGCAGTCGACATGTTCAGAGACAGAAAATCCTGCTGGAGTAAGGAACCGAACTTTGTCTTTGTTTGTGGAAGGGAAAAGTACTTCCAACTAAATGTAATTTCGCAGTGTGGGTGGATGGGGGTATGAGGGAATATGGGGGAGTGGGGAATGGAATGGTCGAGGAGGGGAAAGGGTTAGAGGAGGTGTGGGAGGAAGGTCGCTGCTCCATGACACCGCAGGTGTTGTTTACTGTTGCTGGTGCCCTCTTTTCCTTCTGTGGTCTCTTACTCTTGGTTTCCAGGAGACCTGCCAAGTCCGCATTGGCGGTGTACTTGTACTGGTTGCCCGATCCCTTATGTTGCCCTATTCCTATATTCTAGACTTTTATTTAGTTTTAGGTACTGTATCTGTTTCTACTGTTAATTATTTAAAGGACCCTCGATCGGTTTGTTAGAGCTTTTTCGTTTAACATTGTTTTTTTGTCTTTATAAACTTGGCATTTATAAACCTGCTACCATCATTACAGTTTGTGTATAGCTTTTGAAGAATTAAATTTTTACTTTATTTATCAAGCTACCCTACCTTATGTTTGATTATAGTTCTGGTTATGGATGAGTGAAGGAACCCCAAATTTATTATGATTTAATTTATTTCAAAGATATTTTAAATTTAGTATATGGTTATACTAGGCTAGCGGTCTTATTAATTCATTTATGACAACGTTTATATATTTTTATTTTGCTTTTCTTGGTTTTTCAGGGGGATATGGTACCCATTTGGTACTCTTTACATGTTTATATGAATCGAGAATTTGGATGGCTTGCCACTGTTACAACTTATGACAGTATAGTATACCATAACTCTTTGGGTGAGTTAAGGCAGCTATTAATGTTTAATGTCAGTCTGTCTTTATCTAAGACCTGTGTGAGTTTTTCTTTTTCTTGTTTGTTTTCATTACACTGCAATAACACATGTGAGGTGCAAAGTTTATCACCACATGTGCATGTCATAGGGTCCTTAAATGTAATTATGTATTCTCCATTGAGTCCCATTCTAGCTATTTTCGCTCGGTTTATCTATTGGAAATTGAAGAAAATCAGAGTATTAGTGCGTTAGTCATCTAAAAGTCTTCTAGTTCACAAAAGAGAAACGTCAGGAAACTGTTTATATGAACAGATAAACACAATAATCTCCTTGTCAGATTGCCTGAGACTAATCGGCTAGCTCCACTTGCAAGTCTGAATGTCTTAGTATAAAATCCAATGGTATGTCACGCTTATTATCAATGTGTGTGCGCGCGATCGAGTGTGTTGGCGTGCGTGTATACACGTTTATGTGCGTATATCAAACATACACGGAAAAAAGTATGTATGGATGAATGGATAAATGTGTAATAAATATTTATTAGTGTATCATGACTCGATCTTCTGCTCTCTTCAACACCATTATATTTCCTCTGCAGTTTTTCTAGTTATTGTTGCCGTTATTTTTTTTCTAGTTGTTGCTTAAAAGACAAAAGCTTTGGAAAACTTTGTTCAGTTCGTATGACTTCACCTTCGGTGACCCGATTACAGTCGTCCCGCGGTCGTGAACTTAAGCTTTCTAAGCACATGAAACATTGATTATTCCTGCATGAAATCGGCACTCTAAAGAAATGTTCTACGGAAACTTAGTTGTATTATCGGTTAAAAGTTTTCCAGTATTTTGTCAAACTAACATTTTGTATTTAGTACTTTTTGTGGAGATCGTAGAGGCCATTGGCTAATCCTGACGTCACACACCTGCAGTTTTTCACCTAAAGTAGTGGTAATCTAAATCTCTTTAACTCGTTTATAACTCGTTTGTTTTTCTTTCATGTTAATGCATAGTATATCATATCTGCGTGATCAAAGACACAATTTTCACCAAGAAACGACTTTTCACAAAAGTTACTAACAGAAATGCTCGCCATTAAAATATATGTCGTTCCTCGTATCCTTACGCTTGTTTGCGCGCTAACTTCAGCACTAAGCGTTTTCTCGCTGGTTTTCGATCTTCCAAACTAATCTACAGCAGCCAATTAAATGAAGAAATATTTATAATAAAAAGTAGCTTTCTATAGGACAAACCAGGAAAATTATCAGGCACGGAGCTCATTACAGGGAGGTATTTTTTGACAGGCCGAAGCCGGCAATATGAAGTAAACGCCGAGGACAACTGCCGAAAGGTATTGTGTTGTTGCATGACAAAACCCGCTCGCATCCTGATGACCACACTGTTGAAATCCTACAGTAACTCAAGTCTGAACTATTGTTTGACCTTCCTTAAATGCACGATATTACCCCTTCATACTATAACCTGTTTGGTCCACTCAAGAAGACAAGAAGTCGATTCACCTCGGAACAAGAATTAGAAGAAGGTGTGAATGCATGGGTTCTTGGTCCGCCTTAAAAAATATTTTTGAGGGCATAAAAAAGCTTGTGCAAGAACGAAAGAATAAAAAAGCAAGGGGGTTGGGTTCAAAAATAATGTTATAATAAGATTTTAATTTTTGTTGAAATAAAGTATATCGCTGTGTTGCGGATAACTATACTGACTCACCATCGTACAAACTCAAAATGAACAAAGTATACACTCACAGACCAAAACATGGAAGCAGATATACAAACACATTATCATAACATAGTATTAAAGTGCAGAAGGTCTCTCGGTCAAAGCAAAGTAAAGGAACGTTAGTTTTAGCACTTGGTTTAAGTTCTGTGTCTATTCCTGGCAACGTGGAAACATTAGCGGACACAGTAAAAACACATGGAGGCAAGATGGCACAAAAACACATGTCATTGGGAGTTCAGGCGACCTTTACTACTTTAGGAGCATCAAAGTAATCACGACGTTACCTTTAAGCGATGTCGCAAATAATTGCATGTACATTCCTTTTTACATATATCATTATCGTATTATAACTCTTTATTATGCATCAGTTGGTGGTTCGTTCATTTGCATTGTTATATGTTATGTAGCAAAAGTGATTTGAAAAAAAGTGTAGCTGTCGGTTTTTTGGGGGTTACGGGAATTATTTGTGGCTACACTTGCAGGTCGGCAATGTATGTCAGAACGCATTTTCAGCCAGCCTGCAGATCGAGGTGCTAATCCAGCTGTGTCTGTAAAATATGGGGTGGGGGGAACCACCACTGATTTTTTTTTCAAATACAGGGAAATAATAACATCGTCACATGAGACTGACCTGTCTGAGACGCAGCGGTCAGTTTAATCTTATTACAGGAAAATAGGCAGCACGTCCACCTGACCGCGCGCGCATACGCGCAAGCATGCACACACACACACATAGAATATAACGCTTACTTGGAATCTTCTAAGTTTCTCAAGGACAGCACCACGTGTTAGTAAAAGCCTAGCAATCTTCACCCCAGGGAGTGAACCAGGCGCAAGCAAGAATGGCGATAAGATAATGGGGGAACGATACAGCAGTGGACATGCTTTATCTAGCATGTAGACACTGCACGGGCAATGACCTTTGGGTCATCCTAAAGACCGGGCTGACTTTTGCGTTGAAATATTGGCATCCATTATCTTAAACATCTGTTTTTGTAGCCTAAAGTCTGCTACACAAAACCCTGGCTGTTAAAATCACCCACCACGTTGCCGATCGAAGCTATTGAAATCATGGCTTGTAACGATCTGTAAATGATGTAGCTCTCGGCACATTCATTTTACTTTCATTCGATGTGGTTTATAATTTTGTTTTTGAAACATCCGGCCGTGTGTCCACAATAGATTTCCAACTTAGCATGGTTCTTATGTATAGTGATTGTAAGAGGCCTACCTGTCAGAGCCGTGTTGTCTGATGCTTATCGGACTCTGTAATCCAATTATTTAATTTCCTTGCACACATCGTATGGTCATCCACGACTGAAGGATCCACAGCATCTGACACAATGGCCCCTGTCGTTCTGAGTTCGGACGTGGACGTCCCTTTATTTTTCGATTCTTTTCGAGTGCACTGTAAGACACTATGCCTGCTCCAATACGCAATGCCATCCAGGCTGGAATAGAATATACGACAAATTATAGCTATCCTCAAATCCTGCATTTATTTTTGGCAAAATGTATTTTTTAGTTTTTGGCAAATATCACAACAAAAACAAATGTAATAACTTTTATTTATATTTTTTCTAGATTTTTTTTTTGTTTCATTATGGAGCACTCCGATTGAATCAAACGTACGCCGCCACAGCGCAGTGGTAGTACAGCCCACAGACGTTGAGACTCATTTCAAGAGAGACAATTACATTTCAATCAAATGATGTAACAGAGTAGTCGCCCTTCTATTTGCGTTTTTAACGGTGAAATAATGTTCTGTCAACGCTACGAAGCGCACATCCAGTTAAATGGACTGAAATAGATTCATTTAATTTTTTAACTGCTTCAGGTACATTCATGGCATATTGTTTCGTCACGACCTAAGCTTTTCTAAACCAAATAGTCATGCGTGATTACTTGTTCGCCTATGAGAAATACGGCCTCTGCCTTTAATATAGTGGGAGCATCAGTCGGCAATAACGTAAAAGCCATGCAGTAGCAGAGTTCTCTTTCAATAACAATCATATTATCACAGAGCGATATCAGTTTTGTTTACCAAATCAGCTTTTATTTACAATGATTCACGTAAGAACCTTGAATACCCATTCAGACAGGAAGAGTTGTAAATCTACTATGTGATGATAGGTTCAGTCTGTGATGCTCATGAACTAGGAGAGGAATTTCATTATATGTTACAATGTAAATATTTTTCTAATGTTATAGATTCCCTGTTATTTTACTAGAGGCTTAAACATTTTAAAGTACTTGCTCAATACAAACAATAAGCTATTGACACAGATGGCACATTTCATACATCATGATACATGTCATATTGAAAACAGTTAAAATATTCATGTACTTTATCAGCTTTTTTAAATAAAAATTGTTTTTGTTCTTGGAAGTCTAAAATCAGCTAGTTAATGTAATCCAGCTGAACCAAGGTTAAATGCAACAATTTAACCACCTCAGAGATAGTAGAGGCATGTACAGAGTTTAATTCGATAAACCATTTGCATGCAAGACTGGTAATTGTTGATTTATCCAGCTGTATTGTAATCTTGCTTGTCAGCTTACTTATATGACCAAAAGATGAATCAAAACCACTAGAAGCACATTGGGAACTAAATGATACAGTCACAGAATAAAGGAGATAAACAGTTAAATGGTATGGCCGGAGTGCAGGATTATGGAAACATTTCTCTTCTGTTTATATGACATTTAACTCAGCCATATAAAGATGAAAGAATACCTGTTTACCTTGTCATGAACATGATCCTGTTCTGTTGTTCATACTGAGGAAAATGAAAACATCCTTGTGCTTACCACGATACATGCAGGAGTGGCACTGCCTTGCTTTCGCTTAGCACTTTTTTCTGTGACAGTGAATGTTTATTAAAGTGTGATTGGAGAGATAAATTACTAGGGCACAGTAATTGATACACATTACGGTTACTCATTTTATCTTAAGTAGTCATATATATATAGTTTGAAGTTAACTAAATACCATGTTGTCCTTTTCTTCAGATTGGCCCTCTCTTGCAATTTATTAAATCACCTCTATCTACTCAACAGACATCAGAAACCCAACACATCTTACATGGCTCGAGCGTACAGACGGCCTTACATCTTTGTCATTGGAATGGCAGTCTTCTTCTTGCTGATTTACATCCTGTTGTATACTGATCTCAGTGGTAGTAGGTTGAGCTCCAGTCATCTGGAGAATCTTGATCTAAAACTCAACCCAAACCTGTTGGGCCTGGGTGTATTGAAGCAACCTAATGGCCCTGGTGTTGTTGCAGGCCTAAGCTCCAAAAGGGTGAGGAGTGTTTCAAGTGGTAACAAAGCTGTGAGCTAGGCATCAAAAAAAGATTCTTCAGAAGCTTTGCTAAACATTTTGAAATCTAAACTTGTGGTGTTCAACGTTCAACGTAGCATCTGTAGATAGATCTGACTGCATGTTGCTAATGCGTTGAAGCTTTACCTGTTGCTGAGCTGCACACTTTTTATCATTCTCTTCTGCATATTGCCTGAAAGCCAAACCCAACGACTCATTTTTTCATTAATCCTTGCAATATGTTTTACCAGAAGAGTAACACTAAGAAGTGGAAACATCCTCATGTTAAAAAGTTTATTTTTACACAATTATCAATTCTAGGTGGCAATGTCTCTAGCAGAAATGTAATTGTTTTCAGTGATAGCTGTATCAGCTCCAGCCTTCACAGTGAACACAATAACAGTTCTAAAATGCTGTTGTCACTCTTATGGAAAATGATGACCTGAAAATGAAGGCTGACTCCAGCTGTGTTCAGTTTTACCCTTGTGTTGACAGTAGTTGCCATTATAAAGAAGCCATTGATAACTGTAAATACGTTTTCTCACCATTGTATGAACCACTACAGTGATTCTATGTGTGTTAAATCCAGTAATTGAGAAAAATGGGTTTCAATGCTTTTGGCATACATGTAGAATGTTACTTCACCAGAATGGCTTACAAATCATGGTTTTTCTCCTTAACCATTCTATTGGGTTTTCATGCTTCAGATCAGGGGTATGCCTCCCTTTATCCCCCAGCTGCATGTGAAGACACTTTCACACCCAGTTGTCACAAGCAACATGACAGAAACTGAGGCAGAGGAAAACTTTTTCGGGTAAAAAGTTTTTCCTGGGCTCGTCTGCTATTTCAGGTTCTTCTGTCAGTGATTACTTCTCAATGATTACTTACTGTTTTATATTTCTGCTTGGAAATTTAAATTTGGCTTCTCAATATTATGCTTTATCCCATGATTGAAAATTGAATCATTGGTAACTGTAACAGTAACAAGGAGATGAAAAGTAGTTATGTACATTAAAATATTGTCAAATATTTCAAATGTTAGTTTAAATACAGTTACAACTCCTGCCATTTGCACCTGCATGCCCCATTTCCCTAAACGAACAAATTCACAGATAAACTGTTTGTAAAGAAAAAGTATCAATAAAAAATAAATCCGACATTCCACTCTCATCACTAAATCTTCTTCAAGGTCAAGCATCCCTATGCCACTGATGAGAAACAGTGGGCTTGTGTTAAAGTATGTCATGATTAGAGGGTAGGGGGGGGGAAAGTAGGAGAGTATATTTGTATGTTTTTATATTTATTGAAAAAAAAACCTGAAGATGAAAAGAAGTAAAAGGAACATTAACATAAATGATTTACTCATTCAAAAATAATTTACAGCCCTAAACACTATGTCTCTGCATGCTAATGTTGTCTGCTGATATAATTTGCAACAATCAAATAAACACACAGACACCAGTCTAGTCCAATGAAGAAAAATATCAGTTCTTGATTAATTCTGATTCCAAAAACATGTTCCAGATACCTGGAGAATAAAGACGTTCTTTGCAAAAATGATGTTAGACTGGGTCACCAACATGAGGGAGGCTGGAACGTTTGCCTCTCCCCACCATTCTCTTTGCTGCGTCCCTGTGTAGTTATGTCATTTGGGTGAGCCTTCTTTAAAGAACACATTTTAATCTTTGTTGCATCCCTGTATACTAAAATATGCAGTCTTGTTCAAGGAACAAGTTTAAAACTCTCAGGCCTTGAAAAAGAACTAAATTTGTTACCAGTCCTAACATAATTTAGGAATATTGATGTAAAAAGCTCACATCTGTGTGCATCTGTATGTGCACCTACTTGTGTTCACTTAAATGAATTCAGAAGCTTATTATTCAATCACATTCTATTTTATTTTCTAGAATTGGCCGAGACTGGCAGTTTGATGAAGCTGTATCAAAAATATATGGCTGTCGTGTGTTGGCTTATGACCCCAGGTTAGTTAATGGAATCCAGCTGGAAGTCACTGAAAAGAAAACTGTTTTTCAGACAGCAAGATTTACAAGATTGTATAACAAGCCATGATGAACTATATCATGTTATTTTAGTGTAGGAGATTGTGTAGTAGCCACTTTAGTGGCACACTGCTTTATAAGATTAAAGATTATTGTTTTTGTAATTCATACATGCTACTTTGTATATTTGTCTGCATGTATGCAACTGCAGACAAATAATAGTGTGCAATTACATACTTGCATATTTAATATATGCCCATTTTCAACCTGGCATTCTAATTTTCTACCTATTGCTTCTCCTCCCCAGTTTGTATTTTGCATCTTGCAAAATTGCTGATTTGTTTTTGTTGTGCATTGAGCTAGGTGCCGTGTTGAGAAATAAGTGCATTTTGTTATTATCCCTTTATGTGTATTCTGAATTATCCAGCATCCTGAAGATCGGTGACAAACAGAGTAAACTTATTGAGTTCAAGAGAATTGGAATTGGACCTCGAAATGAAGTGAACACAGCTGGCTGGCAGCTGAAAACACTAGGCACAATTATTCATGATGAAGGACTTCAAGATGTAAGATATTTTTAGTTTTCTTTGGTTGTGATTAAGTTAGTAATATTTTGGTACTTCTTCATACAGGAAATAGTTTTACCTTCTTTTTATTTAGCTTAGAGCTCTTAAGTTATTTTTTACATGTTCTAGTTACTAATAGCTAATACTTGAAACTTTGTTAATTGTGGTTATTGTAGTTTTTATTTTAGTTAATTACTGTTGCCTGAAGAATGCTTCAATGTGAGTTTGCAAATAAGCATGAACAAAGTGAAGGTCACTGCCTTGTAAGTCACAGATATTCATATTTTCTGATTATTCCAATTTAACATTTTCTCAGATTTTTATATGGATAAAATGTTAAAATGGATAGTGACGTAGATCCATTCACTTCACTTTGCTGTTGTTCCTTTATAAATTTTCTTTTTCAAGTAATGCACATGCCTAGTTAGGTGAGAAGATTTTATTTCATATATATATATATATATGTGCATGTTCTTTTCACAGAAAATCATCAGCTATGTCAAAATTGACATTGAATATTCAGAGTGGGAAGTACTGAAATCAATCTACCAGGAGATGTCCTTGCACAATGTTCAGCAGTTTGGATTTGAAATGCACTCCAGAGAACTGTTTCATGCATCAAAAATTGACATGCCAACAACCAAAGAGGATTTTGTCCAGATGTATAATCTACTAAGTCCACTGGAAGATAAACTTAATTTCAGAAAGTTTAACTACAGACGAAATCCTTTGGGAGAATACAAGTCAAACATTACAGGAAAATTAAGATCATGCTGTTATGACCTTCATTACCTGAACATGAACTTTGTCACACCTAATTACACCATTCTGCATGATCAAGATTCAAAATTGTTTCATTAAAAAAAAAAAAAATGAAAGACTCTTTTTGCTGGAACATTGTTGCCAAGCATAGCTAAGTGGTAGCTGGTTGGTTAATGTAAAGCAGTTAGCCACATTGCTCACAAACAATAAGCATGTTAGCTGATTGCTACACGTTGGTCACCCAACACCTAGCGATTTGTTGTGCACTTGGCCTCTTAGTCCACTACACCGATTCCTTGTCACTCAAAGCTTATTCAAACAAACATTTGCTCTGACAAATATTTCCATATCCTGGAGGAAATGCAAATAGATTTTTATCAGTCATAAAGAGTAGCAGGAGGACTGATCTGGTTTCTCACTTGGTGGATTTAGGACATAGCTACAAAAATTGTACCCTTGATGGTGATCGCGTCTTACCCACGAATGATTTTCTGGCACTAAACTTTGTGATAAATGATCAAATCTCAGCCTGGTCATGTAAGAATGAGGCTTAGCCTGATTGGCATGATGGCTTTCATGCTTCTCTATTGTTTCTTGATGTACATGGCTGTAACTGCAGTTGACATGCATTTAATAATAATAATTGAATTTGTCAAGTACATTTCCGCGTGTGGATGCGAGCTCAGTGCGTTGCACATGAAAGACTACAAATGAACTAATTGTCTGTACAAGAAACAGGAGTATTTGCCGAATATCTTTTGTCTAATGCATGGAACAGGGAGGAGGGTAAAACAAGACTGAAGAATGCGACTCGGGTGGTATGACGCCAATAGCTCAGACGGATTGCCGGGGTAAGGCCGTAAAGACAACGGTAGCACAGTGTGGCGATCTTGTAATCGCTGCAATCTCAGACTGGCAGCTAGTGAAACGCAGAGGAGGAGTGAAGTATAGTCTGCATATGGAAGACAACATGAACGGCATTATTCTGAGTCTTTTGAAGTTGTTCTGCAGATGATTAGAGAGGTCAACGAAATAAAGTTTGCAGTTACCAAGCCAGGGCAACACAAAGCAGATGTGAGCTTTTCGACAGTAGAAGTTGACAAGAATGGTTGGTTATGACTGATACTGCAAAGCTCAAGGAAGATGTTGTATAGCTTTATATAATCTTACTCATATCCAAATATTTACACATATCATGATATACATTGAATACCAGATGACGTTTTAGCTGTAAATATTTTTTATGATTTGTATGACATGAACTGGGGATAGAATTTTTTTTTTAACGATGATCATATTTATTTGAGGTAATTTTTCAGTGTACTAAGAGATGTTCATTTAATTCTGAAATAAATATTTAAATTGTGTAATGATGTAAATAACAAACGTATTGTGTGAACGTCTTGATATTTTTTATTGTTTTTCAGGGCAGAACACTTGTTAAAAGTTTATGTTAGTGATTTATGTGCAATGATGTCTTTGTTTCACTTTCCCAGCCACTCGATCTATGTGTGTAAGCTACAAAATCACTTTGCCAACAGCATCGGGGTCGGTCGATTCAGTCATTTGCCAATTCGACCACAGTCCATAGTCAGTTCGACCAAATTATCATCTATATGTGATAATTTGGCCACGGAAAGTAAATTTTTATGTACTCTCGTCTTTGGTTGACGCATGTTGAACTTGCTTTTGTGTGCGTGTGTGAGAGAGAGAGCTCCAATTCAGTAAAAACTATAAAGTCAAAATTTTTCTACTTATTTAACAGCTTCACCTTTTTTTTTTGCTTTTATTTTAAATAAAAACCTGGTTGTATCATGCCCATTTGATCAACTGCATAAATTAAGTAAGTTTCCCCCCCCCTTCCTTTGTTCATATATATTATAGGTTCCATGCATCACCCTTGTAAAGCTTCTACAGTACTTGTCTGATCATAGAGAAAATAGTTTTGATACAGCTTTGGGCCTACTTACACAAGCTCAGTTGGCATATAGACCCTTTCACAGCCCTGAGACTACTCTTATTAAAGTAACGACAGACATTATCTGCCCTTGACTCTATTGGACCTGTCTGCTGCATTCGACACAATAGACCACTCTCTGCTCCTTCACAGACTCCACACCCTCTACGGAATTTCTGGACCTGCCCTCTCATGGTTCAACTCCTATCTCACTGATAGGACCCAGACTGTACGTGTTCGTTGACAGACATCTCGCCCTGTCCACTTCTCTGTGGTGTTACCCAAGGCTCAGTACTTGGCCCAGTTCTGTTCATTATGTACACTAAACCACTTTCATCATGCATCCAGTCTCATCAGGTTTCTCATCAATCCTATGCTGATGACATGCAGCTTTTCCACTCCACCGGCTGAGTCTCACTCTGCTATTAGCACTCTAGAAGCTTGTATTGGTGATGTCAAGGGCTGGATGGTAAAAACAAACTAAACGATGATAAAATGGAAGCCCTCTTGTGCTACAGAAGAAGACATCAACCTTTGCTCATGAGTCTGCCCAATCACATGAAGGTGGGCAAAACCATCACCTTCACGTCATCCGTTAGGAATCTGGGATTTATTGTCACTGCAGACATGACCCTTGATAAACATGTTACAGCTGTCTGTAGGTCTGCCTATTATGAGCTCCATAAGATCAGTGCCATCCGTCACTTTCTCTCTACACGCGCTACCAACACTTTGTGTGTTTGTTCTTTCTCGACTTGACTACTGCAACTCGACCTTGCTTGCAGGCTGCCCCTCATGCCTCATTCTGAGACTCCATAAAGTACATAACTCCGCTGCACGTCTGGTGCTTAGAGCCACGGGACCATATCACTCCTCTCCTTCATTTTCTAGACTGGCTACCCATCCAATCTCGCATCCAGAACAAACTGTGTTGTGTTTTAATTTCTTTCCAGTCTCCTGTCCTGACTATTTCTCTAAACTTCTCATCCCTCACATTCCGGCCAGACAACTATGCTTTTTGTTTGATGACCGTAACCTAACTGTTCCTGTCACCAGAACAACATATGGTCACAGGAATTTTGGCTAATGTGCAGCAAAACGATGGAACTCTCTCCCTTTCCATATCCGCCACCTTCATATAACTGAATCCTCATATAACTTTTCTCCTCATCTTTGCAGAATCACTATATTCTCTGTTCCTGTTACCTGGTGCCTTCTTGTGTTTTCTATGTTTTCTGTTTGTCATCAGTAGTGTCGTTTATTCTTCCGTCCCTCGTGTTCTATCCATTCAGTCCATGTCCCTTCCTCGTTTTAAGCGTTAAGCGCATGCTCTCTATGAGTGTGAATATGCGCTATAAAAATCTTCATTTATTATTATTATTCATATTTTATATTTAGTGGACTATATTAATACCGTAAATTTTGAAAATACGGGACACGTACGACTACGTGACGGGACAGACGCGAATATACTTCTCGTGGTCTGTTTGAACAAGTTTGGAGAACGTTGCATGCGTGTGACCTTCGCCCAAAGACTTCTATGATCTGTGATTATTTCTTTCTAGCTGCGCCTGGATAAACATGGTATAGTAAGAACACAACCATCTTAGTACACGACGATACCAGAACGACTACAGATTTAACAAAATCGAGCTTAACGTGGACTACACCAAACTTGGAATGCAATAGAGGTTTGAGAGCCAAAATTATTATAAATTAAAAATCGATTCGTTCTTGTTATCGGCGTTACAATTATTTTGGGAAAATGTACAATTCTCAAATGGATTGCTAAATTACGCTGAGGCCATGCACAAGAAAGCTTAAGGCTTGACGTCATTTCCGATTTCCTTGGATGCGGAGGGTTTGAGCTGAATATTTTGACAAACACACAGCATGAGCGTGGTGGGTTCTTGACTATTACTATTGTACTCATTTAAGCAGATTTAATTTAAAGCAGATCAGTTTAGACTTACTTTATTTATAAACTCAGTCAATACATTTTAAAGGATTATTTTAATTTTCCTTTAGTTTTGGTTTGATTGAACAATCGACGTTTGAAAGACTTGTCGCCTGGTGTTAATGTTCTCATTTAATCTATTTGAAATCTGTTTCTCTTTATTAAAAAAATAGCGTAAAAACGCTGGTTATAATAAAATCTTTGTATGAATAGCATCCTTAGTTTGATATGAAAGGTGCACGGAGTTTACCAAATGTGTGTCGTTCAGATTCAAATCCCCAAAAAGAGACGCAGAGCTGCCCACTCACATGGCATACGGTTCCATAGAATTTTACATTGGCTGTTCTACCATGAACTTGTATTATACCTCCGTGGTTCTACTTATAGAGAGTAGAGTTTCGTTTATTCTTTCCTGAAAATCCCTTCAGGGAGCACTGAGTTCCCAAGAAACTTAAATCTGAAGAGTAATAGTGCAAGGATGGTCTCCATTGCTTCTATCTTTTTCAGTAGATTATTTTTTATGTTTGACCACTGTTTCATTTATGCCATTCCTTCACGTATTTTGCCTTATATCCAATTGGAGGTCTGTGTCATTATGATTTAAATACTTCATGATTTCAAAACAAGCGTAGAATATGTTTGGTGAAGCTTTGCTGATTGGTACGAGTGGTGATGCAGATGTCGTTATTTTGTAGCATTAAATGTTTTTTTGGATATATCCCAATGGGATACAGGGCCACCCATAAAGTAGCAATGAAATAACTGGAAGTGAAACTGAGGATGAAAGGAAATGCAGTCATTAGATCTTCTTTTTAAGCATAGTCTTTGGAGAATATATATTTTTCGCTGTACCCAATACAATCTTTTGTTTTATATTAATTAAATGAAAGTGTAGTTGATGAGACTGAGCCAAATTAAAGCAGTTATGGATAAGAAATTAATAACATATATTCTTCTCTTCCTTAGCATTCCATTTCCTTCAAGCAGGAATCAGGTAAGCAGATTACTTTGGCTTGAGCAAATGTGTAATAACATGATGCATTTTGTAAATTTTTTAATAGTAGCTGAAACCTGTTCATTGATGAATGCTCTTAGGCTTAAGGTAAGATATTTCATAATTAATTCCCAAGCAGAAATGTTATGGAAAGTGTTTAAGGCAATACCACATAAAATTCATTGTGTTTAGAAAGCTAAAAGTATCCTTTATTATGCTATTTAGGGATCAAGGCAAAGTAATAGAAGAATAATTAATCATCATAGCAGTTTTATTCCTTTACCTGCTGTCTTTGTTATACAAACTATTTGGATCACAGTTACTGTAGTTATCAAATTTCTGACACTGGACTGCGGAACAGCTCAGAACAGATATGTGGCAAAATGCAAGGAAAGTGTTCGGTGGATAGGGGCTTTCAGCAGTTAATGCTATATGAATGGCTGAGTTATAGTGGTTAACACCGTGTAGGAGGGAGAGGGTAAAATCAAGATTGAGTACATTGCTTATTGTTTGATTATCATGCCAAAGCTACTTGTCACCTCTCAGGGTGTGATATTGGTGATGCTCATATAGGCATGGTGTGTTAATAGTTGCAAATTGGTGACAGCAGTTTGGAACAAGTTCAAAAATAATTAATTTGGATCTATTACTTACAGCACATAATGACAGCATCTGGAGTGCAGCCTGGGGACGCAGTGATCAAGATTCGCTGGGAGCAGAAACCATTGTCACAGGTTCAGTGGATGACTTAGTGAAAGTCTGGAGATGGTAAATACCTCTGTTTTTTTTAAAGTGAATTTATCTCTTTTACCATCCCACATAAGACTGTAAATTGTTGGCCAAATTGTTTAGCCATCCATGAGCTTTTGATTATTTTCTAACGCTTTTCTAGGAGATGAGAGGTTAAGATAGTTGTTCTTATATTGTTTAATTCTCCTGTTTACTTTTCAGAAAACTGCTTACTGTAAAGAATTGTTTTCTTTATATGTGCATATAACAAGGTTGGCTAGTATAATATTTCTAGCGAGGATTTTCTGACCTACAAAAACTTATTATATGACATCTTTGCACAGTCTTAAAGTAATTGCATTAATGCCAGTTAGTTTCCTACATTGTTAAGGTAATCAAATGCACATAATTTGAAAAAAAGCATGATTTATGTTATAGGATGTGAAATAATTGGAGTGAGATAGCTAAAAAGCCTTTCCAGAAATGCAAACAAATTGCCTTTCTTCCACAAAACTTGAGATGGATGCTGATGTGTAGAACTAGATATGCTGAGCATCCATAGTGGGCAAATCCATACACAGAATGTACAAACCCCAATGATGGGACATCCTTCACTCAGTTTTTGAAGGATATTGTTAAACACAATAAGAGAAAACTTAGAGTAGACTGACCATTGATTATAATTTGGCTTTAAACTTCTAGTGTGTCACAACGTTTTCTTAGGCAAGGAGAAAAGCTAGAATTGCGACACACATTGGAAGGACACCAGCTGGGAGTGGTTTCAGTAGATATCAATTCCACTGGGACATGTATCCTTTTGATTAGAATTGTTGGCACTCATTGTGTGGCATGTTTAGAATTCCATATTTCTCTTGGCATGATACTGATATGTTGTCAACTGATCAAGCAGTTCTGGTCATCACCCAGTCCTCCAAGGAAGCAACCATTGTTTTTTTTCTTGTGCATTTTAGATCTGTAGATTTATCTTCTTCAG
Source organism: Marisa cornuarietis (assembly GCA_004794655.1). Classification (NCBI taxonomy): domain Eukaryota; kingdom Metazoa; phylum Mollusca; class Gastropoda; order Architaenioglossa; family Ampullariidae; genus Marisa; species Marisa cornuarietis. Next base: position 7,958,413 of record SMMW01000584.1, read on the forward strand.
CCTTTAAGAAGTCACAGATGTTGACACTCAGATAGCTGCATTTATTGGTTGGAATTTTTTTATACATAGTTTATACAAAGAAAATGGTTTTTAAAAAAGTGAAAACATAAATTTTTCAAATGATTTAGATTGGTAGAGAAAAGAGCAATTAATAAAATTAATGAGACATGACCCATGCGTGAAAAAGTTATGAAATATTGTACTTTTTTGTCAGAAGTATTCGGTGACTAATTTCAGCACTTTAAAAAAAATTACTTCTCTTATACCTGAAGATTGTATTAAAGATTTATATTTCATGCACAAACTTTGGGGTGTGGACTTTAATCCGTTGTTCATTTGACTGAAAGGGTTAAAAGGTTAACTAATTCAGGACATCAGGTTGGGCATATTGTTAATGAATCCCAGACATTTAATCCCCAGACACTTAATCCTCAAAATGAAATTTCAACTCAAGAAATTATGAAGTGAATGAAAAATTAAATTATGAAGTGAATGAAAAATTTAATTATGAAGTGAATGAAAAATTTAATTCAAATAATTATTTTCATGTAAAACATCAAAATAATTTTGACAATTAAAATAATACTTAACTTCAACATTTATAACATTGGGGGCATTTTTGAGGATTAAGTGTCTGGGGATTAAATGTCTAGGGGATTAAGTGTCCGGTCACCATTGTTAATGTTCATGGCAACCCATCTTGATTAAGGGTTTACACCTGAAACAGCTTGCGTTTTCTTTGCTGGAACTATCTCACTAAACATCTAATACTTAATTGCTACTGGGTCTATCTTGTGAAACATCTGAATAAAATAAAGGTAAAACTTTGCAGGTGGGACATGTTTGACATTGCATTTTCTGCCTTAACTAGAACAAAGTGGCTGCGTCCAGCAGTCTAGACAGTCATGTGAAAATCTGGGACTTGGAAAATGGCAAACAAGCAAAGTCAATTGATGCTGGGCCAGGTAAGGTTATTTTTACTGCATATGCACATTGGTATTTGTGTTTTCACTCAAGAGACTTACAGGTAAAGAAAACAAGTAGAAAAATGTACACTTTTGACATGCACAAGTGATTAATCTTGCATGTCTTTATTAAAGTATTTTGAGAGAGATCTGCAGATCCAGAAAGAGATTAGTGTGAATGTTCTTGCCAATTCATGGAATCTGTACTTGCCCACCAGAGTCTGTTTGATATGAGAAAGTGATCTGTGGTAAAATAGACACAGATGTTTGTTATAATTCTTGTATCTTTTGTCTATGTGTGCACTTTGATGTGAAAACATTCATACAGTAACATTTTTAAATCCATTACTCTCAAAAATGGACTAGGTAAAATAAAATACAGGCACATTCTTTTAGAGTAGCATTTTAGCTATATGTAAAAAGTTTAACAAGTAGCAAGAAAAAAAAAACAACCTCAATGTATGGTACAATTTGAAAATGCCCAGTGCTCATCAAAATATTTTTATGTAGGATGCCATTGTTTAATAACTTTAAACATGTATGGACATATTAGGGAATATGTGCAATTTGGTAAATAAATGGTAACCTAAGTAAAGTTATCATTTAAATACTAGTAACCACATCATGTAGCTGCGCATACTGCTATAAGTATCAGTATTCACAGTGAAGGCATATAAAACAAATTAGTTTAACTATTTTTGTACAAATATTCTGCACAATTGCAAAAACTCAACGCAAATGACAATGTTATTTGTCAGGTTAAAGAAATATGCAGATGTTTTTTTATTGTTATAAATCTTGAACTTTTAAGTTTTTATGTAATACAGGAACACCGCACCACATTCCATAACCTGTGAAAAACCTGCCATTGTATGACATCACAAGCATTGCATGTTACATGCTTTACTAGCTTGCAAAAGCAACAATAATTAAAGTATACAATATTTAGATTGTTTTTTACGCGAACAAAAGTTCAAGACTAGAACTCCATAAATTAAAAAGAAAGGGAATTGCTTTTTGGATTTGGATACTCTCTGCTAGGTGGAAGACACAGAAACTATATATTGTCCTTAAGTTTAGAGACCAACAAAAAGCAGTGTGCATAAATAAAACTAAAAACCCATGAAGGAACTATTCAGTGACAGTCTTATGCTAGAGGAAATTTTTTGATGCAGAGAACAAATTTTACCTGACTTACAAACAAAAAGTCCTATTTTAAGTGGACCCTGTACCATATGCTTAATGTCATGTTACTAAGAATACACCTTCTGTGTCTGATTGACTTCTAAAACATCTAATGGAAATGGGATGGAGGTGGTTATCAGAGTGTTCACACCTGTTTCCCTAGGCACACCCAGTTCTTTTTCCAGCTTGCGAACTTCATAATACAGTTTTAGTTGTTTCAGTTTGGAGCACTCTGTTTTCATTTTAAGTAGTTCCACCTCCATTTCATGCTGTTTCTTTGCAGCTTGCAGTTTTACTTCCATAAGTTCAAGTTCCATGTCAATTTTTTTATTTTCAAGTGTTAGTCTGCTGCCTATGCTGTCATTTATCAGTTCTGTCCTTTTCTCTTTTGCTGCCCTGGCTGTCTCCCTTTCATCAAATGTATCTCTTCTTCTTTTTTCTGCAAATCCTGAAAACCTGTCCTTTGTAATAAGATGTGAACCATGGAAATGTGGTGTTCCAAGGTCACTAGCTGTACTGAAAGTTTCTTGCATGCACGTATTCTTGGATGCTGCCTGTATAGGTTTGGTCTTAAGTAGGCGTTTCCATGGTGCTTGCATGGTTTCTGCACATGGAAAATAAGTTTTTAGCATTAGTAAAAAATAAAATAGTTCTAAAAATGTACTTTGATCAGATGTAGATTTTTTATATAACACTATACATTTTAAACAATGGTGTACAAAAAAGAATACATACAGAAAGTATTTGGTTAGAATATAAAATACGCAAACACCCCTCATACCTGTGCAGAATTTTAGCACCCTGAATTATTCACAGGCCAGAATAAGGGGCTATACAAGCGGACGTTTATTATTAAAATGATGGTAATGCTTACTGTTGAGGATATGCTCTATGTTTAAGAGTGGGGGGAAAAAAAGCTTAGCTAGATCAACACTTAGAAAATAGAGAAGTTGTAGCTTTATGTAAAATTTCATGTGTGAACATGTCAACGTGTGTTGATGCCCTCCAAGTTTAAGAATGTTGGTGCAAATGATGGAAATATATACTTTTAGTCTCATTTGTACTTTTCATTCTTCCGTACTACTAAATAGCATACCTCCACTACTGTGGACCACACTTTGGGCTGCCTCAAAACTGTTGGAGCCATCATCATGCCAGTGTTCATCTTGCTCTGAAAATAGCAGATGAAATAAACACCTATAATATTAAGTATCTTCAAAATTTACAAAAACCCTCAGACCTGTGTCCTTTGTATATGAGTCTTGTGTGGAAACTGTCAGGTAGATTTTTGGAAGCATCTTTGTAAGTGGAGATCAATATTTTTTAAGTGATGCAGCGACTGCCTACATGCACCTTTGTTCTCTGCACATGCTGGACTTCATGAATAAGTTAATGGGGAGTGGGGTAATTAGCACTGATATAGAACCTGTCCATTGTTTTATTTCAATGGTTGGTAAATACCAGTTAATGTTATCTTGAAAAGTAGTTAATTGTAGGATTTATTTAGTGCAAGGTATTTTCCCCAGTTTGAATTATAACGTGTACCTTTGTTCTGAATTGTGGGATCATACTGATCAGTTGACTCTTCTCCATCTGGAAGGTTAAACTTAAATGATAAAACACAGTTGGCACAGTATTTGTACTTGGTACACAGCAGGACATTAATGTAAGTGAACATCTACCTGGTTTACACGAAAGATATGTATGTGGTACTATTACTAGTCACAGCACTGCTATAAATAGCAACATTAGTAAATTATGTTTTTTAAACCATAACATTTCCTTTTTTAACAATAATAAACATTTCTTTAAATTGTAATCACAATTAGACCAAATTAAGGATTTACACTTTATAAGGCAGTACTTTAAAAAAAATATTTACACAGTTTAGAATCAGTTACTGTAAATTCTAGTACCGGTCTTATTATAACGTCATGTAGTCTTTGTTGTATAACGGGTACAGCAGCTTTTATTAGTCATGTTGAACACTTACCATCACTTTCATTCAGAATGTCGTTGTCCTCGCCTATGATATCCAGTATGATATCAGTATACCAGGGCTTCTCGTCTGTAAGCCCGCCACTAGTTGGAAAATTTTTCCTGGAAGTTTGAAAGGCCACAGCACATGCTTTAAGTTCGAACCATTTTCGTTTTATTTTTCGCACAGGTCGGTTCATTCCCCACCTCTCATTCAGCATTTCCGTCACCTCTTGCCACATCAGATTTTTCTTTTTCCGCGTTACTTTCACGTTTAGTTTATCAAACAGAGTGCTGTAATGTTCCGCAACATAATCTATTAGTGTCTTCATTTCTCCATCAGACCAGTTGGCACCTCGAACCCGCCTTTTGGAAGCCATCGCCTGCGCTGCCAAAAATGGCCATTTGTTGCGCGCGATTTTTGGTCGCGAATCGTCTACTTCTCTGTTACATAATCATTTATGGGATGTATTCTCTCAGAAAATTGTATCAGTTAGTATTTGGAGCAAGTATTGTTCGCACAGATATGACGATATAGGCCTATTTTTACAAAAATTATTACTTCCCAATTCATTATCATCTAAGCATGACAACTAACAGTAGGTCAAGGTGATCGGGTTGGTGAAGGTGCGCACTTACGCTAGTTGAAGTTTTGTCCTAGCGTTATTCTAATCATCAGATTCACTTATAATTTTTTAACTAGATACATAAACCTGGTTAAGGCTGTCGTAATTAATGAGATAATGCTGGTGCAAAATTAGTTATCTTTGTGGCCGCACTGTGAAAATATAGAACTCGACAGCCCATTGGCTAATAATATTAATCTCCCTCTACGTCACGTTTACAGTTCTTTGTTGTTATGGTCAGTGTTAAGGACGCGTTTAATCCCTCAGCCTTCCCACCAACTACCCCTAAGTCAAAAATATAAACAAAAAAATAAAAACACCCATGTTTCACTTGATATCTTTCATGTCATTGAATTCACCATTATGACGGGGGAGATTTAAGCATAAGCAGAATATACAAACGTTACCATCCCCTACACCTTGCTGAAGCCAGACCCACCGTTCTCTGTAACTTCGTTTTTTTGTTTGTGATGCAGTTGTTTTTTTTAGACTTTTGTATAAGTGTCAAGAAAAGGGTGGTGCTACACACACACTCACGCCCGACAATTGCGCGTTCTTTCAACAAAATACAAAACGATTGCCTGAGGCTGTCCAAATCATATCACTTCAGTTATCACGTGGCCCAGGATTTTACACCATAAGACATGAACACAGAAATTCTTAATACATCTTCAATATCAATTCTTAAAACAACAGTAAAATCGTCACAACACCAGTCCGCACTCCTTCACCTGGAAATCTTACGCGCTATACATGCTCACTAATCAACTCTCGATCAATCCTTTCCCACAGTTCAAGTTCTCAAAATATCACCTTTAAACAATACGCTTTAGGCTTCCAATCTTAGTTATTAAATCCTCAATCAATCCTTCCCCACAGTTCAAGTTCTCAATATATATCACCTTTAAACCATACAATTTAGTTCCTCGTCCTGTTCTCTCCCAAAATCTCTCTTTGGTTTTCTTCAGAATAACAGTCATAAATGACAATACTTACAGTTCAGCAGTCAGCTATATTCGGGTAGTCGCCCTTCCTACCTCCAATCTCCCAGAATCCATCAACTCAAATAGCACTACTCATACTCGTAAAGCAAGAACACCAATGACACATAATCCAAATCGCTCTGATCACCCTTCCCCAAGGGGGTGAAAAATGAACACTTTGACTGCTGTGAACAACACAGTTCTTTCCGACACTCGACGACGCACACACAGGCCGTGTCGACGAGGGTGGGGGGGTCATGGGGTTAGCAGCGTAGATACTCCTCGGAGACGTAACGGGGCAGAGAATGCCCAACTGGCCAGCTCGCCAGTCCTCAATAGTCGTCAGTTATCCAGATGCTGAGGGGTCCGGTCGGTTTCCAGACAATGTCGCCTGTCCTCAGCGGTAGTACTTTATCCAGCCGCTGCTGGGTCAGGGAGGCTCCTGGTACTGTCGCCCTCACCATTAAGACCACTTCTCCGCGAGGTTTTTCACACAGGATCCGTATTGCACCGCATCCAGCGTCGCTTTACACCCTCCTGCTTTCTCCTTCTGTGTCGTGTCTTAGGCACGTCTTACCCCCTCTCTCCGTTCTTGCGTCACTCAAGCACGTCTTACCCCTCTTCTCTATATTTCTGCTGAACAGTGTTCACCAATCTTAACCCTTAATTCTATATCGATCACGTTCATTCCTGCATACACTCTATCCACACGTGTAAGTCATAAGTCGATAAGGGGTTAAAATAATCTCAGAAAAAACTATGGCACGGACTGGTCGTGCCACATGGACTGGTCCGTGACAATAAGCATCTCATACACCTGTCTGCAGAGTCTTAATGCTGGTAACATGCTACCCATGCTTTTATATCAGCTAGCGGACAGGTGTGTCTCACTGGCTTCCAGAACTCCACAGTCTATGACTATCCTAGCATACTGCTGATTGCCTCCAGTAGTTCAGTCCGGAAATTTTTGAACAGAATCTGGATATTTCTCAGTGATTGTAAAACTAATCTGATGATCTTACTACAAGAATTCTGCTATTTTTCAGTGATTTTAAAACTAACCCCATACACTGTACAGTGCATTGAGTCGACTCTGGACTTGAAAATTGCGCTATATAAATCTGCTTTAATAATAATAATAATAACTTCACTAGATTGGACCAATATTTATTACACTTTACATATGTATTTAGAGAAGGTTTGCCAACTTTGCCGTGCATCACCACACACCATGCTTTCATCTAAGCCTCAAATTTCAGCAGTGTCAGCATTGGTTTTACCTGGGAACCAAAGAGTTTCCAAAGGAAATATATCATTTGAGTTCAGTTTTTTTTTTAAAATTTCTATCACTCCTGTCTTTCCGTTCTTTTGTAATTCACTCTGTTTGATACAGCAGTTTTTTTTTTTTTTTTTTTTTATTCATCAGTCTGATTCCTGTTTATATTTTCATCACATCATTCCAGCCGTTTGTCTTTTTTTCTTTGTGATTGTCTCATCAGCCATTTTCACTAATGGATCAGCCCATATAAATTCCACTGGAAAGTGTGAGGTGGTTACTGACTTGTAAGTTACACCTATAAATAAGGTCTTCTGACACCATGAAATAATCTTCAGTCTTTTTCTTGAGACAACGCAAATGCAAATTCCCCTCCAATATCATCATTTAGGGCCCATTAACTATATACTAAGGCCAACTGTACAGCAGAGTTCTAAAAGTGACATGCTTAAGTTAAGGACAGAATCATTTGAACATCTTGTTAGTATCTCAATTTCTTCCACATTTTTGAAAAGGAAGTAGGTTGTCGTGTCTTCTAAATTCACCTATTTTGCACCTTCCTTAGCATTTAAGTCTCCATGTAAAATTATGTATGATTCATTTATTTTTTTTTGTTACATGCTGTAACACTTTCTGATGTAGCAAAAGAATACCATTCTTAAGGTCTGTCAAATTATTCAAAGGGCTTCCTTCTGGCACCACACAGCATGGTGTCAACATATCTGTTAAATTTTTTTTTTCCATTTTTAATTGTATTGTTGCCATCAGACCTGTTTTCAGTGTCAAATTGGGCAAAGCGCCCTTTCACTGGTAGGAAAACTCCACCTGAACATCAACCCTAGTTTTCCCCTTCTCCTACATCATTATAAAAGCAATAAAAACCGAAACAAAACCACTTAAGACTCTCCAAAAATTGAGTGTATCAGAAGACATTGCTGCACATAACTGCACCTACCTTTGGGTCAGAACACACATCTGCTTTCGTTAACATTAGAGGGAGGGGGAAAGAGGTGGGGCTTGTTCAGATGTGTTTCATTAGTCATGATCTCAGCAGTCTGTGCCAATGCTCCCTGTGGTTTAAGTCATTGCTCTAAACAGGGTAGTTGACACCAGCACCAGAAGCTAGGGCAGTCAGTGAGGGAAGAGCAACAACAATGATGAATAAGAATTAGCACATGGTCTGAGCAGACATGGCACAATGATGAATATTTATATGCAGAAACTTCCCACTAACCAGGGAACTCAGGGCTCATTACCGGATGCCCATACATTCAAATGTGCACAGCAACTGGAAAAAAAATCATTACACTCAAACACTTCTCACCATCAGCAGTCACCCATGCATTCAAATGCGCACAGCAATTAAAAAAACCCCAACCATTGATAGTATGATAGTACTGTAGTGTATTATAATAACATTATAATGCCTACCTTTAATTTCATCATGTCTGGTTCTGTTCGTGTTTAACATTTTAAAAAAGCTTTAACTGATTTTTGCAGTGGATGCCTGGACCATTGCCTTTTCCCCAGATTCCCGCTTCCTTGCATCAGGCAGTCACACAGGAAAAATCAATTTGTTTGGTGTCGACAGTGGAAGGAAAGAGACATCACTTGACACCAGAGGAAAATTTACGCTGAGTATAGCTTATGTATGTGTTAAAGTATAATCTTTGGAATTGTCTTACAATACACTGAACATAGCACATGTATGCATTACATATTGTTAGAAAAGTCTTCCTTGCACTTATTAAAATCCTGCATATATATATATATATACCATATATATTACAAATTACAGATCAGTTCAGTAGGAAAGTGTACCAAAAACTTTCCACCAGCCGACTGCTTTTTTAGATTTTTTTTTTTGTTCCCATTCAAGTGTGGTCAGCATAGTACAATGAAAGCCACTTAGACTGCAGCTATTATCTTTTACAGAGCCCAGATGGAAAGTACATTGCTTCAGGTGCCTTAGATGGAATAGTAAATGTCTTTGACATCTCAACTGGAAAACTTATCCACACCTTGGAAGGTAAATAAGACTTATAGAAATGGTCTTGGGTGATACTGGATACAAGAGCAAATGTAATTGGTGACTTCAATCTGCAGTAAAACTAATTTTTTTTTTTAACTAAATGCAGACACATTTATTTCTAAGAAAAAAATGACAGTTGACCAAAATTTGAGGAACAAGGAGGAAGCTGAGCCTGTTGTCATGTTTTAACAGGTCATGCCATGCCAATCCGATCGCTGTGCTTCTCCCCAGACTCCCAGCTTCTGGTGACGGCATCAGATGATTGTCACATTAAGATCTATGATGTGTGAGTGCTAAATTTAAATCTCTTCATATGTATGCGGTTTTGAGGGCATTTGTTATAAAATGGATATACAGGTTTACAAGCACTTGAAGGGTGGGATATTCTTTCCTTTCCTTTCCTTTTTTTGGATAAATGAGCAAATATTTTTTACATTGTACATAGACAGCAGAAAACCTATTGAGTAAAAAGACAAGAAAGCAAAAGGCAGGTTTGCCTATGTCAGTGGTTCTCAAAGTGTGGTCCGCGGACCACTAGTGGTCCACAGGCACAAGTCAGGTGGTCCGCGGCTGACAGTCGTCATATGTCAGCAAAATGATGTTTAAATCGCCAGATAGGCTTGTAGAAAACTTCAGTAAAGTTTGTGTGGGACCCCTAACCGTCCACTGGTCAAGTTACCACCGCAGCCAGCTGATAATGGCCTGAAAGGATGGTCAAGGCAGGCGGCTATGAATCTTGACCAGTGACACGTGACATGTCTATCTGAACAGGACGGCTCTGTTGAAGATTTTTAGTACTGTATGTGCCAGCTTCCCTGACTCGGTCAAACATGAAAGGAGACCAGGCAGGCAAAAACAACTCTGCCTCAGTAAGAAAGGCTGACCACTTTCCGAATCTCCGTGCTGGCGAGAAGACGTGTTTCCAAGTTTTCTTTCTCAGTATTTTCAAGGTAAAGGGTTATTATGGATCGCTGGCTGAAATCAGGGACCTTTAAACGTAAATCCCATGATGCTGGTGACTGTGAAAGTGCAAACAAGATGCAGAAGGGAGGAAAAGATGCACTGAGGTCATTTGTGATCCAAATCAACCGGCTGTTCTTCTGATATGCTTACCAGCTGCAAAGCAGAAGCAATTTTCCAGGAAGTGGAAGACGCACCTGATGAAATATTTTCATCTTCTGCTCAAGATAATAGCAACAAAGAAAACTTCAAACAAGCTGAGAAGAACAGTAGTGGTACACACAATATGTGGCGTCATTCCAGCCTAGAAAACAATCAAAACAAGTTAAAAGAGCACTGATTATTTGAGCATGGGATTTTTTGGGAGGGTGATAAAGAAGTCCCTAGCCCGGAATATGTTTTATGTTGTGAAATTTTGGCTGTGAAGCATCTACTCATTCTACTGCCATTTCCAACAACATACTGTTGCGAGATTGGATTTTCAACACTTGTGGGACTAAAAAAGAATAAGAGAAGCCGGTTGAACGTGGAATCTGACATGAAATTGAAACTCTCCAACATTGATCCTATTATCACCTTAATAGCTTATCAAAAACAACTGCATTCATCACATTAAAAGTTTAATTATAAAGAACGAGGTATGTAATTCTATGTCAACTTATTACTATAGCACTGTCACAAAAGGACATTTAGTTTGTAATGAAACAAATGCGGCAATTTAAATTTGAAATTCACGGTACAGAGTGGTTTTAGGCCTTGGTGGTCCGCCATATTTTTTACTTGAGTAAAGTGGTCCGCGGTCCAAAATACTTTGAGAACCAATGGCCTATGTAATAAGTCGAAGAGAATAAATCTTATTGTTTTATTCTCACTACAGGCAGCATGCAAATTTGGCTGGGACTTTGTCAGGCCATGCTTCTTGGGTTCTGAGTGTCGACTTTTGTCCAGACAACACCCACTTTGTTTCTGCGTGAGTACCATGGCTGTTACAAGAATTTTTTTAATAAAAAATTTGTGTAGATTACATCTCCTTGCACTTGACGAGGGCTGCCTCTACATCGGCAAAGTGCACATCATCATCGTTTCAGATTGGAATGGCAAAGAGCATCTGTATTATATAGGGCTGCCATACTAAAGAGATTTCTGTGGGTGTGAATAAACATCACAATGTAGAGTCAACACAACAGAATACCAGATGAACATCCTAGAACCTTAAGAGTGACAAAAATAGTTATTGTTCTATTTGTCACAAGCACATTCAGTGACTTATATTGATGAAGAACTTACACTTTTGCCTTTGAGACTGGAAGACTAGCATGGTGAATTTGATCACAAGGGGTGAGGGGTGTTTTTGGAAAAGTAGCAACCAGAGGGGATTTTTAAAAGGCAATTGGACCCTCAGGAAAATTTATAAAAGCAAATATCATTGACAAAATGACTAGTATTATTTCATGTTTTCACCTGTTGACCACATATTTGCTTTTTGGCGAGTCCCATGAGCTAGAATTTGTTCCTAGTTGGGTACTGACTGGGTGTGACTGCTGTACTGAGTAAGAAGATTTGTGTTGTCATGGACATATAGAGTGTGGAAGTTCTAGGTTTCTTAAAATTGTTTTGTGCAGGTCATCGGACAAGTCTGTGAAGATCTGGGATGCAGGAACAAGACAGTGCATCCACACCTTTTATGAGCACACAGACCAGGTAGCTAACTTCGGTTGACACTCATCATGTCAGTGATTGATGCAGGCTTTGTTAATGATTCGTTGCTTGTCTCAAAACCCTGTCATTGCTGATCAGCCTAACCTTAAGTGTTCCATTTACAGGTTTGGAGTGCCAAGTATAGTCCATCTGGAGCACGGATTGTGTCTGTTTCTGATGACCGAGCCATCCATGTCTATGATTGCCCTACATAAATGACGTAATTTGATGGACTGCCAGCGAAGAAACAGATTTGAAGTTAACCTGCTAAAGAGTTTGTGGCAACCATGAACATTTACTTGCCTGGACAATATTTTTTACTTGCATGGTGTACATATGTAAAATAAAAAATACTAGTTAAGATTTGTACAAGACTATTTTTATCTGTTTTTATTGTGCTGAAAAATTCTTGTGGCGCAAGAAGAGCAATAACAATTTGGAATAATTAGAATATGTAAATTGAAAATAAAACTGGATGACATAAATTTAAAAAATATACGAATACAGCTGTGGTCTATCACAGAAAAATATTATTCACAAATGAAAATTCAGTGCCTCACTTGAACATAGAAAAATCCAAAATGTTGATATGTCAATAAAAAAAATTATTTCACCGTCAGCTTTGCTACGGGCATCTTTTAGTCATCAGCAGTTCACATCAAGATTTGCTATGTAGAGACCATGTATCATTCCCTAATAATCTTTAAAGCAAAGCTTTGTGTAAAGTGTGGATGATTATGGCACTATATATTAACAACTGATAGTTAAAAATATTCTGTTTTGTCTCCTGTTAGAACCTTTATCCTTCCCTCCCCCCATATGGCACACCCCTCAGAGGGTTTTAAAAGTTGCATTCAATTAGTAGTCAAGAAGTCTTTGTAAAGAAAGACACTTGAGAAGACAGATGGCGACTAGAGGCATTTTGAGAATCAATTAATTGGAAGCTCTCACTAACAGTCTTTTTGCAATATGTGAAGAACAACTTCTCTGCTTTTGTCAGCACATCATCAAGGTCCAACTTGAGGCTGAAAAACATAATGGAGTGTGAAAGCAGCTTTTCTGCTGGTGGACAAAAGCAAAGGTGTAGCTGGAAGCTGAAATGTTTCAGAACACATAGCTTTGTATCTAAAGAGTTCCACCTAGTCACACCACTGAGAATCATCATTGCCATGCACACGTTGCTATCTCCCACATACCACACAAAACCTGGAATTCAGAAACAGCAGACTGCCCCATGAACTTCTCAATCTTGTCTATTAAAGGGTTCATATGCCCATCACAAGAATAATATATTTAGCTCGCTTGTTCCCGTTCTTACCTTTAGGGCCTCATACTGTGTATAAGCAATCAAGGGAAATATTAAAAAAACCAAAGTTTCAGACTGCACAAAAATGTACACGTGCTTACTTGTTTATGAAGCCAAACACCATTCCATTATCTGTGCACTTGAAGAGCTCTTCTCTACACTCCATCAAAATGGCTACACACATGAAGATTTCAAAGGTGTACTCTTTCTGGGTTACCATATTGGTAGAGCGAGCATCACCACCTGCCAAGAGACAAGTGAGCTGGTTTATTAGTAGGACAGTCTGGTGGCGCAATGGTTAGCGCCTGTCACCAATACAGTGAATGTTGGCTGTCCTGGGTTCAGCTCTCATCTCGGGCAGGCTGTTCTTTCTCTGCATGTGGCATCTGTTTACAGGCTGGCTGCCTTGCCATTGCTGGCTTGGCGTAAAATACCAATCTTACCCCTCCCCACCTGGTTTAGTAGGGTGAAATTTCATAGCTGCGCTTTATCCTTCTAGAATGTCGAAAGGATTGGCACAGATTGAACTTTTCAGGTATGTCTTGCCTTCAGAAAATGTGCTGGTCTAACAAGTAGTATCACAGAAAGATACAACTGCTGAAGTAAAAGAAAGATGTTCAGTTCTAGCTTTTTTTTTTTTTTTTTGCGATAAGCATCATTGCTCCATTTTATTTTCTATCCAGTCACTTTTGCGTTTATGTGAATATGAGGGATGTTCCACTTCCACACGGACTTCAAAATTTCAGCGAGTGCAGACCATGCGGAGTGGATAGAGGGATCCTTCAGGGTGTTTCCAGATTTTCCCCTCCTAGTTTTCCCAGGATGGGGAGGAGATGCAAGTCAATGCACACTCCACCAAGTGATCTACCAGCGCCGTCAGCGCGTGACTTTCAAGTGATCATGCTGCATCACTTCTGGCATGGGTTTCAGGCTGTTGACAGTTTGCAGGTGCTGAAAGAAACTTATGGCAATGATGCTCAATCTAAAACGACTGTCACAGACTGGTTTCAGTGATTTGCAGTGGTCATTTCAGTTGTGATGATAACATCGTGAACCAAGGCTTAGGATGTCAAGAGACCCAATGTCGACAAAGTTCGTAAATTCCTGGAAAGTGATGGGCGTGCGACCATCATGGAGATGGAGCTGGGAATTCCTACTACAAGTCTTCACAGGATCATCTATCATGATCTGGGCTTCAGCAAGAAATCAGCTCACTGGGTCCCAAGGTTGCTGACAGACAAACGAAAGAAACACTGTGTACTGGTGCAAGAAATTCTTGGAAACATCCAATCAGGGTGTTCTGGCTTCAAGCGCATCACCACAGGTGATAAATGTTGGTTCTACAGTCTGGACCCTGAAACCATGGCCCAGTAGATGATTTGGCCATTGCTGGAGTAAAGGAAGAGCTGAAATTGATGCGTTTTTTGAGTGTTTTCAAAAATTTATCTATAGGGCGGAAAAATGTGTTGCAATTGTGGCGACTATGTTGAAAAAGATTAAAAAGAGTTGAAGAATAAGAGATAAATGTTTAAAAAAATTCTCCAGGGTCAAGTCTGGGCAGAAGTGGAATATCCCTCGTATCCTTATCCCTAATTTACAAGAAAGTCATCAACCTAATTTATGCATGAAATTTCTCACACTGATGAAAAACCGGTGGGTGAAAGAGCTTACCCGTGTTTGCAAATTCATTCATCTCCTCCACCATCAGCACTCTTTCAGCCACTAAGCTACCCAGCTCCAGATGGTGGCTGCTCAAAATCTCAAAGCATCGTAGGGAGTCCAAGAAAGAAAACTCTCGCTTGAAACCCAAAAGAAGCCATCTGAACCACAACAGAAGCTGCTTCATTAGCAAATACACCATGCCACTTGGACACAAATGCATCAAAAATTTAACAGGCAAGTCATTTATTTCAGAAGGAAAGAAAATGGAATTTCTTGTTTATCATCTTTACCCTGTGTTTTGTTCCAATTAGTTTTTTTCAGCTATCTCATGGTTATCTAACACCTCAACCCCATTTATTTTCTTCAGAAACAATCTTCAAATACCACCCCACCCCACCACATGCACAAGCTAATATTTTAGTTATACCACCAAAGTGATTGACTTCTGTTTAACTTGCAATGTGTAATGCCTCTGTGCTGCAATAAATTTCTTCTTTTGTACAACCAGTGTTAAAACTACAATAAACTTGTTGTCTTTTAAAAAAGAAACCCTCTCCATTTCTCAATGCTTTTTCTATGTACAAGCATTACCAGTTGTCATGAGGCAGATAGTCACAGAGGAGTGACATAGGTTAACTAGTTAGCATAGCGCCAGTGGCCAAGCTGCACGTCACATGAGTAACAGGGGTGTTTTGGTTGTTTTTTTTAAGATAGTGGAAAAGAAAAGGAGACGGCGATGTATTTAACCATCGTGGGCCAGCATTTTACTTCCCAAGGAGACATGGCAAGTGGAGGGACACTACATGTAGGGAAGTGAAGGCTGCGTCTTCCTAGAAAGGTGAAGTATTCATATTTTTGTGCATTTCGGATTTTTTTTTATAAGTTGTATTTTTCTTTAATTTTTTTTATATAGCTATGTATAAGTAATGTTATTCTCTTTTGTAACTGTTATAGGTGCAGTTAATTTTATCCTGGAGTATTTGGCCCAGGAATGTTGTGGTCGCTCGTCCCCAAGAGGCAGCGCCGATTTGTTTTTAACATCTATCCCCAAGTGGAAGTCTCAATGATTGTTTTCTTTTAAATAATTTGTGGAATATATATATATATATATATAAAATTTTATGGATGAGTGCAACATCAGGCTACAGTGACTATAATTAACAGAGTAAAAGATTATCATCAAGTGCGAACAGTAAAAAGTGACCTTGTGCTGAACTATCAGCTCTAGTACTCTTTTGTTAACCATCAACCTGGAACTTTCTTTTAGGACTGTGTTTACAATTAGAGATATTAATAATATTAAGAAATAGTAATAAGGATTGACTGATGTATGTATACTGAGAAATCATTTTACATTGATTGTGTTTTATCAGTTACTGTAACATAAATTTTGCTAATATAATTAAATATATACAGGGCCTGCAAAAAGGCAGATTTAGTTGTTTTGTGAAATTAAAGAACACATCCAGGCAGCTACGTGGATGGGAGTGTCTGTGACGAAGATGAACCAAAATATCTAACAAAATACACATGCCATACAGCCTAAATATGCATACCTGTGACAGAAGAATAAGTTGCCCATGTCATGCCCCTCTAAGTGTTTCAACAGTGGTAAGTCTGTTTCTTTCAGCAACATACGCACCAGGTCTAAAAAAGCCCAGATTTTTTTAAAACAAATTAAGACATGCAATTGATAATGCCTATGCTTCTATTAAAGGCATATGCCTAGAGAGACTGTAAAGTAGCAAATGGTCACTTCTTAAATGCTGGCAGATGAGGACAAATCAAAGCTAAATATAGCAATTACAATGGGAATATGTGCAAGTGGATCATAAAAACCTGTGATGGTAAGGGAAAGGTGAATACCTTACAGGTGGTGCTAGGAAGTGGGGGAGATGTAAAACCACCAGGGTCGTTCAATAAATTTACTAATATCAAGGCAGCAGGGGGTGACTTTCTCAGACACTGTAAGTAGTCATCAGCAGTTAAATCAGCATTTCAAGATACCTGCTGTGAGACAACACAACGGACTATTTGTTAAAGTAAAGGGCTCTTCTCCATATAAAAAAGCATCACACTATCTCTGTTTATACACTTACTGCACATTCAGCATGCGTCTGTATATTCTATATTCACTAGCATAGATGCACGTGTGCACTTATGCACACAAACGCACAAAGACAGAGACTACACATTCTGACCATGGAAAATTAAAGTGATTTATCTTTTCTCTTGATGTATTGTTTATAAAACATGGCGTAAGACATGCTCTGTAATGCTAATTACATTGTAGCAACTGACCTATTTTGTGCACCATGCCTTCCTCCATGAAGTCATTCTCCACCTTCTCCATATACTTTTGGAAACACCAGTATGTCTCCGCCTGAAACAACATAATCTAGAGGTGTTATCAATGCACTGAATATCTTAAATTAACCAGTCTTTAACCAACTGCCAAAGAGAGAATGCAAACTGTAAAATAAAGGGGGGATACAAAGATTGTTCCAGCCAAATTTGTCTGCAAACTTGTGACACAGCTGCTCTTTTCTGTCAGTCTTGAGATGCCTAAAGCCCTTTCTTAACTGAGCAAAAAGCAAACCTCTTTAGTGTACTTAAGTCCCACTGTACTGGCAAACAAGTCTGAACTTAGCATGTTGATTGAAATTCCAATGTCCCGTATCTTCTCCACAAAACCACTGGATTTTTTTTAACCTTCACACACATCTCTGCTGAGCTTGGTCAAATAGTCAACAACATTTGCCTGGTGAAGAAAGGCCTTTAGTAACTAACAATTATTTAAGTAGCTTAGAAATAGGAGAAACATGTCATCCATATTTGATCTAGGTTGTGACTTAACTGCTCTGTTTAAAGCTGCAGTTACTGCAGTAAACACACACATGGAGTACCATTCTATGCACGCATGCTTAACCACCTCCAAATACTACCATGCAGGTAGGCAATGGCTTCTGTGTCTTCCTTACCTCAGAGCCCAACACATACAAGAATCTGGACAGAACGTCATTCATTCCTTGAGCATATTCCAGCTGGTTATAAGCAGCAAAAGTAATGAGAATATCTCGCAGCTGTGTCAGATGTGGGTTTGCTTGGCCCCTAGGAAAATGATAATGATGACAATGATAAATGTATATTTGTATAGCGCTCTACTCCAACATTAGTGTCATAATCGGCACGCTAACCAAGTACATGAATAATACTAATGGTAGAATTTTTACAACAAATGAAAAATGTGAAAGAGAGGGGGGAGGGTTCCAACATGCTGATGCTAAATTGGCTACCATGAATTCACCAAAAGTTTTCATCCTGGAAGGGGAAAAGACCTGAGTATCTGGAAGTACAAAGATGCATGCTTGTGTGCTGGTGAGTCGGAAGGTGCAGAGCCTGCAAAGAACCAAAAGGAAAGTGTCCCAAGGCTTACATTTCAAACTACACAACAAACTATCCCAGAATTTAAAAGAGATAACACTTACTTAAAGAAGTCTACATCTCGGTCTGTTCGTGGAACATCTTTGTCGATGACTCGTATAGATGATCTCAATTTATTAATATCAATCCTCTTTTTGTTAACAAAAACCTGTCAAATAGATCAAAATATAATTTTCTATGCTTGAAATAACAGGCTAAAAGGAAATGGGCCTACCATCCTCCTCAGCACAAAATTGAAAATATGGACCCAATGACCTCAGTACAAGTCTCATTATGATTACCTGTTCTCGAGACTGGTTTCCTATGAAAGCAGTAAACTCTTCAGGATGATAACTTCTAAACAGTTACCAAAGGAATGAGTTCAAAAGGATACAACCTAACAGCTATCAAATTTGAGATGACTTTACTATGTTAGCACACACATTTATACACAGCCATCCTTTATTAACTCATATTGTACCCTATCTCTTACCCTAGCCTGTAGCTGAACAAACTCTATTCGTTGCTGCATTTCAGGGGCGCTGTATTCATAAGCCAAGTCAGCATGACCAAGAGAGGTGAGATCAATTGACCCACTTTGAAGGACAGCAGCTTTGCTGTTGAGGGCATCAATTGCTCGCTCCATCACTGGTTCAGACAGCCCAACATCAGGATTTAGCACTGGATTTTCATCCGGAAGCTGATACCGGGCTACAATGCCCTGCTGTAGTGGAGTTTCTAGATGGGAAAATGTATGTGAGAGCTACATAATAATTAGTACTCAATATAATTATAATGGGCTTGAGAATTAAGATGTGATCTTGCTTCTCTTTTCAAAATAATACTTCAAATTAAACCTTCTTCTTAGACAGTAAATGCTACTGTATATAACAGAAATTTTATGAAGTAATGATTATCTGTTTGCTGCAGCAGGATATGAAAGTCTCAAGCAAGATCCATCAAACATATTATTTGATTTAAAAAAAAGTTGGGTTTTTTTTTATTTAACATTAAGCCTGATAGAAATTGAAGGTGAACAAATCATAATCCAATATTGTATTACTGAAATCAAAAGCATTGTTTGTTTATCAACTGATTTATGTAAAATTGTATTGACTTACGACCAGGTTGTGAACTAAGCACCAGTAATATTTTCCATCTTGCTTTCAATTCATGATATTTGATGATGTTGTCAAGCAGAGTAGCCTCCCTTTCTCTGAAACAGCAAGCTCACTGCTAATTTGTGATAGACATATTACCCTCCCCCTTCCCTACTCTCATCTACAATCACTTACAGAACAAAATTTTACAGAATTTTTTTAGCTTGAAAGTTTTACATAAAACTCTACATTGACTATGGAAGTGTTACCTTGCTGTAGAATTGCAGGGATATAGTCCAAACAGGAATTTCCATACTTCCTTTCTAATTTTAGGTTGAACTCCACCTGCAGGCACCCAAAGACACACCCACCCACACACACACAACATTACAGTGAACAGATGGTTAAGCATATCTAGCAGCATAAGATGTAGAGCAATTGCTTGGCTAGCTTATTTGATTTGAAAGTGCTTTCACCTATAGTGACATTATCTAACTGTTGAGTGGGTGGGCAAATGATGAATGTGAAGGAAACTGGAGAAGCCACTAAAAACTCCTGAAAGACAGGCCAAGGAACAGGTGCCCCATCCAGATAATCATGCATATGCCATGAGATAAAATATAAATCTAGCACCTGAAGATTCCCACTGTAGTAGTGTTAAGTGTTTTACCATTACACTATTAGATTGCCCTGGTAGTGAAGTCATACATCAAAGTGTTAGTATCTTGTGAAGATTTAGCAGGTTTCTGATAACTCTCAAAGCAAGTACTCTCTTCTAAGTATTAAACAATCCCGCGTTTTCAGATCATTTTCTGCTATCTGCTAAAAGAACTGTTGCATAAAAAAAAACAACAACAGAAAACGCAGTCATATCACAAAAAATTGAGAGAAACCTGATTGTTAAAAGTCTCTCTCTCTCTCTCTCACACACACACACACTGCATTCCATTAACCACTTCCCTAAGACTTAAGCTTCTCACCTAAGAATACTGATTTTCTCAGCTGATTCTCATCCACTAAACGTCCATCACTGTCAAATAACTTCTGAAATTGTTCTGGACCTAGTGGACTTGTGCGGTTGCTGACTGATACATAGCCTTCCAGGTCAACATTTGGAGGTTGTAGAACAGTAGGCATTACATCCACTTTTTCATAAGACTCATCATCACTACATGGTCTGCAAAAGAGGTAACTTGTGTTTTTGTTTTAGATATAAACAGGTGCACTTCTACAATAAGGCATGTGTTAGTTTAGCCATACTTGTGGTTAGGCATGTTTGTGCCATCCTACATTGTAGGACTGCAAAATATTGCTGAATTGACAAATACATTGTGAGTCCAGTCGAGCTGGTATAGGATAGATTACATCTGAACATTGAAATATAATAATAATGAACTTTTTTATAGTGCTTTTCCAATGATTCGCTCAGAGTGCTTTACAAAAGTGATAGACACATAGACGAAATCACTAACACCATGCACTCATATTGACTCGCAAGTAACAGACATGCTCACTTCGACAACAGACACATCTACTCATACACCAGGTAAATACAGACATATGTTATGCACGCTCATGGTCAGGACACGGTCGCAGTGAAGTCTCTGTTCTGAAAAGATGCGTCTTAAGTTTGGGTAAAGGTGGTAAGAGAATCAGTGTGACCAAGGCTGATGGGTAATCTGTTCCAAGTTGATGGGGCTTGAAAGGAGAAAGACCTCTCTCTTTCTATAGATAAATAGATAGATAGATAGTGAGAAAGAGAGATAGTGTGTGTGTGTGTGTGTGTGTGTGTGTGTGTGTGTGTGTGTGTGTGTGTGTGTGTGTGTGTGTGTGTGTGTGTGTGTGTGAAAATAATTAATACTATTGGTGTTCTAGCTGCTTATAAAAATTAGACAGTTTTTTTTAATGCATCCTAGTAAATCATACTATGCCAATACATTTACAAGTAGGCCTACATGTATACTGGAATACCTGTTTCTGTGATATGGGAGGTCTGCTGATTTTACTTCCCGTTGTGTAGCTTATATTTATACAAATACAGATTTTAAAACAATTTTTAAATGCACTAGTATTATGTAGTAGTAATAATTTATAGCTACCTAGTCAGCAGGTAACGAGCTTCGGTCATATTTCCGCAAGGTTGCTCTTTTCTGGATGTGCAAAGAAGTTTCTTTCCAAAGCACGTGCGCACACACCCACACTGTCGTTCTGTAGAATTTCCTGTTGATTAATTTGTATTAAGAATATGTTTCCCTTCGTAGATAAAAAGAAATCCACCATGGTTTAGTGTTTTAGTTTCAAGCAGTCGGCATTTCCTCTAGCCATAACGGGGACAAACGTCGTTCTATATCTCAGTTAAAACGTCACAATGAACTTGCTTTCCACTAACAACTAAAAAAGAATTAAAACCACGTGAAAAACACTCATAATAAAAACATGTTCGCTTAATCACTCGATATATTTATCAGTTTGACATTGTGTCCTAAGTTAGAGTGATGTCCCTTACTGGGCGGACAGGGGGGCCTGGGGAACCTCCGCACGAGGTCGACCAGATCATTAGTTTTGGTCTTGATGGCCAAGACAGCCCCACGCGAGACTGTAAATTCAATAAATCTTCGAGCTTTTATTATAATAACATAAATTTGTTTTAAGTAAATCATGATAACGTAAATTTTGAGGGACAAGCTTGATCGAGGAACGTGGACAGGACTCAGCCAGGGACTGTACACAAGTGTTAGCACACAGTGTTGAAACTACGGCTTGACAAAATAGAGCAAGCTAATTTTTAAATTATTTTGTATGTCCCGCGAATGATGCTATAAATATCAAAATAGGCCTTAATTGAGGAAACCACCCCTGATCATCCAGAAAGAACCGTTCCACGAGATGTGTTGACGTTGTGCACCCTCGCGGTAAGGCCGGGGGGGGGGACATATACGCTTTGAACCAGACCGCCCTTTTAAAAAAAATCGCTTTACCGAATAAAAATTGTTGTGCTGAAAATTTAAAGAAACTTTAGTATCCATTTGGTTCCCTTAGTCTTTTGCGTCTCTACCCAAATTTGACGGTCGATTTGCACGTCAGAATCACTGCATATACTTCTGGTACCCCGTCACATTTCAACATCTTTCGGGTCCTAAAGTACCGGCTCCGCCTCGCCGATAACCCTAAAGTGAAGGGCCCGTGGTGCGTCCAGTCCGTTACAATTAAAGCGATTCAGATCCCATCGGACCTGCTTAATTGTAAAATCAGCCCTCGGTTTCCTCTTCGCTTTCGGATGAACACCCGTAATCACTCGAGCGAATGCGAGAATCTCTTTGGTCTGTGCATAGACAGTAGACAGGAAGTCTTTTGCTTATGGCACCTCAAGAAAGGGAATTTTATAATTTTCTCTCGCTAGCATTCTGTAATGAGACATCCGAATAATATAGCTATAGAATCAATTAATTCTATCAATATCTATACAATACTTTCTATAATTATATCCATTTAAGTGTATAATTTATTATAGATCAGAGAGAGAGAGAAAAGTTCATCCCTTTATTGGCGCCCCAAATTTTCTATCGACTCTGGTCCGTGAAGAAAACTATAGCCAGCAGAGTGGGATAATTTTGTGAGGTCGAGTCGAGCGCCTCCTTACCTTGGCCCATACCCCTCCTTCCGTAAACACGGTATGCTTATCACCACCACAGCGAGGATCACGCGACTGTCGAATCTTCCGGTGACCCACGCCCCACCCCTCCGTAAACGTGGTAAACTGCTTTTGTTAGTATGACAGCGATCGAGGATCGTACTGTCATAGCCGCCGTTATATGAGGGGGGGGGGGAATTAGTGTTTTACGCCGAGCCAGCAACTAAGGCTGTATCATGGCAAGGCAGCCAGCCCTGTAAACAGATGTCACATGCAGCGAAAGAACAGCGTGCCTGAGACGAGAGCTGAACCCAGGACATCCAACCTTCATTGTATTGGTGACAGTTAACCGTTGCGCCACCGGACCGCCTTTCGCTATACGGGGATGCGGGGCCTTGGGGAAATCGAATTGCGTGGCATTCGTGCACGTGTTAGAGCGGGGCCTTGGGCGGACGCTTTTCCTACCCCCGCCCCTAGCTCCGGCACTGATGCTGTCCTCTGGTATGACGACTGCTTTCTGGGTGACGCCGGTTGAGTGAGCTGGTACTGGGATTGACCGTATTTTGGGTTTCCTCCCCTTTATCACCCCTTTTTTCGGTGGTTGGGTGGGGTTAAGCACTTTCATCTAAGCTATACACTCCAAGAGTGGAAAGAGGCAGTCTGATATCGTATGTGCTTGTTTCCAGAGTAGTGAGAGTCGTCGTACGGCCACCTCGAAGCTCGACGATATTCCAGTGAAATAAACCATCGATGACGGAAGCTGCTTTATTATAGAACTGAGAATATGCCATCCATTATCCAATTTTCTCTTGCCACTTCGTCTTTGAATAAGCGCGCGCAGGGGAAGTGTGTGTGTGGGGGTGGGTGGGGGATTGTGTTTTACGCCGAGCCAGCAACTAGCCCTATAAACAGATGCCACATGCTGACATGCAGAGAATTAAAGAACTGCGCGCACACACGCATACACCGAGGGAGACAGTTGCAAACGTATTGAGGCACCCCGTTTTCCTACTATAAATAATTGTGGAACTAGTAATCAAAACAAATTCATATATATTTTTTATCAATACACATAAATGAACACGACGCGCCCGTGCAGGAAATATTTATAAGAATCACGGTAAACGCGAGTTATCGATTTTTTTACTTGTGCAAATGAAAACAATAATCATTATACAATAATAATTGTCAGATTTATACTATGGGTGTGTGTTTAAACACAATTCAACAGATTTTTATGCCAAAGCACAGCTTGTTACCAGTCAATATCCAGTATCTTAGATAATTGTTAACGTATTGTGACTAAGTTCACTTCGACCAAAACGTTTTACTGGATGATAGATTTTCATTTGTGAAACCTGCTCACTGCAGTGTGCTGCTCTCAAATAATTTTTTCAGATCTGTTTAACGGTTTTCACATTTCTCTAAAGTTTTTCCAGACTTTTTAAAGTTTGTATGAACCCTATATCAATAAATAATCAATCAATCAGTCCTCCTTGTGCCGTCTGGCACGTGAGGCGACAGCTAATTATAGGGACCTCCATCTGGTTCTGTCTGCTGCTGTTCTGGGGGCTGTCTCGAGTGATAGGCCTCTGTTCTTGTAAGGATCTTTTTTTTAAAACATCGGTATATAGGGTTCATGAGTATGGGGCGCCAAGAGGGGAATTTTCTCTACTTTCTCTCTCTAGCTAGAGAATGCATTCTGTAACTACAGAATGAGTTCTGTACGTACAGAATGCGCTCTGTAACTACAAAATGCATTCTCTAGCTAGAGAGAAAAAACTCGGTGAAACCAAATTATTTCATTTATATTATACTTAGAAGTTGATAGCCAATTCATTTTATATATACAATTTCATTCTATAGCTACAGAAAGCTTTCTGTACTTAGAGAAGCTTTCTCTAGCTACAGAGAAATTTTCTCTAGCGACTGGATGATGTCTGTACCGAACGAGGCTGGCTCATTTGCATGTCATAGAGCAATCGCAAAAAAACTATTTTTTAATGTCAACCATCTCTGGACGAAAAAGATTTTTTTACGCAACAGACGCCAACCAAGCTAATGAAAACTGACACGTACACTGCAAGTCGCATAAACGTAACAAGCAGAAGTGCCCTTCTGCAGAAGTTAACACCTATATAAAGGTATCCCGCTTTCCCAGCTAAATATAGCTCATTAAACATCACTGCTACTGGTGCATCTTTTGCTGTCACTTAAAATGTATTTAAATTTGATTTTTTTAATATCTGCTTCATTATATATTCCTTACATTGTCTACAATGAAACACGTTATTTGCTATGTTTATCTATCTGTACCTCAAGTTTGGGTTATCACCAGACAGGTTACACTAAATCCTGATTCAAATGAACAGTTAGTTGCCTTTAGTTGTAATTGTTCCAGAAATGTTTAATATATTCATTGTTGCCAGTTTGTCATTGTAGCAGTTTGAAAGATGTTAAAAATCTGATAATCTGAAACTCTTGATTTTAATCTTATTGATGCACTGTCTAATATACAATATATATATATACACTGTATATATATTACTGCGTATGCATCTTTTGGGACCATATGTGACTAGACATATTTTGCTAAAATTTGTTTTACTCAATCCATATTTGGCAAATAACTTCTCATGTGTATTTGATGACACTTTGATGATTTAGTTTTAAATTTCTTCATACAATGGAATGTAGACACCTAAGCACAATCCCAAAGTACATGTCTACATGGTTAGTCACAGTAATCTGGCGTCCTTTCCTGTGCCTCGTAATGCAAAGTCAAGGTTGAATCAACTATAATTCCCGTCAAATGCAACCGTTCTATGTTTGCAGCATCAACAGCTTTTCATGCATGTGTCTGCCAATCTGCACAGTAACCCTGTCTGTGCATGCGTCACCTGTTGACCCCTGCGCCTGCGCACTTTGAGAGGCAAACTAGTCGCTTAGGCAAAGCCATAGATCGTGACGCCGGCTCTGCTACAAAGTCTCTTCTCCTGTCACCATCCAACCATGAACGTTAATCCAACAATGTGGACATTCCTTGATGGTCTACATAAGGATTGTCAGCTACACAAGGCAAAGTTCTACAGTCATGCGCCGGTGTCACGATCTCCTGCCTTTACGAGACCATGATTTTAGGTCACACAGTGCGCAGGCGTCAGCAGGTGACTCATGCGCAGAGAGGGTAAATATGCGATCTTCTTATACCGTGAGATGAATGTGAGTACGAGAAGAGGATTTTTATCATGTGTATGTCTTGAATTTAACAACATTGTCAATTGTGGAAGACTTGCGGATCGAGGATGTGTTGTAATGCAGCCCAATGCACCTGGACATGACCTGCTGACCCCTGCGCCTGCGCACTGTGACCTAAAAATCATGGTCTCGTAAAGGCAGGAGATCGTGACACCGGGAGAGAGAAACGTCCAAAGAGGAAGTACGCAAAATTGTACAGCGATATGAGGCAATGGATCGTCTTCTGTACTGTACCTCCGATCATTAGCTTACCTGTCATATTGATTAACAACAATTACCTCACGAACACTTAAGAACAATTTTCATAACATATTGTTTAAGAACATTGAATTTAATAACTCACATGAACTTTAAAATGTTATAGATGTTGAAATGACGTTGATGTTAAATATTATTTTAATTGTCAAACTTATTGTGATGTTTATATGAAAATAATTATTGGAATTAAATTTTTCAGACTTCATAATTTTTCTAGTTGAAATGTCATTTTTAGGATTAAGTGTCTGGGGATTAAAAGTCTAGGGGATAAAGTGTTGGGGATTCATTCTTCCTTCCTCAGTAAACTATTGCTTTGTTTATTTAAGTAAAACTTTGTGCACCGTAACTCTAACATTTTCTATTTTTAATCACAGTAAACTATTTTGTTGTAACTGACCAAGACTTAATGTCTTTTGGGTCCGTCTATACTTTTGCACCACATTGTATAACTGAGGGAAGCATAGAGTGTAGAATGCTGAGAAGCCAAAACTGCTTTTGAAAACCACATAGTTTACAGCTGCACAAAACGCTCAGTTCATCAACAGTGCATACAATTAACACCACTCGCAAAATGTTTGCATTCTTTTGCAGACATTTTGCCAATAGGAAAAAAAAGCTTAACACATGGTTTACTGTATTTAATTGCCAAAATAAAAGAAAATATATTCCTTCCCAAAAGCATTGCACAAATAGCACCATGCTAATCATCTAAATGCAGCAATCATAAACCACACCAGGAGTATTAACCATGCAGTGTCTAATATTGAACTAATTTTGACTGGTTGCCAGTGAGTACCAAAAGAAAGAAGTGTGTCCTTTTCAAGAAACTGTTTAACATAACTTTGTGAACATAATTATTCATTAAAAAACATTCCTTCAGCATTTTGCTTAAAAAGATCATTGACAAAATAAAAAGGCAACCTTGCATTTCTAATGAAAGAAGCAAGCAAGAACAACATGACTGCTGGACTGTGATTCTCACAAATTGAAGCCACATAAAGAAATAAGCCATGTAGAAAATATTGTTCATATAGTAAAAATCAGACAGTTGTAGATGGCTACAAACAGCCTTTTCGCACAAATCTAGACCCTATTCTACACATCAAACAAGCTTAAAAAAAAAATTCATAAATTCATTTACCTCTTACTCATGCACATGTGCACTCACCTATAACAAATGCCCAAGAACTATTGGCACAAGAATAATAATGACAAGAAAAAAGCCAAGGTCTCAGTACCCTTCTTACTTTACTGCCAGTTAAAAAAAAAACAACCCTGAATTCCAGCAGCTGACTGGCAAATAAGGTGAGCTGATGGGAAAAGCAGACAACATTTGCAGTATAAATGTAACATCCCCTTACTGTTACCTGTAAGCTTTCTAACAGAAAAGAACACAACTGGTAACCAGTCTAGGGAATAACACAACGGACTGATTAAACAATAAAAAATCTAAATAAAGACAGGTTATTACACAAACTGCCCCACAATCTAACAGCTTGAATAAGCTTTTGTGTTATTTTATAACATCTATTATAAAAGCACTTTATGTTTATAATACATAAAGAAGTACACCTATGTTCTTTGAATCATCAATCTGAGATTTATAAAAATGTACAAAATATACTTTTTGTGGAGTACTCTTTAAAAAAAAATGTGGCACCAAAGAAAGAGATTTTTTTTTAGTAATGTAAAATGCCTGAATGCATTTCTTAATAAAGGTATTTTTATCTTTGAGACTATTTTTAACATACTTTTTTTCTAAGCAAATATTGTTTCATTCCCTTTAAATGTTGACAACCATCTTCCCCAAAAATATGCAGTCATTTCAGCGCTGTTCAAATTTGTTTATGCTGCACCTGGTCATGCTCTGCTCTAGCAAAAATGGTGGGGACTAGACTCTTGGTTTAAATATACACAAAGCACATTGGCAAGTTCATAAAAGCATACACCTCAATTCAATAATATAGAATAAATAGCTATTGTTAGCAGTTACACGTTTAAAGTGATAAAGAAGAATCAGGAGTATAAAAATGTCTACTTCGAAGTAGAATTGAAAATTGTAAAGAAATCTCCATATCTCCGTAACTTGTAAATTGTTTTTTAAAGACTAGCACCCAAGTCTGAATTTGCTTCAGCAAATGTTGGTAAAGTACTAATAACAACGTTTTTGTTGATGTGGTTTCCTTCATCAAGCTCTGATCCTGCAGCAAGCTTGTGTGGATCATAGTGCGTGTCTTTTATTTTTATTTAGTAGCTTTGTCCTTTCTCATTAATGCTCAATATTCTGGCAATATTTTGATAAACTGGCATCCTCCAAGAAATAAGAAATAGCAGCTGTTGATATTATATCACAATCCAGGTAAAATCAAAATGAAGACTTATTTTGTTAGGAAAGCCTTACACTCTTTTGTCATTTTCATATTGCCCTGAAAATACATTGATAAGTTAAAAAAAAGGATGTATAATATCAGACATTTTGCCACTTTATGGTCCACAGTAATCCTAGCATATACTAATAGAAGTCTCAGGTCTAAGAACTGCTGTAAGGGCTTAACCCTCAAAAAGAAAGTGCAGAGTTATTCCCATTTCACTTAGAAAAAATTGTAAACATAAGTCTGTAAACAACTAAATATATTTTAAAAACGAAAAAAGAATAGTGTGGACACTGCCTTAGCAAGCTTTTGTAAACAAGAACAAAAACATTAAGTGCATATAAGTTGAGTGTTTCATGATAAAAAAAAATATGACAAGGTCAGAAATGCAAAAACACACAGCAATTATAAACTATAAAGCACAAAACCTAATGTCATATAATCTAACCTTTTCATGTAAAGAAGAGACAAAGAGCTAACTATTAACAATACAGAACTTGTTCTAAATGTTTCAACACTAACAGTGCTAATCATTAAAAAAAAATCTAGTGTCAACTTCCATTTTTCTTAAGGTATGCAAAGCAAACATTTTTGGACTCAAAACAATGTTTTATTGATAGATACAGTTAGTATCAAATAATAATAAATCTTCGGTTCCAGCTATTCAAGTAAATATATTGAATCACTTTGCAAACAACAATATGCATATTTGTTCAAATATTCTAGTAGTTACAGGATCGATGTATTCATCAGCAACATTCAACCACACAGAATATGTAACAGAAGATTATATATATGGCGAACAGAAGATCCAAGCACAATATCTTTGAGATGATCATGTAATATAAGCAGGAATCTAATTAATTTCTTCAACACTTCTGAAGCAGATTTTGTTAACAGATTTCTAGTTAGAATCAAAGACTGTGCTTATAATATTCAACCATATCGATATATTTCATATATTACTCAAACTTCAAATTTATTACTTGAAAAAATCATATTCTGATATATATAAATGTTCACAATAGAGCCATTACTTATTTAACATCCTGAGATGTTTAACTTATTGCTTCTGGGAATATACTGAGTACATCCATAACATTTCTCAGTTACCTAACAAAAGATTTTAAAAACTTGGCAACAAGAAACCACTGGCACAATAAGACTACATACAATTCTAACACTGCAGAAAAAAGTGTTGGGAGTAGGAGCTAAAGTTTTGCAAATAAAAAACTTTTTGAAGTTCGCAAAGATATTTGTAAATTTTTATTTAAATTGTAATATATAAATATTGAATAGTGTCTATAACATGGATACACAATTATTTAAATGTGATACTTGCACCATATGAGTAGAATATCTAAAAAAATATACACAAAAGATGCAAGAATTAGTGGTGAATTAGATCCCAAGTTTATTTCACTCAGTGATCGATACAAAGAAACAAAAGTCAACAAGTGCTATTAAATATGCATGAGATCAGAAAATGGAAAAAGACTTAAAGGACACTTCAAGAAAGATGTAATAATCACTTATCCCACTGCTTCTGGCTGCACCTCTTAACAATAAAGAAGGCCATGGTAGTGAACATGAAATCTTTGCAATCACAGCTGCTTAGTTCTGAGGACAAGATCACACAAACATGTTTTTACAAATGTATGGATGTATGCATGGGGCCGGATGCATGCATATGCAAGAAGCAGACATAAATCTTTTCAAATCAGATGTTTCCAGCATTTTGAATATGAGCTTTACAAAGAATTTCAATACAGGACTACTTTTAGGTCAGGAAAATTACACCTGATGATTCAACAAAATGTGGGTGCTTTGAAACACAGGTGTCAATAACACTGTCTATAGAAAAGTGTGCACTGTATGCTGTATTCAGATGTTTATACATTTTAAGTTGGATATCAAGCTTAGTGTTGTTTGACTTCACTGTATTAACACAAATAATAAAGAGATATAAAACACACACTAAGTTTTGTAACCACAGGAAGCTATTAATAATGGCATTTCAAAATTCACTGCTATGGGAAGACATTTGTTTATTGAAAAATTTTAAAATATGATGATAACAAAGGCAAAATCTCCTCACGTGTTGATCAGCAGCTGGTATGAAAAAACAGCAAGACAATACAAGCACATTTAAAATGGTGCATGTCAGACACTTCCTAATCTCCCCTGATGAGAAGGAAGTAATTGTTGGATGTTGACTTCTCCTTCTCTTTCCCTTTTTTTTTAGGGTGGCATCAGTTTTTTTCCACTGCTTGTACTTCCTTCTACAATCTCAATATACACTTTGAGGGAAAAATGGCACTGGATACACAGTGCAATGTCTAAAAGTTACACATGAATTGCTGCATAAATTCTTCAGAGTTTAGACAATCTTGATGACTAGGTAACAACAAAGATTCATATGTAAAAGGCTATGAAATCTGTATCAACCAAAACAAAGATCCAGTATTTCCAAATTATCAGAAGGGAACACATACCTTTAAAAAAGAGTAACTATCTAAGAATTAAGCAAAATGCTCACATACAGTAGTAGAGATGATGCTGAGGTGTATAATCCTGCTGCAATATAATCTATAAGCTGTGTGATAAACACGAAAACACTGACAGCAAACAACAGAGAAAATATTGCACTGCAATGCTACTGAGGAAGTGTAGACAAGGACTTTCTTAAGTGGATTTTAAAGAAGGTTCTTTGGAAAAATTTCATAGTCAAGCACTAAATAACGTCACAACAAAGAAGCAGCACAATAAGGATTTGAAAGTGATTGAAATGTAATCAACAGATTTAAAGAAAGCATATTCCTAATAAGTTTATTGGTAAGGTCACTGTTGTATTGACATACGATGCAGAAACTTTTCACAGGCTGATGAAGGCATCTTGCTTAAGTTCCAACTACGATGAGTCTTTTTCGAATGGAAGAACTGGTCCTCTTCCAATGCAGTTATATGCTCTGATTAATGTTCACATTCATCTGTTTCTAGTCATCTGTTCTTCAATCTTGGGCAAAAGCCACTATTAGAGAAAAGAAAGAAAATAGCTGCTGTAACAGTAAGCTTGACATTTAATGTATAATACTAGGTAGTCAATATCATGCTCTCCTCCCTGTAATCTAAACAAATGTGGGTACCTGCACATACATAATCAGTTTCTGTCAGCTTCACTTGAGCATCCTTTATAGTTGCCAAATTAAAAAACAAGGTAAAAGAAAAACAGCCAATAGCCCTTTAACTAGTTTCCAAAAAGGTCATCTTTCACATGCAAACTAAATCAGAAAATGATTTTATTTCTGGAGTAAATCATTGACAAAAACAAGCCAGTCAAAACACGCTGAACAATTCTGTGTTGACGCTTTTCTCAAGGCACTTACTAGCTTACCATCAACTTTCGATGGTTAAAGAGCTAGTCTAACTCTTTATCATCCGGTACAGTCAAAGAAAAAACAGCAAAACTAGAAAAAAGTTTATTCACTGTCCCTTTAAACCACTTGTTTTCTAACTCTTATTTGTATGTTTGTAATTCTGACCACTACTGCATTAACCCTTTGAGCCCTGAGCTCCTGAGCATATGTGAGCCTTCCTGCCTGAGCTCCTGGTCAAAACTGGTTAATAATGGGTGTACTTTTACCGCCAATATTTAAGTTGTAATAAAAGATATAAGGTTGGTCGGCATTTGGAATCATCAAACTCCATGTCATTCACCTGATATAGCTTATTCGAGCCATCTCGAGCACCGTCAACATCACCTGAGTCTATGGGGTCACGCCTCCTTTGATCAGTTGAAAATGCAGGCCGTGGTTCATTTTCGACATCACTGTCTGTGGCCAAATCATCCGATTCAAAATATATCTCACTGTCAGAGTAATCATTATCGTACTCTACTTCCGATAAATCATCCAGCATATCCTTTACTTTCTGCGTTGTATAAAGTTGCTTTTGTGCACACTTCCTCACTGATTTTACCCCTGATGGGCCAGGCTGAGGATCTGTACGCTTCATATTAAAACTCGATCCAATTTTCTCCAAAATACGGACAAAAAACACAGTAAAAGGGAGCAGCCATGTTGTACTAAATCTGCTGATGTAAGATGATATGGCTTCTCTGATTGGCTTGTGAAAATAGGTTTAAACCAATCGCAAAACCCAATGCAAGTATTACGCACTGCTTTACCGGTGGCTCAGCACTACGGCATTTTTCGCTGCCACCGGTAAACCAGTGGCGCGGGCTCAAAGGGTTAATGTGGAGTGACTAAAAGTTACATGATGATTATAACTGCAAACTGGGCCCAGCATGTAAGGCAAATGCTTTCCCTCACCTCCACAAGACTTGGATCTGTGATTGTAATATCCTTCTTGGTTGCTCCACCAGAGAAAAATTTCTTCTTCTCTTTTTCCTGTTACAGAAATAGGGAAAAAACCTTCATCATTGTGAAATGCTACTCCACAAATAATACAAATACACTAAAAATTCATGCATCTACCATTCTACTGCATACAATGTAATACAAATCACTCTGTCTTTTTGTTATATCCCTAACTGTATAGTTTTATGCTCCAATTTAGTTGTTTTAATAATAATAATAATAATAGTGAAGATTTTTATAGCGCATATTCACACTCATAGAGAGCATGCTCTTAGCGCTTAAAACGAGGAAGAGACGTGGACTAAGTAGACACAGAACAAAGGGGACGAAAGAAAACGACAGTACTGACGAAACAGAAAACATTAAAAGGCATCAAGTAACAGGAACAGAAAAATATAGTGATTCTGCGAGAAAGATGGGTAAAGTAGCAAGAGGGAAGGGGGCGGGGTTAAGAAGGACGAGCATTGTGCGGACTGTGTTAGGAGAAATGCTCAAGGAAGAGGTGCGTTTTCAGTGCAGATTTGAAAGATTCAGTTGTAGGAAGGTGGCGGATATGGAAAGGAAGAGAGTTCCATTGTTTTGCAGCACAGTAGCCAAAAGTCCTGTGACCATATGTTGTTGTTCTGGTGACAGGAACAGTTAGGATACGGTCGTCAGACGAAGAGCGTAGTTGTCTGGACGGAGAGTAAGGTATGAGAAGTTCAGAGAAATATTCAGGACAGGAGCCAGCAAAGAAATTAAAACACAGCACAGACAGTTTGTACTGAATGCGAGAACGGATGGGTAGCCAGTGTAGAAAACGAAGGAGAGGAGTGACATGGTCCCGTTTCCTTGCTCTAAGCACCAGACGCGCAGCAGAGTTCTGTACTCTCTGGAGTCTCTCAATGAGGTAGTCAGGGCAGCCTGCCAGCAAGGAGTTGCAGTAGTCAAGTCGAGAAAGAACAAACGCACAGACAAGAGTGTTGGTAGCGCGTGTAGAGAGAAAGTGACGGATAGCACTGATCTTACGGAGCTCATAATAGGCAGACCGACAGACAGATGCTACATGTCTATCGAGTGTCATGTCATCAGAGACAATAAATCCCAGATTCCTAACAGATGACGTGAAGGTGATGTTGCTGTCGCCCACCTTGATGTGATTGGGCAGACTGACGAGTGAAGGTTGATGTCTTCTTCTATGGCACAAGAGGGCTTCCGTTTTATCATCATTTAGTTTAAGCTTGTTTTTTAGCATCCAGCCCTTGACATCACTGATACAAGCTTCTATAGAGCTAATAGCAGAGTAAGACTCAGCTGGCGGAGTGGAACAGTAAAGCTGCGTGTCATCAGCATAGGATTGATGAGAAACCTGGTGAGACCGGATGCATGATGAAAGGGGCTTAGTATACAGGATGAACAGAACTGGGCCAAGTACTGAGCCTTGGGGAACACCACAGAAAAGTGAAGCAGGGCGAGATGTCTGACCATCAACTGACACAGTCTGGGTCCTATCAGTGAGATAGGAGTTGAACCATGAGAGGGCAGGTCCAGAAATCCCGTAGAGGGTGTGAAGTCTGTGAAGAAGCAGAGAGTGGTCTATAGTGTCAAATGCAGCAGACAGGTCCAGTAGGGTTAATGGAGAGACATCACCACTGTCAAGAGCAGATAATATGTCTGTTGTCACTTTAATAAGAGTGGTCTCGGTGCTGTGGAAAGGTCTATACGCCGACTGAGCTTGTGGGATAAGATGGTGCTCTTGTAAGTAGGCCCAGAGCTGTGTCAAAACTATTTTCTCTATGATCTTAGAGAGAAAAGACAAGTTGGAAACTGGACGGTAGTTGTTCAGGACATTGACGTCAAGCGTGGATTTCTTTAGAAGTGGCCTCACCACCGCATTTTTGAACAAAGATGGGAAAACACCTGACGACAGGCTGACATTTACAATATTAGTGATGGCAGGAAGTAGAGTATCTAGGCACTCGAGCAGAAGGCTTGTGGGCATCGGATCTAACTCGCAAGTTGTTGGTTTAGCTTTTAGGATAACCGCTTTCACATCGGTCTCAGAGACTGGTAGGAACTTGGACATGGAGCATCCTGGGAGGACATCACAGGAGATGCTGTCAAGCACTGACACAGAGTCTAAAGATGATCGAATGTCCAATATCTTGCTGGTGAAATAATCACTAAAAACTTGCGGCAGCAGTGAAGCAGGGTAGGCAGTAGGCAGTGGTGTTGCTGTCTTAGATCCAGTCATTTGAGAGCAGATGCCAAAGAGCTTTTTGGAGGAGGTGCAGTTAATTATTTGGCCCTGAAGATATGATGCTTTAGCCGCATAAATGCATTTTGCAACGCTTCGCTTTGCGGCATTATAAATTTCTTTGTGGATGGCGAGTCCAGTCTTCCGCCAAACACGTTCAGCTCGCCGGCGCGTGCGCTTCAGGTCACGGAGTTCGACACGGATCTGTGAATGCCAAGGCGTACATTTAGACTGGCACATCAGACGTCGAGACACTGGGGCATGGTCATCAACTACTCGACGCAAAACACAGTCAAGTTGCTCGGCAGAAGGTGGTTGGAGGAGCGCCATCTGCAGCTGTGCTTTGAATGCTAGTCTATCCACATTTTGTAATGACCGAGTGGGTCTGAAAACTGGCGCCGATGATGGGCATTTGCGATCCAGTTCGATTAGTACTGAGTAGTGGTCAGATGAGAGATCATGGGAAACATCAACTGACTGGACTAAGTGGTCATCAGGTCGATGTATGACCCAGTCCAGGATGTGATCTCTTTTGTGAGTTGGTTGCGACACGGACTGGACAAAACGAAAGGTGTGCAACATTTTGGACAGTTTGACAGTGTCAGGGTGAGAACTGTTGTCGAAGTGTACATTAACATCTCCGAGGAGAATTGCGGGTCCAATTAGTGCATTGCTATAATCCAAGAGATCGTGGAATTCTGAGAAAAATGTAGAGGCTGTAAGTTTGTTCCTGGCGCTAGGAGGAGGTCTGTAGATGCAGAGCAGGTGCATCGAGCAATGAGGAACCGAAGAGGAGACTTGTACAAATTCAAAAGACGTGCGAGGGAACGATACGGCAGTAGTAAAAGACAGGTACTTGGCAAGTGATGATCTGTAGATTATAGCAATACCACCACCACGTGTAGGGCGGGGGAAAGATTTTAGGCAGTAGCCCACTGGAGTAAGATCGACACACACGCTCTCGTCGCCATGTTGTTTAAGCCACGTCTCAGTGATGATGAAAATATCAAGGCGGCGGTCTATGACAAATTCTACGATTTCAGCTCGCTTCAGTGACTGTTGTGCAGAAGATACAGACTGGGCGTTGAAAAGCCCAACGTGGAGGCGAGTGTTCAGTTGTGGTGTGCGGGAAACTTGGCAGTCTCCTGTTCTCAGACGACCATGTTGGTTTGGTGTAAAGTTATTCGACCCAACTGGTTCACTCTCATCACGTCCACGCTGACGCTGATGCTGCTGTGTAGGGGAAACATGATTCAGCAGAGAGTTGACACACAGCGAAGCTTTCACAAAACCGGAGTCAGACTCAGAATCAGGTGAAGGGGGGCACGAGACAGAATAACTACGAGTAGCAGATTTTTTCAAAGGACGCTGCTTACGGCGACCAGCACGATAGCGCCGGATTCGAATCTGTTGTTTCAATGGGCTATCAACATTAATAGAATCATAATAAAGGGAAAATCTTCTCAAAATGTCAACTAAACAGGCTGGAAGTGGAAGAGTTGCAAGGGGATTCAATAATGATAATTGAGTTGTCGAGTAGACAAACTGTCTTGTCATAATTCTATGACATAAAAATAAAATGCAGCACGAGTTCAAAAAATACAATAAGACGAAAACGATAAAAGATATTAAAACTGATAAAGATTTAAAGTTAAGCTAACTTCAGAGAAGGACAAACAGAATAAGCAACAGGAAAGCGAGATAAAGAATTAGATCTAAAATCTATGTAATGGCCGAGAACGTAACCGTTAAAAGTAAAGTCCGCAACAAAAACATAAAAGCAAGGCAATTACAGATAGTAAAACAATAACAGAGGAAAGCTTAAGAGAAACAAATACAACTTGCAACTATAAGAAACCTATGGGTACGAAGAACAAAGAGGTTGCACGAGAAAATGTAAAAATTCACAGGAGAACAAAGCAACTCAGCCTGTCAGGCGCAGCCTCGTTTCCATGTTTTATAAAAACACGTGTAATATATGCGTTTGAGTTCTTAGACCCTCATCCTGTCTGACATGTTTAATGATACGAGGTAGCAAAAAAAGATGATACAGATTATATAAGAAATGTAACAGGCTTTG
This sequence comes from Marisa cornuarietis, assembly GCA_004794655.1. Lineage (NCBI taxonomy): Eukaryota > Metazoa > Mollusca > Gastropoda > Architaenioglossa > Ampullariidae > Marisa > Marisa cornuarietis. The sequence goes on from SMMW01000584.1 coordinate 7,995,820, forward strand.
TACACTGGCTGGGTTAATGCATTAGTAACACAAAGAAATTACTTGCTGCTGACCTTAAGTATAATTTCGATTCCTTTTGGTGTCTTCTTTGGTGGCTCTTTTAGCTCTGCCCATGTGTATGCCCACTCACAGTCCCAGGAGCCAAAGATCTCACCCAGTTTGGCCATTATAATGCGTCTGGAATGTGTTGAATAATTCTTTATACACAGCCCCACATGATAATAATCATTTAAGAAATACAAATTTCATTGTCTCACCTTCCATTCATAAATTGGTGTCTCTATAGAAAAGAAAAATAAGACCAAATAAGAGGAAGAAGTAAGTAAAAGAAAATGAAACATGAGAGAATGCTCACACTTGCAGCTGTTTACATTTCAAGCAAGTATGGCTTTCTACACAGTTAATAAGTGGAACTTTAGTTTATAAGAGGATTCACAAGAATTTTAGGAAAACACATATGCTCATAAAAACACTGGCATGCCATGCACTGAACTCACTTATCAGTCAAGAGGAAAATATTCTTGCCATCCTTGCTGATCACCACATGTGCTTGATATTCATCAGTTGCTATGAATTTTCCCTTATCTGTCTCCTGCAATTTTATATGTAGGAGTGACAAGCTTATGTGCATGCATAATAAGGCATGCCAAATAAGGAATGCTAAGAAAAAAACTAATGTATATTAAGCAGCTGTGTCTGCTTTAAGTAAATCTGAATGTTTGTATATATGGTCATGCATGAGTATATATATATATCTAGAAACTGAAGTATCTTTACATGCATTAAAATTATTTAAAATACTCAGTCTGAAAAGTTCTGTTCTGACAAACAATGCACTTAGATACAACACCTACAAAACTCTTCCTTCTAAACAGATTCATGCACACAAATGCCAGTGGTATTGTGATACTGACCAAGGGAATAGGGAAATTGTTGTGTTTGTATATGTTGTTTAAATAATTCATTTTAATTTCTGCCTCATAACCTACTTTCATGGAAGGAGCTCTCTTTTCCATACAGTTATCATTTTTCATTTAAATTCAGTAGAAAAAAACTATATTTCTTGCAAATCATATCACTTAATTGTTTAAAAAATGCTCTTTAAAATATTGTCTCAATGATAGTTGTCTTTATTGTAGATTAATAGGTACAAATATTGGAACACATTGTACTTTGTGTCACCAATCCAGTTCTAAGTGATGAATCACTTTGCTTTTGTCTGAATGGAATGAGTTAAAAAGCTCAAAGAAGTACCTTCAAAATTGCATAACCTTCAGCCTCTTGGTGGATGTACGGGCGTATAACACCATCCTTGAAAAATCTTCGAGGTGGCCGGAGACGTTTTATGTCATCTGTCATCTCAGCAATTCTAAAAAGGAAAATAAAAAAGGTAAAAACCCTAATGACCTTACATTAAAACATAAAATCTTCTTAAAATAGTCTAAACTAACACAAATCATATACAACATAAGCAGAAATTATCAAAATATCAAATAAGGCAGTCAGTTTCTGAAAATACCACAAAATAGTAGTCTACAGCTCAAGTTACAAAGAAGACGAGGCAACCTCCAACTACCTCATGCTGTGGGAGACTGCCCCGTACATACCCTGCATTTCATAATGCCATGGGCAGTCTTAATCCTGACTAACCCTAACACATCGCTGTAATTTGTTTCTAGGCTTAACAAGAGTGGTTTTATTACCATGCATCAAACCACTGTCTTGGGTTATATTTTCTTCAATAAGATATACCTGCGGATGCCTTCAAAAGAGCTGCTAGCAAAATCAACAACACCACTGGTTGGTCTTGTCACCACACCCACCAGCCCCTTTCCAACACCTGATACAAAAGCAAGGCAAAACAGAAAAATTATAAGAACAAGCTTCTTAAGCTAACTACTTCAATAAGCACAGTGAGAGATTGTCACAGATCCACCGTGCATATGAGACACTACCTTAGTGAGTACAGTGTTCACAGCAAGCAAGTAAGTGACTGAGCGAGGGCAAACAACTTCATGGATCAACGAGAACTGTTCCCAGCCTAACTGTAAGAACTGATAAAACACTGGCCCTTGCATTAGAAGATTCTCCTTGGAGATAAATAAGCGGACCGTAGAACAGTGCATCTGGTATATATACGCAGAGATACCTTGGAGTATAATAGATTATGCTGAGACCAAACTTTGGGTATTTTGCATAACTGACTTTGTATTCTTGTGCAGGTTGATTCGGGTGGAAAATTATTTGACCTTAGTTTCACCTGGTTTGCATATATATGACCTGGGCAGCCCAAGGCAATCATATTATTTGTTGAAACAATGTGCAACTGTCATGAATGCTTGAGTTGTTAAGTACCCATGTTAGTGATAAAGATTAACTGAAGGAATAACAATGACTATAATCACGAACAATGTTACACTGCTATGAAATGGTACAATGGGAAAACAATTTTCATCTTAAATGTTTTTCCAAATGCATATTAGGAGTGTCCCACACATACCCAATAATTTCATTCTCCAGTTTCCTGCACTAATAGCCTGATGCAACCCAACCCTTGCTTGCAATTGTTTTATAATAAGTGAATGTTTAAAGTGTGCCTTACAAGCTGTAATCTCATGTATTGATTCACCTTTAAAGAATCCACTGACACCTTCCTGCCTGGCTCCCTCCACAGGCTTGCGTACGATGCCCGTCACTCCATCAAAAACACCCTGTGAAAAAAGAAGTAATACAAATAAAGACATGAGGACTGGTTCTCAAAGCTGCAGCATGCCACATTTTAAAATTCAGGTTTCAAATATCTAGAAAAAAATCATCAAATATTCTCAACCATGTACATGTAACAAATGACTGTTATATCCAGTCCTGGTCACAGCTCAAAACAGTTTTCAGTTTTTCTCCATGAATATCAGTCTTCCATAAAACTACTGGTAATAATCATAATGGTTATTTATAGAGTGCTTTACTCCACCATAAAAGTTGGCTCAAGGCACTTTACATAATCAAACATACAAAAATTAAATAAGCTGTACACAAACTCTGTTCCCTTTCACTTGCATGGATGCATACATAAAATATATCGAATAGCAAGCAACACAGTACTAAGACATGAATACAGTGGACTGTTCTGTGAATTGTTGTTCAGCACGATGTCAGCTTTGGATGCTTATGGCTATAGTTTAGACCTGCAACATGGATAGCATCTGCAAAGCTTAAGTTAATTAATAAGGACAGTCTTGACCCTAGATCAGATAACTGGTGCCACTGCCAACAGGCAGAGAGAAAAGATCATACAGCATCAAAATACAAAACCACATGGGTAGCGCACTATTTGCTGGCAACTTTCACCTTTGGAGAAAATAGGAAAGTGGAAAGCAATAGAAGAAAAACAAGTAGGCCACAGACAACGAAGAAGCAGTCCATGGTGGTGACTAAGATCTCAGCAAGAAGTGCTGGCAGACAATGGGCAGGAAAATCAAAACACAATAAAAACACAAATATACAGAGAACTCCTCTGCTCAAGCCACTAAGGTGAAAAGATATTATGCAATTAAAAAAAAAAACTAAAGTGGATAGACATAATGCAAGAGAGAAGGAAAAGAACATCACAATTTTGAGGAAAGACAGAAATGGAGAGAGATGGAAAGTAATGAATCTGAGCAAATGATTTGTCAATAATGATAATAAGAAATCATATTATGGACATATCTATAAAATAAAAAGAATGCTATACTGGACTTGATTGCAGAATTCGAAACTGCGTTTCAATGTGTATGACTGAAAATACAGATGAAAGGTATGTGGGCATACCATTACGAGTCCTTTGCCACCTCGTGCAAAGCCTTCTGTTGCTGTTGCTGGCCTTTTGTTGAGCTGGGCCTGCCGCTTTTTCTGATAGTCCTCATCTAGAGTTAGAGAGGCCAGGCCTTTGCCCAATGTTCCTGTGATGCGTGACACAGCTCCAGCAGCTCCACCTGTGTTCAGGATATGTGAAAGATCAGCACAAATCAGACAATACCATGTGTAGGAGTGGACAGGCAAGGGAAGGAAAGAGATGGGGTAGGGAGAGAGAGAAACCATGCATGTCAGTGACCTAGGCTCACAAATTTCTATGACATGTCAGTGACCTGGGCTCACACACATTTCTACATCTCAGTGACCAGAGCTCACTCATGTTGCTGCAACATGTACATTGTCTACTCACTCTCCTTGTGCTCAAGTTGCACTCACCCACTGTATGACCAAAAAGACTGCGGACTCCTAGTGCAAGTCCCTCTGCAAATTCCTCTGGTCCTTGGATAGCACCCTAGATGAGAAGTAGACTGTTTGTGTGCTTTACTGATTCAATTATATAAACATATGTTCACATGCACACACACATTCATTCACCATGTGGTACAAGTAGATATTCATAGTGTCTTAAAAAATCTCAGTTTGATGGTAAGCATATCTTTCATTTGTGACATGTTAACGACTGGCTGGCACACTGACTGAAGCTAATCTAGAAATGTAATATAAATTTGAGACATTACAATAATCTAACAGCCTGAGGTTTATGTGAACTAGATATTTACAACCTAGAAAAGAACCTCTGTACCTACTGAGTTACAAATGTCTCTCACCTGGTAAGGCTCATAGAAGAGATCCTCTATACCTGCTGACAGACCGCGCAGGAGACCAAAGGGGTTGCCTAGTACATCCAGACCAAGAACCAACACATAGGTCTGCTTGATAGCCTGGAGATTCATATTTGGTATTTCAGAATTCAGGCATAATAATTAAAAAAATCTGTGTGTGTGTGTGTGTGTGTGTGTGTGCATCTGCGTGTATATATGTTAGTGAAAATAAGAGAGTTAAGTTTATGAGACTTAGCACACTGATCTCATGAAAGCAGGTCAAGGCACTAGGAAACGTTTGAAAGACATTTTAAAAAGATAATCTCTTAAGTAATCTCTTGAATCCACTTAAAGAAGCAGTCTGGCATAGCTGCAAGGGGAGAGTATTCTAAGCAGAGGGACCTGTATCTGCTAAGGATTGCTGGCCAGCAAAGCAGAGTACTGTGTGAGAAATGTGGGGTTGGAGTTTATCAGCTGATTAACAAAGTGGATGGGATGGAATCTAGTAGGTGAGGTAGGTCAGTTTAAGGTATGGTATAAGGTATGGTATGTTATAAGTAGCCAGTGAAAGAAGCAAAGCAGGAGGTTGACATGATCAGTCTTGTGGATCTGGAGCACTAGACAAACAGCAACACTCTGAACATGTTTAAGGTTGTGAAGTGTGGCAACAGGAAGGCCAGCAAAAAGGAAGTTGCAGTAATTTAGGAATGAAAAAAAGAAAGGTGACAAGTAGCTTGATTGTGACATCAGTATTCAGATAGCAATGGACAGTGGAGAGGATGTTTTTATCCTATAGGTTCTCTACTGCCATAGCAAGATAGCAAAAAAGGAAAACTCTTTCTTCTGTTAGTCTTCATTGTACTTTGCAGGGGCACCCTATCTGTGATTACTAGCCTTGGGTTTTCTACTGCTTTTGGTATTCATATCTTTACCACATGACTAGGCTTGTCATAGTAGCCATTTAGGGAGAAGGTACTCTACATGAAATCAACAAATGGCGCTCACCTGTCCTATATAGTGTCTACTCATCTCACCAATCAGCTGACTCTGGTTATAAAAGGCATGAGATCGCTCAAAGTATCCCAGTCTGGGTAAAGAAAGAATATGTAAACAATGTAATGTTGAAGATACTGTATGCAATAAATATAAAATACCCAAAATACTAAAAAAAAACCAGAACAACACCAATATATTTTCTTTATGGACATGTGTCAGTGTTCTTGTAAAACATCAAGTACCAAGAGGATCCTCAAACAAAAGCTCCCGAGGTAGGAACTCCATGCACACACAAAAACAGGAATAATCATGAGACAGCCAAAAACTGACAGAATTTGAGATAATGACACACTGGTGTTTACTTGACCAACTCCATTTTCCAAATTCATGTAATGCCTTTGTAATGCAGTAGAAATACAAATTTCAGATGTTACTCACTTGAAGACTACATCCTGGATGTCGGTCAGCACAACCCCCACACTCTGCAGGAAAACATTTAACACACCAGCATGGATCTCCATGGTTTCAGTTGAACCACTTCTATTTTGTAGGGAAAAGCTTAAGTGGACCTGGCAAAGAAAAAGACAGCATAACATCAATAAAACAATAAAATGCAGGCCAGTACTTGTTCTGAATTTTTAACTTAGAAAATTACCCATGACTGGAAGGATATCACACATGTACAGAAGCAGAAACAAAGAGCCAAATGGTAGAGAAAAATAATGATAAATAAAAAGTGGAATTAATAACTTGTTAAAAAAATTACAATGATTGCTGGTTACATGATGACAAGGAAAATTATTCAGAAAGCGTTCCAGAATAAGCCTATCCTATATGTTCAGTTCTGTCTACTGATGCACAATGTAGTTTTTCAACATATTACCAACCTTGAGGGGCGAGAGATGGAGGTAGTCATAGAAGTTTTTCTGCTCCTCAGACAGTGACAGACCAACAAGATTCATCAAACTCTTTTCACTAAGTTTGATGTCTTCTAGAAACTGGATTGTCTGTTGAAAAAATTTTGAAAAAGGAATTTTTACATAAAGCCCTCAAAATCTTGATAAAGCTGTAATGAAAAAAAAATACTGCAGATGAAACCTTTTACCTGATTAAAAACAAAAGTTTTCGATATGATTTGATTGTTTTTATGTTTAGATTTCATTTTCTTGCATGTTATTTTTCTTTCTGTGTACTGGTGACAAAGCCCATCTTCCTGAAGCATCTGCATCCCAAAAGTAGGTCTCTGTGTTCTGCATATGCTGATCTCCTGTTTTTTGCATGTTCTAGACTTGAAAATGTTAGTCACCTTCCCTCCTCCCCCCCCCTCACCAACTATTCCATACTCATCTTATGTCATCATCTTAAACATTATAGTCATGTTAAAAATCAACTAGTTCTGCGACATCATCTTAAACATTATAGTCATGTTAGAATCAACTACTCCTGTGACATTATCTTAAATATTGTAGTTAGGTTTAAAATCAACTAATTCTGGCAATATTTCTCACAAATGGTGGATTTCCCTCCCAACCCCATCTTTGATCCTGCATGCTTTGTTTCCTTGTGCTGGTCTTTGATCTCATTTTAACTGTACATTTTTTTCTTCTGGCATGCTTCTTTTTACTCTTTGCTATTATACTGTCCTTAAAGTTTTTGTTGCGAAGGATGGGTGTGTTTAAATGAAGTATCATCACCTCTGAGTTACTGTATCAACTGATTTTCTTTCTTTTTCAGAACCCATCATGAATTGGACCGGTGAACATTGTGGCTTTGTTGTCTGCCAGATTATTTTCTTTTCAATGTGGATCCAGTTGCATGAAAGTTAGAAACCCAAAGCAAAATCGTTCGAAATGCATCTGTACCAGACCGGAAAATGATTTCGCTTTGGATTTCTAACCTTCATGCAACTGGATCCACATTGAAAAGAAAATAATCTGGCAGGCAACAAAGCCACAATGTTCACCGGTCCAATTCATGATGGGTTCTAAAAAAGAAAGAAAAATTGTTATAATAATTGATGAAGAAACTGAAAATGGTAGAGCCTAGCCTACTGAATGAAACCGGTCCCGCCTCTCTACTGCCACTACAGCCCATACGGTGCCCACTCCAAATGTGGGAGATCTTTATGCCCCACCCTGTACAATGCAATCATGATCAAGACAAAAATTCTCTGCCATTTGTCTCACCTCCTGTATCCTTGGCAATGGCTCAGTTGAAGCCAAAAGGTCCAGAATGGCATTGAGAAATTCTTGGCTCACCTTGACATTCATCTCCTGTATAAGCACCTTGAAGTACCTGCAAACACAATGGCACCACATAACCCTGACTTCATCATCTGGCCATGTCTTAACTGCAACTGCCTGTACATCATAAAATAAGTATAACCAGCAAGATGCCTCATACAAAGATCCTAATCCCAACAACAACTGCAATTTTTTCCAGTTTTTAACATGCACATATTAGCACTGTGGAGTGAAAAATGTCTTGCTGATTTTTGTTTTTCTTTAGCTTTGTGTGTATCAACTACTCATAATCAAAAACAAAAATACAAAAGAAATCCAAAGGTAAGCCAAAATAAAAAAGCAATGACAAACATACAAACAAATAATACAAAGAAATAATAAAAACAGTCGTTCCCTTGCCAAGTCATTAAAGCACACTTCTTTCTGGTGATAAACATTACTATGTCATAACTATTAAATGCTTCTCTAACAGCTTGAGTATTAAAATACTGATCATACTTGATCTGGCAGACTTTGCTGTGTTCATGCATCCTCATCATAAGACTGACTTCTACAAAAGACTTGGGCACTGAAACATTGCACATTCATGACAATGTTAACAAGAGCACCTCTCTCATCTCCCTCCAACATGAGATACTGGTTGGTCTTCAAAATCAGCAGAATGTGAAACGCCAAAGCATCTCAATTTTCTTATTAATTTATTCAAAACTATTATATTATATAGAAATGGTGATCATTTGGCCAAGAAAGAGAAGCAGGTTTTTAATGGTAAAGAATCTGAAATTGTAAATGCCTACAAATATCTCTAAATAACTCTGTCAATGTATATTCACACATGTCCAAAAAGAGTTATCACCAAAAGCCCATAATGGAGTTATAGGAATACTAAAGGTAGTGTATAGTCTATTTAATTGCTTTCGTCTTTTCTTCAAATTTTTTGTTAAACCAATTCGGCTAATACTGATAAAAATGAAAAGATATACACCTTTGCTATGAAAATATGTTTATGGGTGTCTAGAAGAACACCTAATATAATGTGTATGGTAAATGTGGATGCTTTCCATTATTTATTTAGAGTAAATGCTAGATGCATTAAATTTTGGTTTCATGTTCTTTGTCTACATAAAAATAGACTGCCTAGAACGGTTTATAAAATGCTGTATTCTAATACTTTAAATGATAAGATTACTTGGGTGAGTAATATGATTACGTATCATAGTTTAAGGTGTGTATTAGTCAGTCAGTCGTCCCTTGCCTGGCACCTGGCGTTGGGGGGAGCACATGGATAGATGCGGCAGCTGACAGGGCCCGCCACTCTTGCCTATTTTGAGCAATAGCCAGCAGGTCCTGTACAGGACGACCAGTCCAGTCTTTGACGTTCGTAAGCCAGTTCTTTCTCTGGCCACCGCGGCGTAGCCACCCTCCAAGGTGCCTTGAAGGATAGTCTTCGACAAGGTGTTGTGCCGGGTCACATGGCCAAAAAAGACCAGCTTACGTCGCTTGACTGTTGATAGCAGAGGTTCCTGGTGTCCTACGAGTGTGGCAATCTTGTTTCTTACAAAGTCGTTGGTTTTGTGTTCTTTGTATGAGATCTGGAGGAGCCCCCTCAGGCACTTGTTCTCGAATGCCTGGATTCTCCTTTCCATTTCGGAGTCCACGTGTCGCATCTGTACAGCAGGATCGGCACTACCAGGGATTTGTATAGCCTGTACTTGGTAGTGAACCTTATCTTGTGGCTATGCCAGATCCCATCTAGCCTAGCCATTGCTGCTGTTGCTGTTGGGATCCTGATGCGGATATCTTGCGTGGAGCTGCCATCCTTGGAGAGGGTGGCTTCCAAGTACTTGAAGCTACTTACCTCTTCGAGCTGTACCCCGTTCATATAGATCTCTGCTTTACCGTTGCCATTGATCATAACTTTGCTCTTTTCAGTGATGGTCTCCATTCCATATGCGTTTGAGCTGTCAGTCTGTTGGTGAGGACTTGCAGTTCCATGTTTATACCTGCTAACAGATCTATGTCATCTGCAAAGCGTAGGTTGCAGATTGGTCTTCCACTGATTGAAATGGAGGTATGATGGTCATGAAGAGCTTCAAGCATGATATTCTCCAAGAATATATTGAACAGCACGGGTGATAGGGGACATCCTTGACGTACCCCTACTGTGGTGCGAAAGTAAGCTCCTATTTGGTTGTTCAGCAGTACTGTACTCGTTGAGCTGTTATACAGCGCTTCAACAACTTGGACGAGCCCTTCTTCAATGTTGAATTTCCGCATCACATGCCCTACCCCCTTGTGCCAGACTCTGTCAAATGCCTTCTTAAAGTCAATGAAGCTGTGGTAAAGTTCCCGCTGATGCTGAAGATGCTTTTCTATAAGAAGACGACAGTTGAAGATCTGCTCAACTGTGCTCCTCCGTGGTCTGAAGCCAGCCTGTTCTTCTGCTAGCAGCTCTTCTGCGGTGGTGCTGATGCGGTTTTGTATGACCTTCAGCATGACTTTACTTGGGTGACTAATAAGGCTTATGGTTCTGTAGTTCTGGCACTGTTTGCTGTTTTCTTTCTTTGGGAGGGGTATGATTAGTGACTGCTTCCATTCTTTGGGCCATTCCTTGCGCTCCCAGACTCTTTGGCACAGGACAGTAAGGGCCTTTGTAGTTGCTTCCCCACCCTGCTTGAGCAGCTCAGCTGGTACATTATCAACGCCTGGTGACTTTCCTCCCTTCAATCTATGTACAGCTCTTTCGACCTCCTCCCGTAGGACTGGTAGGTCTGCAGGTTCGCTGTCTCTAGTCTGGTTGTTTTGAAGAATGTTGGCATCGGTCTTCAGCTGGTAGTTGTACAGGTCCTTGCAGTATTCTGTCCATCGGTTGAGTACAGCATTGCCCTCTGTGAGAAGGTGACCATTGCTGTCTTCGATGACTGAGATCTTCTGCTGGTCTGTCTTAGTGAGGGTCTTTAGAAGTTGATAGGCCTTTTTGCTGTCACCTCGTGCCATTCCATCCTCTATGTCCCGGCACTGATTCCCGGATCCAGCTCTCCCTAGCTGCCTTCATCCCTTTCTTAATGGCACAGTTCACTTCTTTGTCTTTGGTGGCTGCTTCTGTCTGGTTTGCTTTTCTTTTCTCTCTTCAAGGCCCTCCTTTGGTCACAGAGGTCTAGGATGTCGTTCGTGACCCATGGCTGTTTCTTATTCCTATGTCGCCCTAGAACCTCCTGGGCTGTCGACAGTAGCACCTCTTTGATGTTTCCAGCGAGGGTGTCTACATCACAGTTCACCAGGTTCAGTGCGCCAAATTTTCCGCCAACCGTGGCCTTGAAGACTTCTGAAATCTTTGGGTCTTGCAGCTTCTCCAAATCAAAGCGAATTCGAGGAGTGTTTGAGAGTCGCTTTGCTTTCAGCCTCAGCTTTAGATTCGCTAGAACAAGGACATGGTCACTGCCTATGTCAGCGCCTGGGTACGTCCTTGCCTTGGCCCTGTTGATGCTGGATTTGAAGGGTCTCGGCAGTAGGATATAGTCGATCTGATTATGGACCAATCAGTCTGGTGAGTGCCACATGGCCGTCCTTGATTTCTTGTGGGGATATAAGGTGTTGGCTAAGGTGAGTCTCTGGCTCTGTGCAAACTCTAGGAGTCTGATGCCCCTGTTGTTGGTTTCACCAAGGCCAAATTTCCCCACCGTTCCTGCCCATTGCTGTAGGCATCTGGGCCAACCTTGGCGTTCCAGTCTCCGAGCACAACCAGGATGTCCTTTTTTGGAACTGCCTTCACAACCTTGTCCAGTTGTTGGTAGAATTCTTCCACTTTGTCGTCTCCATGTGTGGAAGTCGGAGCGTATACTTGGACAATGGTGACATTATGGGGCTTAGCTGAGACACGAATGGAGATCAGCCGGCTGGATACGGGTGTACAGCTGATGACGGCCGCGGCCACCTTCCTGTGCACGAGGAAGCCCACGCCGTACTCATGCCTGGCGTCCTCCCCACTGTACCACAGTCTGTGGCCGTCGTCTGTCATTGTTTCCCCAAATCCTGTCCATCTGACCTCCGCCAGTCCCACAATGTCCCACTGATACCGTTTTAGCTCGTGTGTGAGTTGGTGCACTTTTCCGCACTGGTATAACATGCGTACGTTCCACGTGCCAATGGATGTTCTTTCTCTTAGCTTGATTTCTGTTTTGGTTTCAGTCTTGGCTCCAGTAGCATACTTTTTGCTGACCCCACGCTGGAGCCTCCCGATAGGGTGCGCGGTCGTTGTTAGTCCGGGCAGCGACCGATCCGGCATGTTATCTCTTTTGCGGCATATATCCATGCTCCTTACATGGAGCTTATACACTTGGTAGCGCTAATCCCTTCTCCAAGTGAACCACAGCCGATAGTCGGCCTGGTCATGAACACGTAGGCGCTGGGCCCTGGCCGGTACTCTCATCGTGGAGAGTTTTCGCCCACTGATGCCGTGTTAATAACAGGATTTTCTGTAGGGGTTTACTCCTTTAGCCTTTATCTTTCCCAAGATTCCCACAAGATGTTGGAGATAATGGGCTCAATTATTTTTGACAGAATTTAAGCTAATCCTCAAAGATCATTACCAGGCAGAATAAGATTAATAATAGTCAACAAATCTCTGCATATAGTACATTTAGACATTTCCCAGAACTCAAGATTTTAAACATATTGGTTTTGGAAAAGGAGGGATTGAGTTTAGGCTTGGGATAACTGACTTGAACTGTAATAAACTCAGTTACTGCACTCAGCAGTACTTTTGCAATGTCCATTCTGTCATAGGGTGAATCAGAGCTGCATTTTTTTTTTTTTTGGTTCTATGCATGCAGATTTCCAAGAACAATATATCCCCCCAAAATGTCTATGAATATCCATCCTTCTATTCTTATGTCAGACAGTAACTCAAATTTGACACGGCAGTTTGTATATTTCCTGTATAAAGCTCTAATGAGGAATTGATGGACTTTATACTGCAATGACCTATACAACATAAAAGCAGACTCCAACACCCTCCAAGACCATCTGGACCTAAAGCCTTGCAAATCTTTATTTGCTGAAACAGCTCCACAACTTGATGAATTTTTTTTATGAATCTCAACCCTCCAGACAGGATGAAGAGAACTAAACACATCTTTAATTTTCACAGCGATGTCTCTCAAAAAACAAACAAACAAAGAAAGCATTAAAAGCATTAGGTAGATCTGTACTGTCAACACCCAAGATGGAGATTTTCGCTTTAGAGCCTTAAAGCCAATCTTCAACAGTGGCCATGTTCTAGAGTCACTGGAAAACTGCTCGGATGTTACCTGTATCAACTGAGACTCTATTTTAGTCTTATAATTCAACCTGGCCTGATGGATATTATTGTGGACATCTCTATGTACCAGTTTCTTGTAATGGGCAGAACCCATGAAGAACACAAATTTCTTTTTTATTCAACTCTGCTTTTAAGCTCTTGGTCACCCAGGTTTTGTTGTTTGGGTAAAGCGCTAACTGTTTCGATGGAATAGTGCAGTCTACACAGAAGGAGATATATGAGGAGATGGTGTTAAGTAAGTCGTCAAGATTAGGACATACATCTAAAAAGAACCCCCCAGTTGGACACTCAAAACAGCCCTGTAAGCTTGCAACACTGTCTGAACATTTGGTGGAATGTATTGTTCGGTGCACCCGTCTGAACACAGGCTTATAAACGTTTATGAGTCTGATGAAGGTGAAAGTAATAATGATGGTGGTGGTGGTTGCTGCTGCTGCTGTTTGTACCCCTTTGAAATGAGCCTATTTCATAAATTCGACCTCTCTTTCTCACACACAGAAGGAGGCAGCCACATATGCAAATCATCAGGATTTCTGTGATCCAACAAAGCCCAAACTGCTTTCAACAGTTGATATTTCAAATATCAAAGATGCTTCTATAGAGCTTTCTGTTTCGAGTGAGAGCACAAACTTCCAGTATGAACTAAACATTAACAGTAAATAATTATTATATTTTATCTGTGGCCATTTTTAATGTTTATTCAAGGATTTTTTTTCAGTGGGGAGGCTAGATCAAAACGTTAAACTAGAGACAAAGTATGTGTGGTGTTAGGTGATGGTTGTAGTGGGGGCAAAAGTGTGACAAGTTACAGGACCTAGTGTGAGTAACTGTCATGGGAAAAGCTAAAAAAGTGGGGGTGATGGCAACAAGGCAGGAACATTTATGAGAAAAACCTTGGTGATTGTACAAAGGAAGAGGACCCAGCAGAATTGGAGGGGGAACTGATCAATGACAAAATATTGATGTCTCTGCATGATAACGTACCATACCAGCCAATCTTCTTGACACAATCGCAGCAGTTGGGCAGCAGCAAGGACAGATGATTTATATTGCAACATCCTGCCCGACACCACCGTGAAATAAAGCTTACTGCTTCCACCACAGCAAGTTTCAAACGGAAACCTAGTAATAAACTTTTATGCCTGCGATGTCACTGGCAATAATATAGTTGCATCTTGCTGTTTGTTCACAAGGAGCTACTGTACATTTTAGTTGTCATATGAAGAAGAAATGGGAAAAGAAGTTTAAATGTTCTTAAAGGTATCATGTGTTGCAGGTAAATCATCAGTTTAGGATGTCTTCAATAAGCTTCTCCCTTGCCTTTGACACTCCACAACCAAGGTCTGGCAGATGATCATGTGTGGCACTGAATGTTAAGATATACATATTTATCTCTGTGCTAGTAGTGATTTTCCATGTGTGTGTGCAGGTACATGCAATGCTGCACACTTTAAACCACTAAATCAAATTGTGAAATAAATGTTAAATTCAAGCCTTATTATGAGTAATGCATTACAAATAAAGCATTTGTGAACACTCACCACTATCAGCTGCCACTGTCTTGGGTGGAGGCACTGGTGACAACACTGTTGGGAAGATGGCATGAGCCATCTGATTGTCAAACTGTTGCAACAGAAAGACTGAAATCAGCACACAGAGCAAATTTCATATTTTTTTAACAAGCAAAAAAGTATGACACCACCAATAAATTTTATCATTCTTAACCCCCACACCCCAAAAATTAGATAAAATTAGAAATTTACAGAAATGTATGGTGTTTCCAGATAATTTATAATTAATAATAGCAATGCTTTATAATGAAATGGCTCTGTATAAGACTCTTAATTATGTTTATTATTAAAATGAAGATGCAGAAACGATTTTCTCTCACCTGAAGGCGATTTATTTTGGCATGTAGCTGTTGCTGGTGTGCAGAAGATTTGAAATTAAACCAGATACCATTTTCAAACATTCGTCTGATGGGAAAAGTTTTGGGCTTTACAGCAGTCATGCTGGACAAATCCACCTGCAGGCAAAAATATGGCCACTATATCTGAGTACATGAACCTCAGTTAAAATCATAATCATCTCCTATTTCAATTCAATTTGCTTTACAAATCTTTGGATATAAGGATGTTCTGGCTACACAGGTTCAGTTATGGTCCATTGAGAAAGCTGTGCACTGTAACATTCCTATATAAATCTAAGATGCCATATATCGCATTTACTAATTCGTAAACTGCATATGACAAAACACTAAGTTGTTATGGAAAGAAACTAATGTACTAAAAAAAAGCAAAACAATACAGGGTGAGACTGTGTAGCCCAGGAAGAATGATGACTCCTCTGGAAATGATGATTTTGTCAGAAAAAAATGGAACTGATTCCACGTGTTCATGATTAAAAATAGGAGGTCAGCTTCACAAAAAAATCTCAGTTCAAGTAATATTATTCTGAACATGAGGTGGTAATTTACAATATGATGATTAAATAAAAATACAAGAACATAAGAATCTAATTCAGAATCTAAATCAAAATTTAAAGCAGAAAAAATCAACTGAATAAAACTAAACTGTCTTATAGCAAACAATATAAACTCAAAACTCAATAGAACACAATTATCTCTTTGCTATTCCACTTCTCTTCTGACGTTAAAGATACAAACAGCTTAATTACATATGCACATATTTTACAGGTTGAATAGTATTATTTTATCTCCACCCAAATAAATTCAAGAGAAACACTAATACCAAAAAGATTTCCAAAATGCTGTAATACAATTTCCTAGAATAAAACCAACAACCTTTAAAGTAAATATTAAATGTTTCTTTTTCAATGTTTTAGTCGCAGTTAACTCTTCCAGGTTGACCTGAAAGTAAATAAGGAACAGCACAAAAGAAAATGAAGATAAAAGATCAGAAACCGTTGAAGACTTGCTCTTACTGGGCTGAATGATACTGTTTAAGCTAGCTGCAAGCTGCATGAGAGTGAGTGAGAGTGGGTACAAGAATGTACACATATGCAATTATGTACACAAGCAAGTGTGCAGAAGAAAACAATAACAGACCAATATATCATGATTTCAAGAGTTAAAAACGCACCTGTCATTTGAATATTATGCTACCTATACACTTCTTCTCGCATCAAAGCCAGCAATTTATGTCTGCCCATACTATAGCATATTTCACCACCATTTTTCTCAAGAGTTGCATTTTGTTAAAAAAAATTCTATTTAACTTTCAAAATCAGGACAAAACATATATCAAAAAGAGATTGTATTAGCTAATACATCCATTTCCCAGCTCTCTCATCAAGGAAACCTGAAACATGTGTATGAATACATTGTGAAGAAACTTGAGAAAGGCTCAATTAGCTTTTCTAATTGTATGATTATGAACTAATATAACCACCTCCATTTTGTTATCCAGTTGAACCGTATTGTTTGGCGTCTTGCCCACAACCAGGTCATTGTGGTATTTCTGATAGGCTTCCTCCAGAATTTTGCAGTCTTTGAGTTTCAGAGCCTTATACCTCCTTTTCCTTTTTTCTTCCCAGATGATGCCAGAGCTGGATTAAAGCAGAAAACATATATAAATCTTCACCATCCTTGTGTATCCAAACCCCTTCCTCACAGACAACAGCATGACCTTCCCCACTGATTTCAAACGTTCAGTCTATCTTGCATCCATTTTGCAGCAGAGTATATTTTTCATTTTTCTCCTGTATTTCTAGGCTATACATCAACACAGCCTACAACATTTTTTTCTTAACAGCTGATCTCTTTCTGTCACTGTAACAATATTGTTCATGCCTACCTAGTGATCCCCAGAAAAGCAAGCTCTTCCTGAGTGAGATCGTTGACCAAAGACAGCCCAAAGCTCTGAAGTTGGAAGACTATTTCCCTCTCAACCTGCTCCAGCTCACCTGCCTGCCACAGGTACCAATGGCAAGATAAGGGAGAATTCAACTCTTCAAAGTATTGCATATTCCATGTACCAGGACCACCACACTGCATTTCAGTAATTCTAAATACCTGATTTTCAGCAAAAATATTGCTACTGCTTTACACTGTCATTGTCATTCAGGAAAACTACAAAAATAAATTGTATTCCAGCTCTTTCAAAAGGGATTAATTTGCATATATGAATGTATGGGGCACACTGTTTACATGCCAAATTTAAGTGTTCAAATCAAGAATTAGCCATGCTTATTTCACCAGTTGATGCTAACATGTTGCGAATGTCCATTTTGTACATACAAACTTTGACTATTATTATAATGTTTTCATGTGTTACTAATAATTTGCAATAATAGGTGGTTGGTGGTGCAGTGCGTCTGTCACCATAATTGTGGGTACCAGGAATCCCTATTTTTGGATGTGACACCTACTCACTGTGCTAACCAGTGATTTTCTACCATCTCCTGCATCATATCTGTGTGTGTATGTGCATGTATGTTTGTACTCACACACACACACACACCTAGTAGGCCACTGTGTGATGTCTTGTTGTAGTTCAGCTTAGTGTTGTAAAGAGCAGTGGGCATGTTGACATTGCACTGTAATGTATATCACATTTGTAAAGTGCATTGAGCCTATATAGGATTAGTACTATCTAAAAATGTTTCTTCTTATTATTGTTATAAATTTTACAGAGATATATAGTAATTTATGGCCTTGACTATATAACTACCATATCTTCAGCATTGTTTTCACTCTGTGATTAGACACTGATTTCCCAAAGTTCACTTTTATTTACATCTACAGTCCCCAAGATCACTTCCCCTATATTAGCCAAGTTTGAGTAAAAAGTGGTGTGGATTGAAAATGGAACAAAGAAATCTTTCTGAACATGTCAATAAAATGAGACAAAGTTTCTTGCTAACATTTTTCTCAAGTTCACATGACTTTATATTTATACTTCATATTCTAAAATAGAAGAAAGAAGCAAAAAAAAAAAAACTTTTTTGGCTATCCTGTCTTTCATAGAGTAATTTAGCCTAACTACATTTTGTGCAAACATCAGTGCGAAATCCATGACATCATGGAGCTAACTACTTGATCTACTACAAATACTATAGTTTTAATAATATAGTTTATTTACATAATGATAATTATAAAAAGCACATATATATATATACTTAAAATATTAACTATTCATAGAAATATGAAATAAAGAAATAAAAAACTTAACGAAAATATTAAAGGTATGCAATATAAGTTTATGCATGTAGATGGTAATTTTATATTCCAGTTAAAATGTTTCCAAACACATAGTTCACAGTGTAGGGATAATGACAAACCTTCCCCTTGTCAACATTCAGTTCAATAATTATTTCTTGCGGTCAGTAATCTATTTAGATCATGCACTTCATATGCAAACTTTTCAAACACCCACACAAAACAATAACAAGACTGCATATCTAACTAAAACAAAACATTAAAATATCAAATGGTTATTTTCATTTTGATAAATTATAAGCTGCATGTTTAGATTAACACTGAAAATTCAGATTTTATTGGAAGATTTGTGAACTTGTATGGATAGAGTAATGCTAATTCTTTTCTTTAAACTTTTTAAAATACTGGGATATGCTCTCTTTTCACGAAAGTGAAATTAGAAGTTTAGATTAGTTTTCAACAATGAGCTATTTCATTAGGAAATGGGGAAAATCTCTGTTGATGAAGCAAGAAGAAGACAGGAATTGCGCTTCTGCTTATTTATATGTATACTTGATGCAGTATAGTGCAATACTGCTTACTTATAAGTATCTCTGATGCTGTGTAGTGTAATTCTGTACAGTCATGGTTATTAAAACTTATTTATGTACAGTAAGACGCCACATTTTGGTTAAAGACTGTATTCCCCTAAGAGTGCAGTCATATGCTGAATAACGATGTTTCAGTCAACAACAGAGTGCATACATTTACACCCCAGGAAAAGACAGATTATGCCAATCAAGCAGCAAGAAGTGTGAGGCATAAGATCAACACTGACAAGACCATATTGATGAAAGTTAAAAACAAGAGTACAACAAAAATAAAAGTAGTGCAGGATTCAGAGATGAGTTGGCTAGGTCACATCCTGTAGATGAACAAGACAAGGCATCAAATTGGGACTATCAGGAGAAAGAAAGAGATGCAGGCCACTGGATGCCTGGTGACAGTCAAGGAGATGGCAGACCTGGAATAAGTCAGCTGGCTTGTCCAGGACCAGGATGGCTGAAAGAAATCGGTGGCACCTTATGCTCAGTCAGAGCAAGGAGGATTAGGAAACTTCATGCTATATAGTGTCATTTTGCTTACTTATATATTTGATGCTAAGTCATTCTCTTTATTTATGAATACATTTGATGCCACATAGTGTATTTCTGCTTATCTGCTTTATAGTGTAATTCTGCTTATCTATACACTTGAAGTTATATAGTGTAATTCTGCTTCATTTTATACATAGATATGCTTGAAGTAATGTAATTAAGCTTATTTATATGCTTGAAGTTATGTAGTTTAATTCTGCTTTTTTATGTACATTTGATGATATATAGTGTAATCAATTTATTATTTGTATCTCAGTATGGTTGTTGGTTCTTCTAATATTTGTTTAAAGAACTCAAAATTCCAGGCCACTGAGGGATATATAAATATCTATTATATTTCATATAAATACTTAAAAATTATATCTTTCTGAAGTTTTCAAAACTTTAAAAAAAGAATTTTCCTGACAAATAAAACTTGGCCTGCAGTGGATGGCTCAGCATTACAGGACATATATTGAAATAATTCATACAGATGTATGGAAAATACTGATGATGATATTATTGATATAATAATAAATTTAATATTTTCTTACAACACGCATACACAAGAGAATCAACATATTAACTACTTCTTGAAAAGATAAGCTTTCAGGTAGGTTTATTTCCAAAAGTTTCATGTACTTTTGAAAAATTTTATTAGGAACGGACAAACACTGAACAGTGTGGCTTTCTACAGTGTTCAAGCTTGCAAGGGTGTGCGTGTGAATATACACTTGTGTGGGTGTGCTGCATGGTGGCTAGCAATGCCACAATATTAATCAGACCCTCTTCCTCTTGACACAGCTGGCATTGACCTTAATGCTTTTCTCTCATGTGCAACTCTAGCTCTAGAATGTTCTAGTGGTTGAGCATGTGTATGTGAATGATATGACTCACACTGACCAGAGTGTAACTTGTAGCTATCGTATATTACTGCTGCTCTGTTTTGGTGTGTTGTCTTAAGTTAGCGTGTATCACTGCTGACTGAATGCTTTAGTGTTTGTCACCCTATAAAAAAGTGTCAATAAAATCTCTGGAAATCAGCAATGACTGTATCAAAGACTGACAATGGAAATTTGAGAACCCACAAGACAATGTCTTAATCATAAGCATTTAATCTTATGCACCCCATCATCTCAGGTCCTCATTATCTTTTATCATAACACACACCATCACCAAATTTTGCTTTAGTTATAATATGGTGTGTATTAATAAATAATAGAAGAAAACAAAGATTATTTTAGTAATCGTATGTTTTTATTTTATAAGATGCATTAGACTTGAGCTAATTCATGACTGCTATGTCCACTGCTTATACAAAACTATTCACAAGTTCCATCCGAAGCCAACTTTGAATTTGTCTAATAATTTGAGCATATTATAACTTAAAAGTATACTTTAATGATGCAACATTGAAAATTTTCATGGACTTTATAGGGATTATAACCTAATCTGTAGTATATGGTTCTGTGTTGGTTACTACTAAAATGTAAGACTTGTTAGCAATGTTAGTGCTAGCTTTGAAATTATTTTGTTTTGTTTCCTGGTTCAAAGTGCGTGTTGGCAACACATCATACATGCTTCATTGATTACAGGGTTTGCAAAACATGGATTTCAAAATCACTCATGCACAGCAAAATGCTAGAAATAAGCTCTAGAACGAGTACAAAGTGTGTGTGAGTGCATGCATGCAGATTTGTCAACAAAATTTATGAGGCCTGCTTTCATGACCCACGATTGTTTTTACTTCTGAACCCTTGTCATTGTCTGGCACCATCAAAACTGACTTATTTGCTTCATATCTCCTAAAATCTTTCCCCCTTGACTGACCTCATACCCTGTTTTGGGGTTGTTTTTATGTCTTAGCACTGTCCACACTGACAAGATTTGCTGATGTATGTTTTACTGTTCAGTCACAGAACACTGTCTCATTTTACAAGGCTATGTCACACATGGCTTTTAGTACAAGCTCGTCTGATAGGTGCAGACTGCTGGTATAGTTGAATTTTTACTTGTCACCATTGTGACAGATTCTGAGAGAATAGAGCTACAAACATTGGAATTTTTCAAGTGAAACATTCTCACTGCTGGACAAGAAAATGCATTCTTCAGTAAGTAGGAATGGGTTCTTCACAAGATGCTATCACTACACTACAGAAGATTATTTCAAGAGACATAAATACAGTATTATTATACAGGCACGATGAAGTCAATCCTACACATACAAATGACCCGCTGTCTTCTCTATGTTCAATCATTTTGGATAGTAGGAATTCTTTCCTGTGCATTCAGAAATGGCACATGCACTTCCACTTTGTTTACACTTTCGAGATTTGGTATTTTCTGTGCAACTTGTATCTTTGCACCCAAATAGGGATTTGAACAGATTTAATTTCTTGAGATTCATATTTTTCCTTGTGATTTATGTTTGAGGCATTAATAAGGGATATGAAAAGAGAGCATGATACGTGTCACCACTTGGGTAGGTCTTTAAAGACAATCAGATGTGGGTAGGTCTTTAAAGACAATCTGATGGCTTCATGGTAACACCCTGATATCTCAGGAATATCAAGGATATCAAGGCAAATGATTGGCCTGTTTCATTCAGAAACACAAGGCTAATTGGTGCACATACTTAAATGAATTGCATGCAAGAAAACAAACCAGTCAAGTGGCATCCTTCAGGCACTACTGATCTTTCCAAAATCTTTAACTACCCCTTATTCATCAAATCTGTGTAAATGCTTGTGAAAAATTATCTGCATAGGCTTGTATAAGCTAGGTACTGCACAGGTCCAAAGGTGTAGTAGATTGGTAACATGCCTTTAAGGTGAACACACACAAGACAAACATACATTAACACAGCCCCTTTGTGACATCTGATGAATCTGCGAAATTAAAAACAAAATCACCCAATAAAATATATAAAACAATACATTAATATCCATTTAGCCCTGGCAGCACAGAAGCTCATATGGGTACCCCCCAAAAAAGTATATGGGACCTATATCCTTCAGCTGGGGACCCATGTATTTTTGGCATTCTTTGCTGCTAGGGAGAGTACTTGAGGAACCACATCTTTCTTCCTACAGATCTTTTTTACTGCCGAGCCTAACAAATAATCTCCTTTTACAGAGGTCAACATTTGCCAATGGAAGGTGCCTTTGATTTAAAGGTATACAGTTTATTGCACTGTTTATATGACAGCAGTTTATAAAATAAATTATACTTTAGATCAGTCTTCTCTTCCCCAAAGTATCTGGTTTCATAAATATTCACCACCAGCTCTGGGCTTATCTGATAATGACTTGCTGTTGTTACTGTCTAAAAACAATCCTTTAGAATAAACATGGGTCTGCAATAACACTTAGATACCACAGTGACACCAACGTGTGGTGGCCTGGAGATCTGTGATGGATTAATGATTCTTGCAAGTGGATTTGTCCCATGTCCTGCACACTTTTATTTTTTACTCTTTGTTTGTAAGTGTTCATGTGAGAGATGAAGACGAATTTCTGTTCTGGACTTGTGCCTTACACATGCTGAGTGACTGATTGAAGAATGAACTCTCACCTCTTGAGCTCCTGCTGCCACTTCAAGGTCTTCTGTGAAGAGAAGGACACGCTGCAGACCATCCAAAAAGGTGACCCAATACACTTTCGTGTCATTGTCAGCAAAGAACTCATCCATACCATCCTGCAAGAGACAAGCAATCAAAATTAAAGTATTCAAAACAACTAAAAAATATACAAGGTAAAATGTTCAACAGATTAGAAAAATGTCTATAGCTGGTGTAGAATTTTTTTATTGATGTGTTACTAACATTAATCCCCTACCCTAATCGGCATATGGCAGTGAACATTAAGTGTTTGGAAGGTTGAGCACCACTCAGTTTTCCACTCACAGGAATAGGTCAGCCTCAGTCCAGAAAAAAAAAGCTGCTGTGAAGTTAAATGCACTAACCACTTGAGGAAAGATGCACAACACATCAATGAGTGCTAGTGCAATGGTTAATGTGAAGCAGTCAACTACAATTCTCATAAAATATGTATATTTTTGGTACCATGAAAAGAAAGGAGTCACCCAGTCCCTCTATGCCTGCAGATCTATAAACAATTAATAACGGTAAAAAGTATATTAAAGATCTCAAGCTTGTGGCTGCTCATCTTGACCGCTGCCTTCTGGATCTATTGATTTATTTATAGTTTTCCTAAATTTTGATGTCACAAATGAAAGGTTAAATAAAAACTCACTTCAGACAGATTATTTTTCACGTTCGTTTTCTTGCCACATGACCAGACAATCTCACGAACACCCATGGGATGATCCCATGTGTATAATACTGTGTGCTGTGAGGGAACCGTGACTTGACGATCCTTGAGGCCACTGTAAACATTAATCCAACCAGCCACCCACACGCACACACACACAAGGTCTATCGATTTTAACATACACAAATTGGGATTTACTTAAAAAAAATATGATGTAAGAAATACTTCTCTTCCAATTGCAAAGATTAAATCATTTTTAAAAAAGAATTAAATCTTGTACATTATGCTAAAAGAAAACCTGAAGTAAATGTATCTAGCATTTAATGGAGACACATGATCATCTACTGCACAATGCCAAAGCAACATCAATCATGGTAAAACTAAAAGAAAGACCTACTATCCATGGCACCTGCAGCCAGGAATAGGACAAGCATCGCTCATAAAAATAAGAAATGAGCATTAATTTCTAAATAAAAAGGGTTCAGAAATAGCTATAAGTATGTAATAAATATTGGGCTTTTGCTTCACTGTAGACTCCCCCATTTGAAGAATTAATGTTATTTGTAAGTGAAACAACTATACCTCTGGTAAAATGTGACATTGAAATTCTCAATGTGGTTGACCACTTGCACAGCAGCTAGTCCTGGACTGTAGCCCTTCAAGGTTGTGATCATGGAGGACTCTGTTACCTGGCATTCTGCACAGATTGCTCCATACTGGAGTCACCAAAGAAAGAAAATCATGTTAATGGTATTCAGCAGTGATGTCTCAAATGTTGCGGCATTAATACTAAAATCAAAGTAGCCATAACTAGTAACAAATGTTACAGATATGTCTAAAGCACACACCTCCCACCCCTCTCTTCCATCTTTCTCCCTCTCTCTCTCACACACTTACTTAAGCTCTCCCACACATATCCGCATACTAATTCATCCGTTTTCTAGCTAATATGTCATGCAATGTGACTAGTTAAAGACTAAAACAATATTTTGCATTATATTTTTAAAAAGACAACAATCCCACTCACCTCATTGTCAAGCCTTAGCATAGTGGAGTGTGCCTGATTGATAAGGAATGGCACAGTCTCTTCAGAAGTTCCTTTTACTTTAGCCTTGACAGTAGTGTTCTCACTCTTATGAGGGTAGAAAGGAACAACCTGTCACAGACAGTGGTGTATTAGTACTTGAGTTAATGGTTCTAATACTGTGTACAAATGAACGTTGTTAAAGATTTAAATAATGGTAACCTTTCCTTTCTTAACATTTCAGGATAAATATAACAGAAGTACATGAAAAGAAGCACTTACCTACTTTGGAGATTTCACCTTTAAGTATGCATAAAACACAAGGACTCTGAAAGACTATCTACTCATATTCACCTACAGTAAACTAATAAAATGGTTGCTCCAGTCTCTAAAGCATCACTGTTATTTACAAAGTTTACCTTTCATTCTCTGGTAACAAAGTGACTATTGTATTTCACTGGTATTTAGTTACATTTCGAAAACATATACCAGTCTGAGCATATGATATGAATATCTGCCTGAATGTGTCTGCACAGGTGCATGAGCATGATTGCACAGATACCAAAAGTCACAATCTTAATCAATAACATTTGTAACTGACAAGCAGATTAGCTTTTTCCTGACCCCACCTCTAAATTAAAACACATTTGTTCAAAGAACACCTGAGTACGAAGTGTGTGTGAGTGCATGCATGCAGATTTGTCAACAAAATTTATGAGGCCTACTTTCATGACTCAGGATACATATTATCTCTAACAAATTTCAGATAAACTGAACATAAAATAATACTGTATAAATAAGAGTCATTTAATAAAAATACGTATTAAAAATCCAAATATCTTTCTTTGTACTTACCTGTTGTGACGGTACTTCTACCCAGTTCTCTTGATCTGTCTCTGTTATAAGTATTGACTCCTAAAAGCAGATGGAATAAATACAATTTGTAGTTGGTTTATATATATATATATATACAAAGATATATAAAAGTGCCCATACACATGCACTTGAATCTTAAATACCAGTGTGCCTGTGTGAACACGGGCATTAACATACACACATACATATACACACACTCACATTCAAACTTTAAATGCATAAATATGGACACCTAAGACACAAGTGCATATATGTGCATGCATATGCCCATGTGAAATCTCTCCCTCACTCCACCTCTCTCTCTCTCACACACATACACACATACAAACATGAATAAAGCATGCATATACATACACAAACATGAAAAGTATATGTGGACATTTTTCAAAACAGTCTCAAGGCACTCATTCCTATCTTTCTTTTTATAATTAAAATAGAAATGTTGCTAAAACCAAACAGAAAGCACCCATACCGTGGAAATATTCAGCAGCAGATAATAGGGAGTGAAGGTAACAACCTTGGTAAGTCCTGAACTAGACAAGTAGATTTTGACTCCCACCTGTTTAATCATAATGCTTTGCACATTAATGAATGCAAACAGTTTATGAGCCACACTCATTTTTCTTGAGTTCTACATTCTTTACAGTCACCTTTCTGCTTTGTTTTATATCCTCTCTCTCTCTATATATATATATATATGGGTGTGTTCAGTGTTCAGGCACCATTCCTTTTTTGCCTTTTTCTGGTAAGCTCCTCCAGGAGACGTCACATAATAAAAAAATTGTTACATTGCTGGTAGACCTACTTCTCAAATGTAAATAGTCCATTCTGACACAAATTTCAAGCAGATCAAAAGTTTAATCTCTGCACTCACCTCTGTAATATCAGTCTTTGTTTTACACTGTACTGTACCAGAACTTCCAACGGTGTCCAGGGAAAACTTGTCAGACCATTCCAGGTTTTCAATCTGCAGCTGTGCCTATAAAAATAAAAAAGTGACTGCATTTACTTCAACACATCTTAATGATTCTTTAATGATGCTGTTTAGAATACTTTTCAATATCTGACAGACACTTTATATCTTTGAACACTATCTTCTTGAAAAGAAAATGATATGAATAAAGAGGATCTAAAAAGCAACTCAAATCACCAATTACATCCATAAATCAGTAGGGTTTACTACATAAATAAATAAATGATGAGCATATCTGAAACATACAACTGTTGTGTTTGCTGATAGGAACAACTGCAGGTTTGTGCTTGCTTTTTTGTGACATGACAGGTAGAAAACAAATGCTGACCCAGAGGACCTGCAGAGACTGAATGGGCTATTTGAAGCCTGAAGGGAGGAAAGTTCCTGGGGATGGACAATGTCCCATCAGAGTTGATCAAAGGTGGTGGAGAAGGGATAGCGAAGGCCCTTACCACACTGTGCCGGACGATCTGGGCAACCAAGTGGTGACAACAAGAATGGATGCAGTCACTGAGTGTAACCCTGTCTAAGAAAGCTAACGCGAGACACTGTCAAAACTATTACACATCAGCCTGATTAGTCACCCAAGTAACCTATGCTGAAGATGATCCAAAACCTCCTCATGCCAGAGGCAGAGGAGATACTTGCTGAGGAACAGACCGAACTCCAGCCTGCACGAACAAGCTTCTTCACCAAATTCAGGCTCTATTAGTCTCTTGTTGTGCCAATTATGCTGTACAGCTGCAAAACATGGACGCTGCTAACAGAACAAAAGCAGCGGATCCAAGGATTTGAGATGAAATGCTTCAGGAGACTCTTCTGGACCTGCTACAGAGCAAAAGACAAACGTTGTATGCAACTTTGTCACTGGCCTGGTAGGTCCCCAGAAGTCTCTGCTCATGACCACTGAGCCGCAGAAACTGAAATGAATTGGTCAAATCGCCTTACATGACAACTTGCCAAAGATGGTCCCCCAGCTTTACGCTGAAGGCAGCTGATGCCATGGCAAACAGAAGAAAAGCTGGGAGACTAACGTCAACGTGAAGGAGTGGACAGGCTGTTCACTGGGGAACCTTCTCAGGTGGGCAGAAGACCAAGCCTGCTGATGAGTTCAAAATCCTGTGCTCCATCATAACTCATAAAAATTGCTACAATGCCAGTTTTGGGATGAACTAAACTGAACTCTGTGTGAGTGTGTGTGTAAGAGCAAGAGAGAAAAAAAGAATGGTTTTTGCAGAAATATAATAAAAGAATCTATTCACACACAGGACAAGAATGAAAAATATAAAAAAAATACAGGTGTACATATTTATGTGCTTGTTCACATATAAATGTGGGTACATATGCATTTACAGTTTTTGTGTCTTCTTGGATTTTAATAACAGTTACAAGACAAACATAGCGAGAAGAGCAAAAGGCTAATAATATTACTGAATATGTCTTATTACAGTTATTACCTTATCTGCCCATATACCCATATACCAAAATTTTGTTTTATTCAGTTAAATCATATCATGTCTGCAGATCCTATTTGTCTGATTATCTACTTGGTTATCTTTTCCATAAAAATCCATCCTTTAAATGTTAGTATTGCCATAACAAAACTAAAATTGCTAGTACCAGATTACCATAAACAATTTCAGCACTAAGAACTGCAATACTCACAACACACAGAAAAGAAGAATATTTCATATCTCAAAGCAAGATGCTAGAAGCAAAACAAGAATGTGATGTCTTTCCATTAATTTTAGTACTTAGGAAATGGAAATATTTGTGCAGATGGAAATATACAACAGTGTAAGAGGTAAGATTTTTGAAAAAAAAACCCTCCCCACTGAGGAGGAAACACTATCATAAAACTGACCTAACAAGTAGTGCAGTAAACAAAGTTTAAATCATCAGCCAAGCCATTTATTCTGGTGCACCAACACTATTAGCAATTTAGAAACTCCATGACCCTCCTCAGTTTAGCCACTGTAAATAAAAAAAATCTGCCGTTATATGTAAGGGCAAGATGTACCTCCACTCCCTTTGTGATGCAAATGTGAAGCCCATGTTCAGGCATTTTATACTAAAATAAAAACCTCTTTTCCAGTTATTTTTGGGCGGCCTGGTGGTGCAATGGTTAGCGCCTGTCACCAATACAGTAAGGATTTGCAGTCCTGGGTTTAGCTCTCATCTCAGGCATACTGTTCTTTTTCTACATGGGGCATCTGTTTATAGGGCTGGCTGCCTTGCAGTGATATGGCCTTAGCTGCTGGCTCCGCGTAAAACACCAATTCTCCACCCCCTTTTCCAGTTATTTACTTTCTTCCTCATACCACTGCATACTACAAGGGGCGGGGATGGACTCTCACTACGATTAATAGCTTAACTGCAACCACATGTACAAATATGAATCCCAGCTGATTCGGCAGCTAAATGACACCAAAGTTAAGACTCCAAATTATTGAGACACTCTGATATACTCAAAACTGTTTAAATCACTGCCAAATTGGACCAAGGTACATGTGCTAGCTAAATGCTATATTCTAACCTGTAAAAGGTAAATAAAACCATATGAGTTTTTAAAAAAAAGTAGGAAAGAGAATGTGCTTCACAACTCCCAATCACAGCAAATGAAAAGCTGAATAAGAATGTGGTGTACTGCACAGTTCAAAATCACACACACACACACACACATGCACATAAGCATGCATGAACATATGCATGTGTACACACACACAATGTTCACAATTTTAAACACACACACACACAGACACACAGGAGAAGGGTAAAACAGACTAGTTTTCACAACAAGAGAATGGCAAATGTTTCAACTGTTGCAAATACAGGTATAATATACAAAACTAGTCACAATTTTAAGAAGAGTATTTTCAAAGAGTTTTAGCCATACTTTTACACAGTAAACCAAAGAGATGATATATAAATATCAGTAAAAATCACAAACAGTGACAATGTAAAAAAGAATATAACAATGATCAGATCCTAAGACCATAAAAATTTGAAAACAAATCTATAACTAATCTAAATGGAACCATCCTTTAGGTAGTCATCGAATCCCATCTGTTTACTAAGCCCTTTAAATCCTGGCTTTCCAATCCTTTCAGCATGCAGTAGCATCTCTGGCTTTGTGACTATGTTTGACTGTTCTAGAAAACTTTTATTTGAACCCCTATTTATTTGAACCTCATCCCTTATGTTCTGGCCAGACAACTACGCTCTCCGTCTGATAACCATGTCCTAACTGTTCCTGTCACCAGAACAACAACATATGGTCACAGGATTTTTGGCTACTGTGCAGCAAAACAATGGAACTCTCTCCCTTTCCATTTTTGCCACCTTCCTACAATTGAATCCTTCAAATCTGCACTGAAAATGCATGCTCTCTATGAGTGTGAATATGCGCTATAAAAATTTTCATTTATTATTATTAAAAAGTTTAGGGTTACTATAGCATCTCTAGAACATAACCACATTTCACAGGTAAATTCTCTGCCTGGCCAGAAAGTCAGTAATAAATCTCTTAAAGTAAATAAAGTATATCCAAAAAGCCACCCTGCTGGGTGCAAAGGTCTAGTGGGGTGCAAATTTGTTTTCTTGGTCATTGGATAAACGTGGTGCAAGTTACTATTTCCAAAACTCTGGGTATATGTCACTCTTCTGTTCAAGATACCACCATGCACAGAAAGATCAACAGCACAACCAGCAGGACTTTACATGGATCTGGTTACAATGTGAAAGGTAAAACTGTGATCATATGATAATTACGGGGCAGTTGGTAGTGCAGTGGTGATTGCACCTATTGCCATGAATGTAAGAACTGAGTGTCATGGGTTTGTATCTCACTCCCAACATGCCTGTCTCTCTGTGGATATGACACCTATTGACCATCTCTGGGAACTCCGGTTTCCTCTACTCCAGGGGTCTCAAACTCGCGGCCCGCGGGCCAACTGCGGCCCTCGGGACAAAAGTTTGCGGCCCCCACCACTTGATACGAATGGCACTTTTCAGTGTTGTGTGCGGAGCTGAATGAACCTACCAATCACGGTGGAGTATATATATATATATATATTGCTCTCGGAGGCAGAACATCAGCCAACTTGCACCACTACCCCGGGCAAAATGTATGCAAAATACATGGAGATGACAGAATCAACCGGGTTGCTAATCTTAAAACATATCTACTGAGGCAACAAGATTTCTTTAAGAAAATAACCAAAGAGAATGATAGAGCAGTCGAAGCTAGCTACGTGGTTAGTGAGATGATTGCTAAAGCAGGAAAGCCATTCAAAGAAGGTGAATTTGTAAAAATGTGCTTATTACAGGCTGCAAGTATTGTCTGTCCAGAAAAGAAAGGTCAGTTTAACAACATCAGCCTTTCTGCCAAAACCTTAGCAGAGCCCATTTCTGACCTGTCAAGTGACATTTATGATCAACCGTGTGAGAAAGACAAATGCTTCAGTGTATACTCAGTCGCTCTTGATGAGACATCGCCGACACTGCCCAACTCGCAATCTATGTCAGTGGTGTTGATGACAATTTTGAAGTCATGGAGGAGTTGCTCACAGTGATTCCAATGCATGGCCAGACCACCGCTCAGGAGATATTTCACCAGCTGTGTGATGCCATTGAGAATGCCGGTTTGCCTTGGAGGAGGTTTGTTGGAATAGATGAAGCGCCATCAATGACAGGGAGGAAAAATGGACTGATGGCACTTGTTCAAAAAAAAAAAAAAAAAACTGGAAGAGGAAGGTGTGGAGGAGGCCATTGCTCTGCACTGCATTACCTATCAGCAGGCCCTTTGCAGCAAATGCCTGAAGTTTGACAATGTGATGTCTTTCGTTGTGAAATGCATCAACCAAATCAGATCAAGGGGCTTAAAGGACAGACGGTTTCGTGCTTTTTTAGAGGAAATGGAATCAGAATATGGGGATATACTCTACTTCACCGAGGTACGTTGGCTCAGCAGAGGAAACATATTGAAGAGATCTTTTTTAGTTAAGAGCGGAAGTGAAAGCCTTTATGGAGAAAGATGGGGTTGCAGTTCCTGTGCTAAGTGATCCAAAATGGCTCATGGGCTTAGCTTTTTTTGTTGATATCACACATGAGCTTGATGTACTGAACAAGAAGTTACAAAGCCAGGGGCGACTTGTCAGTGCTGCCTATGACAACGTGAGGGCATTCTCTACAAAACGTATGGGAAATGAATCCCTGTAAAAATCAAATAACAGTTTAAACAGCTTGTGGAATCTCTCCCATATGCATTCTGCGTTACAGTTTCTTTGACCACAATCCATTCCTCTAAACATGCTGCTTTGTCAAGCAAGGTTTTACTGAATATGCTGCCCCCTTGTGCTGGTTTTCCAAAGAAATCTGTTAAAGATATTTAATTCTTTGTCTCCATAGGTCGCGCTGACTTTCAGACTATGCGCCCTTCAGCGAAATTTTGCGGGAATCCCGCAAGGCCGCAGCCTAGAATTACCTTTGAGTTCTTGTCTTGGGTATGCTGTTCTTTCTCTGCATGTGGCATCTGTTTACACCAATCCACTCCCACCCCCCACCATGAACTCCGGGGAGTGAGCATGCGAAGATGGTCAGAGGTTGCAATCGCTGTTGTCTCGGGCAAATCACACTCTATACCTCTACCAACTTACGCCAACATTTACATTACGCGAAAGCTTACACTAAATTGTCAATAAAGATTCAATTAACTACCCCAGCGTACGTCCCAAGAACAACTCAAGGCAATTTAGTGCAATAAGAAAATTATTAACGATGGTGAATTTGACAAATTAATCATAAAAGATACAATATTGCCAATTCCAACTTTAGCTCGCTCTCTAGGTGTCCCGATATAATCCTTACTTCTAATCCAGATATCGTGAGTCACTACCTTAATACACACTACACTCATCTGACACACACACTCGCCACTTATCGCTACACGTGACTGTCTCTTTCCACATGGAGGGCCCTTCGATGTTCTTGATGTCCAGGAATCTGTTGCTGTGACCTCGTCTATCGTTGCTGCCTCTTCCACAAGCACTGAAACTCTGGCACTTCTGCGTGCCACCACGTCTCTTCCTCAAGGCTGAACTGCGATCAGAGCAGGACCGCGCCTAATGTGGGAGCAAAGCTTATCTACCAGCTTCTGCCTCTGCTGTCTGTGACCAAACAGCCACTGGAGATGAACTTTTGAGCACTCAGTGATAAGAGTGGGTCTTTACGCACCTGGGTCGGTTGTGCTGAAGCAGTCTGTTCCAAGACAAACTCGCAGCGGAGAATCTGAACACCCCTGAACAGATCTCTGTTACAACCTTTCCCTCGAGCATCCAGTGCGAAAGACCACGATTTCTTGCCAGTCTCAATACTAAATCCTCATCCATGAGGATCATCCTCTCTCACGATTGGATAAGCATACTTACACACTTGCTCCCAATCCTTCTGCTACATAGCTACATCCAAGCACTATCTAACACACGACAGACAGGTGGTCACTCTCGACTTATCCCTGCCCACAAGTAAGGCGATCTTTGACTGAGGCGCCATCCCGTCTGGCTCGCCATTCACTACTGGCGTCCAGTCATTGGCAATAACAACAAGCGCTGTTGTCCTGTACTAGGTATACCACAGTCTTACAATTATTCTGGCCCACAGTCACTGCCAGTCTCCCCTCTTCTGAAGATCTCATGCGGCGATAACTGCTGTTCGCCATTTCTGTTCTGCGCTAGTACTGACGCAAGCGGCCAGCCATTCCCAACCCAGCTGATTCCAGGGGAGATCAACGGCAGTGAGACATACCTGGCCTTTTTGTCCACCGCACAGCCTGGTACAATCAAAGGCGACTGTTGACGTAATGCCACCTTGACCCCTACTTTGTTCCCACAGCTACCTATTCTACCGTGTACCAGCGCGTTCCCTTGACTCGTGTAGGAAGCAGAAGTGCGGCACCAACACTATAGCCTTATTTCTAGTTATCACATGAGACCCCCCCAAAAAAACCTTCATATACTTAACAAAAAATTTATTCATCATCTCCTAAATACAACACACTAACAGACAACGGTTCCAGAGAAAACCTATTAGAATGTCTTAGGTAATTTCAATTTAAACTTCCTTTTATAATCTTGACTTCTGCCCAATTTTAACTCAGATTTGGACTTCTATAAGAAGATACTTCCTTTTCTAAGGATAATATGTATTAGATGATTATTCCTAAATGCACATCCACAGACTATGACAGATTTTTTTATTGATCTTCTGGTGCCAGCCTCATGCAAGAGATGACTTATCTCAGCATGATAAAGGAAAAATACATCAAGTTCAAAAATTTAAAGCCAACCTGTTAAGTTTTTCATGCTTTTGAAAAGAAGCTAAGTAAGCTTGACAACAGCAAGATGAGTGAATGATGAGTGGCTTGAGGCCACCAGCATCACCAAGCAAACATAAGGTGTGCCTGCATAACAACTATCACATTTACTGTGAAAAGCACACAGCGACTAAAATGGTCTACAGAGGTTTGTCACATGCAGTTTCTGACAAGCAACATACTTTCCCAGCCTGTTTCATCACATGAACTTTGTCCTTTGATTTTTTCTCGCCCTCATGTTTTCCCTCTTCCTTATCCTTTATGGGAAGCACATAAAACATTATGACAAGACAGCAATGCAGGGACAGTTTAACCTCACATGATAGGCACAATATTCAAAACAATACTTTATTCAAATTACTTTAGCTGGTTCCATTTATAATTAAAGGAAGACATCACTATAAAAACAATATACAACACAAGGATCTCATCTAAAATAAACAAAAGTTAACTGGAATTATTTTTCCACATAAACCTGAGTTATTTGATTTAACTAGTTCAGCAACATTAAATTTACTTTACAAATCAATTTCTCACTTTTTTCTTGGCACTGAAGAATGATTTCCCCTTGTAAGAAAACAGCATGAGTGTCTCTGCATCAGGTGGATGTTTCACGACACTGGCTTGGTCTGAACCCTGTTGTACAAGTAGTGTTATTCTAATAAATTTTGAGGCACCTAAAAAGCTTTGTTTTTTTCTCTTCTCAATATTTATTATAAGCAAATTATCAATGACTGTTTGCAAGATGGTGCTTGGGGTTTCAAGTGTGTGTAGCTAGAAACAGAGGTTGAGAGACTGACCTCAATTAAGACCGACAAATATATGGACAGAGAGAAAGAGAGGAAGGAAAGAGAGAATAAACTTGTGTCTGGAAGATTAAATCAGCAGTTGTGTGAATATAGATTTATATATATGCTGATCAGCACAGATCCAAACACTTATATTTGTGGTCAGATACTGTTCCAGTACCAATACATGGACAACTTATGCCATTTAGCTTTTTACACAAATGCATGGATATATTCACAACTGCTTTTTACCCTGTAGGACAACCATTTTCCTGTTTTGTTGATCATCCAGTAAGGACAAAACAGTGACACATCCAGGGTGCCCTTGTTAAGCTTACAGTGTAGCCCCAAGTCCTGTGCAAATACACCAGTATATGAAGTAATGTGCCACCTTAATACACAAATCTTTATTCATCATTAAGTATCTTTTTTTGTTTGACTGGTTACAAAGGAAGAACCTAGCACTGTTTGGGGCTATGACACCTTATCACAACAGTGAGGTTGTCTTTGTTGAACAAAAATAACAAATAAAAAGCATTTCTTAAATCTTGTGCTGTCAGGTCCCCATTTAAATAGTAAAAAGGTAACTTTATAACAGCAGCATAAACATTTTAAGGCTTTTGTGTCAATGAGACATTTTTTACAGACAATCACAACATTTAATAAAATGTAGTCATTTTATGCTCAGTGTGAAAATGTTACTCAATATCTTGTTCTCTTAATTGGAAAATTTAAAAAAATCCTTATACTATACTACATTAGTTCTGTGACAGGAATTACTTTCAGTATTCAGTTTTTGAATGCCATTCGTCTTGTGCAAGTCTGATTTAGCACCAAGATTCTGATAATGTTTCAGCCTTACCAGACTAACTCTGTTTGATCCAGTGCCTGTCTCAAATGAACAAATGGTCAGCAATGGCGTGTTCCTCTGAATCTGACAGCATCCCACCCATTCTGCATTCTGGTATGATGGAATCTGCAGAAACATTCCCCACTTCATACTTATGAAAATGCTTCTTTTGTGGGGAAGAGGGGATCAGCAGCACATAGTTTGTTGCTGATTTTTTAATCTTTGTGATTATAAGACCTTTACTCAATAGCAAACTATTTTCAAGCAGCACATACTCATCCCAAGAAAAAAGAGCAAAATAAACTCAGATAAATGGTAGTATATAAAGTGAATGAGCAGCAAACTCTTTTATCCTAGAATATTTGGGAAGGAAATGGTTAATTTCATTGTATATAAATATATACAAATGCCCAATGCAGTTTAGTGCAGAGAAAACATTTCACCCATGGTACATATGTTTCTATGTTTAAAGTGGCTATAAAAATAAAGAAGTGCTTTAATTTCCAATAGAATATAGATTTGTACCAAGAACATCCCTACCCCAGGTCTTAAGTGCCTTCCATTCATCCCTC
The DNA here is from genome assembly GCA_004794655.1 of Marisa cornuarietis. Classification (NCBI taxonomy): domain Eukaryota; kingdom Metazoa; phylum Mollusca; class Gastropoda; order Architaenioglossa; family Ampullariidae; genus Marisa; species Marisa cornuarietis. Next base: position 8,032,015 of record SMMW01000584.1, read on the forward strand.
CAATCCTTCTGATATGCTCTTCTGTTGCATTCTATATAACTTTCTAATATGGTCCTGACTTGTAAAAAAGTAAAGCCATCAAAACGTCACTTTTTGTTTGAGAAAAGCTTCAGAAAATTGTTAATCCCCGCTGGGATAAAAATATTATAAGGTTATCTTTGGTGATTGAGAGTGTGGATTTTGCATACTCTTAATTTCTCTTTTGCTACCCTCTCCTCTATTTTGTTAGGGAAAAAATTATGAGCATGATATAATACTAATGTAATTTTCTTTCTCATTCCACTATAGTATTTCTCTTGGGCTAATTAAAAAGAGAAAATATAGATATTCAAACATGCCTAATAAGTGTCATACTATGTAGCATACAAACTCTTTTCACATACACCTCCACTGGTTAGTTGGGTGGTTCATTTGGTTGGAAACTGATAACCCTGCACTTGAGCATGTACCAAAAACTTTTGCCACACTACTGTACCAGATCACTAGAAAAATAAATACCTACTTGCTTATATTTCTCATTAGCATTCAGCTCTGCTTTCTGATTCATCCTATTTTTCTGGAAAAATCTCCTTTAGCTAACAGAGAGCTGGCTTCCATTTAGCTCACATGTTAGAGAATTTACAGATTTGTGGGAAAAGTAATAGATCATGTCATCAAAATGATTTAATTCAAAATAAAAATAGGTGAATTCACCCATTCACAGAACTGCTTGAAAGGAGAAAGACAGAAAAGGGAAAAAGCAAATCAAATATTTTGAATAAAGGCTGGTTGGACTGAGAGCAGAAGAACAGCCAACTAAAGAAAAGGATAATGGATACTGAATTAAATTTAAAAGAAAACAAGAGTAGTACAAATGACAGATCAGGACTGTGCAATCTGGTGAAGCGTTTTGTTACAGAAACTCAAAATTCCACAAAAGTAAAAACCAGTTCCCTTCAAAAACAATGTCAGGGCCTACAGAAAAGTAGGGTAGGCTGAAATGCATACAACCATGTACGCTCAGACACACAAGTTCATTCATTTCGTTACTCATTTATTCAAATAAATGCTTTTTATGTGAAATTCTGCTTGAGTAGTTTCTGTAGTCTAGACCAGTCATTTACATATCTAGATTGACAAGGCCTATCATACAACTGCAAGTGTAGTTACTTGCAGCAAATCACACCAATGATATATATTTTCTAGAAACTTAATTTTAACCCTTAAAGCACGCTGAGCCACAATCATAGCTTTGCCGGGGAATCATGGGGAAGGCAATTTTCATTACTTTTACTGCAAAGTTCAAGCTTTCTCCTTTCTAAAAATGTATAGGCTTCTTGGTCTAATGTTTTTTTTTACTTAAAGTTTCAAATGATAACCAGCAGTAGCCTAAGCCAACATATCTGACTTAATTATCCTTACAAGCCATGGAAACCTTAAGATTACTTGTTTATGGCCTTTTAGTAAATCTAATCTTAATCCATTGCTTACGCATGGCTGAGAGGCTGTTACAACCATAGCTGGTACCATGAATTTACCCCTTTTAAAAAAAATTATATAAAATTAACGGAAAGAGGTAGGCGAACAATTTAAATTGATAATGATAGATCCAACTGTGTAGAAAAGAAACATCTTACCTTTTGTTTGCATAAAAACACACTTTTATGGTATTCCCAACAGAAAATGCCATAATAATGATCAATCAGAAAAAATTTTATTGAGGTTTTACGAGCGCCCCCCCCAAAAAAAAAATAAAAATAAAAATAACATAAGGGAGGAAACTACTAAAACTGTTGGGAAATCGTCTATCATGATTCCCTCCCTTGAACTGACAGGAAGTCAAGATTATGTAGTAAACAAAGCAAAGTTTGAGAATCGAAGCACGTTGTCTCACTTTGACATGGATTTTTACTTCAACAACCGCAAAGGAGAAGAAAATACTAAGTAATATTGAAATTCTAATGTATATTCTAATAAAAAATATGTTTGTTTGGTACTTTATGTCTGTATATATTGTGTAAATAATTTTTTTGTTAATATCCGACCGGCGATTTCCAAAAGTTCTAAAGCGCGCACAATCGTAATCTTTCATTTGATTTTAATACTCGAAGACAAAACCTATGTATCTTAAAATTTATATGTTTTAATGTTTGAAAAATGCTCTTTAAAACAGTGTATTACAGATGGTTGTCTTTACTGAAGGTTAATAAATATAAATTTTCAAAGCTGCCAGTCGAACTTTCTACCCTGGGAATTTGCTAGCCATTTTCTAAACAGAAAGACAGGTACCGTGGGAAAATGCAGAAAATTACTGTCAGACGTAAAAACTACGACATAAAAAGAAGATCAATCGATAGAAAAATGAATCAACTATCGAATTCATTAATTTTTTAATCCAAAACAACGCATTTTAAAACGTAAAAAAATAGAAAAAAGCCGAGGGTGAATTCGCCCTCGTGGAAACCAAGCGTGGACCGCGCTACGAGGGTGAATTCACCCTCGGGGTCGCGAATGGATTAAGCCCCAGATAGCATTTAAGCATTTTATAAACGTTTGAAAAGCGCTAACATGGCTGTAATAATGTTAAAGTTTTAGATGAAACATTTTAGAAACATGTTAGGAACATTTACGGAATAAACATGTAAAAATTGAAACATTGTGCAAACATTTTAAATATATAGGAACAATAACATTTAAACAAAAATATTAAATAGATGTACTGTAAACGTGTACTAAAACATGGTTTTGAGCTGAGGTGCCGCCATTTTGTTTGCCGGTTTCTCAATTCTACATGGATTTGTACTCCCACAACCGAAAATGACAAGAAAATAGCAAGTAACATTCAAACTCTAATGTGTATTCTAATAAAATATATGTTTGTTTGCTGCTATATGTTTGTATATAATGTGTAAATAATTTGTTGTTAATTTCCGGCTGATGACTTCTTCACGTTATGAATCGAATGCAGTTGCGATCTTTAATTTCATTATAGTACAAGAAAAAAAAGCTATATTTCTTAAGAGTTACATCATTTGAATGTTTAAACAATGCTCTTTAAAAAAGGTGATATGGTTGTCTTTATTATAGGTTAATAGCTATAAATATTAAAAATCTACCGGTCGAATTGTTGAATCGCAGGCATTTATAATTCCGCCATAAGCAATGGATTAAAACTTAAAAATTCAGTTATTTAGAGTTCTCACAAGCAATATTTTAAAAGTCTATTATATATGTCACATCGTTATGTGTGAGATTTGAAAACTGTTGTAAAATCGGTCATCTCGAAACACGGTTACACACCATGCACTTCGTTTTGACGACACGTCAGGTTGTTTCCCTTGCTTAAACTCCAAGAAGTATTGTTTTAAAAACAAGATTTTTTATCATCGTTTTCTTAGTGAACCTTCGTAGAAATACGGTAAAACGTTGAAGATAACAACTACAGTCAGAATATCAAGTGAGTCCTTAAGCAGATGGAACCATTCTAAAATTAAAAGTCACTTAATCGCCATGCTATGTTGCCGAACCCGAATGCTAGATGCTACTGTCGTACAGTCTTAATAGCTGGCATGTCGCTTTTTAATCGTGAGGTACCCCATCCCCCACAGTGCGAAATCACCGAGAGGTGGAAGCACTTTCCCTTTCAAAGTCAACAACAAAAATTTAGTCGTGAGGTCCCCGGTGATGTAGTGGATCAAAACATTCACTTGTCATCACTACAGTGAGCTTCAGGCTTCAGATGCCCTATCGTAACAGATGTGGCGCCAACATCAGTACAGCTCCAGTACAGTCTTTGACCCTCGTGACCCAGTTTTTCCTCTGACCACCGTGGATACACGTTGCCGTATCTCCAACTCACTTTCTAACTAAATTCGGTCTTGAGTCTGAGGTGAGACTGTTGATTAGGGAGAAATGGCCCCACGTTCAGAGCACTAATTTTGGACTTTAGGGGCATGCTGTCTTTTTTTGTCAGCACTTGGCATCTGTTAACAGGGCTGGCTACCTTGCCGTGATGTAGCGTTAGTTTCTAGCTCGGTGTAAAACCACCTCGTCTCAGTGAGCAGCATATTAAAATGTCACATAACAAAATTAAGTCTCTGGGTGAGAAAATTTGTTAAATGGTTGGATAATTGTTTAAAATTCAGAACAACTATTAAATTTTGAAAAAAGGCTGTAAAAGGTTGGCAAAAAGTTGGAATGCAAACATTAATAACACACTACTTTGATGGGCATGATAAGCATTTCAAAAACATTTCCTGTGAATATTATTTGAACCTTTCGCGAGAGACATTTGTAAACAATTATAAAACGTTCAAATGCTATCTGGGGCACTTTAACTTCTGAAAACATGAACAAACTATTCATTTTCATTGGTCACACTCCTGCTGAGCTTAGTCTGAGGTAGCATATCATATACTTCAAATTCCAATCTATTCAGTATGCTTACTCACCTATAAAATCTGAACTCTGACACAGTATATTTACCTAGCTTAAGCTTTGACCGAAATGAACTTTTTACAACCTTATCAGCTGCAGCAGCTGATAAAAGCAAATAAAAACAAAGACAATGCTTCAGAAATATGAAAATGAAGTGAAAAAGAAATTGCAGAGACCCCAAACCTTTTGAAGCATAATATATATCTATATATATAAGCATCAGCAAAATGAAAACATGATACACTTATGATTACATGGATCAGCTGATTCTGATAAATTACAAATAGGCAAATAATTAGAAAAATTAATCACAAATAATAATTCTGTTATTAAAAAGGGCACTCTATGGCATGATTCTTCAAGAATAAAGAAACCAGATTACAATGTAAAGCTGGAGATGAGCACAGCACACAGTACATAAAAATATTACAAAATTGTTTATGAGACAGAGTAGGCATAATGTGTTGAAGTCACAGAATTGCAAATAAGAACAGTACAGAGGGAGAAAAAAAGCACCCATTGAAACAGAAATGTAGCTCTTGCATTACTATTTTGCAGCACACATACCACGATTTCCAGAGACTGCTGTTTTCATAAAAACAAATACATGTACAGGCAAAAGTGACGGTGATGAGGATGTCAGAATAGTAAATTTTATAAACCTCCCTGAGTAAACATGATTGATCAACACACTAGCATTAAAAAAAACATGTACTAACAGGGGAAACAAAATAAAAAAGCAAAGTGAAAAAAAACATAGTGACTGGTGGCTTTTTGTTAAAATACATTTTAATACGATCAGCATAAATATACATAATTTTACTAAAACCACAGAAAACAGGAAAATTTATCTAAGTATATTAAAAGATTCCTTCACATTAACCACCAAAGCAACTACTAAAAACTAGGGAGGTGAAGCATACCACAATTTCCAAGGTAGTTTCCGTGAAGCACGCATGCATGAGATGTCGATTTTCTCCTTTTGTCAGACTCTCCTGGTCAGCAGTACCCTGAGAAATTGGAACGCATTGTTAACAGACTGCTTATAAAATATCAACAAAATTATGTAATATTTTTAAGTTTAAACAAGTCCCCCCTTGGAACACCACTGCATATGACACAGTGAAGATCTTGACAGACTGTTTTTAATTTTTGTTCTGATACCAAGAATTTCTCTGTTTGGTGGGAGAAGAAGAGCTCTATTAGGTGAAGCAAACATGCTGGCAGTGTGATATTTATCCATGCAAAATAACTTCAGCTTACCTCCAAAAGATAGCTGATTGTAAACGGCAGCAGATTGTGGAGGATGACTGTTGGCTGAAGGTGAAAGAAGAAACTCTTGGCATTTTTTTCTTCACCACTCTCAAAGAAGATTTTTTCCACCTCTGATTCTATCTGAAAACACCAGAAAACATAATTAATACAAATTTCTCCTGTGACTGTCAAGGCTTGTAAGAGGGAGAAACACAGAGATATCACAACCAACAAAATAAAAAAATGATAAATAATGATATTTTATTGCATATCTGACACAGTCGCTACTAAGTCTCAGTATAACTAGTCACAGGCTGGTGTGTGAGACACCAAATCTGCCCCAAATCTCTTAAAAACCGAAAGCAAATCATGAACTCACAAAATAGACAACACAAAGGAAAATTGCTAAAATCCCCAAACAGGTTTAAAGTACCACAAATATACATAAATTTATTCCTTGTATACAATGCATACACAAATCAGCTTCCCTTCCTTAGCCAGAGCATAATATATTCATCATCACATTAGATAATCCTATGAAATAATAGAACAATGATGGAAATATTAACTTTTTTTGTGTACCACATTTTATTGTCATTTAGAATGAGTCATGTAACATTTACGAAAACTGTTAAGCCTTTAAAACAAAATTTGATTTTGGAGTAACTGTAAACATAGAACCCTGACGCTTACATTGAAGTAACATGCTGAGGAACCTCTCTCAACAGCAAGGCAGGAAATCTGCTTGAGGCCAGAGTTCTCAGCACTACGCCAACTGAAGGGCTCCATGGATATTTCATAGCTAATGAGACAAATGTTTGCAGTTTTCTTAACACTTCACATCAGATTCCAACAACCAGCTACACCACCAAAGATTTTAACTAATTCAGTACATGGCACACCCCAAGCAGACAATCAAACCTAATATTTCTTTTTTAGGCTCAGGTCTATACTTTTTCTCTGGATTTTCAGTTGTGTTCTTACTTTTGATTTGCAGTGCAGGACACAAATATGATGAACCTACAAAACTGCATTCTAAATATCAGACATCTGATTTTTTCCACTATTAAGTGAAGCTGGCTCACAGTTAATTGGTCTTATATCAAAATGAATGACATAATATGCACCAAGTCACACTGAAGCATTCTGCACATGATTAAAATATGCAAAAGTATCATATCTTAAGTTGTAACAGACTGCCTGTGTTTGAAGCAGGTACCTGCCAATGCAAGGCATGAAAAAAAGTTCACTGGACAAGCTGTAGACTGCTTTGAGTGGCATACTGAAGATAGAGTCTGGTTGGGCCACCCCACAGCTTTGTAGTTTTGTATCTCCTTGATAAAATACCTCCACAGCATAATGCAAGCTGTTTTTTATCTGATCACATGCGGAAAAAAAATGATGTAAGGTACAATAAATACACTGTACTATGAGTGTATGTATACATACGTGTGTGTGTGTGTGTGTGCATGTGTGCATGCATACCCAAGTATACAACAATATACAAGAATACTCAATATCTACTACAGCCTAGACAACAGACTTGGCCAGAAGGATCTACATGAAAGCTAAAGAAGCACACAGTCAAAGGATTTTATCCATCATTTTCACTGTTAATTTTGCCCCTTTGGTTCCCTTGTAGAAAGTAGATGGCCTACCTGTAAGGTGATGATGCATAAATGTACCTTCCTTTCAGGTAAATTGTTTTCTGAGCCATCTGAATGAGCTCACATTACAGAACACTTACTACAAACATAGCTTAACTGATAGTCCTCATGATTTTAATTCATGTTCATAGTCTGTTTTCCCCTTGTATGCTTTTGTCTCACCTGTACAATGGATCTCAGATAAAAGACCTTCTGGCCCAGTGAGCAGTCGGTTACACACACTATGGACCACACATCACCATGATGAGAGCGCTGATTTATCTGGAACAGGCGCTTCTCAGCACGCTTGATGCTAACCTCTCTTGTGGCACCAAACTCTTCTACCTAAAGTGAGTAAACAGAATGTGGAGCAGTGTAACACAACTTCATTCCCTGACCTTTCATTATTCTTGAGTAAGCAGTCATCAAATGCACCTGTAATGATGGAAGGTGTACAATAATTTTTCTAGATTCTAAGAATAAAGTTTCTGGGACTCTTCACAGACATTGACTATATTATACATATATACCATATACTCTGGTCTGTACATAAAGCTGTTTTGGCAACACATGCATTCTGTATATCTATATATATATTATACACATTAGTCTATAAACACTGTAGTCTGTACATAAACAACAACTCTGGTCTGTACCTGGAAGATAATTTTGCGTTCATCACCCTCCTGGGTGGCTTTAATCATGGAGGCTTTGGTTGCCCCGCTAGCCTCCTTTCTGCTGTACACTGAAAGCGATGCATCTGGTGGTAGCTTCACCCGACCCTGTGATGCTTTCTCTGGAGGCTGTCAAGCATAGTATTGATGAGAGAAGGATTATCAAAAGACTATCCACTGGACCCTCAATAAAAACTGCATGCAACAGACCTTCAGTGACAACAGTGAACAAATATCTAAGGTGTCTTTTCTGCTCCACCACCATTGATGACAGCAATAGCCCGAACACAAAGAAGACTTGCACACCAAGCAAGAAATCAAAACTAAATGGATAACAAAAGAAGGAAAGTAGAAATGATGGTGACGATGATGGTAATTGAAAAGTAGTATGTAAATAACAGCACTTCTTTTGGAAATTCTTAAACAGCACTTGCTTACTTCAAATGATGGATCCAGTTTCAGAAGAATTTCCAGTCCTGTGTTGTTTACAAATACAAAGGGAGCGTGTGCCTCCTGTTTCTTCTCTGTAAGGCCTACTAGGTTGTAGGCATCATTAAAAGCCTGCATGCATGCACACACACACACATTAACATGCACATATATATGCAAAGATTTTTCATTTACATAATGCCTAAAAATATGCAATGAAAATAGTCATTTAGGATTGGAACATTTCTTGTGGAAGCAGCTAAGCAAACATTTTTACCCATATTAAATAAAGACATCCCTTTCTAATAACCACATTCTCTGGGTACTTAATTAAATAAAACAAATTGATTAAATTAAAAAAACACAGCCTGGTACCAGGTGCACAATATATCAAAAGGCATAAATTGAATGGCTCCTGTAAAACATTCATCTGAACTTTCTATGAGCAGCTTAGGTGATTGATTTGCTTATCATTCAGTTAGCACCTTAGTTATGTTCTGTACACCTGGCTCTTGGCGGTCTCTTTTTTAAACTGATATAAGATTTAAGTTAGGCAAATGAACAGTAAACAGCGAAGGCAGTGTGAACTTCTTCCAAACACACCATCACACAGACCTACGGACTACATGAAGTCATCAACAGTACTGCTCAGAGGACAGAAAATTGGGGCTACATGATCGACAATTCTAAGACATCCATAACCCTCTTCTCTCTGTTCCCTGCAAATGAAGTTTTCAGCCCAAAACTCCCAGGCAACACCCTGCCCTAGACAGACACTCCAACATGCCTGGGAATCACACTAGACAGAAGACTCAGGTGAATCCCTCAGACTGAAAAAATGAAGAAAAGATGTATCTGAAAGCTAGAATTGCTCAAGAACCTAGTGGGGACAAACTGAGGTATCGACTCCAGGAGCGTATCCCAAGTTGACATAGAAGCAGTCAGACCAGTTAAAGAATATGCCTCAACATCATGCTAACAAACAGCAGCCTAAAACCAGCAAGCTGGACAGAGTGTAAAATTTGGGGCTAAGACTGATCCTAGGCGACATGAAGTATACACCAGTCCATGAATTATAAACGATCACTGATAAAGAACCTCTAGAGAGGAGATATTGCCACAAAGTCCTCTGCAGGGATAGAAGATGAAACGGCTGCCTGCACAGCCCTTACATGCAAAACTCAAGCAGCCAACAATGAACCCACTTTAAGAGACAGAGTATCAGCCACCAATGCAAAGAGCTTAGATCCCAGCACTGGGACATCCTCGATGACAAACAGCCCACACAGTCTTAGCATGCTTGACTGGAGAGTCACCTCCAGCTATACTGTTCTTTTCATCTTTTCTGAAAGCCTCAAAACCATCACACTCACTATGACTGACAATCTGTACTCACCTAGCTAGTGGACCCATGTCTACAAAGAGCAGATGAGAAAGAAGTGGCATTTTATCTCATTTACATAAAGAGAATCTATATTCATTTTGGGTTCAGGAGTGCCTTGCCTTCAAAATAGAACCTTGTGACGCAGTGAAATACCTTTCTACCTAAGGAAGAACCCTTCACAGACAGCGAGGCAGACCTTCAACCCCTTGATCTAATAGATCCTGACCCACTCCTGAGCCTCAAAATCTCCCTTTCCACACCATCTACAACAGCACTGACCACTATCCAGTGGGTTCCAGTGCATGTTGGCCTTCCAGGCAATAAGCTTGTAGATTGCCTGACATATAAGGCAGCCAGTTCCTTCAGCCAGGAAACCCCACAACCTACAGGGACATCATGGCACTGCTCTAGAACATACAGAGATCAGGTCCATGTCTCTTCCTTGTTTTAAGCGCTAAGAGCATGCTCTCTATGAGTGTGAATATGCGCTAGAAAAATCTTCATTTATTATTATTATAATACCAGGCTTTCTTGGACCCCATCCAGCAGCTTTACAGAGACCAACAGACCCGCATATACTGCCTGTTGTATGGGGTGCTATGTCTGAATGCCCATCTTAAGACAACAGGCACTGCAGCCTCAGCTCAGTCTGAGTGTCGCCACTTGGAGCAGACTCTGAAAAACATCTTGCAAGACTGCCCCATTCACAAGGCAAAGCCCCAGAAGCTGTGGCCAAAGGGGGTAAACCTTCACATTCAATTCTAAGAGATGAGAAGCGACCCCTGCTGCACTGCCAGCTTTGCTGTATCCCTTGCATGAGGATTTGACTGCACAGACATTAAACACAGAAAAGGACGAAAAAGAAGAATCAGTTTCCCAGAACAAGTATTCATCACAAAGAAAATAATAAACTATTTCTCATATACTCCTCTGTCCCACCAAGACCAATTATAAAGAAAAGCACCTTGCCAAGATTAGTGAGCACATCAATGCAGCTTTTTGTAACAGTGAGCTGCAGTGCATCTGATGATGACACAGTGATTATCATCTTGGACTGCAGTACTGGTACAATCTCTCGCTCATCATCTTCACTCTCTTCAGGTAAAGGCAAAGTATCATCATTCTTGAGGACCTGTACAACAATCCCACAAAGCATGATGTATGTCACATGGTCTACATGGTTCTCAAAGCTTATTACTATGTATATAACTAATAAAAAGAATGGATGTGACATATCTATATTCTATGAATTTAATTATATTACCAAAGAGCAGTTTAATATCTGCAGTTTTAACAAATTGTTTTCACAATATTTGTAATATTTCCTTCCATTTATAATCTGAAAAACAAGCTGAAACTATTAACAAAGATGAAAAGATGCACAACAACATATGGGAGTGTGCACAGGAAACAGTTTTAAATTGCACACTAACAAGATCCTTCCTATGTTTACCATAAAAATTATACTAATAATCTGAAGACAATGAAGGATTAAATTTCTTAAACTAGCTAAATTTTCATTTAAAGCTCAATTTACCTTTGAAAACTTCATTATGACTTGAGATTGTTAGAACTTTTGTTTCAATATAAGAAAATGCATGTTTAATGACATTCAATGTAGACAAGAATAGTCTATTTACTAGAAGTCACTATGACAAAAAATCATTTGCTAGATCTGTAGGTGCAGGACTAAAGATGAAAGATTATTTATGCTAAACACTTTTGCACTTGGACCTTAAAGTGTAATGAGATTTTGTTGATACTAGCTGGAAATTGGAACTGGAGATATCAGGGAATATAGTCAGGTAATTAGTACAAAAGTACTTGACATATAAATATATCGTTGCCATTTGCTGGCTTAGTAATAGATCACCTAAAGCTGTAATGATAACAAATTATGTAAAGATGCCAGAGCAATTTTAAATGCAAAATAATTATTGCAGAAAAAGAAAACAATGCTGCCACCTACAACTTAGTACAGTTTAAAACTTTGCCTAAACCTCTTTTGCTTTCAATAGAAATTCACCACATTAACTGCAAAATCAATGTTTCCCACTACACCACCTCCTCTTTTAAGATCAGGCTCAGCATTTTTAACCTCCACTGATCAGTAACAGGGGTGAGATCAGAGACAGTGTTCTTCACCTCAATGTCCAGTGCCCAGCGCCGTGTCTTCCCCTCCTCTGTCACAGGTTCCAGAAATGGCTCCCACACAGCACGTTTCTCATTGTAGTAACCAATTTCTACATCAAAGCTGCCTTCCACACTCAGCTGCAGTTGGAACAACAAAAGCAGAATGAAGATAAGCACTTGTAGTCATTACAAAACAAATTCAAGTTTTAAATGATGCATCGAACTACAGACGCACTCAGAGCTTGGTCTTCACTAGGTTAACATGTTTCTAAACAGGATATGTTGTAGTGGATGTGAGTGATATTTATGCCTTCTATGATTCTGTGGTTTTGTAACAGTGTGAAGGTGTCAATGATGCTCACCAAATCACCAAGTCTCCTAAAGATGTTTGTAAATCTCTCTTCTCACCTGAGTGCTCCAGTTGTGAACTTGTGCCCAAAATTTTGACTCAAGGATAAGAAGGGGCACTGTGCGATTACCAATGCCTCCGTCCAGCTCTATCACTATGGATGGGATGCTAACAACCATCTGGCAAAATGAATAAGAAGAACTATAATATGAAGCAGCATGGGTCCTTTTCTATGAAAGACACTTCTACAAATTCTCATTTAAAACCAATAAACTTTAAACACTTTATAATTCAGGGTAGGCATATTTTAGATTTCTGATTGTAATATTTAGCATGAAAAATATCAACTGTTGTAAAACAGCTAATTAGTCAAAATGTGAAAGTATATCCAACGAAAATTTGTCAACTCATATCTCAACTTGAACGTTGAACCTGTAAGCATACTACCTTTATAAAAGCAAACTAAAAAATACAACAGCTGAGTAATTTCTGTAAAAAGAATCAAACACTCTCAAGAATTAAAGCACATAATAGTTAAATAAAAACACAGAAGAATACGCTAAATGAAATAAAGAATGCAGCTCTACATTCTTTCAATGTTTCCAGGAGGACAGATATACAACAATGAGTACATCCCAAAGTATGGATTCTGATGGCTGCCTGCCTGCCTGATAACACATTTATATTGCTGATCGCTACTAAAGCATTCAGCAGAAGTTTTTGACATTTTGTCCTTATATGAGAAAAGTATAAAACAAAAGTTCTCACAAAAAATATTTTAGTTATCTTAAGGGATCAAACAAATGACACCTGAGCGATCGAAAAAAACAAAAAAACAAAAAACAAATGACACTAATGCCACTATTTTAGAAATAATAAATATCCATTTACAATATAAACAATTTTAATATAGCATTTGTGTAATTGTATACTCAATTAAATAATTTTTAGTAAGATAATCATGCTGCTAATGTACTGTCTTAACATGCTTCAAAAGTTCAATAAAATACTTTATAACTTTAAATGGTCTCCACACTAAGCAGTTCAAAGAAATGCTGGTTCAATTCAAACTAAAAGATAAAATCAATTAGCAAACTGACCTAGGTTCTTTCACAAATGGCTGTTTTAAATACATTTAAAAGCAAGCTGTAAAAAAGACTGTAGTGAATGGCAATGCCAATCAAGGGGAGGAATGCAGTGAACTTAACTTAGTCATAGTGAAGTCTTCATAAAGACTTGATTCCAAAGCTGGGAACAGAATTGTTTGCAAAGAAGTAGGATCAGGATTGAGAACAGGACTGCGTGTTTGTACACCTAAAGCTGTAAATAATTTTGCAAGTGTAATGATCCTCGACCGTCAATCAAAATTCCTCCAGCTAGCAAAGAATGCAGAAACTGCTGACTGCTTTCTGTACATTATTGTGCATTGCAAATATTAATAGTCATAGTCTAAATGTTGGTGTGAAAAAGCTATCTTAAATCTTTGCAAGTCTTTAAGAGGCAAGATCCTTATTGCTAGTTTCGTTTTTGTTCTAAGGTAATTGGTGTCAAGCAGAGGGAGTTCGCTTCTTTCTGTGATCAGTAAATTGTAAGAAAAGTTTTCAGCATTTTGTTAATTACAGATCATGTGCTAGCAGGAGAATTTGTTTTGTCTTGTAGCTAGCACTTGTTTTTATTGTGTGTGTGTGTGTGTGTGTGTGTGTTTTTGGTAACTTTTGTAACCGAGCACATTTTCCAAATGACCACTGGAATTAATAAAATTGGCCACCGTCATTGTGTGTGCATATATGCACAATCCCATGCCTGTAGTCTGCATGCATGTGCACTTTAGTAACTTTACCTTTGGTTTTAACACTTACCCACTCACCACTATTACACAACCTAAGCATATAATTTCTCAGTCAGTTTTACAAATCCAGGTAAACAGGAGAAATGTCCCTCGAGACTGTTTAGACTGTTTATATTTTCATATGAAAACACAAAACAAGCACCTACTGTCTACTCATGCATACCATACAACCCTACTGAGATTCTAGGCTGATGTACAGAACCATCTACCAAAAAACAGGTTACAAAACCCAGGCCTTACAATGTCATGTAACTATTTCTAGCTGATTCTGATGCTGTTGTTGTGGGCGATTATTATCATTCAAAACATCAGCACTTGTCAAAATACAACACAGAAGATGCATGCTTAAGATGTAAATGAAAACAAGAGTGAACCTGCAATCAGTATAGTTTTTAATGTACATTATGGTGTCCTATCAACAAATAACAGGAACAAGTAGTTATTGGGCTAACTTTGTTAACTGCCAAAAGCAAAGGAGTGGTAAGCTAAAATTCAACTCCGTATTACTGTCAAATTTGTTAAAAGTTTTCAAAAATCCTCATGAGTAGTGTGACCACAAGTCCTCAACATCAACACACTGACCCTACTAAGGTACCCATCCACCTGCTTCTTGAAAATGTTTGTAGTTTTGGGCTCCTTACTGGTAAATGATCTTGGCAAGTATTTTTGTGTACCAAAGCAGTTGCAGATTCCACAAAGTATCTACACACGAGAAGCATCATGAGACTTTCTTCCAACGAAATTCTTCCTAATTTTTATGTTCAGGGTTTCAGCATGGCAGGATAGGTGGATAACTGTTATATGTAATTTTCTTTGTTCTGAAACCAATGTGATCAAAGATCTCTATTTAACACACAAAGAATTTTCTCTATTTTTCAGTCTGACTTATTAAAGCTGCATTCAAATGAAACTTATGTGTGGCGGGCAGAAGCTTAGACTTTTACTGTTCTTCTTACTTATGGCTGTTTTTTAAACAAAGTAGTGCTCTAATATACCTCTGCAAAGTTTGGGTGTGAACGATCCTGCAAAGCTAGAGGAAAATGGACATGCAGACTGTGTTCATCAAACCAAACAAGCTTTCTAGCTCATCCATGAAGCCAGCATGATTACTCAGAGCCAGGCATGTCTCTACAACAGCCCTTAAGTAACAGCCTAGTAAGTGTTGCAAACAGACCCTTCTCAAAAACAAATAAATTAAAAGGAAAAAAATCTGCATGTAATAAAGTTAATAAAGATTTCATCGTCTACTGCTTTGTGTATAATTGCATTCTTAATATCTAACAAATTTACTCCAGAGAGTGGCTGCTGAACTTGCTCCCTGTTTAAGTTCCATGCATTCTACAGACTGCAGGTTCTAAAACAAAATCAACACGATCAATGCAGCAGGGACAGCAGAAAAGTAAGGAAGGCTTTTAGAAAGCAGCACACCCTTTACCTGCTCATTATGCTGGAATGTCATAAAAAAAACAAAAATATTTTTTAAATATGTCAACATAATGCTACCAAAACTTTATTGATAATAATGGTCCTAATATATCAGGTACAGCAGAGGGAAAAAATCCTCTTTTCACTGTCTTTTATTTAAAAAAAAAAACTGAAATATAAAATAATGGCTTAAATGAGTTTTACAGTAGGTAATAAGTTCTGACATAATTTAAGATAAGACTTTATTGATCCCAGAGGGCTATTGTCACCATCAAAAACACATTGCATAAAAGACAGATTTTATGTAGGTAGGGATATTGAAAGCAACTTAAAATTACAAATACATTTTCACATAAAACAGTTAGAAAACTGGACTAAAAAGCAAAGATGAAATAAACAATTAAGAACGACTGAGCAGGAAATAGAAGTGGAAAAAAAAGACAAAAGTGTGGGTAAGATTGACTCATTAATTGTTTTACTGCCTGAGGTATATACCTGTTACCAGAGACTAAAATGATTACACACTACTTACAAGCAGATTTATGCTGGAAACAAACTCTGATTAGAAAGTGATGAAAGTCTGTCCTGTGCAGGTAGCATTAAGGAATTGTCTTAAGTTAGCAAGAGCTGTGTGTGTGTGTGTGTGCGTGTGGGTACCTGGGTGTGATAAGTCAGCATGTCGAGTCATGCCATATGTGCAAAGTGAGGAATTATTGAAGAGTACAGGTTGAATTAGTGGCTTTCCCTGTGATGACTCCAGGGTTATGGCTAGTGAACTCCTGCCAAGAGATTGACTACTTTCCTAAGGGCATGCTGTGGATATGTAACATGAGTAACTTGTAAAAGGCTTTTTCAAAGGTTATGTATGTCATGTTTTGAAATTTTCCGAGAGCAGAATGAGAGTTAATTATTCTTGCAAGGATGTTGATTTTGATAATAATAAATGTAGACAGGGTCAGCATAGAAGAATTATCTTCATCCACGTGAAAGAATATGCAAGTGTCAGGTTGTGTGCATGAGTGAAATGTATTGTGCACAAGTGTGACAGCCTACGAAACAGATTAAAGTGTCACCTCTTCTCTTCTGGTTGAGTTCCCTATAGAAGAGTGACTAGTTGTTTGGGTAAAGTCTGCTCCTCTGTTTTCCTGTTTAGCTGTGTAACAAATAAATTTTGACATGCTAGATCTAGAAACATAGTGCAACAAATAAAAAAGTTGCAAAAATTGACAGTGAATATGTAGATATGTTTATGAGTGCATACAAACATACAAGAATATACCAAAGATATAATTTACACTGTCACCTAATGACCAAAGCTTCTGAAAGAATGCTGTTGTTTACAAACATTTTAACAATTTAACTTAGATGTGCTACATCAATATATAATGTAAAAATGTACACACAGATGTGTCTCATAAGAAAGTATTAGTTGCTGTAGCTATAACAGCAACATAATCCCACCTGATTTAATGTACCAAAGATTGCATGAAGCCAGGGTCTTCACATTCCACAGATCTGCAGGAACGGTCCCTTTTGAGATGACTGCTAGAGTACTCTGTAACATCACCACAGGGGAGCAATAAAGCAACAGCTTCATCTCCTGTCTTAATCTATCAAAATCTCCTCTCTACTTCATTTATAATCTCTGAAAACAGAATGGTCAAGATTGTATTTAAGGGGAAGGTAAAGGCAGAAAGGATCAAAGAATGTCATATGAATGAGACATGTTATGCCTGCATGCCTGTATGATATGGCATGGATAATGAGTATGAGCAAGAGAGCTTATGTCAGCAATCCTGTATGAAGTGACAGTTAAGATCCCTGCTTGATCATTGGATAATTGTGGCACAATACAGCTCCCCAAACATAAAATCTACCTCGTCAAATAGCATACTCAAAACTGTTGATGTCATCACAATGTATATCAGATTTCTCACACTCTTTTACAGTATTACATCTCTCTTACTTTAAGACTTGATGAATATGTTCTGTTAACCCCGATCATGTTTATGAAACATTCACAAAATGATTACTTTTATTCTGGCATAAACATAAAATGGAGCAGACCATCAATCCTGTACCCACCACGATCTCATTTTCTGTTAGAATGCTGCATAAATATTGTAAAATAGTAGAGACATTATGTTTTCTTGTGTAAAATTCTCCCAGAATCTACTAAATGGCTTAAGAGAACTAAGTAATGACAAAGGTCAAGATATTGCTGCTTGTGTACATTGGTTTTTGTAGTTAATGCTGTTAGCTTCAGAGGCTACATCATACAGAGGGTACCACTCTTCAGGAATCTGTCAAATTGTTGTATGATGCGTCTAGTGTATTGGCAAAGCATCTGGGTGTTTGCCAACTCTCACTTATAGACCTCACTATTGTCTAGCATCGCTATTTCTGGAGCACAGGGGAAAAAGAGTGAAAACCTAAATGTTTCTCCTTCCAGTAATACTACAGCAAGTACCTTTCTACAAGAAGTCCTTTGCAGAAACTCCTCTCAGAGTTAGGCAAAAACTGAGCACCACTTCAGCCCCTAACCAAAGTGCCAAAGTTTGGAGAACATTTGGCCCCAGGCATGTGGCATGTATAATTTACTCTTTTGTGGACACATCCTGGTGATCCATGACCCAAATCCCCAAGCTGCAGGAAAACAGCATCAGAGAGAAGGAAAACACCAGACAATAAGAGTTAGAATTAGTTAACAGCTAACTTGGTGGGTGAAAGAACTCTGCCTCAGGTGGAGACACCTTTCTAGTGTCGTTTGACTATGGATGAGATTGTCACATTCCAACCCACAGCAAGCTGGACACACATCCATACTGATGGCTCCGCTGAAAAGACTACAAAAAATGGAAGATGTGTTTACATGAAAACCATGTCAGCACCCAGTGGCAGATTGTGTTCCAACTACAAGGCAGATGTCCTGGAACACCTCATTGCTACAGAGACTCTTAAACAGTAGGCCAAACCCAAGAAAGCAGTCTTTTTCACAGACTCACTCAGCCCTACAAGTGCTTAGTTCTAGTCAGACCAACTAAACACTGCAGTCCCTGATGAACATCATCAAAAAGCTAACCCAAACAACCAAGACTGTTCTGCATTGGATACCAGTACACACAGGGATTGCAAAAAAGAAGAGAGCAGACTAGCTGGCAAATAAAATGCAGAAAGAGCAGCCATCATCTGTTGGTAAGGGCTATGCTGCCAATGGATAAAAACAAAAACAAAAAAAAAACAGAACAAATAAAAAAAAGTAAGAGAACAAAAATGAAAACGGCAGACACATGTTAATGTCCTTTATCCTTGAGCTCAGAATTTTAATAGATGTTGTGTCTTATAACTAAGAATACCTTCTGGCTTGAAACAAGGTAACGTAAGTTCACAAGATTAAGTTGCATTTTTCATAATGATGTGTTGGATGTATTAGGAATATGCTAATCTTGATGTTGGCTACAGTCTATATCCCTCACACACATACACACACACCTGCAATAAATTTTCCAATGAACTGAAAATACAAAAGAATCAAAACTGAATCTTTTGCAAATAACTACTTACTAGAAATGATGCATCAGTTCCTGAACCCTGTCAGCAATAATATAAGCAGCAACAGATTATGAACAATGAATTTAACTAAAATTCTACCACAATCCATGTCAATGATTAGGGACTACCAATGAAACAAAAGATGATAAACTAAAACATGCAATGTCTGGATTGTATGACCAACAAGCATCTACCATCAAAGGGACTCTTTTGATTCC
Organism: Marisa cornuarietis; assembly: GCA_004794655.1. NCBI lineage: Eukaryota > Metazoa > Mollusca > Gastropoda > Architaenioglossa > Ampullariidae > Marisa > Marisa cornuarietis. Next base: position 8,051,344 of record SMMW01000584.1, read on the forward strand.
CATGAAAACCAATAGTTCAGTAATTCACAGTAACTTCTTTTTAAAGTCATGTGTGTACCTCGGTAGTCAATCCCATAGAAATCAGAGATATGGTTGTCATGATACTTGGTGAAATCATAAGCACAATGTCACTGAAAGTGACATCAATATGATGATTTCGACCATGAGGTGCACTGCTGACCACACTGATGTCACAAGGTGTTAGAATCTGAAAGACAGTGTCTCATTTAATAAATCATTTGTAAACTCATAAAAGATAGAGCACTATACAATACTAATTCATCACATTTGCTACCAAAAGCTCTGTTCATAAGAGAAAATGCAGACTGTCATATTTTCCCGTTATATACAGCATATAAGAATATGAAAGCTGTCAGTATGCACACACATTACTTGCCTACATAAGTACAATCCTCCACACATGCCTTGCAGATAAGCCCAACGTTCACACACACCAACAATCTTCTTTTTACTAAACAAGTTTGTGTGAACCTTGTTCTCGCTATCTATACTTTATTTACTGCTATAAATGCTACTAAATTCAATTTACAACAATCTGTCTTACAAGAGGAACAAAGTGAAATAAATATCCAAGCAAATTTATGGAAACATATGCCAAACAGACCTGATGACTGGGTTTGTGGCGATTGTCAAATGTACACATGAATACCTGAAGCCCATTAATACCGGCGTTCATCTTTTGAACTTCAGGAGTCTGAATCAAGCGGAATGACAAAGCCATCTGCAATTTCGCAAAAAGAAAAAAAGGAAAAATAACACAAAACGAGTATAGTAACTAAACACATCACCATTGACAGCAATCGTTTTGAGCTGATTACTGCTTTTATATAACAAAAAGTATATTGTCATCTTTAATGTTATATCATTTTCAGCATACAATGAGGAGCCTTAGTGAAGTACAAGAAATAACAGATGCTTGCTTGCTCTGTTTAATTTTTTTTGTCCTTCAGCAGAAAATAGATTTCAAGACAACTGATTCCTGCTGGAGTGTTTGAGTATTATCTTGGTTGAGAACTAGTAATAATACATGCAATTTATTCCACTACCGAATGCAGTAATGGGGCCTCCAGCTGTTGGAGTTTGCAAAGTCACAGGGTACCCCTTGCTAACCTGCTGCAATCTCACAAAAGGATATGGCTTGTGATCTGGCACTTTCCAAATGGGTCAATCCATAACCAAATCAATTTCATCTTACTGCCAAGATGCTTTAAAGCACCATCAATCTGGGGAAGATGATGGCATATTCAAGTGTGGATATTAACAGTGACCACAACCTTGTCTTATCAAGCTTATAATTAAACCTACACATTCACTTTCACCTAGAAAAACTATGAGACCCCAATGTTGTTGAACTCTTCCAGATGCAAGTTGGAGGAAAATTCACTGCCCTGAACCTAATGACTGTGATGTGGAAACCCTTTCGGGCCACATTAAGGAGGTGATCTTGACCTTGGCCAAAAAAGTTTCTTGGGTGGTTCAAGGCGTAGAAACAGTCCTGGGTCAGAAAGCAAGTTCTCGACCTTTGTCAACTGCTGACAGGCCCTGAAGCTTTAAAGAGAAGCTGAACAACCCTGAAGCAGTGGCTGCCTACAGGAAGGTCAATCACGAGATTCAGAAAGGCATGAAGGCAGCCAGAGAAACCTGGACTGAGGGCAGATGCCATGAGACTGATGAGGGAATGGCCAGGGGTGACATTCAAAGCCTTCCACCTATTCAAGACCCTCACTAATGAGGACCAGAAGAAAAAGTCCGCAATCAAAGACAGCGAGGGTCGCCTGCTCTCTGATGACAAGGCTGTCCTAGATTGATGGAAGAAGTACTGCAATGACCTTTACAACTTTCTGCTGACAACAGATCCAAGCATCGTCCAAGGAAGAGGACCTGCAAGTCCTACAGAAGTAGGGCAGGCTATTCAGAGCCTGAAGAGAGGAAAGTCCCCAGGGGTGGACAATGTCCCAGCAGAGTGGATCAAACGTGGTGGGAAAGAGATAGTGAAGGCTCTTATCACACTGTGTTGGGAGATCTCAGCCAAAGGAGTTTCTAGTCATACCCCTCCTGAAGAAGGAAAGCATGAGGCAGTGTCAGAACTATCAAAACAATAAGCCTGATTAGCTACACAAGTAAAGTTATGATGAAGGTGATCCAGAACTGCCTCACACCTCAGCCCCTCACTGACAAGCTCACTGCCAGCGCGAGCATGTATGGGGTGGAGATCATGATGAATGGGGTACAGCTGGAAGAAATGCAGTCCTTCAAATACCTAGGCACGAGCTATTAAATGTTGTACTCAAGAAATGTTTTCTTCACTCTCTTGTAGTAGATCTGAGTGAAAGAAGATAAGCAGCTGGAAAAAAGACCTACTGTCATTGAAGTTCAGTTACAGCAAACAAATTTTAAAAAACATTACCTACACATGATATGCAAAAGAAAATAGAATAATTCAATATTTTATTAGAAATATGGGTAAAATTCAGATAGCACTTTCCTAGCAGCTAAAAAAGGATATGACTGGTTCAGCTAGAGGTCATGCAAGATTCATTAGATCTTATGGCATGCCAATGAACACTATTTCTAGAACTAAAACCTTCTGTAAGAGCTTACAATTGCTACAAGGACTGACAGCACCAGCTAAGTTTAAGGTAACAGTTCAAACATTTATGTCCTATTCCATAAGAAACACAATGCTACTCACATCCACAACAAGGCATTTGGTACTTTGGTTCATTTGATCTTCAATAAGAATGATCTCTGGCTTCTCCATCTCCAGTAGCACTTCCATCATCTGCAGTTCTTGTTTTTGGTCTGAGTCTTCTGGAGGAGTCAAGCCAGGCTGCATGGCTCCATTTTTAGGTTTTAAAGCACCTAAACACAAAGTGAGGGGGTAATCAATGTTTTACGCCAAGCCAGCAACTAAAGCGCTACATCATAGCAAAGCACAGCTGGCCCTGTAAACAGATGCCACACGCAGAGAAAGAACAGGGTGCCTGAGATGAGATCAGAACCCAGGACAGCCAGTCCTCACTGTACTGGTGACAGTCTAACTGTTGCGCCATGGGACCCCCCAACTAAGTTAACTGGAAGAAAGGGTGTGTACCTGTAAGGGTTGAAATCTTCACTACTTAATTAGTATGAAAACTATGAGACTGCTTCAATGTTAAGTGTCATCTCACATCATGTATGGTTAACTGTCAGCTAACTGTCTTTCATGCACAATGCACTGAGCTCACCTCTACACGGGGAAATGGCTTCTACACATTCAATTATTATTATTCAGTCAGTCGTCCCATGTCAGGCACCTGTTGTTGGGAGGGGAACATGGATAGATGCGGCAGCTGACAGGGCCCGCCATTCTTGCCTATTGTGGGCGATAGTGAGCAGGTCCTATATAGGACAACCAGTCCAGTCTTTGAGGTTCGTAAGCCAGTTCTTCCTCTGGCCACCACAGCGTCGGCCACCCTCCAAGGTGCCTTGAAAGATAGTCTTTGACAGGGTGTCACGCCGGGTCACATGGCCAAAGAAGACCAGCTTATGTCACTTGACTGTTGTTAGTAGAGGTTCCTGGTGTCCTACGAGTGTGGCAATTTTACAAAGTCATTGGTTTTATGTTCGTTGTATGAGATCTGGAACAGTCTCCTTAAGATGCTCTTGAATGCATTTCTTGTGGTTCTGAAAAACTGCTAGTTTAGCATAAGAATAATCCAAACTGTTGCTCATTCTCTCTCTGTTTGGTGTTGCTGCTGCCAATGTTGTGAACGGTGTACTAGCATGACATAGTACACTGTTTGCAATTGTTAATCGCAGGTGCAAATCATGTACTTTGCTAGCAGATGATTAATTAATGATGAGTTTTGGTGGCTGAAATTTACAGGTTAGTTTTATATTGCCCATATCTACCGATATCTGCAAAAAATGCAAACCATTCAGGTTGGTCTTTAATGGCACAGTTCACTTCTTTGTGTTTGGTGGCTGCTTATTATTATCATTATTTTCAACAGCTGTTCTGACAATGAAGTATCTAGGAGACAGCAGTAATCATAGTATATCTTCCTTATAAGCTGAAAAGCCAAGATGTTGACAGAGGTCTCATCAACATCAAGTCTTACAGTAGCATGCTTCCTTTAAACAAGCCATAAAACTTTGTTCTGAGAGTGGGTAAACAAGGATTTTTCTAGTGATTATAAATTCTTGAGAGACAGAGTGGGGTAAAACAATGATTACATAATACTTATGTAATAACATTACCTAAAAACTTGACTTACTATTGGTGCTTTCACCCAAACCCTGGGTGAAGAAGTTGGCCAGTGACATCAAGAACTCCACGCATACACAGATGTAGAGACTACTGATGCTTAGCTTGACTGGAAGCATACATCACAAAACATGGACTAACTACACAACATGAAGTATCCATACCATCAGCATAGAATGCACAGCATGAGACATACTGATACCTCAAAACACACAATATGAACTATTCACACAGGCAGTATAAACGCAGCATTAAATGTCCATTCCAACAAAGTAAAGTACACAACTTTATGTACTCATGAGATGCCAGGAAAATTCTATGCTACAAAAATATCCATTATCAAGAAAACAGCAAATAGCCATCAATGTCCTAAATTTGACTTGCTTCATAAAACTGACCAAAATTGTTTGAGAAATTATGACCAAAGAAACAGTAAAGGAAACAAAAATATTGGAAATATATTTTAGCCAGATAAAAAGATAATTAAATCTGACAATGCATACTGATGATAATATCGAAGGTCAACATTTCACAAATACTTTAACATCATCTGAATCTGACGTGGTTGAAAAATAGATCAAACTTGGGGTTTCAGGACTCACCATTCAGATGCTTTTCAGCATCTTGCTGGAAGTCCACACAGACCATATCTGAAGACTGATTTCTACCAGTTTTGCTCCTCTCTATCATTCTGATAAAGATTCAAGGCATATAACCAGTCAGAATGTGAACATACAACCAAATATCTTTGTCATACTTACTCCAAGGGACATTTTGTCTTTCTTTTTGTAAAAATATGCAGCGTATTATTGTTTTTGCGTAAAGCACAATGAGCCGGCTTTGGCTAGGGAGCTGTGCTAACTGAGATCACTGATAATATCGTTGTTGTCACCACCACCATCATCATCTTAAAAATTTTCTTTATAATTCTGCCATGAAAAATACACTTTCTGGAGCACAATGTCAGTCTTCAAGATACCAGAAGTCATAAGCAAGTTTCCTCACTCAACAACTAAGTTTCAGTAGAAAGTTTTCTGCATGGTGCAACAGTTCACAGCAGTTTAGAAAACTAATTCACTTTAAGGAAAAAAAACGGTTAGCAATAATATCTTCCACATTAAATGGCATGTAACTTAAGTTTCACCTGTCCTACGACCATATAACAACAAGGAGGTGTCAACTCACCTTGTGATACCAGTTGTTTTAGATAGCCGAAGGTCATCAAGAATTAAGTCCTTGAGGCTGACTTTTGCCTTGATAGCACTGTTAGACATAATGATGGCCACTGCTGACATGGATACCAGTTCAAATTTACCCAGAGAACTTGAGGGTGGGCGACTACAGATACCACGTGTCTGCAATGAAATATACAGTTTGGTGACATAAATACATTTCTGTAATATGATTTAAGCAATTTTACAGCTAAAAACAGTGATTAAAAAACAACTTTACACTGTAGACAAAATAATGTTTCAGGAAAAAGAAAAAAATACAAAAGGCTTATGCATAAATTCAATGATTTATTCTTTTTGTGCGGATACTTATACACAGAAATGTAACCAATACTTATACAAAGAAATGTAACCTATCTACATAATATTGATAAAATTTACCAGGACAGTATCACCAGAGTAGAAGACAGCTATCACACCTTTCAGCTGCACATCAACTTTGATCCGGACATAGACCTCTGATCTATGCTCTTCCATTACTGTCCCCACTATGACACATAGAGCAAATGTACTGCAGTAATTATGTATGATAAGAAAACATTCTTTGATCAAGTCTATTTTTTATGGGTTTGTGTCTCTGATATCTCACTGACAAACTCAGAGGCTAGATCTGCATGTTATCTAGGCAAATGCCAGAACTTGTACACTAACCCTGATTGGTCAACTGGCTACTGCAATTTTTACATCTCACATGAAGAAAATAGCACTACTCACATTTAGAGGTCGTACTGACAGATGGTACCACAGTTTCCGATGAATGAGAAGATGCTACAGCATTACTTTTTGTGCTAGACTGGGGCTGTCCTTCTTGCAGGTTTTCATTCAGAATTTGCATCATGGTACCAAAGTCCCCTTGACTTAATCGAACCTTCAGCATAAATAAAAAAAGCAATTGTAATTATGTAACACTTGATTTCCTATTTTAATATTCTGTGTACAGCTTTGATAGATGTATATCTCTGGTTAATTAAAAAGCCACAATGCAAATAAAACATCTTCACATATTTTTCTTCCAGATTAGTTCAAAGGCCTTTGAATTCTTATTCTTTGCAAGCCATGTAAGAAAAACTACAAGTGCTAAAAAGGTGTACCAAGATTCATGGTCTGCAATCCCTGACCTAATCTGAATTACTAAAGATCTAGTTTTATATTGTTTAACAGTTAGATATTAATTCACTGGAGATTAACGCATTCACTATGGGATGTAAACATTTTTATACCTAATTTACTTGTGCTTTGGTAAGTCAAAAACATTTTATGCCTAACAAAATCAAATTCTTTTTAAACCTGCTCTATAAAAAAATTATGTTATATATTTTATTTTTAAATTTACCGTAAATTTCAGTCTACTGAGTGTGCCTGTTTATAAGCTAAAGTTTATAAGTGTTTACCACTAAATGTTTTTTTTAATCTTAACACTGTAACATGGAGCTCCTTAAAAAAGTAACTGGAATCTGAAAAATCTGGAAAAATTGGTGAACAAGTCGCATCATTCTTTAAGCCACAGGGTTTAAAGATGGGGAAAAAAGTTGTGGCTTGTAGTCCAAAATTTACGGTATATAATAGGATGCTGTGGGGAGCTCCACCTCCTACCCTACCAACACCATGATCAAGAGGTGGACAAACACTACTATTGATCCATTGAGCAAACTTGTGCAGAACAATGCTCAGTCACTGACTCAAAAGAGGGTTGGGGAAGGTACCGTTGAGAGGGAGAGGAGATGGGCACTGCCCTCATGTAAAGATGACCTTGAGAAAAGTGGCTCACCTCATTCCCTAGCAACCTGAAAAAGGTCATGGGACGACCTTTACACCTTTACTATATACTTAAGTATCAGGCCCATGCTGCAGTATCAGTAATCATTTTGCTAGTCCATTATAGAAACAATATGAGTAATTCAGAGATAGATCTTTGGTAGATTCTTAACAAATACCCATAGAACAAGTATTCAGCCTTGAAAATTGAGTACAAAACTATTACGCTACAAAACAGAGGTTAGACACTAGATAAATATATAAATATATGTTTACCAGTCAGATACCATTGGAAGATTCGAAGAAATGGTTTGAGAACACGACACAAATCTCTCTATATATTAATACTGCACTATTCAGATTTATGGAAGGTTTATACTCAGCAGGTAGCAGCATAAAAAGAACTATAACACCAACAGGAAAAAAAACTGATTTTGTTTGACCTTGAATAAAACGAAAGTAGAAGACTTATTAGGAAACAGTTAAAATGAGTAAATATAAGTCATTCGGATAAAGACAAGCTATGTGTGAACAAGAAAGAAATATGAAACTTTATTAAACAATAAAATGTAGCTTCTGATTTAAATAAAATAAAATTAAAAAATTAAATAAAAGACAACTTAAATACATTAAAGAACAGTCTATATGATCAGATCATTATCTGCAAAACCATATGGTCTACATAAAAAAGGCTAAATATAAACTCTTGTTTATATTGATATGATTATTTTCACAAGATTTTTAACACACTTTCATAGCACAATGACAGAAAGCAAAGATAGCTCCTATGATAGCAGACGTGAAATAAGCCATTAAAGAATAAATAAGCAACAGGTCCTGACTATACCTGATGAAATTTTAAAACATTCAAATAATATAATAATCCTATTTATAGTCACTTCAATTACTTGTTTCATCAGTCATACTCCAAGTGCATGAACAGAAGCCATAATTCTAACTTCAGATGTATTTCTCTTTCAAAGTCTACAGTTCTGTTCTAAGTTTGAAGGTTAATATGTGGATAGAACTGAATAATACTGTTGGGGAAGATCAGGTGGTTTTAAAGTGGACTATAGAACAATAGACCATACACAGTATTTGTATTAATGTATATACTACAAAAATAACTCACTAAACACAACAACTATATATAGTATTTATACATTGTGATTCTGTAATTAGAAACAAACTTTGGCATATTTTTGTATAAAATTACATGGAAAACTTCTAGGTGCTGTTAGAAGTATGTATAGTCTTGTCAGAGTACATGTTGGTATAGGACCTGAGTTAACTTGTACTCAATTTCTCAAATGAGATTAAACTTCCAGCCCTGAACTTTTTTCCTTGTTTATTAATAAACTTAATTACTTGTGAAATCAGAAATCAAAGACACCATGTTATTCAACTCTCTTCTAACCTTACACAACTGTTCATTTTACTTTTTGCTGGTGAAGCTGCATTACTTTCTGACACAGCAAAAGGCTTGTAGAATCAGTTAAAATATCTTGAACAGTGTCTAAATATCTGGAAATTTGAAATAAATTTTGATAAATCAAATAATGCTGTTTTTAAAAATGGAGGATTTATTTCAAAGAATTCAAAGAGTGGTTCGTAGAAACAAAAAGTTAATCACTGTTTACACTTAACAATACCTTGGATTATATTTGTCAACTCAATGTGGGTTTATTCATTCCCTACAAGGCACGGAAAAGAGTAGTTAGCATCCTGAAGGTTTTGTAGTGTGTAAATGATTGCAATTCATCACTGTTCTTTAAATTATTTGGTAATCAAATACAACAAATTATGTTATAGTTCTCTGAAATGTGGGAAGTTTATGCTGATATAAACATAATACCATACAAAATTCATGTTTGCCATGAAATGCTTTCTGGGAGTCACTGCACAGACCCCAAATGCTCTGGCTTCTGGTGAGCTGGACGACACTATTTTATATAAATTCATAAATAAAATGCAATAATTGCTGGTTAAGAATAGAATAGCTTATCTCCTTTCAAATTATTTACACAGAAAAGCACTAGTAATGTTAGAAAACTTACTCCAAATAATAAAGGCTGACCCATCTAATGATAACACTCTATAACATCTCTAATTTCTCATCTCACGCATGGTGCTATACAAAAGTACTCCTCACCAGCATCATAATCAAGGCCGAAAGAGAAAATCGATTCTTGTCTATTCTACCGCATTTCACTGGCACCTTTTATTCACAGACTGGCTGCTATTCAGATAACATTCATTACAAATACTTTAATCAATGACTGCATGGATACCATAGTTTCTTAATTTACTTTACTCACATTCAAGGGTTCAAGTGCTCCACAAAGTTCTAATTCTGGACTTTCGTGATACCAGGAGGCTGAAAGATTGCGTCTCATCTGCAAGGACACTGTCAGGGGTTCTAGGATTAAGCACTCTGCAGAAATGTCAGTATCCCCTGCCATCAGTGCCCTGAGAGAAAATTAAATTGAAAGTATTTTAGACAGTGAGAGGAAATTAAATTGAAAGTATTTTAGACAGACTGGTTCTATTACAAAAAAATGAAACCTACAACCATGACAAATGTACTGTAAAGTCTTACAAGATTTTAGTGAAGAAATCTAGACTGTTTTCTGGAGTTGAATTCTTTATGGCACAAATGCATCTGGCTGCTGGAAGTCATAATTTTTAAACACTATCTTTTCACAGAGGTGCAAACCATTTAAATTTATTATATTTTCAAAACTATCTCAAAGACATTGAGTAATAAAAATAAAAACTGAAAGATTTTATCTTCTTAAAAGAAAATGTGGTAATTCTATTATTATACAAAGGGAGCTATAAATAAATTTTGATGATACATATACTTCTATGTTTTTCAGCTGGTGACACTTTGCTACCAAAAAAAAATAGCATAATCTAAGAATAAATAAAAAAGCGAAATAAAACATGTAAATTTTTTTATTAGCACAGTTTGACAAGATTTTATGGGGTACTGTATACTGTGAAGACACCGAGATGATGCTTGCAAAAGATGAAGAGTTAGCATATATTTTTGGTCCATGAAACTGACTTTGTCATCTTCTATCAAACACTGGCTTAAGAAAAGAAATTTTGCCACCTATCATCACCAGTGTGCCATAATTTCACATTTGGAACTTCACATTCGCCCAGGGCGAAATCCTGCTTGCTGAGGCCAGAGGTCTTTCTCAACGGTTGCCGTCAGTCTTGACAAAACAATCTTGCTGAAGACCTTACTGGTGAGGGAAAGAAGTGTTATACCCCTCCAGTTATTGCAGTCCCCAAGATCTCCTTTCTTGGGTAACTTGAAGATGCGCCCTGTCTTCCACACATCGGGGATCTGTCCTGATTCCCAAACTTACCTGAAGATTTCAGTCAACATGGGAGCTGTCACATTCACATCTGCTTTCAACATCTCTGCTGTTATTCCATCTGCCTCTGGTGCTTTGCCGCTTTTCATTGCCTTGATTGCTGCTGTCACTTCTTCCAGGCTTGGCGGGTCTGTGCAGATGTCAAGGTCTGTATCTGCTGGCTGGATGTTTGTGAGCTGAGGGGGGTCCGGTCTGTTCAGAACTGACTCAAAATGTTCCCTCCAGCGCTGTAGTTTTTCTGCCTCACTGGACAACATTTCCGTTCATGTCTTTCACTGGCACTTCACTGTTTTTGAACCTGATGTTTAGCTGTTATTGATTTTATACAGTGTCTTCAGGTCATTTTTTCTTGCTGCTTCTTCTGCTTCATCTGCCAGTTTCTCTATGTAGTCACTTTTGTCGGTTTTGGTCATCCTCTTTACCTCTTTGTTTATTTCTGTATATCTTTGTGTGTGTTGTTCCTTCATACATTCAGATCTGGTGTTGTTGATTTTCTGCTTGGTTGACTTTCTCTTGTCTATCCTTTTCCATGTCTCTTCTCTGATCCACTGTTCTTTTTCGTTGGAAGCCCATTATTTTCTCTCCTGTTTCCTGTAAGACTCGACTAAAGTCCTCTAAGGTCATCTCCTGTTGGTCCCCTAGTGCCTGGAACCTGTTCTTTACTTCCACTACAAAGGCCCTTTTGGTGGCTGGGTCTTTCATTCTGCCGGAGTCCACTCTCTGCTGACGTGCCTGTTTTCCTCGCGATCGATGTAGCTTCAGAGAAACTGCGGCTATCACAAGAGTGTGGTCACTAGCAACGTCTGCTCCTCTGTAGGCTCTGACATCTTGAAGTGAGCTCCTCTATCTTCGGTTGATGATGACATGGTCTATCTGGTTCTTTGTACTAAATGTCCTGCTACTTTTCTTTTTGTGTCAAACTGCCAGTTAGCAGTAAACTTACAAGATGCAAATAATAACTGTATGAGATCATGTAGTAGTTAACTTTTATCACTTAAATCATCTTGTAAATTTTGTTATGTTGTTTGAGCTCACATAGAGTTCAGCAGTAACTTTCTCGCCAAAAAATTGTTAATTCCTTTAAATAAACTTGAATGGTTGAGAGATCTTACTAACTGATGTGTATAAAGTCCACATAAGAAAATCTCTAATCTGAAGAAAGAATGTTTTCTTTAATGCATTAAAAATAGTCAACAATACTGTAAAATATAAAAAATATCTTGAAAAATGGCACAGGTCAATATCTCTTATCATCCTCTTTCCATTAATCCCAAAGCAATAGCTGTAGGTCAGTTAGAAGAGGAGTTGGTGGTGTCTATATTCGTGGTTATTTTTAAAGCATAAGCATTATTATTTTATACAGTGGAAACTTTAGAAAATTAACAGTTTCTCAACTAAGTTCACAGGGGATTATTTTCTGAATGATTAGTGTCACTGGGAAAGCATGTGTTTAAATCTTTACATACAGAGATATTGCAAATAAGCACTTCAGCTACAAACTACAGGCATTATTACTTGGTAAATTATCAAACATCAAATGGTTTCAAAAACTGCGCTCAACGTTTATTTTTAAAAAATTCATAATGTAATTTTGGCACCATTAACACCAGGAAATAAAGATCTTTAACACTGTGTATTCAAATAGTTTCAAACATATTATTTTTAGTTTGTGATACCTATTTCTACTGAAATGATGAATGATGAATGAACATACATGAAGACTGGAAATACCTGGACAGTTTCAAAGACGTCAGCACGATGTTCATTTCCTCCAAAATGGCCGGTACATTGTTTGGGGAAAGCCTTCCGGCCAACTTGAAGGAGTTGGTGATGGATAAGTGACCTAAGTCAAGCATCAGGGTGTTACTAGAGGTGGAGTTTTGTGGCACCACAATGACCGGAGCTTTCATGTTCAACCTAAGCAGCAAACGGGTTGCTGTCTCCTGCAAAGACTGTACAGTATCCATGCCAACTTGCGCTGCCACCTGGCCAGCCTTTTGCATCTGGTCTTTCGCGGCTTGAAAATTGTCCATAAAGCCCTGATTAGAGAGTAAAGTGATTTTAAATGTGGATAAATGATTATCTCCCCTGACATTCCCATAAACTAGATAATTTGAACAGTTCTAGTGCAATTCTACATGGTTATGAAAGTTATATATTTAAATGGCTACAAACAAGACATACAGAATTCACAAATTTAGAAACTAAACTTTTTCTAAACAACATAAAAGGTTAAACAATTATTTTGTCTTCATTCCTCTTTTTTGTATAAATATGCATCATCACCCATCCCTTGAGGTACTAGCTGATCATGAGATGAGATAAGCTGGCCTGCTCATGAGCCACTTCCCCAGCTGTTGGAAGAACTGACTAGATGTAGCAGCTGACAAGGCACACCATTTAGAGTGGTCTTGTGTTAAGCAGGTCATGTATGGAGCAGTCAGTCTACTCCTTCCCATTTTCCATCCAGTTCTTCCTCTTTCTAGCTTGGCAGCAATCTCCTTTCACAGAGCTCTACACAAGAGTTTTAGTGTTGTGGCAGACCAGCTTATGTCGCTTCACTGTTGCAAGTAGGGGTTCCTGGTGTCCTGCATGAGTGGCAACCATGATTTGTACAAAGTCAATGGTTTATATTCTCTATACAAGATCCAGAGCAGCCTCCTCAGGCATTTCAACTAAAATGCCTGGATTCTCCTCTCCACATGGGCAATCAGAGGCTACATTTCACATCCGTAAAGAATCAGTACAAGGGAATGGTGCAGGCTGTACTTCATAGTAAACCTGATGATATGGCTGCACCAGACCCTGTTCATATGGCTGCACTAGACCCTGTTCAGCCTAGCCATTGCTGCTGCTGGTGCTGCTGTTGTGATCCTGTTGATGATATCTGTTGTGGAAGAGGCTGGCTCCCAAACACTTAAAGCTGCCTTGAACCATACTTGGTTCATATGGAACCTCAAACTCGAGTTGTGATGCTGTTCAAATCTCCAGTACATCTGCCATCAACTCACCTCTGCCCTTATATACACCTCACAGGGATAATCTTTTCACTTTGCTCCTCTAGGCCCGCTTCAATCAGTGCCGCTAACCCTAACCAATCACCGCCGGGCTACCGGCCACCCCTTTACAAAGGGATCTCCCTATTAAACAATTACAGTAAACAATATAGGTTCATTCTAAACAGGTACTTGTCTGACTGGATCAAAGGCAACATATTAAGAGAAACAATCAGGATTTAGAAAAGACCACTCAACAGCAGACCACATTTTTAACTGTTTGCTATGGCTCAACACTACCTCACACATTATAAATTATATGTTGCATTCATAGACTTTGTTAAAGGTTTTGATCTATTATCTTGACCAAAATTATGGGTTGTTCTTAGAAAAAGTGGTGTTAGAGGAGGGGAGGAGCGGGACGGTGTTTAATGCAGAGCCAACAACTAAGGCTATATCACGGCAAGGCAGCCAGCCCTGTAAACAGATGCCACATGCAGAGAAAGAACAGTATGCCCAAGACAAGAGCTGAACCCAGGACAGCCAACCATCACTGTTTTGGGGACAGGCGCTAACGGTTGCATCACTGGACCACCAGGTGTTAGAGGAATGATGATAGCTGCTATACAATGTACGTATAAGGTGAAAGACTGGGTTAGATGTGGCCAAGGTGTGACTGATCTTTTTATCTGCACTAACTCATCAGAGTCATGCCCCTTCGGCATGAATTTTTATCATTTTAAAAAATTGTAAAACAAATAACATGTTAGGTACAACTGTAGTTTTTGTTTGTCTACACAGACAGATATTAGCAACATTTTTTTACTGAATTATCTTCAAGCTTGTTTCTTTTCACAGCTAGATATTCAGGAAGGTTAGTAATTGGGATGGGGAAAAAAAAAAAAGGTGACGTAGGCTACCACACCCAACTGGATCCAATCACCACAAATCTTACCAAAAGTACAGTTTATATGTAAAAAATACATGTGGAATGATCCATAAGGAATCTAAACACACAGATAAGTGCCGCATATGCATAAAGGTTGATCGGTTTTTGCACCAAGGACTGATGTGAAACATCTGATCTCTGACTCAGCATTTCTGAAATGCAGTGACTAAGATATAGAAAATTCTAAATTACTGCCAGGAAACAACCGACTAAACAATGCAAAAAAAGCAGCTGCAGAAAAATGATTCCTTAAGCAATTCCTTAGTCTACCTACAGAAATGGACAAAACATATCATATACCCTTTGTAATATTGCCTTATGGAGTTAGCACTCACAAGGGCTTTCATAATAATGATCTACAAAACGACTCCTATGAGTTAAGGCGTTAAATGGGGGCAGATAACCATCCCTATTCTTTTCTCATTTCTAATTAATGAAGCTTCTACTGACATTATTCCAAACAGGAAGCATGGCATCCAATTATTTCCAGACAACAGAGATTTTCATTCTCTTAATAATGAAGATTTTTATAGCGCATATTCACACTCATAGAGAGCATGCTCTTAGCGCTTAAAACGGGGAAGAGACATGGACTAAATGGAAAGAACACGAGGTAGGGAAGAATAAACGCCAGTACTGATGACAAACAGAAAACAAAGATAGAAAACACAAAAAAGGCACCAAGTAACAGAACATCGTGATTCTGCAGAGAAAGATGGGGAGAAAAGTATCAAGAGCGGAAGGGGGGAGAGTAAGAAGGACTAGCATTGTGTTGACTGTGTTAGGAGTAATGCTCAAGGAAGAGGTGCATTTTCAGTGCAGATTTGAAGGATTCAATTGTAAGAATGTGGCGGATATGGAAAGGGAGAGAGTTCCATTGTTTTGCTGATTTTCATTCTCTTGTCTGTTGATGACATAGCTTGTGTCTGACACCTCTAGAGTATGATATTTTGGCACATTAACCAGATTGCACTGAGGATTGCAACTTACATCTTGATAAACTAAAGACATCTTCAATCACAGTCTTGTAAACATTGAAAGATACCACTGCATGTGAAGCAATCAGGCTTACTAAAGGAAATCATGAGCTGTCTCATGCTTGCACACAAATTCACCACTCTGGCAAACTAACAACCCTGAAGAAATAACTTATCTCACCATCAGATCTGAGATGAACTTGTTAACAAAGAAAACTTTGATGCAGCCAATTTCCACGTCCACACCAGTATCAACACATGACATGTCACTGTATTTATTGCCTGCTGTGCCATCATTGTACACAACTGCTCCAGCCTTCAGTACATTGCTGCCTTCGATGCGCAGGATCTGAATGAGATAAAAATAGGAGGATCTGGGTTCTTTTCCACCCAAGAAGAAACAGTATATCAATAAGACTACTATGTAACATCTCTTAATGGCATCAAAAGTAAGATGAAGACATTCAACATCTGATAACTGATTTAGCTTTCACGACAAGTTATTATTATTACTAAATTATTATTACAACCTGCAGCACAATACATTGGTTAAACATGCATGAGCTAGCAGTCAAATTCTGTCATAAAAAATACTTACATGGTGGTATTGAGTATGTGGGTCTGGATCAAAAACAATTGTATCTTTGAGGACCACACTCACTGCTGTTTTGGCCTGCTGCATAGCAACCTCTGCACAAATACCTGCCAAATTTTTTTTAAATTTTAATAAATGTAAACAACATGTTTGTTTGCTTCTGTGTGATGCATGTTAACATTTTTTGGCTATGAAATATTCTTAAGAAATAGTTTAATCCAATCTCATAACTTCATTAAGTTTGAAGCCTATTTCATTTATGTTGTCAACAACTTTGGCCAGGAACAAAATATTAAAACAGGCTGCTGACAGCAATTCTATGGGTAATGATTAAGAAGGAAATGTTTGTGTGCAGCTTTTATAAAAGGCAGGCACTATAAAACAAGAGAGCATAAAACAATGAGTAGCTCCTACTCTAAAGAAAAATAAATTTTCAAATGTTTGACTAGAAATGTTTACCTTTGATCTGGACATTGGCAATCAGTCTTTCATCGTTGCAGACTCCAACTGAAAATTGACTTAAAACTGCTGTGACCTTCATGTCGATGAGATTGGGATCTGACTTCCTTTTCTTTGAACCTTAAGACAAGCAGAAGCTGTTACTGATTGTGCAGCTCTGTGGTGGTTAAATAACATGCAGATTTTCATTATTTTGATGTTTCCAGGTGATTTTTTAAAAGCACAATTCTTATAATGCAGTACCTTAACAAAACTAAATTATCATGGGACTGCCAAATCTGATTTATTTTCTGACCACACACTGATGTAATTTGTGTAACAAAAGCTTCATTTGATAAGATAATAACGTAATTCATTTCTTCCAGCAAGTAACATCACCTTTCCCCTTTTCCTTCCTCAGGTCAAGACTACTGCCAGCTTCTGCCTTGTTGTCTGAGAGCTTTTTTGACTGTTGAGAACTATCAGTGCTGGGAGGCACAAGACGGTTGGCTAATTCCATGAGATCGAGGATGGCACGCTGGTGAAGGAGGAGCTCCACAGCTGAGAAATTCACCTGAATGTTTTGCTCTATGTTCTGGTATAGCGTGGAGAACTCTGGGCCTGTCTTTTTGGCCTGTGAACAAGGAAATAAGATATGGTGCACAACAGTACTGGTATTTCACCACAATGAACAAATGCATTTGAGGGAAGGGAATTCATTGTTTGCTGGAGAGTGCAAGATATAGTTTTGCATTGTAGTCTTAAAACTTTGGATTATAACTGCACCTGAATACAAATACAGTATTAAGAGACGTTTCTGACATAATTTTATTGCAAGAAAACTTAATGCTGCTTGATATTAAGGTCATTTCTAGCTCATCAAAAAAGAACTGGGAAACATTTTTGTTGCGAAACATCAACAGAAAGGCCTGACCAGCAAAACTTTACAAGTTTACAGGTTTCAGTTTGGGGCAGGAAGCAACCACCTCACATTTTGAGGGGGATATTTTGTTCAAGATGTGTTTGTGTACAAGATGTAGTTACAACTGGCTTCACATGGGGCTTGGCAATGTCACCTGGTGAGCCATGTGACCTTCATGTTCTGTAAGTACTGTTATGTTTGTGCTGATCTGAGGATGCTCAGGCCCAAGCCCATTTGTGACAAGTCATAAGATTTATGGTGATTTGAGGACACCCTGGCTCAGTATACTGACCCCTTCTGCGAAATTCATATTAGTCCTGCTGCTTTTAAAAAAAAAATTGCCTTTTTTCATTTATATATACTGCTCATTCAATACTTACTGTCAAAGTAATTAAATAACACAAAATAGACCCATTATCTGCAGAACTGTTACAGTAATACTGCTCCCAATACTGTCTCCACAAAGACCAACCTGTAGGTAGGTAACAGTAAGCAGTTTTCGGTCTTCACCTACAGATGGTGTGTTGACTAAATTAATGAGTGGCCCTGATGATACAGCTGCACAGAGAATCAAAAGAAACAAATACAACAATGTTAAGTCTTTGTTTTTCAAGCTTATGCCTAAACAACATATGTTTTGTCTCTGTGGGTGCCCTTTCTCCCATCTAGACAAGTACAGCAGTTTGCCACAAAGATGTGGGTTTCATCTATTCAGTGTATCCCGAGTCACAAGTGTGAAAATGTGGTTCTAAATGACTAAAATTATGCACAATAAACGCTTTATTAATCCATATAAAAGGATATGTGCATCATACCATTTACAAAAGACAGATGTGTACTATATGCAGTGTGTACATGTGTGTAGATATAAATATATATACACACAAACTCATAAAAAGATATATATATATAAAAGGTACAAGCTGGCAATAAAATAAACATATACATGCTACTTATCATATTCTTTTATGTATGCACATGTCCATGTTGTGCATAAATTTTAAGGCATGAGTTTTAAAACTTATATTTCAAAACCAAAATCCACACTTTCATGCACAAAACTACATTAAACTTATTAAAGTAAAATACACAAGGAAAAGTACATACACTGCAGCTTTTTATTATGGTTCTATATACCTCTTACCTGTCTCAATACAACATCATTCTTCTCCTGTTCACAATGAACAAAACTAATAAAGGACAAATGAATGTTCATGGCAGCAAAAATACAGTACAGAAGGCAAGGTGAAAGTGTGGACCTGTTAACTTCAACTGTCAAAATGCATTGCAGAAAATTTAAATTAAGTTACTTAGTAAAAAACAGAGATCCTGACAAAGAACCTACCTCCAGCAGACAACAATTCTTTGCTTATTCTGTTGCTCACTGTCCATGCACATGGGAGTGATTCATCCAGTGTGTTAAGGCATTATAGCAGATAGGAGGGAAAATGAAGGAAAACATGAAATAAAAACCAAAAGATGCTTCAAAAGTAACATGTGACATAATGACAGCAGGCAATACTTGGTAAAAAGTATGCAAGGATTTAATCATAAATCTAATCATTTATAGGAAATAACCAAGAAAAGTTATGAGTAAACAAAGCAGAACAAATTAGTATTTTCTGCTTTCGATACTGATTAGCCTTCAAAAGTAATTCGTATTAATAAACAGAATTACAAGTAAGCAAAAACTGAAGGACTTCCTATAAGTAGTTTGCACAATTCAGCACATCTTTAGCAAATCAAATAAATACTTTTTCTTCAATATATAAAGCTCTCAATAGCTGGATAAACAAAGAGTTCAAGAGTCTCATAAAAACAAAAGAGGTCAAACATCTAAATGAAAAATGCATGATGCTCAGTGATTATATCAAAGAACTTTAAATAACACAAAATTTACCCCAAAAAGACAAAATTAATATATATTAATATAGGATTTCTTCCTGTATTAACACATGCAAGAACATGCACAATGTGACACATGCATCAGCATGCACACACACACACACACACTCTCTCATCGTACACAATATAACATCCTCTTTCTCACCATATAAGCACTTAAGACTTGAAGACATGCAAGCAAGGATACCTTAATAATGGCATGTAAATGTTCACAAAGAGACCGACGACTATACATACTACTATTAAAGTTATTCCTAGCACGGCAAAATGACAGCTTAAAGAAAATCACTTACATTGATATTTAAGATGCTGGACGTACACTGTGCCAATGTGGGCATCAACTAGCATGTCAAATGTCCGCATTAGCACTTCTGTCCCAACAGACTCCACCATTAGCTTTAACACTGGTATCTCTGTGTCGCCTTGTCTCTGGCTTAGTACTACTACCATCTGCACGACAAGGATATGTTGCATACATGAGGATGTGTTCAGGACTCATTGTTATGCAGGAAAAAGAGTTTTAAATCACACAAGACAGCTTAATCATGAAAGTGTTTTGGTAAATTACAATAAAAAAACACCTACTAATGATAACTGCATTTAACATCCTACCATCTGAATGTTGCACAAAATGTCACTGTCCATAGAAAGCCTCTCTCAGCTCATGATCAAAACTTCTTCCTTGAGTATGCAGCAAAGAATATGTAACTCGGAACAAAAAGAGAAAATGAAGTTCACCTCCTTGATTTCCAAGTTAACTTCCATGTCAGTCAAATTGATGTATTCCACTGAACTTAGGCGTCTCAGCTCTGGAACATGTTCCTATCAAAGGATGTCAAACAAATACATGTAAATTAAAGCAAACAATGATAATGTGCTCAACAATGTTTCCACACTAACCCTTTACCTTTTTCATTTCAAATATACAGACATTAATATGTTCACATATGTGCTAATAAAGTCTGATGCAAATCAAGAAATGAAATGAAATCAAGAAAATAATGGATAAAAAGGCTGGTCATGACTGGAGTTTGTCATCATAAAACCAAAGCCAATACATCAGCGTGTGTGCATATAAGCATTTTATTTTAACACAATGCTGATGTACCTCCATTCTGCAGCCGTTGGCTCTCCTTGCTGCAGCAATCACACCTGACAAACTTGCTTTTATTTTTAAATTGCAAGCGATTTATAGTACAAGGGAGATATATGCTGCATTACATGTTACTTCCCTTGACTCAATTGATGGGCTATCCAGTCTTTTTTTTCTCTCTCTCTTTTACTCTTTTGTGGTGAACTAAGCGAATGTTCACAAGGGTGAGGTTCCACATATTTCCTGACAGTTTGGTAGAAAGTCATCAGAATTACTCTGTATTTAGTAATTTTCCTCATTCTGGATAATTTTCATTCACATCAGAATGATTACAGTTTACTTGAGTGAATTAATAGCCAGTTTCCACTGCGGCCCTTCTTCAGAAAGGTTACTGGTCATTTGGCCCCCCCCCCTCCAGCTATATCTTCTAGACTTACTAGGTGACAAGAAATGAATTCTCCCCATCTTCCCAAATATATTTAATAAACTGAGCTGTGGCAAAAAGACTGGTGGGGAAACCAGTCATGTGCTTATACTGCACGTGTCAAGGATGGTAACCTCTTGAATTATGGTATGACTAGCAAGCTAGGGGCTTACATATCAGTGGAGAAAAGTTCCGAGTTAAAGGGTAGAGATGATCTCCTATGATCATGCCAATAAGTCTTGAAAAAAAGAATTTACATCAGATTTATCTTTTCCCCACAACTTTTGTCAATCGTAACCAAATCCCCATTGGCTATTGTGGAATAGACTTCTTGCTATGATAAAGCCAACTCATGGTAATAGTAAACTGACTTGTGCAAACCAAAAGAACTTGATTTGAACCAGAGTGCATCACCTGCTGAATGAAGTGAGCAGGGTGGAGTCTTGATGGTTAGGCAGGAAAAAAGATAATCAGGAGTACAATGATGGAGACATTTACAGCAAATGATAGTCTAGTTGGTAAGTGATATGGTCGGTGAGCCAGCGAAGCAAGCAAGACACTAGCCTGTAGCACCAGACAGGCAACTGTGTTCTGCTGATGGGTACAAAAGGTGGCAACTACAACAGGAATCCAGGTATCAGAGAAAAAAGGAGACAACTAGCGTGATGATGACATCAGTACTCAGTGTCCAATAACAGAGTATCATCAGAAGAAAAACAAGTTTTTAACAAAGTGTAGATTGGGCACTGCATGGAGAGTGTGAAGTTCAGAAGGATGCCAAGACCCTTTTACCTTATCAGTGTGTTCCACAGCAGCCTTAATGGCAGTGTTCACTATTCTGCTTGTTGATAATACAGTCAAGCTTGCTGGAAGATCACTGGGGCCCTAAAACAGATACCCAATATAAACAGGTCTTTTAAGCTTTAAGCATCAAAGGCATAAAAAATTGTTAAATCTTACAAAAGAATGCCCAAAAAGAATGTTGAGCTGAACACAATTTCCAAGAAAATACTAACATGAGAGATTTTCATCAATAATCATCTTTGAAACTGGGTATAATGGACTATAAAAGTTCTATCTGACTTAACCAATCTGCCACATGATTATTTGTAGGCCCTATTATCTCCTTGACTAAAGAAGCACAGTTAGACCTTGAACATCTCTGTTTCTGATTCTTCATCTGCTGGTGCAGACTCTGGCAGTGGGATGCTCTGGACTAGTGTCATGATCTCATAAAGACGTTTGTCCGAAATGCGAAGACTGACGCTGGGCAGAACTCCATATACCTTTGTCCTGGTCAGTAGAAGATGAGTAAGACCACAATAAGCTATTTTTAAACTTAAAGTTTATCCAAATTAATCTAATGTAATAAATAAATAAAAAAAATTCTATAATAATCATCCAAACAATAGCTTTGTTAAGTCACTGTTTAGGTTCTGCGTGTGGCTTTAATGGTCAGAATCCTGGAATGAAGAGTACAGTTTAAGTAGCTAATGGAAGAAACATAACCCTTTATTTTTTTATTTGCACCAAGAATTATTTTGTCATCCATTTCTATAACAAATAAATTAATAATTAAATGGCAGACCTTTTTTCTGCTTCAGTGAGAGAAATTCTAAAATAAAATTAGTTCACTGAGTGTCTTTTTAAAGACCTCTACGGGCTGCTTAATTCTATGTAGATCTGTACTATGAAAGTGAAACAATGGCATATTGGTATGTACTACTTGTATCTAGGTGTCTGTCTTAAAAAAAATCTACTTGCACATGGATAAGCATTGGACTACTTTTTATACACACAAAAAACCTTTAGCTTCACATTTTTAAACTGAATAGCCTCTCTTAATCAAGGCAAATGGCACATAAAGAATAAGAGGAAGACGAAAAAACTGAAATGAAACTGATGACTATCAAGAAAAGGGAACACAGTGAAGAGAAATATTTTTGGTAAGTCCATTGAATATGCTTCAGGTCTTTTCAGTTTGCAAAGAAGTAGTGTTTCAGGATGAATTCAGGTGGGAAAATTTTATTTTTGTATATTTAGATCTATAATCCTAATTGTTTTCTACTACTATTGCTTATTTATCATCTTCATCACTGATTATTGTTTTATTTTGAGCAAATTTTGTGTGCACCATGATAGAATTGTCAATGTCAAGATGACTGCCTTAGATGACCAGGTGACAATTTTTTTTTAATATGCTACCATTTTTTTTTTTACTCACTTCAAGGCTTCTGATCTGTTCATTTACATTCTATCACTCACATTTACTAAAACAGAAAAGTTCTCGCAGAATAAAATATATTTATTACAAATTTTATAGCTTAAGAAATACTCTTTGAAATTTTGTGTAAATTATCATCTTTTATTTTAGGTTTGTAATAGTATGCGCTTGAACTCAACATGCTGTTAAACCAGCCACTTGATTTGTTTTTATTACCAGGGCAACTCTCCACAAGACTGGCATTTGTTTTTGAGTCAATTAGTGGAGTTTTCCCTTTGTGAATTTTGATGTATATTTAACACTTTTATTATTTTTCTGTGGTAAAACTATATAAAAGACCTCAAGTAAATAGATCAACAAAGTTATGTAAAACTTCTCCTGCCCATTCAGTAGAAATAGCTACATGGTTTATCAAGGAAAGCCTTGGATGTCGTATTTTTACATGCCATGCCCTAGGCATAGCGTTCTTCTTACAGTTTATTGTTCCTAATGACATTTGGCTAGGGTCCATTACCTTTGTACAGCATGAAAGTAGCCTGGGCAACATGGTTTTAGTAAGTATACATTTAAAATGTTCATGCCTTTTAATTTTACTGTGAGTGAAATATTTAAGTCTATACATTGTAGAAAAAAACAGGTGGTTGATGAAAATCTATAAAATAATGACCAAAAAAGGCCCTCTCATAAGCTCTGTTGTGGACATTTTATGATATTATAATAGTGATATAGATAACTCCTCATATATCACAGATTTCTTAGGAAAAAGAAAAGGCATTTACTAAAATTTCTGACACTGGTTAAGATTTAAAATTATTAAATTATCTTCATAAACCTGGGTTCTGGATACAATTTTATGAGCAAAATCCTCAATGGCAGCATGAATAATAACAAAAAATAATGAATATGCAGTCACTTGGCCATTCTTGGATCTTTGTCAAAGATGCACACACGGACATCAAGCAGGATGTCCATAGGTGAGAGCACATGCTGTGGAGACTGGGCTTCAGTACATGCCAGCTGCCAATTTTCACCTGCAATATAAACAAGAATATTTTCCGCTACCTGCCATCATTTTCCAGTTTTTCCAGCAGAAAAATGCACTTACTATCCTGGCTGGCATCCTATTTAGTTTGTTTTCAGCGAGTGACTAAAATATAACGTTAATACAAGCACAAATATTTTCCCACAAAAATAAATGATATCCTCGCCTTACAAACGTTTACCTTTCTTAAGATTCTTTAAAAATTAACCTCTTAAAAACTAACGAAGAAGTAGATGACTGTGTTAAGAAAAGTGCTAGAATTGGACTAACTACATCCACCATTAACACTACTTGTGCTGGCAAAACAATAAGGGCTATAGCAATGATACTTTAAATATCTGCTTAGAAAAATAACGATAACTTTGGCATCTCTGTCAGTAGGTTGACTGCATGCATCCATCCAGGCATGAACATCAAAATGAAAGAGAAAAAACAAATGCACTTTTGAAAAACTCTTCATTTTACTGGCCAAGTCCTCAGTCTCCTTCCCCTACTGACACTTTTCCTGTAGAACTGACCTGGGTTAGCAAAGAGCAGCTGCATGCGCTGAAGTCGGATGTCAAACCTGTCATACGCTTTGTTCAACTTCTCTGCTAGATCTAACTGCAAGGCCATACAAACAAATGCATCCATTCATAGCTGTTACTTAACACTAAATGATGATAGTAATGAAGATGATAATAAGAGTGTTATAAGGCTTTTGTATTCATTTTAAATCTTAAGTCTTTCTAACAACAATTATGATAATATTATCTTATGGTCTTGTTTTTATAAATATAAAGTTTCAAATGCAAAACAAGAAAAAAATAAAACAAGCACGCAAAGAACAAAATATCAAACATAACAAATTAAATCTTGGGGTAATAAAACATAAAAATAAAAAAATGTGGAAAAATGAAAGATTCTTATTTTGACACTTCAGTCTTAATGACCCCCAAAAAATATAAACAAACATAAAAAATGCAGGTTAAAAATAAAGTCCAAGGAAAAAAACAGTAAATTGAGTCATCCATAATGTGGTTCTTCAAAATGAATACCATTTGTTGTTGAAATACGCTCTTTATCTGGAATAGACACACTCTAGTAGTGAAAATCTGCAAGTATTGTTCTCTTTTATTTACAGACAGCAAAACAATGGATTAATAATCAAAATAAAAATACAAGATGTTAAATAATACACAATGTTAAGTGCATAGATTTGATTCAAATACTTGTAACAGACTTCAACAATGTATAATTAACCCTTACCTGTGGATCAATGGCGGTATCATGTTTACTACTGACAACTGTCAATTGCCCAAGGTCTAGAATCAACTTCCGAACATCACTGACAACAGAATGAAAGACAAGAACTTGAAACAGTGCGAAGTTTGAGCCAGTAAAAGGTGCAAGGCCCATTGGTTCATGTTTCCAGCTAGTTAAGGTGATCACATTATGCTGCCAAGAGTAGCATTGTTAATAATAATAATGTGTGATTTGTATAGCACGTGATCACACTCATGAAGGAGCATGCTGCCTGCACTTGAGACAAGAACAACATATGAAGGACAGATGGATAAACAGGCATGCATACAGCTTACAAGTAACAAAAGACAAACACAGAACATACAAAGAGGAATCAGGGAACAAACAGTAAGGATTGAGAGTTTCGTGAATCTGCAGAGGAAGACAAGCAGGAGGATTAGTCAACCAGCGGAAAAAGTAAAAGAAACAATTAGTAAGTGGACTAGCAGTATGTGGATTGTTGTTAGGTATAATGCTCATACAAACAGCTTGCTCTACTGATCTTTGCATGATGAAACAAAGGGTACATAACTAGCACTAATAATGCTTAGAAACTATAAAAAATTAAAACCTAAATTTGCACAGTAAGATTTTCATTTAAAAAAAGAACTAGCCAACAAGTTATCAATTTATTTATGCAGTTTATAATTTATATAGGAAAGTACACAAAATATTTTTACAAGGAATAAATTTTCAAAGCATGACTGCACAGCTTCTTTAACAGCAGAAGAAATCTGTAACACTCATTCTCTTAACAGCTCATGGTTTCTTGCTCATCCACTGTGTAAGCATGCTTTTTAATACTTTAATCTTTAACTGTAAAATTTCAATGTATGAAACACACACACACACATAGGCTCACACAGAGACTAAACATCTACAGGTGAAATGCGAAAGATTTAAAATGTGAAATATGAGAAAAATATATACCCACACAAAGCCATATAAAGCTAAAATGCAAAAGGGAGGCTAACTAATTGTGCCTAAGCGTTCTTCAAACACCATGCTTTCCTCCACAGGAAAGTAAAACTCTTCAAGCAAGGACAAACTTGATGTGGCAAAATAATCTGCTAATCTATAAACTCTCCTTTTCAACAGCAGTCTTGTATGCTAAGAGTCAAGATGACACACAATCACAATTACTTCTTCTGTTAGTGAGGAAGGTGAAATAAATGCTACACAGCAAGCGGGTATAATCAGACTATTAATAAACTTTCTTTTCCCAGCTTTCTCCTCTCTGACAAATATTCATAAAAGGCCTTAACCCGACACATACTGAACAATTGATTATGTCTGGCAAATTCCATGACAGTCAATTAAAATGTGCAAAGTATATCCACCTATGTCTCCAAATAAGGTTATTTATCTGGTTGAAATAAGCAGTTATGTATAGCTTTCATGAATGAGACCTGGCATATAAAGAGTAGAGAAATTTATGCAAGTAATTTTGCTGAACTAGGATTTATATAAAAGGCAAATGGAGATAACTGCCTTTGTAATTAAATAATAAATAATATTTGTAGCATAGACATTCTACAGCAGGTACACATAATGATTTTATCAGATGATTTAATACAAAGCTGCATATTATGGCAGTGGGTTCAAATATTCCTGCTGTAGTTTTAAATCCTGAATTCCATTCACTTGTTAAATCTGAACTGATTTATTAATTAATGATGAGGAAAGCATAAAGAGCTTCAGCTGACAAAAGGTGAAAAAAAATGCATTAATAGAGTGTTATGAAAAGGACAGACAAATCAACACATGAGCAAGGGAAAATAGAAGGAATGGTAAAGCCGGTGACCCCCCAAAAGAAGGAAAAAAAAGAAAAAAAACCTTCGCTGGTGAAGACAAGATTATTAAATGTAAGACAAACAGAATAACAACTTGATTAGTTTCCCAGTTTCTAAACCAACTGCACATTTACAGTTATAAAGTACCAAGGAAGAGTTAACTCTCTTGAGTGAAATCTCACTTCTTCATCAAGCCACCCTCTGGCACAATAATGAAGGAAGGCATCAGGTCCACACCGATGTCTGTGTATTTGTGCTGCTGTAGTGCATGCTGGATGCCTGCTGTTGACTGCTCTTTTATCTCATCAAATTTAGACATTGCTGCCTGGGAGAGCCTGCAGATAATAGTAAAGAATGAATGTGATAAGACATAATGGATGCCACAGACTGATATCTTCAAAACAAGTTAGGTTTAGTATAACAGAAAACACGAGGGTACCTCCACCTGCTACACAGATTTATTTTTATCCATTAATGAAGTAAAAAAACATAGCAATGAGTAAGAAAAGAAATGAAAAGTCTTCTCCTATTCAATCTAAATTCTGATATTATCTATTTATGATAAGACTCTAAAATGCTCAAATCAAATTTTGCCCATTTCCTAGATTATAAATTCTGTCCCATGCAATTACCTCTCCCTTTCTCACCAACCTGATCACTACCTATCTCAGAAAACCTAGACTGAGGATGCTGACTCATCTACAAAGAAGTGGTCAGACCAGTCACATAATATGCCATAATATGATGAGAAACAGCAGCAAAGATTGACACCAGCAGAATGGGAAGAGTCCAAAACATGAAGGTGTGATTGATCCTGGATACGTGAAGTTTACTATGGTCCTGGAAATAGAAGAGATTGCCAAGATGAAGCCTATGCAAAGAAGACTCACCTCAAAGTCTTCATGCAGAAGAAGAAAATAAAGTGGCTAGCTTTACATCAACTGCATGTAGAAATCCAGCAGAGAATGAAGATTTCCCGCAAGAGACAGAGCTTCCACCATCAACATAAAGAGCTTGTCAAGGCCTCTGGAGTTACTGTCTGGAGTGCCTGAAGAGGCTGCTCAGGATCTCATACAGTGAACATAAAGCCAATGACTTTGTATGAAGCACAGTTGTCACACTTGTAAGACACCAGGAACCCCAACTAGCAACAGTGAAGCGGCATGAGCTAGTCTAGTTTTGCGTATGTCCCGATATAACACTTTGTGGCCACAGGAAGAACTGGCTTACAAGTCTGAAGGAGTGGACTAGTCGCCCTGTGCAGGTAAGGTAAAAAGGTAAAGACTGTTTCCTGACCTTTTCAGATTGTTAGGGAGTGAGGTGTAGGAGACCTCACTTTTCTCGGGGCCAGCTTTAAGTGAGGATGTCGTGCATACAGATGGGAAATAAATGGTGAAATAAAGCCAATACTAAAAAACAATAAAATCAAACTGACTGCAAAAGCTGACAAAATGTAATTATTACTAAAACTGTTTTTGTTTTACATACAGTTTTTTTTAATTATTCACTGTCCATCTAGATTCCAAGTCATCTGTACTTTATTTCTTCTCAAGAATAAAAATTAAGTCTATATCTCATCTCTTGTAAACAATATCTGCTGGCCCTTAAAATCTTGAAATTATTGCTTACATGTTTGACTGTCACTTATTGTAAATAGCATAGATTGGGGCATGGTGACACTCACTGTTTTAATTCAACAGATACTGGAGGCTTGAAAAATTCTGCCAGCTTGTTTATAGTTACCTGAAAGAAAAGGCTTTAATAAAATCAGTTTCTCAATAATGGGATAAACACAGCAGACTGAGAAACATGCTGGAATATACAGAGTATATGTCAGTTAAACCTACATTAAGATTAAAACATTTCCTCAATCTCTTGTATTTTCTGTCAAAATGGAATGAAAACAGAAATCACATAAAAGTAAAGGTATACCTAGATAAACATAAAATGCTGGCAAAAATATGACAAAATGCAGAAATAGAATGCTATTTTCTTTTGTACACAGTAAATGACTGCATTCTGTAGGATAAAAATGAACTATATTAAGCTTAGTTCTGTCCATTTTCTCACTGCTTTGCTCCCCTAGATATGAAAGTAATGGTAGCTCGGTTGCCTACCACACAGCTTACTCTCGCATACACTTTGTGAAGATAACGCTCAAGAAGTAGCCATAGGTTGTATCTTTTATTGTGGCGAGTACTTGCTGGCCACTTGCATCTACCTCTGTTACCACCATCTAACAGGGCAAACTCTAGGAAAACTTGTTGCTAGGTCCTCAACCAGGCTGCTGGTTAAGATGGCAATCTGCTGACAGTGCTGTGACATGCCTTGCTCTCTCCAACTTCTCTGTCATGCTGTACATCTCCCTCCTCTTGTATATTTAACAGGAGGGTTAATGTGCCAAGGGTACACAGCTGTATTGGAGGACTGCACTGACTGAGCTGCTGGGGTCCGCCTAGCAGAAATCTGGGTGTTAACTCCTCCATCCCCTCTGGGCAACACAAACTTGCATGCCAATCAGCACTGCCAACCAACTGGCCTTCAGCTGGCATTTAAGCTAGCCTCTGCCACATAATGATGGTATGAAAATGCTATTTAAGAAAAGTTTGGCCTACGTAATGTAATTCTGTCAATGATTTAAAAAAAACAAACTTACAGCATCATAAACAATCTCCAGTGGCCGTGCTTTGAACCTGATCCTGGTGTCACAAAGGCCATCCAAGGGATTGGTGGCTATAGTGAGGTTGGCCAAAGAGTAGATTTGCTCTTTAGCATCCTGTATCTGGGAGGTGATAATGCGAGGAGCTAAATCGTTTTGAGGTGTTCCAGAGACCACCATTCTGTCTACTTTAGCATCAAGACTGAAAATAAAAACCAGTGGAATGCAAACTCTGCACTAAACAAGAGGGGAAATGGGGTCTGATTTTCTACAGTATTTTATATAAGAGCCATGGAAACAACCATTTAGTGGAATAAAACAAGAATAAAAGGCTCAAGTGACAAAGTTGGGCAGAATGCAATGCATTAACTTATGGAACGTAATCATTAAATACCATGTTGAACGAAAAATACTCTGCAAGTAAAAAGAAATTTTGCATGAGAATGCAAATGCAATAAAGTAAGAAACGTTATGAATAATGTTTAACCCATGTGTTACTGTGTGGTATAACTTTTCTTCCACGCTACAACACAAAGTGGAAGTTTTTTCTTTATCTTAACAAACATTACAGAAAATGGCACTACAAGGCAACAGTTTAGTATAGTGTTTTTGTCTGCTTTATTATGTAAATATCAACATGGCATGTTATAAAATGCAATTATTGGTTGCCACAGAAATTATCTAAATGCTAAAATGCTAAATACTATATCCCAAAATTCAATGGCATCATAACTATGTTACATAGTATATTGTTATTGTATGCAATGCCTCTGATGTTATGGGGTCACATGAAATTTAAATTATAACATTTTTATGAAGTTTTCTAACTTTTTATGTAACAAAATTACAGTTAAAACTTCATAACTCAGTGTCTAGTTACTTGAAATTTCCTCATGTAATTTTGAAGAACTATGTATACACTGCAGATTTCCTTTTTCTGTCTTCATTGGTTAGGCCATTAATAAATTGGAATATGACAAAAGGTAAAATTGAGAAAGAAGCAATGGTAGGTTTTCTTTGTAAGAATTGAGATAGTGTTCGAAAACTAAAAATGTAATTGACCAGTTTAATCGCCTGCACTCTTTAAATAAGCAGACTTCAGTCTTTTCTAGTGGTGTGATCTATGCCTTATTATTCAGATTTACTTTTGATGTTATCGAAGCCCAAGTTTTATTAAATTATTAAAAAATGACATACAGAAGAAATAATGTATTTTCCAGGTGTTTTGACCTCAGCAAACTTAAGTAAAGCACAGAAGAGGCACTCCAGATTCAAAAATGGGTAAATAGATTTGTAAAAGAGCTGTTTTCACCTTATAGTCCAGTGTTATATATATATTTTTGTTGTTGTGATGATCCAATCATGAAGGTGGCAATCTCAAAATTGTAATTTTTGTCAGAATATTTAAACATGTTTCCCTTTAAGTGATATCTGCTCCAAATGACTCTCTTTATGGCTTATATCTAATAAACTCTGTCCATAAATATGAAACTGATACAAATTTCCCATCTTTACTAAAAAATCTAAGGGGGGAAAAAAGAAAAATATGGAATTTATCTGTCTCCACTCAACCAAGATTTTAAATCAAAACCAAATGTTACAAGGATAAACAGGTGGGAAAAAAAACTCACTGTATAGCACCTGCTGCAGGTCTTTGCCCAAAATAGGAGTACACATCCTTCAGCTGTAGCTTCAGCAGCTGGTGCTGTCTGCATATAAAAATATTAGTCATGTCAAACTGCAACAGTCCGTACATCAACATTAGCTATAATAAACTAGCGACATCTACATATTAACAGCTTTGTCAAAGTGGAGTTGTCGATACCTCAAAATGTGTCATTTATCGATTACAATGGGGCTGTCCATGGATTTATATTTACCATCCAGTGAGTGGGGGTTGGGGGTGGTCATGGACAGATGAATGGGTACGTACAGACTTATACATACATGTACTAAGGCAGGGAAGCAGATAGCTGTAAGAGAACTGGCATCCCAGTTGGGAGGCATGCCAACTTACTACCCACGTGAAGCAGGGAAAGTATCCCAGTCTACCCAGCTGCCAGAAATGGGTACCTGACTCCACAAAGTAAGGCAGTGAAAAAGAGGTAATTAGCACCACCCTCACAAATAACTAGCCCTGAAAAAAGTGAGGTCTCTAACAATAACTCCCCAACAACCAAAAGGTTAAGAGACTACCTTTACCTTACTAAAACCTTTATTTTGCATGCGTCATATAGTACCAACACTCATTATATTCACTTACTTCATTATTCTCAAAAATTCTGATTTTACCTAAATGGGAAAATAGCGATATACTTTGCAAAAAATAAAATAAAATAAACACGTCCTAGCATTTACATGCTGCCAAAACTCACAGACATCAGTACCAAAAACCAGGTCTCCGATGTTAAAGAAAATCGGAAGGAAAATCTGTTTAACTAGTGGAATGGACAGAAGCATACTTTATTTTCATTATTTTCTGATAATAAATCTTTCACATGACTAAGGAATAGGTGTTACAAAATATTTTCTATCCACAGAATGGAAAATGGAAGTAGGGGATGGGACATGAAAAGCCTACCATATTTTTATGCAAGTTTACGCAAGCACATTTTGGCACTTGGTCAGAAGAGCATACATGAAACTTCCTACCCACAAGAAAATGCACAAGAACGCATTCAGAAACTTAAAATATGCATGCATTAATGAGTATACAAATATCTTTCTCTCTCTCTCTCTCTCGCACACACACACAAGCGGAGATGGACAAAGGAAAGTGTCATTCTCAACATCCATGCAAATATACAGTGCAATGATTTTTCTTTTCACAAAAATAACAAATATTACTCAATTTCGACAAACTCCAAAACTAATCTGGCAACATGTGAGGTTTTTCCATGCAAAGTGGGATAACACTGAACAGCAAATGAACCTTTCTGACCTAAGACCACAGGAGATAAAGTACTCCTTCCAGAAACATTAGCAAACACACAAACACAAAGAAGTAAAAAGTGAAAAATAAAGAATTAACATCTAACAGTGTGGGCTTACAGAGTGAGAAAGAATTTAAAATGTATTTACATGACAATGAAAAATGAATACTACAGTGATTGATGCACCACCTCAGTAAACGTTTTCCAGTGAAACACTTGATGAAAAATATTAAATGGTGAGAAGAATGTTGAGCTTAAATCTACTTTTTATTTGTCAGCAAAGCTGTTCTCTTGAATTTTCAGTTTTTATTTTATTTAACTTACATTTTCATTGCCAAGCAAAGATAATTATTGAACATTTTTAGATACAAAGTATAAGCAGAAAGATGTTTGTCATTCAAATTTTCATGCTGAAGGATACAAGTGTAACTGTATAGGGAACTCACTACGAGCTAAAATCATTCAAAAGTTGATAGACGTCAAGAACATTACAACTGGTCCAAAGGGCAAAGAGAGGTGAAGTAATCTGGCTATAAAAATATATTTCCGCAGCCCCTTGGTGCTAGCTATCTTACCAGCTTACTAATGGGCAGTCATCTCAAAAACTTTACTATTCAACACAGTCACTGGTTGTCAAAAATGCTGACAGTTCTTCAACACAAACAACAGGGAGAGAAAGCACAAAAAAACTGAAGCCATGAACTATGAACACCAAAACAAAATTAAATGGTTGCACAACATGTGCAAGAAATACCTGAAAAGGGTGTCCCTACGTTGTAAAAGGCGAACTTCTCTATCAGAGAAAGGCAAGAGAACTATTGAATTAACAGTGCAGTCTATATCATCATCATGTTCTTTCTGTGATTCCAGGAGATAAATGAGAATAATGAATATGGTAGTCACAGATGTGGACACAATATCATGGAATGAAAATATCTGCTTCTTTTCAGTCTCGCCGAATGCACAGAGTAACGTGCATCCTTTTCATATGTGTGCACGCCTGCACACACACACACACACAAAACTCTCTCTCTTCTCCTTTTACAATACCTTCTTCACATCCATTTAATACTCACTTATTACAATGACCACAAATGATAACTTACTTTGCCTGTCTATCCCTGAGAAAAATTGCAACGTTTCTGAGCTTAGTAACAACCTTGACTGCTTCATACTGAAATAAGGATAAAAAGCATTTTTTAACATATCCATACTTACATACTTCGTTTTCCTGCTTAAGAAGAGTAGTTTATTTTAAAATGCAACTGTCTGATTTATTTCATTTACAGCCAGTCTTTTGAATACAGTCAAAATCCCTTTGGTGGTGATTAGTATCATTTACAAAGCAACAAAAACAGAATTCAACTATCCTTATCACAGTTCCATGAATATGTGTTTCTTTCCTTCCCCTGCTTCCTTGCTCCTCCCTCCCCCTAAAAGAAGACTGACATCATAGTATATTTGACGATAATACAGACAAGACACACAAGCTGTTGGTGCTCCTTGACTATGCTATAATGTACACAACATCCAAAGCACTTTCAATACTGCTATATCAGTGTTCATAGTACTTAGATTAGTGCATCTTATCACGTACTAAAGAAATGGAAGGAGTATATAAGGCAAAGGTAAGAATTTTCCAAATTCTAAAATGCAAAATCACCTCTTTTGGATAGACCAAGACCATTTCATTTTCTTCATAGCCAATGGCATTGTATAATTTGGCTTTCTCCTCTGCTGTGTACAACTCGTAGAATTTCTTTTCTGTTAACCCATAACATACATGCACACATGAGTACATTAATATGCATGCATGCGTGCACGTGCGCACTCACACACACACACACACACATTCATTTTGAGGATTTTCTTTAACAACTGTGCAGCTCACATGCAATATTTATTGCCCCTTATATTAGACCAGAAAGTGTTTGCAATTGAATATTAACTTTGATGGGCACGAGTTTAAATCTATTATGCCTTAATTCAACACAGTTTAAGATTACATAATTTATTTTACAAATAAACCTCAGCTGATGAAAGATATATGTGAAAACAAAAATCTTTGAAACTTACGCATTTCTCCAGGCTTTATTTCTTCCTCTGATGAGTCTGATAGTTTTCTTCTTCCAAACAATCCACCAAACCAACCTTTTGAAGCACTCTCTTTTCGTTGTGCACCCTGCTTGGCTGCCTGTTCAACAATTTCCAACAAAAATTTTGTGTCACAGGTTTACAGCACAATGCACTACACACAAAACTGATACTTATCTAAATATATTAAATATATGTATATATATATATTAAAAAAGTACTCATGAGTGCCTTCTCTTTTTGTACATTTCCACAAAGACCTGCACTACATGACAGATGATTTACTAAATATTTGAAAAAAGATTATACACAAAAACCAGTAGTCTGTCTGCACTAGAGTAAATAAGAAAGCTGAACAGAATGTATGCTGTTCCCTGTTCTTACTGAAAAGCAAAGATCTAGCAAGATAATTTATCTTATTAAATTATGGTTTTATTTAGAACTTCTGCAAAACTTCAATGTTACCTTCTAAAGCCCTGAAATACCCAGGCATTTGAAAGCATATTCCACACATTCTACTTGTTTTTAAAAATACCTTATAATGCTTTCCCAATTCTTACAAATCACAGTTTTTTCAAACCGTATACACTCCACTTGCACTGGTATGTCCAATTTACATAATCACGATTTCTGTTGCAAAAATTCTACAAAACAGATGTAAAATATAATATTCTGCACTAACTTACCAGCATTGAATTCTTAAATAAAAAACAGGCATATACAGCTGTGCTGACTTCATGCTCTAGCTCTCTGTTACAATGTCTGTGGAGTTTTTATTAGGTGGGACCAAACAAAATTTAGACTAAGAAATTAACAAACATATGCACTTTCTTCTAACATACCTGCACCTCTGCTTGCTGTCTCATGAGGGTGATGTTGAACACATCTAGCTGTTTTTCACTATTCTGTAGACATAAATACACATGCTTGAACAAATGAAAACAAATGTGTATGCTCTAAAAAGTAGCTTATGTTAATAGAATATGATGTTACTATGCACTGGAGATAACTAACATACTGAAACATTGTAGTCAATTTATGATGAAAGACACCAATGAGCTGTCTAAGAATGTAGACAGTTAAGGACCAAAATGAGACTATCCTTATGCAGGTTTCAACAAACTCAGCAGCCAAGCAATAGAGGACAGTTGTGGAAGATAGAAGAGAATACAAAAAGTTAATTAGAAAGAAAAAATCTAGTTATAAATAGAAAAGATCAAAGCCCATGCCATCCTTTGCTCTTTTTGAAATGGGGTCAGGAAGCTCTGGCAGGAAAAAGGCCGGTGTTTGTTTGGATATTAAAGATAAGAAGTGGTGGAATAATTTTCAGAAGCTCTTTAATGCCACTGTGGCAATAACTTATGGGGATGACCTTGTAGACGCTACAAAATTAAATGTCAGCTGTGAGGAATTGGGTAAGCCAATTTATAATGATAAAATTTGTGATGCTATTCTGTTTGATAAAGGAATATATCCTGAAGATTGGACTCAAAGATTTATTCTATCTTTATTTAAGAAGGGTGATATTACATTCTTGGATAATTATAGTGACGGTTTGCTATTGAGTTTGATGAGTAAATGTTACACAGAAGCTTTGAATACATAATTGGTAACATGGGTAAAAATAAACAGAATGTTGAATGAGTCTCAGGCTGGATTCAGAAAGGGGTATTCAACCTCCGACCTCTTTAGAAAGATGATTGGAGATTCTGTCAATTATTAATGTTCAGTCTGCGGAATTGTTGTGGATCAAGCACATTTTATCTACAATTGTTCTTTACATGAAAATTTAAGACAAAAGTATTTATTTGGAATAAGCATGTATTATATCCTGAAAAAAAGAAAAATTGAAATTTTTCACAAACCATCATTTATATATCTTTTATGCACTGTGTAAGAAGCAGCACTATGGTAGTCCAACTTAGTGTTGAACCATGCTGCCAAACTGTGTTCATTGCTCTGTACTGTAACTCCTAACCAAAGGGTCGGTGGCCTGTTTGTGCTTATTAAAGATGTTGATATTTTTTCTTTCTCTCTCTCACACACAGACATCTGATGTAGCTATCTTATTCACAATGTGTCAGAATGGCAGTGATAGATCTAATTATATATTGTGTGGTTCACAATATTTTAAAATCTAGCGATCCACCAAAATTTATTTAAAATAAATGCTAAAAATAGATATCGTCATTTCTTTGTTGATTAGGTAAGAGAGGTGTCCACCACAGAGGGGATTACATCCTATGTGGTTTGGTAGTAGTATTTGTGTTGGTGTTAGTTAAAAGTATACCTCCTCTCACCCAGGGCAGAATATGTGAATGCTTGAGTATAATGTTTGTCAGTCATTCTTCATGCAGTTTTACCGAAGCAAATACTTAAGAATAGTCTGTGGCTTAAAGATCAACCTGAATGATTTGCGTTTTTTGCAGATATCTATAGAGATAGGTGACCTAAATATAACCTGTAAATTTCCGTTAATTATCTGGTAGCAAAGTACGTGATTCGCACCTTCGATCAACATTCGCCACTAACAGTGTACAATGCACCATTCACAACATTGCCAGCCATCAATACCAAACAGAGAGAGTGAGAGATTAAGCAACAGTTCCGATTATTCGGACGTTGAAAGTCTGCATTTCTTGTGCTAAAGTAGCAGTTTTTCAGAACCACGAGAAATGCAGACTTTGAGTGTCCAAATAACCCGAAATGTCTCTCATTCTCTCTCTCTCTATTTGGTGTTGACTGCAGGCAATGTTGTGAATGGTGCACGAGCGTGACATAGTACACTGTTAGTGGCGTTGATTGATTGCAGGTGCGAATTGTAGCAGATAATTAACAGATGGGTTTTGGAGGCTCAAGTTTAAAGGTTAGTTTTATATCGCCTATATCTACCGATATCTGCAAAAAATGCAAACCATTCAGGTTGGTCTTTAAGCATTCCTCACATCCAGGATTTTCTGAACAGCAGCAGACACTTTCTTGTTCAGCTTGGTGAGGTATGCTTCTCTATATGCCTTCATTATCTTTCTGTGTTCTGCAATGTGATGCCAGGACCACATCTGCCGTCGACGCCGGACAGTTTCATTCAGTACGCTGTTGTAAGCGTAATGCCACCTTCATGATTGGATCATCGCAACAAAAAAAATATATATATATATCACTGGACTATAAGGCAAAACAGCTCTTTTAAAAATCTATTAACTTTGAGTAATATCAGATCAAAATTAAATTTTAGTTGTTTTATTACGTAATCTCTGTTGTAAGGTAAATGCCTTATGCCAGAGACACAGCTGAATAAAATCAGACCAGTCCAAAGAAACTTTTATTGCATTAGAAATGGCTTCATATAGCTTGATTCAGGGTCAAATGTCTACAATGTGCTGAATCAGTTCAAGACAAAGGATTGTTTTTGAAACTTATTTCTGCTCAATAGCCAGAGACACTATTTCTCCATGTTCTTTTAACTGTAAAATCCGTTTGTTGACTATACTTTAAATTATTTACATTATAAATACAAATCTTTAAAACGGTATGCAGTATTCCAGAGATGTTAAAATTTTGTGCTCTTTATCTATTATCATACAATCTATAAATACCACACTGTTTATATATTAAGTAAAAATTCTTCAAACATAATCTGACCATAAGGCTGCATTGCCTGAGAGTGGTTTGTCAGGCCTGTACTTTCGATACACAGAAAGCAGAGTCATTCTCTCAAGGGATTCCATCATCTCTAGTATGTCATCATACTGAAAGAGAGAAAGTCAATGCAAAGACAAATGCTCTTTTCTGGGCAATACAGTACTAAGCAGTAGTCATCAAAATGATCCTCAAAGATGCCAAGGTAAGTTTTACTGATCTCTGTTCAAATGCATATATCCATGTGTCATGCAACATTTTAACAGATGATAGTTAAATTTCTGAGAACCTGATTGCCTTCAAGAAGTCACTGGTGATGAGCGGTAATGGTTATGCTGAGTGGGCTCCAAGCATGATATGATGGTCAAATTTTATCACATGTATTTCAGTACATTACCTGAATCTCCACCTGAAATGAGTCTATCTTCACAAAAGTCAGCTCACCTTTCATGGAATGTGCCATGTTAAAAAAGTAATATTAAATAAAAATTATCCCAAAAAATGACAGAAGCTTAAGTGGCAATAACAGTAAGATGGAGAAATACCTGATCTTTGGAAAGCCCAATGGCAATCTCATCAACGACCACAGTAAGTCCAATCTTTGGAATACTGAATTCCTTCTGCTCTGGTTTGGTATGCAGGCGCAGATGAGCCACAGATGAAATCGGACGAACAACTGAAAGAAAATCAAATTAATCTAACAATCTTAGTAACAATCTTTGAATGGGGTGTGGTAGAAAAATGACTTTGGTTCCATGAGATCAGATTAAAGGCATAAATTTATACCAAAATGTACATGCAAAGTGATCACATTCACTTAGCCTCTAATTTATACTTTTCAGCTTTAAAGAATGGTATGCATTCACACATAATATGTACACTAGATGTGCAAGGTATATTTCTGAATAATTTTTTCTAACCTCCCCCATCGTCTGTAATGCTTCGCCGCCCAGACCCCATTTTATTGTATTATTTGTTCATAAGCATAGGTGAAAC
Organism: Marisa cornuarietis; assembly: GCA_004794655.1. Taxonomy (NCBI): domain Eukaryota; kingdom Metazoa; phylum Mollusca; class Gastropoda; order Architaenioglossa; family Ampullariidae; genus Marisa; species Marisa cornuarietis. The sequence continues at coordinate 8,090,953 of SMMW01000584.1, forward strand.
AGCGGCACATTCTTGGAAAGTCACGTGACCATTTTATGCAAACCTGCATATTACATCACACCATCATGCAATAAAAAATTTGAGAGTCCTTAGATACAAAAGATTAATATTTGAGTTAATCAACATGGTGTGGTGTAACTGTGCCCGACGGTCTAATTCAGGTGAGAATCAATGGTGACTACACCACAAGGTAAATTAATGTATTTGGTCGGCGTGGATCCCACCTAGCTATAGTGTCACTAGGCGATCACCTTAGTGACACAGCTGCTAAGGGTTCGATTGGTTAAAACCGGTGGAGGGGGGATTGCTGGCAGGCTGCCCTGACTACCTCATTCAGAGACTCCAGAGAGTACAGAACCCCGCTGCGCGGAAAGGGACCATGTCACTCCTCTCCTTCGTTTTCTACACTGGCTACCCATCCGTTCTCACATTCAGTACAAACTGTCTGTGCTGTGTTTTAATTTCTTTGCTGGCTCCTGTCCTGACTATTTCTCTGAACTTCTCATCCCTTACTCTCCCTCCAGACAACTACACTCTTCGTCTGACGACCGTATCCTAACTGTTCCTGTCACCAGAACAACAACATATGGTCACAGGGCTTTTGGCTACTGTGCTGCAAAACAATGGAGCTCTCTTCCTTTCCATATCTGCCACCTTCCTACAATTGAATCTTTCAAATCTGCACTGAAAACGCACCTCTTCCTTGAGTATTACTCCTAACACAGTCCACAATGCTAGTCCTTCTTACCCCCCCCACTTCCCTCTTGCTACTTTACCCATCTTTCTCGGCAGAATCACTATATTTCTCTGTTCCTGTTACTTGATGCCTTTTGTTTTCTGTTTCGTCGTCAGCACTGTCGTTTTCTTTCGTCGTTTTAAGCGCTAAGAGCATGCTCTCTATGAGTGTGAATATGCGCTATAAAAATCTTCACTATTATTATTATTATTATTATTAAGTTAGGGGGTTTAACGTTTCCCCAGCATTCAGCGGAGATCTCTCAGTCGAGACGGACCTAAACAGCCCCAGCGGGAGATTCATAACGGACATTGACAACCTTTCTACCAAAGGGTAGAAGCTGAATCAGTGCCTATACTTAGGGCCAAGAATAGGCAAGCTAGTCTCTGGATTCAGTGGAGATTTTTGAGACAAGACAAACCTATAGGCGGTCAGCAAAAGATTTGTAGCGGGCGAGCCATTGAAGTTAACTGAGTGACATGGAGACAGCAGATGCTCACTGCGATCTGTCAGGGACTTTACTTTTGAGAGGCCGTTATGCAGCAACCCTCCAGCGAGAATTGAGTGACAAGAAGACGACAGATGTTCACTGCAATCCGTCAGGGACTCTACTTCTGAGAGGGATGCAACGGGAATCTGTGTGAGACTACAGACCTCCACAGCGGTAACTACAGCCAAAGGGCAGTGGTGAATAGACATAGACTGGGAATTGACTATAGCAAGGCTGTTCTGCCAAGCCATGATCTACCATTGTATTCCTCGTAGATCTTAATGTTCTAATTCAACAGTTTGGATGGACATCTTCTGTGCTTTCATGCATCTGCTTTGGATGGGAGACCTCTGCTCCACACTGCCCAGCTCTTGCAGCTAAGGATGGACCTTCTACCAGTCTTCAGCTGGCCAATTTGGACCGCCAGGCCATTGAGGGTCTCAGCCCCTCTGGTCCACCGTTGGAAAGGGTGGAGCCTGGCATCGTCAACTTTTCACAGTCCCAGGATCATCAAAAAAAGGGGCGGGGGGGGCAGTGACAAGTGGAACTCAGAGTTCAAAGGGAAGCCCATCCATGGCCCAGGACTCCAGTCATTAGGTTCGCCAGAGCTCAAAGTTGGGGCATCAGAAAATAAGACCTTGCCGAGCGCTTTCAGGCCCCTCACGCATTTTAATGCACCCGACAGCGACCACATACCAACCTCCCCTGACGTCGTGCCACTCTGTGTTTGAGAGACAACCATGCTTGAGAGTTGGGGCATCAGAAAATAAGACCCTGCCGAGTGCTCTCAGGCCCCTCTCAGGTTTCAACACACCCGACAGCAGCCACGAGACAACCTCCCCAGGTGTTGCGCACATACTTGGCCCTGGGGTCAGGCCTGCCGTGCAAAGGACCAAACAGCACTCAAGAGTTGGGGCATCAAGAAATAAGACCTTGCGAAGTGCATTCAGGCCCCTGACAGCTGCCGCGAGATGACCTCCTCTGGCGTCACGCATGCACTTGGACCTGGGGTCAGGTCTTCAACACAGGGTCTCCAACAGAGGCAACAAGTGGCAGTTAGGAGAGGGGCTCTCCACAGCCATGTTTTCGAAAAGCTGACAGGGGTCGACCATAACCACTTGAGGTCGGCTCAAGCAGCGGGACCTCGCTCTGGGGGACCAGACAACCCCATCTGGATGTTCGAGTCTGCGATCCGGTGGGGATGAGCCTGAGAAAGCATCTAGACAGTTGGGACACTATAAGGTCTACCGACCCTTGGGTATTTGCGACCATCAAAGTGGGGTTTCACTTGTCCTCTTCCAGCAAACCTTCTTGTACTCAGGAACCAATTTGGACCCCAGTTCCTGCTGACGTGGACAAGGGGCAAAATCAAGACTCTATTCAGAAGAGAGCTATTCAGGAGGAACAGTGCCAGGATCTTCCCGACTTCTATTCCATCCTGTTCCTGGTCCCAAAGCCAGATGAGAGATGGAGACTTATTTTAGACCTCAGTTGAACATCTTTCTCTGCACACCACACTTCTCTATGGAGACTACCAGGTCAGTGAGAGTAGCGGTGGTGGATGGCGATTTTGCAGTCAGCATCGACTTGGCAGATGCCTATCTGCCTGTATATGATTATTATTATACTTATTATGATTATTATTATGTGTAAAGAGCCATGAGCTTGCTTATAAGGCAGGGATATGGTGCTTTAAATGAACTTTATTATTATTATTATATGGATGGCAGTTTGCACATACTCCACTGGAGTGAAAACACAGTCAAAGAGAGGTCTTTCTCTACAATGTATGTATCCAGATATCTCTTTGAACATGGCAAATTCCTAGATTATAACAAAAAAAGAAAACAATGCAGGTAAATCTTACTGTATTGGTATTCAGGCTTTGTTCCATGACCAGCAACATTACTTCGCAAGGAATCCTGAAAATTGTGCAGTAAAGTATAACTTGCATGCAACAAATATAGTTTTTATGCTTTTTTATTAAAATATTTAGTTTTGCTTCATAATGAAACAGTACAGATCTTGTTGAAAGAAAAATAACTGTCTAAGATTTCAAGTTAAAGCAAACCTGTCAAACTAAATTAAAATTCTCACATGACAGAACCTGACTAGAAGATGATGATTTGAATTTTTCAACCAAAAAAAAAATAAATAAAATAAAATAAAATGGGACTGACCCTGCAGCATGCATGGAATGCACATTGTGACCATATCTACGCATTTTGAATCACTAATAATAAACTTATTTTACAAAGTTTTACTACAAATGTTATCCCACCCTCAACATTTATGTGGTCAAATTTGTTGTATCACTATCATAACATTTCCTTCTACTCTGGGGTGAAAGGTTGCTGTCAAAATCTCTAAAGACATCTGTCTTGAGCTGTTGTGTAGGGCAAAAATAATAATTAAGTTCCTTGCTCAACACTGACAAATAGTGTTAAGTAGCACACAGTAGAATAGCTTATTCTTTTTAAGGTAACTTTAATATTCTCTATTAGAAATACCATTACAGTCTCCAAAAAGATAAAAAAGATGAAAAAAAGATTGTAGTACTAAACTGACAGTGAACATGTTTAAGTCCCAAACTGACCAATATGACAGAGCTTTCCTGTTGATTCAGCAAAGATGAGTAGCAGTTCCAATAGACAGTAAGGGAGTCTAGTTTGACCAGCTGCAAAATATCACAATAAAAACTTAAAGCACTTATGAGAGTATTAAAAGAAGTAAAATAGACATTGTAGGAGTGGACAGGAATGTTATAATACTAATAAGAGAGATCATCTCTGCAAATGAGATGATGCTGTTAAAACTGTTGGCAGCAAATATGACACAGAACTGATTTTATTTAAGAAATGAATAAATACTAGCATGCTACAAAGTACCCTTACTGTAAAAAGTGTTATCAGTGTTATTAAATGGCTACACATTTCACATCTTTGATTACAATCTTAAATTATAGTTACCTTATAAATCTGCGTGACTGCTTCTTTAATAATGCATGGGTTCCAATCTTCATCTGTTGTCTGGGGGACAGTGAAATGCACAAAGGATAATATTTCAACATTAGTAAAATCCATACATGCATCCATGTAGTGTGTGTGAGAGAGACTGTCTGGGTCTGAAAGAGATAACCCTACTATTTATTATAATAACAATAATTATTGAAGTTTTAAAGTGCTTTCCCTATGTGTATATGAACTTCATGCACTGCACATAAAAGATTCCAAACCAACAGTCAACCGTACAAGAAATACAAGCATCAGCAAACAAATGACACCACGGCAAACATTAACTATTTAACGTGTATGCATTACATGTAGTATATCGGAGAAGGGAACAGCTCACATACAGTAATCAACGTAAAAACTGTGCAATTCCTTTTCATCCATTTTTCAAATGTTTTATTTTGTACCTAAATAAAGCATACCAGAAGATTGTATTTTGGCCTGAAAGAAAATCTCAATACTAACATGCTCGTCTGCTATTTTCAACTTAATATAAATAATTTAAGAGAAACAGGACGTTTTCATGCCAGGTCTTTTATTTATGATAATACATCAGTCTACTAACCATCTAAATCTGCTTGGGGTTGTATCTTGCCAAGTGGCAATGGATAATTTATGTTGAACATCAATATTACAGCATGCATATACACACGTTAGTAGTGGCCCTATGCTCCTCAAGGAGTAAAAGGAATGATGATGATACACACGTTAAGGTAAGGTAGTATGTTTACTACAGACCTACTGAAAAAGTACTAAAATAAAGAGAGTCCATGTAAATAATAATGCCTAAGATTTGTATTCCCTAAATACATGATTAAAGGCTAACCTTCTACCTTTTGGTCAGAGAAAATGATTCTTCTGCATTCCAAAGAACTCGTCTACCAAACTTATAATTTTGTTGTTAATAAGAACTGGTGCCCCAGAGTTTTTCTGCTAGTAAGGATCCTTAATGCCATCACTATGTCCATGCCTGCAGAAGAACTGCAGGATATGCTCAGGGGCCTGTGGGTCTGTCTTGTTTGGGCAGTTTACAGTGCGTGACAGCTTCAGGTGGTGTTTGTATAAGTGCATTTAGAACAGGTAAAGATGATGGTGCTGATAGCTATTGAGGTTAGACTCAAATTCTTTATTGTAAAGGCATTGAACCTTACAATTGAATTTGTGAGCTTCCCATACCAGGGCAGCCATCCTACTCCATTATGAATAGTACTGTAGTATAAGAAATATAACTTGTCACTCGTTTACTCCAATACAGCAAACAAGTTTATAAACTGAAAATGGAATACATTCTTGTATGCACATACATAATTATATTGAATAAACTCTTATACGCACAAACATAATTATATTACATCAACTGATAGTTCCTGTCATCATTTTGGTCAGTAGTAACTGAATCAGGCACCATTTTGCAAACAATGGCTATCAGTCAAAAGATTTTAAGTACATTATGGTAAGCATTTCAATATTTTTCAAGTAAAAGTTGGATAAGTACAGGCCCTATTATTTATAGGAATTCACAACTTCAACATCATGACCTTGAAAAACCATTGTTCATTGCTTTACCATTACAAAAAACAATATTTGATTTTTACAGAGAATCTAAGGCATTTGCAATTTTTCTAGAAGATCAAGCTGATGTTGCAGCCCTCTGGGAGTGTCAGACACAACAGCTATGTCGTCAGTAAAGAAAAGAATAAAAATCTCTTTTAAATATGGAAATAATTGCACAACATGCTTGCCATTTGTCATAATTTTGGTAGCAATTTCATTTATTAGCAGCGAGAAAAAGAGAGGGCTAGTTATCTGCACCATCTTAGGCCTTTAGGGCCAGAGAAGAGATCAGTCACACCCTGGTCACATCTACCCTTTATACATACTTTGATCAACAGCTAGCATCTTTCCTCTACCACTTTTTCTAAGAACATACCATACTTTTGGTTGAGATAACAAATTTAAGGCTAAGCATCATAAGGTTAGGGGTAATCAGATGGCAGGCTGTATTGGTTTATCACTGTTTGAAATCCCATTTGATCGGAGCATTAGCTTTGCAGCAGGAGACCGGTTTGATTGCTTCAGATCTGGTGAGTCTGTTAGAATGGTTCAAACCAGGGAAGAGAGAGAAGTACACAGAGTGCTGGTTACAGTAGTAGTCATGCTTTGCTAACTGCTACCATCTGGCCCAACAAGTACCTTCACCTCTCCCTCGGAGGTCAAACTATTTTTTTCTGCCGTTGGGTAGAAGTTCGGCCTTTAAAATCATATGTTCATCTATCCAGGTGTTAACATTCACTTTTACAACCATATCAACAACTATGACTTTAATTAATACATTGTGGTTAATACAAATCAATAAGAGAAACTACCAGGAAGATAATATATTACCTGGAAAAGCAGCTCCTGCAATGTGACCCCAAAGGAGAAAGGTCGTTCAGGATTGGTATAGCAGTCCTCATAACGCACATGGATATTGCTAACCTTGACCTGTAAGTTTTTGATGATCTGTGTAGTTAATTTCTCAGCAAAAGTGTCTTTCTTGTCATCTTTTGGTTGCCCTGCAGTCAACACAAATGCACATATTACATTATCAAATTATGAATCAGTACAGCTGTTAAACATTTAGTGACAGCTGTCAGCAGGGGACCTAATGGAAGAGGTGTATCAGAGTCAACTGCATTCATAATGAAATGGATGAAAAATATCCTGAAGCATGCTTTCTTTTCACAAAGACAAACTAATTCATTTTGATTATGTGTATGCTGCCAGCATATTTCAAGTCCTACTTCTCTCTGCTTCCAGCTTTTTGGCTTCTTCAATCTGGGCAAGTTTCTTCTGCTTAATATCCTGCAGTGCCTTCTCCTCTTTCTTTGCATCATACTTGACTCCTGTCAACACACCCATGAATATGAATGCCATAGCCCATGAAATCCACAAATGAGAACAAATGAAAAGGAAAGGTCTCACAACCAAGGCAACATACCATGCAGACTCTGGACTAAGCAACCTGCTTTCTTGTAGTGCACAGCGAAGGGAGAAATAAAGTTGCTGTGGTGCTTGCTACTCTGTGAAAAGCTCATTCCCTCCCTGTCTCTCTTTTGTTTTTGCTTGGGATTATGACATTGTCATAATTTTATCTGTGTAGCAGACCTGTAATTTCTTCTGCATTTTTTTTTTTTTTCATTTAGAAGCACCACTAACATTTTAACAGGGAAAATGCACATACTTTAGGAAAACATAGTCCATTATCGAACTACAGACAACAGGAACATATCTACCAAATTTGGTGAAGATCTGACAGACAGCATGGATTTGCATACATTTCAAGCACTGAGACATCCACAATCACTAAATTCTGCTTTCTGTATAAGGTGAGAACGGGGAGCAAATTTATTAAAATGGCAGGTCTAAATTTGATGAATTTACTATCAATGTACCTTTGATTCCATATCTGCAATAAGCATAATCAGACAATGAGTCTTTGAAAAGTTATTTTAAGCAATAACCTTATAAATAAAGCAGTTTTACCTACCAATATTTGGTACAGCAAGTGCATAAATCCCATCAATTTCAGCAATAACTGGTTCAGTGTACAGATTTGTCCAGGGGATCTTCAAGACAAGTTTGCCTACAGAGCATAAAATAATTTTAGATATGATCTCAAGTTTTATTCTACACGACTTTCTTTCAGTTTGCAAAAAGAATATAGAAAGGTAACCAACCCAAATTATTACTGTGATAACGCTAAATCTCGAACAGTAAATAAGACTGACCTTTGCATCCATGTTGTAACTGTATCTTTGCATTTGCATAGTAGTATGTGTGCTTTCATACAATACTTATGTATCTGAATAAATGGTGTTTTATACTGAAATGATCACATAAGTATTATCACAAGCACCTATAGCTGCATTTTTCATTGTGGCAGTAAAGTGTGTGAGGCAGTACAAATCTACATTTGATGAACATAATTACATTTACTGACAGGGGCTAAATAAAAACTCTTTAAAAGCACAGTCCCGTATTTTCTCCTTTTCTACAACAAAGTTACCCACTATAGATTAATATAATCCATACAATAAGTACATAGGAGTGGGTTAAAGATTGTTTCTTCCTCTGACTGCTTCTGACAACAATGAAAGGCTCTGCTTAGATTAATTACTTGTGCAGTAATGCTACAAAATTACCCACTTGATTAAGACATTCCATATGATAAGCACAAAGGAATGGGTTAAGTTTGTTTCTTCAGCTGACACCAGAGACATGGTCCACTTAGATAAATTACTTGTGCAGTTATACCTGTATGGTTATTTATTTGCAAAGTATCATCAATTTACTTTTTATTCATGATCTTCTAATTTGCCATTAAACAGCATTCATTTCTTTCAAGAACAACAGTATCAACCAATATTCAAGTAATAATAGGCAGTATTTTCATGGTCACTACCTTAAAATGAAATATATATAAACAAAAATGATTTACTTATGTGTCCCGCTTTGACTTTCACAGGTAGGTCAAATTCATCCTGCAATTTAAGAACATTTATTACACTTTATCTTATTTTGTAAATAAATATAAACAATAAAATTAAAAGTCACAAAAATGACTCACTTCAAAGAATAATATGGCTGGCAGACTGGACTAATTTGTCTGTCCTAAAATAGTTTTGCCAGAATGCCACTTTTAAAAAAAAAGTTCTATTCTCACATATACTCAGTAATAAATATGATGAACATCCAGGTGTAAACAAGGTTAGCATTATTTTTAGATCAGTAAAATATGCTCAGTTAGGGCTAAGTGCTCAACACTTGATCCTTTGTTTATATTACATTTATAATAAACTTTATAAATAAAAAAGCATCTTTATTGTGCATTTATTGACTACAAAATAGTATTTAAAAGATCTTTGGGGAAAATTGCTTAGAGCAGATGTTAATGGATATTTCATTCAAAAAGTGAAAAATATGTATGTAAAATTTTGCATTAGGGTATACAAATGCTGCTCAGGCTATTTTACAAATTTATGCAGAATACAGCATGAGGAATATCTATCACCTTCGCTTTTTTTTAAAAATGATTTAAAGTCTTATTTTCTTAAGAACATTGATGGTCTGCAATCTGTATTCAGTGAAGCAACTTCTGTCAAAACAGCAAATGATGATGTAGAAAGCCTACACCAGATATTCCTACTTTTGTATAGTGATGACACTGTAATAAGTTCTGAATCTGAAAACAATCTACAGGAAGCACTAAGTGTTTTGTCAACAAGTGGCATTTGTTTGTTAATGTAAAGAAAACCACTATTATTTTTTCAAAAGGTAAAAATATGTAAACTACGGGTTTTCAAGTTTAAGAAGGCAAATGTTGAAGTTGTGTTTAATTATATCTAGCTGTTTAACTCAATTATAACAGCAAAGTGGTTCAAAAACATCTATATATAAGCAGACAATGTTCTCACTCCTACCTAAATGTCAAAAACTTTCACTTCCTGCAGTTATACAGGTAGTACTATTTGATAAGATGATTGCTCCTATACTGTGTTGTATGATTGTGATGTGATGGAGCTATGGTTCTTGTGATCCGGCTTAAAAATTACAACAGCATTATTATAAGTATGTTTTTAGATCAAACGCAGCCATCTCTCGCTCTCAAACACAAAGAAACACAAAGCTTAATAATACTTGGTGAGTTAGAGAGATTTCCACTAGATGTTACTGGAAAAATTAGGATGCTTTGTTTTTGGTAAGCAGTGAAATCCTTTTAATGTACATAAATTTTCTAGTATTTATATTAGATACATGTAACCTACAAATTGTATGTGAATAATGGAATCCATTCAGCTTATGTTATTGGAATTAAAGAGTTACTAAACAGTTTAGGGCTGTCATGGGTTTGGGAACAACAGGAAAATTTGAAAATCTTCCTCTAATTTAAATACATGTAAAAGGTTACTCAGAGGATGTTTATTAGGCATGAATGTACAAAAATGGTTGTCTGAATTGTATTAGAAGGGTGTATGTTGGAATTACAGAACGTTTAAAGCCTCTCTCTCCTGCGAAAACTATACTCTATCATCTTACAATGATTGTATAACATATTTTAAATTTAGAACCTTAAATAACAATCATCCTTTCCAGTTTTTGAACAATTTTGTAATATACAAAGATTACAACGAGACAGTATTAAATGTAAAGCTTGTGATACTGGAGATGAATTTCACTTCATTCTAGTATGTGATTACTTCAAGAATGAAAGAAAATGATTAATTCCTAAAATATACTTTAAACATAAGTTAAATTTAATAGTCTCTTCTGCTCCACAAAAATTATTGTACTGAAAAAATGTATACATTTATAACAATTATCTGTGATAGCTTTTATAAGTTATATATATAGCTGGTTTAAGTCATGTTAACACAGTACAAATATTACTGACATATTAGCATTTCCATCCTTAGTACTGTTAGTATGATGTCTTCCTTTTATATAGCACTGTCTTATTTTTACTCTTACTTATGCTCTATATACAGTTATTCAAGCTTTATATAAGATATTGTATGCGTGAACTGGTATTTATGTATAATGCCAATGGGTGAATAAATAAATGTCTAATGTCAAAAGTAACTGATGAAGCAGTAGATGCATAAGACAAACTCACTTCTTGTATGTTGTGAAAATTGTGTGTTGTGACCAAGATTTCCTTTAAATGAGTCTGTCTTATTCTGGTTTCTGTATTATATGATTTGTTGTTAGATATGTCATCTGATTTTCCCTGTTCCAATTTACTGTATTTTAGTAGCACATTGAGTACTTTCTTCTATCTCAAAAAACTCTTTTAAAAATCCTATGAAAGTGGTAAGGAATTTAACACTCCTAAGTATTTTGCAAGAAAGTAAACATTCTAAGAAAAATATACACTTATAACATGCACTAAACCATCTTACCAAAGCACTCTCTTTTATGTTGAGACTGTCAAGAACCACACTGCCTACATAACAAAGATCAAATGCAATTTCATTAATCAGTCTCAATAAAAATACCATAAATATGGTGATATAACTGATAACAGCCATTAATTTTCATTCTTTCTCTTCTGAATTCAGCTATACCACATATTGTAGATTCAGTTCTAACATGATCATAGTTTAGTTTTCTAAATCACCAACAAAGGTGCATTACAAAAGACAAAAAGCACACATACATTTAGCATTTATATCAACATTCAAGCACTTTATTTACATGGTTAAATGTTTTTTCATGTTCAAAACAAAATGTTAAAATATTTGTTTGTAATAAGTTCTACATATTAACTATACTATATTTTTCAAAGATATAGAAGTTTATATTCATTGTTAAATTAATATTTTTTCTATCATAGAATAACTTTAATGACACTGTCACGAGTCCTGGAAAGCACACATGTGTACATACCAAATCAGACATGCCTGCATGGGCGCACACACACACACACACTGTTAATTAAACAGAAACAATTCTATCAAAAGATGACTGTGATAATAGTATCACCTGATCCGTTAAGTATGCAAAGATATGCATGTACACATGCACACACACACACACACACGCACTCTTTAAGTCTTTTCTTCTTTCTCTCACAGATGCATACATACTTAATCTCAATTACTACCTAATTATTCAGTGCAGTACCAGTATGACATTTGACACTGCTAATAGTATAAAATGTCATGTACAGATGGCTTTAGGTCATGCTGATACTGAAATAATTCCATCGTCCCTTTACTTCACTCGTTCGTTTACTTTCATTTGTTTTAATTATTCTTACATCAATCACCAGTCATCTATGTGTACTTACTTAATTGTGTGCAAAGTATATGTGTGTGCAATCGACTGTACATGTGTCATGCATGGATGAATGCCATGGCTCTCGAATATCTCTATTCAATAATGAACATGCTTACAGCCAACAGTTGCTATCATTAGTGTGATCGTGTAACATATGGTGCTAATATTACTAGCAAGGAAGGAACCAGAAAATGACTCACTACTTTGTAGCACAAGTCACAGCATAGCACAAATGCTGATAAACAAATATTTTAATACAGAAGATTGCTTTTACGTGCAAATATCACGTTACTATGATACATGTGCATGAAAGTAAGAAAAAGAGAGAAACTCTGTGTGTGTGCGTTCACACACGTGCATGAGAGTGAGCACATGCATGTTTTAATATTCTTTGTCTGTTTCTCTGTTTGGATGTCTACATGATAATATTAAGTGTAGCGCCTTAGTCCTTAAAAATGAAACATTATAGGCCCTACTTATTATCTCTTAGTAAATCTTGCCACCTTTCGTTTTCAAGAACTGGGTTAACTAAAACTGCTTACAAAACCCACATAGCACTGTATCATTAATCCACTAACCCTGCTGCACAATGCTACGGAAAAATGATCCTGATACACAGATCTGCGAGAAGTGAATACAAGGAATATGACTGCATTCCCTACTAGGCCTACATTTCCCTGTTGTGGCTGTGATCAGCTGACTCAGAACAGTGTCTTTGCTCAGACAAGCAAACTTGCTACTTAATGTCGATGACCATACCAAGGATTTTTTTTTTATTCTTGTTTTAGGTCCATCTCAAAACTTAAATAAAAAGAAAGAAAATATTCCCCACAGTCCACTGATCAGCAAATTCGTGCAGGCGACGATCAATATTCAAGAGAGATAACTCGTATGTTTGCAATGCTACTGGAAGAAGGTGAAAGGTTACACTATTTCCCACAACAAAATGCACCTTAACAAGTGTTCAAATATTTTTGTTTACCTCAACTAGAAGTATAAACAAATTTTGCAGTGAGGTAGCTTCCCTGCAAAATATTTTCTCATGCCCACGCATTCTGGGAACAGCAAAGATGCTGTGTCTCAACCACTCGTACCTTATCGGGCATTCCGTCTGTAGTCTCTTTATGAAGGGTAAACATTAACAAACCGAAATTTAAAGCAAGGCAATAAAATAAGTGGGAACTTAAATCGTATCGCATTTCATTTTGCACGAATCGTTTTAAACAGTTATTGTTAACAGTTTCATAGTCTTTAATGCCTATGCCTTGGTACTAAAAGTAATTCACTTACCTCCCCATATTCCAATTTTCAGTTGGGATGTATCCAGATTTTCCACGAAATCACCAAGAAAGCGATTGATAAGATCAACAACCAACGATTCAAACACCATCTTCTTGAACTTCTGCACTCAGCACTCCAAGCAAACTTGCAACAACTCTAACGTGAGCGTATCCCGTTAGGTCAGTGAAGTCTCGTGCCACCGGCGTCAGCCATTATGTTTACGTCAATATGCTAATCAGGTCACAGATACGCGAGGTTGCCTATGGTCCGTTTCATCATTCTCAAATGTGATAGTGAATGTATCAATGTGTGTATCGAATGTATCGATTTAAATGCGATGTACTTGACAGAAAACAACGAAATAATGACTGATAGTTAATTGATAAAGAAGACGATAGATAGGCTAAGATAGCGTGCATGGTCTTTTGGAAATTATTGTAACCACCTTCTGTATCAAAAACGTTGGTGGAATCTGACCAGAGAACTTGGGTGTGTCTCTCTTACTAGCCTCGTATTTGTTTTTTCCCACCCCCACTAAAGTCTGAGCATTTGGAAGATTTACTGAAACGAATTCCTGTATAGAACGGAGGATCGAGAACTGACAATTATAACGCGTGTTCTTGATAGGACCAACGGCCAGGAGTTGTCCGTAAAAAATAAGACACTGAAACTTGATTAGTTTTTTTTTTTTAGACCAGCATCCATTATTGTTATATTTGTGTGTTTTTCTTTGTAGAGTTAATTAAGCGCTTTGAGCCTCCCTTTAATAGTGGAGAAAGCGCTATATAAATTAACTTCATTATTATTATTAACTTCAGCCAAGATGAAACCACAGCGCTAGACGTGTTGGTGTGATACAAGTTCGTGATGAAACCTTGACAGGGACATAGATTCGGAGTTTACACAACCATCGACTTACTTTGGCTAATACCCTCTCCATAAGGAATCCAAAACAGCAACTTGGCACTCTCCAAATCATTTCATTTACTGCCAAATTGACTTTCATCTTACTGCCAAGGCATTTCAAATCCAGCATCAACAAGGCCAAAATGAAGACATATACCTAGGTGCCATACCATAACCTTGACCTAATAAGCCTGATCTTAAAGCTGAAGGAGAACTGCCACTAAAAAAAAACAACCCTAATTCACTTTGACTTGAAAAAGGTGCAAAACCCAAATGCTACATAAATTTTCAAAGCCCAAGTTGAAGCTCAATTCATGGCCTTGAGAACAATGGATTGTGATAAAGACATCCTCATTAGACATAATTAAGATTCTTCTTTCAACAGCCACAGAAGTGTAGGGAGGCAGAGGTAGAAGAAACTATATATAGCTTGGATCACAAATAATAACATAGATCTCTGTGAACAGAAGAGGGCTTTGAGGTGAGAAAGGGCAAGCAGCTTGTGAATTGTGAGAGGAAGGTGATGAAGGCAGGTATAAGGAGAGCTGCATCATAAAGAAGGAATGGCATGAGGTGACAGTAAAAAGACCTACCAACTCCTGAACACTAAGACACGTCAGTATAAGACTTCAGTAATCCTAGATGGCCATGGCGCCATTGTGTGGCTGTACTAAACCAGTGGACTGAGTATTGCAATGTCTTGAACTTCCAGTTGAGGACAGATGACAACATCCTCCAAAGCAGCCAGACTAGAATCAGCAAGTTTGCAGACTTGCCAGTTTGATGGGAGGAGCAAGCTGTACACAGTCTGAAAGGAAGGAAATCACCTGGCATTGAAACATCTCGGTGACTACCAGGAATATCGATCTGATGTACTTTATTGAAAAGGGGAATTTGTTAGACATTGTCAATGGTGTGTAAGTGGAGAAAAGAAAGATCCTGAAGTGGTTTATATATCAGGTCAAAAGACTGAAATACAGGCCAACCAACAGCTCATCACAGGTAGACAGTGGCATAATAAACATAAAGCTGACAAATATTATGATACTAATAATTTGGCATCCTGAAAAATGCTAAGTCAAATTGTGGTATTTCTGACATTTCACTGTTTTTGAACGATCTGGGCTTACATGATGCATTGACATTATCTGAACTTGGAATTTTTATAAAGTGGTGAACCTAATTCAGCAACCTGGAGAACAACCGTACATTACTATGATATCATTGTTGGATATATTTAATATCTATAACATATTATTTGAATTATGCACTCACAGCTGAAGTAAAATAATAAAAAATAATAACGAAGCATGAAAACAGCAATGAAATATAAGCCAATATAAGTGAATCTCAGAAGGAAATCAGGATGCTCTAGGACTTGTAGAAGAGTAGAATACATTTGTTGTACAGAAGAAAATTGATTTTAGCCTTAATGTGTACAATAAAGATGCACTGTGAAGTATGTAGGCAAGAATTAAAATACGAGGGACACCCAATCTTTTTTAAGCCTAACAGACCATGAAGACAAGGAAGCAGGTAGAAGTCTTGTAGTCTGTGTAACATAAAATATTTATTCAGTGCAAAAAATATATAAGCATCTTAAGAGGTCCAAATTGTTAAAGATGTAAGATCCGCTACACAGAAAAAAACCCCAGAAAAACACAAAACTGGATAGCACAACAAATTTAAGACTGAACATGAGGCTAAATTTAATTCAGTCAAATCACTGCATAAAGCATTAAAACAAAATAAAAATTAAAATGTACTGATACTGCCGAACAAATTTCCAGCTTGACTGGAGGTATCCATTAATATAACTTTACCAGAATGTTCTTGAGAAAGTAAGTGAAGATACCGCCTTCATCCACAATTCATGAGAAACCTTGGCTGTGTGTATATGTGTATGAGAAAGACGGGCTCTGGTTGAGGCCTTATGTGCAACTAGCATGAAGAGGATTGATTGATTGTATGAGAAAGAGAAAAAGAAAGAAAAAGAGGTTTGATTCTGGACAAATTTGATCTGGTGAAAGTGACTCGATTTACATGAGGGATTTGTTCCAGGAAATCCATTCATTATTTTAAAATTTGCCTAATGTGAACAGTTTTTATATGATTTATAATATGCACATTACTTTTTAAAAATCTGGAACTGATATAAGTAAATGGGAAAGGGTGTGAGTGAGTTAAGAAGAGAAATGAGCTGCATTGTATGTGGAGATAACTTTCTTCCTTGCCCCAAGCAACACAAAGGCAAACTCGTTCCCTGCTTCCATTAATGAAATGCTTATTTTCCTCTGAGACTCATTAAAGTCATGAGAATAAAGCTTGGGAACATAAACCATGGATTAGAACTCACATGGAAGCATATCAGCTCTAGGAAGAAAAATAGTAGTCAAGAAGAGTAGGAAGTTTACAAAATATGTACAAAATAAACAAAGGGTGTTAAGTATACATGAATAGTATATATTATCAGATAGCATATGACATGCATAAAAACTGAGAGCACCATGTTTTCTTTAGCCTTGATACAATTCCTCATTCATACTAATTAATAAGGTAATTACATATCAGCTTAAATAAGCACAATAATGGGTCTAGCATCCATAGAACCTCAAAATTACAATGTCATACCTTTTCCCACAGTTCTAGGCATCAGATAACTTCTCAACAGGCTAAAATGCACAGAGTACAATAACTTTATATATGTCTAATTTATCTGATTAATACTTGTACAGTTGTTTCACCCATTGTTTTCATTTAACAAACTAAAGCCAACTAAAATACTCAAATTTAAGGGCAGCCATCTGAAGTATTTTATCTGTTTGACCTCAAAGCTCCCTTCACAAGATCCATACTTTTTATTATTATTACACACTTTTATTTCACTATGTCTGTATGGGTGCTGGTGGAATTTTGTAATCATATTTTCACCCACTTCCCATGGTCCCAGAGGTCTGAATTTTAACCAGTTATTCATTTCTGGTGATAATGAAATATTAACTTATTTTCAGCAGTTCATAAGTCGCAAAATATTTTTTTAATTTAATTTTGTATGAGAACTTATAGACCGAATCAGGGGAGAAAGGTAACTGCTGTTCTAGGACAAGTAAGCAATGTTATTTCCCCTAAATCAGCCTATAAGAAGGGAATAAAGTCACAAAGTAAAACAAACAAAAAAAGATAAAATTCAAACATGCAATAGTTCCTTCCCCTAGATTATTGTATTTAAAAAGCAAAACAAAATAAAAACCATAAAACAAAAGATGCAACCCTTTAGAGACGTAAAATAACCCTGGCATTTAGAACTGCGCATATTTCTACAGTTAAAATTCCTGTGCATGCCACACTGAGTTGGTTGGTTGTGTTTAACACCGTGCCAGCAAACTAAGGCTATATCACAGCAAGAAAAAGTTATTTTAAAATGTTTAGGGACAAAAAAACCCCAAATGATATAACAATCATAACATCTAGAACAAAGCCAACACAAGATGCAAGAATAACATAAAAGAGTAGGTAACATGTAAAAAAGTGGTGTTGTGGACCAAAAGGACACTAATAAACAAAAAAAAAACCCATTAACTATCAAAGCATAAAAAGCTTATACCTGATGATAAAGTCCTATCCTCCTTAAAAATGTAAAAATAGCTGCCAGTGGGACTGACCTAAACAAGGAAAACAAGGAGCCTGCCACACTGAGTGCTGGTCAGCTTGGAACATACAGAGGTGTGAAAGTACTGTGTAGATTCTCTCAACATTTTTATACGGCCTGTACTTTTTATGTAATGTTTACATTAGTCAGTCAGCTAGATGTGTAAGGGGCATTATCTCAAGCTATTAAAAAGTCTGATCATCAGTGCTCCTCACACTTTTGTATTTTAAGTTATATGTATTAAACAAAATCTCAAGACATTAGGGAAAAAAATTATTTCGAATAAAAGTGTTTTTTTTATTTATTTACCTATTTTACTAAATGTAGAATCTTACAGAATGTGGGTTACATAAAGTCCAAGGATATATCCTACGTGTAAATAAAGACTTGCTATCAGCAAAGCAGCTGATGATGTGATACTTCGTGCAAAATGGAGAGAGTTTATGGGAAGACAGGATTTGAGACTGGGTTTACTGAAGTGAGAGGACATAATGCGAGCATGGGAGTTTCAGAAGAGATAGGACATAGTCCAAACATTAGAGATGAATTGGGAGGACTTAATGTGGAATTGGTAGCTAAATTAGGGAGTGGACATAATGCAAAAATGGGTGCCCCTGCAGAAGTGAGTGGACATAATCCAAATAAGGGAACTCCAGTGAAGGAGGTAAAGTGAATTAAATTGGGAGATGCAGATGTGTTAACATTTAATGTTAAATTAGGAACTGCTGAAGTGGTGAGACTTGAGGGGAAAAAAGGATCAAGAGGTAAATCGTCTTCAGTGATGATGACTTGATCAATGATGTGAACAACACCATTTGTGGCCCCCAAATCAGAGTGCAAAATTCGTGCTTGCTTTCCTCTGAAGTACAAATATGCATCTGAAAACAATAAAAAGAAACATTTCTATAGAAAGGAAACAGAAACTAGCACAAAACCAATTTTAAATATCACAAGTACAATTATATAAATAAATGCTACTGCACTGAAAACATGCTGCCTATATTGCACATCATTTAACAATATGGGATGGTCTCCTGCTGTATAAGAACATTAATACACAGCATAAAATTTCCTAAAATTAATAGAGTAAAGAATGAAATAAGAAAGAAACTTTTAAAGCTTTTTTTTTTGTAAGTTTTCACAAAATGCAAGAGATGGCTGAGGTGTCTAAAGTGGTCTTCCTTCGGATTACAACTGATGGTGCAGAAAACCAAGTCTCCTCCTACCTGTCTTATGTTGTGGCTGCAAGGACTTTAAAACCATACTAATAAGGCAATAAATTTCCTCAAAGCTGTATAACCTATGTTTTTCAAATGTCTGTCACAGCTTCATCCTATGGTGATATCAATATTCATTGACAAACTTTCTCTAGGCAAGGAAACGGGACCATGTTACTTGTCCCCTTCACTGTGTGAGCTAGCTGCACATTCATAGTTGCATTCAAGTTGTCTGTGTTCTGCTTTAATGTCTTTAATCCTCTTGGTTCAAGATAAAAATATAACATTACAATGACTGGCTTATAACTGAAGATTGTGAAGACGACAGTGGGTGAAGTTTGTTTTTTATTATTGCTACTCTGATAAACATTAGACCAAGAAACCTATACATTTTTGGAAAAGAGAAAACTTGAACTTTGCAATAAAAAGTAATGAAAATCGCCTTGCCCGTGCTACCAGCAAAGCCACAATAGTGGCTTGTCGAACCATGAGGGCTACAGGTGTTTGTCTTGCCTATTTCCCTGAACTGTACTTCCCCTACATCACAACCAGAAAACTTTGCTCTCTGTCTGACCAGAACTTGCTATTTACTCCTGTCACCAAAACAATAATGTATGGTCACAGCTTTTTGTTCAATATCTTCTTGGAGAACATTATGCTCGAAGCTCTTCACGACCATCCTACTTCCATTTCAATCAGTAGAAGACCAATCTGCAACCTACGCTTTGCAGATGACATAGATTTATTAGCAGGTACTAACAAGGAACTGCAAGACCTCACCAACAGACTGACAGACAGCTCAAATGCATATGGAATGGAGACCAGCACTGAAGAGAGTAAAGTTATGATCAATGGCAACGGCAAAGCAGAGATCTTTATGAATGGGGTAAAACTCGAAGAGGTAAGCAGATTCAAGTACTTGGGAGCCACCTTCTCCAAGGACAGCAGCTCCACGCTACATATCCGCATCAGGATCGCCACAGCAACAGCAGCAATGGCTAGGCTAGATAGGATCTGGCATAGCCACAAGATAAGGTTCACTACCAAGTACAGGCTGTACAAATCTCTGGTAGTGCTGATCCTGCTCTACGGATGCGAAACAGAAAGGAGAATCCAGGCATTCGAGAACAAGTGCCTGAGGAAGCTGCTCCAGATCTCATACAAAGAACATAAAACCAACGACTTCGTACAAAACAAGATTGCCACACTCGTAGGACACCAGGAACCTCTACTATCAACAGTCAAGTGACGTAAGCTGGTCTTCTTTGGCCATGTGACCCGGAGTGACACCTTCAAGAAGACTATCCTTCAAGGCACATTGGAGGGTGGCTGACACCGCAGTGGCCAAAGAAAGAACTGGCTTAAGAACATCAAAGACTGGACTGGTCGTCCTGTACAGGACCTGCTGACTATCGCCCACAATAGGCAAGAGTGGCGGGCCCTGTCAGCTGCTGCGTCCATGTGCTCCCCCCAAAGCCAGGTGCCAGGCATGGGACGACTGACTGACAGCTTTTTGCAGTAAAACTCCTTCCCTTTTGCATCGGCCACTTACCTGCCATTGAGTCTTTTAAAAAAAGATAAAGGTAACCCTCTAAAGTGTTAGAGAACTCCACGTTTGGAGTCACCTTTCTGTGAGGGCAGAGCCCATCTCAATCTCTCCCTTGCTGTCTTTACCTTCCCCAGCCCTCTATAGAGTCAGGTACCCATTCCCCCAGCTGGACTGACTGATTGAAGTTTGTTGCGCTACATGAGTTATCAACCGGTGTGTCTTTCAATTCAGATACCAGCGCTCTAAACACGTGGCTATGCTTCCCCCAGTCTTTTAGGCATGCATCAGAAACACAACATCATTTTCATGAGTGCTGCTCCTAAACACAGTCCACTAACAATATCTCTCTCTCTCCCCTCCCCCATTTTCTCTCTCTTGATTGGTCTGTCCTGCCTGATATCCCTTTGTTGTTCACTTTTTAACTAACTCTTCATCATTTCTGTTATCTCCGTGTCTTCATTGTCTTTTGTGCTTTATTTTCATCATTGCTCATCTTTCTGTTTCTTCATGTACTCCATTCTTACCTACTTTTTTGAGTCAAGTGCTGAGCACATACTCCTAAAAGGATGATTCTGCACTATATAAAATGCATTTTGTTATTAAACTAATTAGCAGTTGCCTACTACACATCTTAAAAGGTGCAGGGCAAATAGTATTTTATGCCAACATCTGAGGATATGGCAAGGCAGGTGTCTCTGTAAGCTGGTAAAATAAAAAAGAGAGAGAGCATTTGTGAGACAAGATCTGAACCAAGTATAAACTGGTAACAAGCAATTAACCACTGCACAGTTGGACTGCCTATATGCAGAAGAGAACACACTGTAATCCAAAAGCAGCGATATAATTTATAGAGGTAATGCTAGTAATATATGGTGACAGAAGTAATAAACATCTTGCACTTCACTTTAGTCAGAGCAAAACTTCTTTCACATTATATGTTTTTACTGTTATTCTGTTTGTATTATTAAATGCACCACATAATAATCCATGCGTTAATAAATTACTTCATAACAAAGTAGAAGTTTTTTCGGCCTGTAAAATATGTAGCCATGTCAAGTGCTCCTCAACCCTATTGGTTAAGTATTAGAAATCTGAGTCAATCATTAGACAGCTATCATCACCTAAAGTGACTTTTACAACCATGCATTTCCTGTTATAGTAGTTAATAAAGAATTTTATTTTCAATAAAATACAATAGTTCAGACAAGCAACCTGTAATAAAAACCATAAACTAGTGCTTTCTTGTAGCGTATAAGGGGGTACAGCAGTTGAGTATTGTTTTGTTCGACACACAGGTGTGCCTTGGTTTGACACTGCCACGCTGGAAGTCACGAGAACTTGAAAGTCTCGGTTTTTACCTTATTTCACGTGCGAGCAGAGCAGAGCTCCATCCGTCCAGGTGGTTAGGGTGTCTTGTTTTTCTGTCACTGTCATGCGAGTTGCATGAGAAAATTGAGGTTTTGGATATTTTAAAATTTTATGTGTGGGGCGGGCTTAGCTCACCTTGTGGCGATGTAAACAAGGGTGGGTATATTAGACCCGACATTAGCAAGTAGGAGAATGCTCGATTTGGACGATCGATATTCCGGCAATCCTGGTGTGTTGCTGCTGTGTGCTGTCACTGACGGGGGTGCAGTCTTCATTCAGGCCTACCAGTCGTCATAGTGTATGTCGACGTGAGGCGCTAGAGAGAGCGCTGATTAGTGACAAGAGTTGTCACCGTACTTACTGGTATTCAAGCCGAGGGCTGTGATTCTACTACCGGTACAGTACAGAAAGAACTTTTGCTGAAATTTGGATGCAGGCGTCTGAGAACATATCTGACGTAAACAGAGGGACTCCGCCGAGAGCGTGGAAGGCTGTGGGAAACTACGGGTTTTGACGGCTGGAGCTGGCGCATAGACGGCCTGTGGTTCGGCAAAGACGAGTGAAAGGGTGTCCGCATATCTCCAAGGTGGGGAGGAGCATCCGATACAGAGAGGCTGAATGACTGACTTGTGTGGGGTGATATCCTACAGACGATATCCGAAGTTTCCGGAGGTCCACTGACGTGAGGCAGAGGCATGGGCTTCCGATGATCTAACACCAGAAGAACATCCCCAACGAAGTAAGACTTTGATTAAGGTAGAGTGACGCACCAGATGTCCTCCCTGTATAACTCATACGTGAGGAGTTGCTAAAATATTTGTAAAAAGAAATAACTTGAACTTTAAAAGAAAAAGGGTCAAGTGGAGAACATTGTGTTTGCGCTTCGGGTCCAGAGTGGGAAGAAATTAAGCACGCGTAGGAAGACGGATAGGTTATCCTTACTGAGGAGGTGATAAGGCCTAGGGTGTGCTACCCATTCTGACTCTGTTGTTAGAACCAAGTATTTGTGTGTTGGTGCCGAGGGCACTGTCGCTGAAAGACATTTCTTCATATTTTTGTTTTGATATACCTGTTAGACACTATTGTTTGTCAACAATTGCTCCTTGTGTATGCCTATTTATTGTTTACGTCAGTTTGAGCGGCGTAATAATCCAAGAAAGAGAGGGATTTTCAGGCTACGTCTAGCCGTGAGAGTTTAAAGTAATGCTAAATATCATGTTTGACTAACTGCTCGTGTTAACTACTGATGCTTTGCCTTGTATAGAGCAGTACTGAGCATATTTTTTTGTGTATTTAAATTGTGATTCTTGTGGTCAATAAGTATTTGTCTCTTTGAGGGACGTTCTACACCAGAGTGGTCATTTGTTGATTATGTTGAGTTAACGAATGCGCGTGTCTGCGGATGACTCGTCGTGTGTATGCGGGTGATCCGTGACATTTCTGATCAAATTAAATAGCTTAAAGTATCATGATTACTCAATTTTTTGTCATTTTGTCAACTCACATCGATCAGAGGAACGCTTGTACCGGACAATATCTCCATTGTCAGCAGTGAACTCTCGCTCTTGTATCAGTGCTGTCTGATCTATGTAGATGATCTGCCTTGTGATATGGCGGCGCAAGATCTATTTTAAAAAAACAACTCATAAATAGTCCATTTATGAGGATATATGATATTTATATTATTATGATTATACATGATTTCTATATTATATTTATCATTATTTATGTGGAACATATAAGTTAGTGTCAAGCCATTTCATTACCCCATGGCACTATAAAACCATTTCCATCTGACATCCACTTTTTTGTGAAGGTACACAAGAATAAATTACAAAAGCATGCTTTAATTTGCTGGTGAGGAAAACGAAATATTAGTAGAGTGTGCACATGTACATATTTGTTGAACTGATGGTGATGGGTGCCTTGTGTTATTGGTGAAAAGGTCTGAAAGCACACAAAATGGGCTGTTCACAAGCTCTGAAACTATGCACTAAACATTTATAAATAATACAACTGGATGAAAATAACTTCTGCAAGAAAAAAATCAAGCTGACAGTACATAAAAATTACCCAAAGAATATAATAACAAATTTATAAGAAACATGAACAAAATTACCCAAAGAATATAATAACAAATTTATAAGAAACATGAACACAAAAGCAGACCTAACAGGGAAATATCATTATGTCTTTGTACTTCAATTACCTTTGTATTTTCACAATGTGACATTCTCATTTTGTTTCAGTAGGAAATAATCAGTGTATGTCCCTAGGAGAATATTCACTTAATGTGACACAGTATTAGCAAGGTTGTCAAACAACAGCCAGAAAAAGGGCTAGTACTCATCTATGTTAGTTGTAATTGTCTTAATTGCCTGTGTCAAAACAAAATATACTATTTTCCTTGAGGAATTTGGTGACGAAATTGCTGCCTGAAATTTACATTTTGGTTTTGTCATGGATGCCACCATGGCCTTATGGTTATAGTGTATTGTAATGAGGTTTTGTGCATGAATATGAGATAATGCACAGCAAAAATGGTTAATATGTAAGGAAAGTAGCCTAGTAGTCAGAATGGTGGATATGCAAGGGAGTTGGTGGAAATCTCTAAAATGAATGGGTGAGCTTTGGACTAATGAGTCAGAGTAATCATCCCTACATTGTAACTGTAGACCTGTGTGAGCTCCTGCCATTCATTCATTTCACGGGAGATATGATGAAGTGCAGCAGATGTGAAATACAGCGAGGCCAGTCTTTGTGCAGTGTTGTTGCAGTGCAGATCAATAGCAGTAGAGCTTAGCGCCATTTTGTGTGAGAAGGTTCCCCCAGAGAACAGCTGGTCCACTCCTTCATGTTAGTAATCAAGCTTTTCTTCTGTTTGTCATGGCATTGGCTGCCTTCCATGCAACCTTGAAGCACCATCTTTGGCAAGGTTTCATGTTGGACAACATGACCACACCAGTTTCTGCCACTTGATAGTGGCGAGAAGAGTCTCCTGGGGACCAACCAAGCAGGTGACTAGGCTGCAGACTAGGTCGTTTGTCTTTTACTCCCTATAGGAGATCCAGAGGAGTCTCTTTAAGCACTTCATCTCAAACACTTGGCTACTTCACTCTGATTCTGTGAGCAAGGCCCTGTGATCCTGAGACGTATGTCCACTGCACAGCCACCATGCTTGGAAAGGGTTGCACCCATCTTTGAAGGACTGCACCTCCTCCAGCTGTACCCTGTTCATCCAGATATCTGCCTTGCTAGATCTGGTGGTGTTTACCATGACCTTGCTCTTGTCCATGCTGATTTCCATCCCATACGCACTTGCATTGGCAGAAAGTTGCTGCCTGCCATCAGATTAATGCTATCACCAAAGTGGAGGTTACCGAGCAGCCTTCCCCCAATCGACACGGAGGTGTGATGGTCCTGGAGAGTATCGCGCATGATTTTCTCAAGGTAAAACAGCACTGGAGACAGAAAACATCCATGGCACACACCCACTGTTGTGAATAAGAGCTTACCCACTTGGATATTAAAGAGTACCAATTAAGCTCCTGGAGCCATGGTACAGTTCCTTAATGGTGTGTAGCAGATCTTCCTCCACATTAAATGAGTGCAGTACATTCCATAGTTCCGTGTTCCATAGTCTATTGAAAGCGTTCCTAAAATCAATAAAGTCTAAAGAACTTAAAAAAGCAGCTACTCTGCCGCCAGCATGAGGCGGTTTGGGATCACTTTTAGCATAACTTTTCTTGGGTGACTGATTAGGCTGATCATTTGATAGTTCTGAGATTGCCTCATGTTTCCTTTTTTAGGCAGAGATATGATCAATGACTGGATCTCCTCTTGTAGCCACTACTTGGTTGCTCAGATCTTCTGACACAGGGTGAAGAAACAGTCCTGGCTCCAAAGGAAGTTATCAATCTTTAATAGCGACCACCACTGGACCATGAAGCTAAAAAAACCCTGTCAGCCATTACTTATAGGGATGTCAACCATGAGATATGAAAGGCATGAAGACAGCCAGGGCAGCCTGCATCGAGGACTCTTGAACTCTTTATTGACATATGGCCATTACTGCCAATATCACATCGAGGAGAGGTGTAGTGAGATTGACAGTGGTGTGGTCTGGGGCAAGACCCTCACCAAGGAGGGCCACCATAAAATGTCACACTACAACAACATAATTATAGGTGTAGGCTGTTTCATGGGGAGACAGGAACTGGAACTGTAAAACTTATACAGTGGAGAAACAGTTCCCAAACAATAAAAGTTCCACAAAATATTAGATATTATCTGCAACGCTTTAAAATCATATAATCAGCATTTATATGTAACAAGGTGGGACGAGGGTAGCTTGCCCAGTCTCACCACAATAATCAACACAACACTGTCGTGGGTTCAGGTTTTACTTGTACGCCAGATGATAGGTCTGGCTAGACGAAAAGCATATACATCAGATACACATTCTCCCAACTGCTTGGTGGGGCGATGCTCCCACCTCTGCGCTCTCCTTCCAACTCCCCTTATGACTCGAAAGCCCCTTTTCTTGTCTCGTTTCTTCGGGCACATGGTCAGGTGTGGAAGTCTTCCCATTGGTTCTTTCACTCTCGCATTTTCTCATAATACTTCTATTTCTTTGACTAACCAATCATGCATCGGTTAACTAAATCTGACGTGGTGTCACTACACGCTTCTTGCCTATGCGTAACCTATCAATCTGACCACCCTACAGCACCACACTGTCGCGCCTGTCGTCTGCTTTCATCGCCGAGGACCAGTCTGCAGCAATGAAAACAACTGCTATTGTCCGGGCTAAGTGTACCGATCTTCCAACTGACAGTCTACCCCCAAGGCAACACTCAGTAGTCTTCCTTACATAACCGGCCCAGTGTATGTCACCTACCTCTTTATCCCTGTGTGTGTGTTTGTGTGCCTGTGTATGTGTGTGCCATGCATGTCCTACCCCATACTACTATATATATATACTCACCCACTGCCACCTGTTGGCATCATTTTGGATCTGTCTACCATATGCCTGATTTTCAAAAAAGTCAATGGCTGTTCCATAATTATAGGTGTAACCTGTTTCATGAGGAGACAGGAACTGGAACTGTACAACTTATACAATGGAGAAACAGTCCCCAAACAATACAAGTTCCACAGAATATTAGATATTACCTGCAATGCTTTAAAATATATATTCAGCATTTATATACTCACCCACTGCCACCTGTTGGCATCATTTTGAATCTGTCTACCATATGGCTGATTTTCAAAAAAGTCAATGGCTGTTCCATTTGGGATGAAGATAGTAAAAGAACAGCGCTGGTTAATTGTGCCACAGCTATGAGGTGCAATGGCAGCACCCTATCAACAGAGCATTCAAGAGATCCTAATTAAAATTAATCATCATTTAATAATAATAATAATGAAGATTTGTATAGGGCATATTCACACTCATAGAGAGCATGCTCTTAGCGCTTAAAATGGGGAAGGGACGTGGACTAAGTAGATACAGAACACAGGGGACGAAAGAAAACGACAGTACTGACGACGAAACAGATAACAAAAGGCATCAAGTAACAGGAACAGAGAAAATAGTGATGGGTAAAGTAGCAAGAGGAAAGGGGGAGGGGTAAGGACTAGCATTGTGGACTGTGTTAGGAGTAATGCTCAAGGAAGAGGTGCGTTTTCAGTGCAGATTTGAAAGATTCAATTGTAGGAAGGTGGCGGATATGGAAAGGAAGAGAGTTCCATTGTTTTGCAGCACAGTAGCCAAAAGTCCTGTGACCATAGGTTGTTGTTCTGGTGACAGGAACAGTTAGGATACGGTTGTCAGAGGAAGAGCGGAGTTGTCTGGCCGGAGAGTAAGGGATGAGAAGTTCAGAGAAATAGTCAGGACAGGAGCCAGCAAAGAAATTAAAACTCAGCACAGACAGTTTGTATTGAATGCGACTTGCGAGAACAGACGGGTAACCAGTGTAGAAAACGAAGGAGAGGAGTGGCATGGTCCCGTTTCCTTGCTCTAAGCACCAGACGCGCAGCAGAGTTCTGTACTTTCTGGAGTCTCTGAATGAGGTAGTCAGGGCAGCCTGCCAGCAAGGAGTTGCAGTAGTCAAGCCGAGAAAGAACAAACGCACAGACAAGAGTGTTGGTAGCGCGCGTAGAGAGAAAATGACGGATGGCACTGATCTTACGGAGCTCATAGTAGGCAGACTGACAGACAGCTGTAACATGTTTATCAAGGGTCATGTCATCAGTGACAATAAATCCCAGATTCCTAACAGATGACGTGAAGGTGATGTTGCTGTCGCCCACTTTGATGTGATTGGGCAGACTGACTAGTGAAGGTTGATGTCTTCTTCTATGGCACAAGAGGGCTTCCATTTTATCGTCATTTAGTTTAAGCTTGTTTTTTACCATCCAGCCTTTGACATCACTGATACAAGCTTCTAGAGAGCTGATAGCAGAGTGAGACTCAGCCAGTGGAGTAGAACAGTAAAGCTGCGTGTCGTCAGCATAGGATTGATGAGAAACCTGGTGAGACCGGATGCATGATGAAAGGGGCTTAGTATACAGGATGAACAGAACTGGGCCAAGTACTGAGCCTTGGGGAACACCACAGAGAAGTGAAGCATGGCGAGATATCTGACCATCAACTAACACAGTCTGGGTCCTATCAGTGAGGACATCACAGGAGATGCTGTCAAGCGCCAACACCAAGTCTAAGGATGAACGAATGTCCGATATTTTGCTGGTGAAATAATCACTAAAAACTTGCGGCAGCAGTGAAGCAGGGTAGGCAGTAGGCATGCAGTGGTGTTGCTGTACGAGATCCAGTCATTTTATTGCAAACGGCAAAAAGCTTTTTGGAGGAGGTGCAATTAATTATTTGGCCCTGAAGATATGATGTTTTAGCCTCATAAATGCATTTTGCAACGCTTCGCTTTGCAGCATTGTAAATTTCTTTGTGGATGACGAGTCCAGTCTTACTTAATCATTGAAAATGACAGGGCATGCTTT